>OZ018320.1:117565191-118765191 GCA_963969495.1 Ceratothoa steindachneri | reverse complement strand
GTCACAATTTCGGATTATTTGTGTGACCGTGGAGCGGAACCTTTCGTTCTTAAGGATTACCCAAATGGGAGGAGGGACCATCCGGATTGATACAGTTTCCGTGCTGAACAATAGGCCTGGCGTTGCCTCACACGGCGGCGGCAGCCTTGCGACATCCGCTTGACAAATTAATTCGAAGATTCCGCCACTTGAAAAGACTTCTACGGGAGGTCTCGGAATTTCGGCAGCGGAACACTTACTCGAAGTGAAAGGGAATTAAAAGGAAGTAACGAGTGATAAGAATTTAATGGGGAAAGAAAATAGATAAAATGAGATAGTAAAAAATGATGCAATGTCTGATAAAACAGATCAAATTTAAAAACAACAACAGAACAAGGGAATCTCCGATAAATTTTGTATGGAATTCTTGTATAATATGTTTAGAATGTATGTCCTCAGGACACTACTTGAGGTTTTAGGGAGCCGAGAAGACGCGCAACTCTCCTCCACTTAACTCTGTATCTTAGGCTCTAACGGCGTTGAACGGCGTTTCCTCCCTCCAAGGAATAGGCTTACTCTCCTCCCCCAATAATTCCTGATATCGGTGTTGTTTTTTGTGTTTTTCTTTCGATTGGATGAATAGGCTTACCTGCCTTACCCCGGGTTAGATAGGTAGGTTTATTTTCATTACTCTAGGTATCATTTTTAACAAGACATTATACCAGATTAATGGAATGGTTTACCGCGGAAGATAATAATAATCAGTCTGAATTTTAATGTTTTCAAGCGCAGGTTAGATGAGTACATGCGGAGGGTAGGTTATTATGGTTTTTAAGTTGTATTGGGGCAAATTACATATTGTTATATCAATTTGTGTATTTATTATTGATACGTGTACTGCATGATTTAGCTTTTTGACAGGCCATAGTGGTAATACCTTTTTAAGGCGTGTTTAGACGCAATCTTGTGGGTGTTGAGTCGGATGATGTCTAATAGGCCCTTACAGCCTTTGTCATCCTTTGAATTATGTTCTGTTATTTATCATCGGCGAAAATATCAGTTTATAATTTTTTTTTTTAAATGGAGAGGACTGAAACGGTTATGGTGATTTTGGCTTCTGCAAGATATTGTCTGCTTCACAATTTAGTCTGTTAGATTGGAACGAAGAAAGCGCCCCCTCTCCCACCTCTTGCTCTCCAAATAGTTCTGTAAATAACATTGGACGAGTTGGGATAATTTATTAAATGGCATAACTGACGTCATTTTAGTCACGAACCACTCTACATTTCACTGTGTCGGTCGGTCGGTCGGCCCCGTTTTGCTTTTTTTTTGTTTTTCAAACCTTTATGTTGTTTTACATTCTCTTTCGCATGATATAATGCCAAAAGTCCTCCCAAGGTTAGTCAGGGAATTATTGAAAGTTTTGAAGGTCGTAAGGTCATAAATCAGACTAAGTGAGAGCACGCGACTCTTTGGTCAGCAGATCTTGTTTCAAGATAGGCTTGTTTTAACTCGACTTGAAAGCGTAATAGCAACGAGGTCCCATCACGCAGAAAGTTAGTAAACAAACTAGCGAAGGTAAACAGGCATTGGGGCTCAGAGAGATGGGGGGGGGGGGTACAACTGCAAACACTGGTGTAGGGAGAGCGTGCCGTTCCTGCCTCCCTTGTGGGGTCAGATAAGTGAATCGGAACGGTCGCAGTAGGCCATTTAGTCTGTTATTGAATTTATTTGGCTGTTAACGTTGGTTAAGCGTTAAATTAAACTTTAATTGATGTATTTTATTTTATCTTTATTATATTAAACAAAGAAACAAAGTTCGATTGTTAAATAAAGTAACAGTAGCAATTTAGAGGTGAAATAAATATTAATATCTGCTTCCTAAAGATCAGTCAAATTTTGGTCTTTTAACACGTCAAGGTTGTTTTGAACCACGTGTGCTGGTAGACAAATGCTGTAGGCCATGGTGGCTAACATGCAAATTTCTGTTTTCTTTTTTTTTACAAGAAATTGTGAAATAGTAAAAACCCCGAAAAGGTTCGGACGTTTTTAAAGTATTTTTTTTATCATTGGTAAAACCATAACCTTTTAAATTCCACCAATGGTTATTTTTTAAGACTTAGGCAGATCATTCTGTGCAAGATGAGTGTGAGTAACTGGCGTTCATAGACGCGGTCAGTAAACACAAGGTGGGAGTAACCTCTACTAGTTTAAACTCACTAACACATCAACACAAACTTCCTCATTCTCTAAGAGTAAAGGTAAATAAAGGTGTTAAAGATTAATATAGAAATGATAAAATATAAATAAAATAACAATAGTGATATAGAATAAGAATTGGAAATTGAAAATCATATTACAGCAAAGTATTAAAACATAAATTAAGGAATATAGTGAAAAGAATTATTAACGTTAAATACAAATTAAGACGAAAATTAATTTTAACAAAACAATAAAAATTTATGTATAAAATTTGTAAAATATGTTAGAATTATAGGTTAAATGTTGGGTTTATGCCCACCCTCGAATTTTTGGATAATATATATATATATATATATATACAGGATGGGCAGAGAGGACGGATGTTTTTGAAATATCTATTACTCACCCCCAGGGAGGCTAACAACATCAGCGGCACATTATTTAATTTTAATATTTAAATTTTGTCTAATGAGTCTTTGACTAGATACTACATACTAGTAGGTAATTATTTAATTTGTTAAATGGTCCACTACCTTGTTAGTTGATTTTGTGAATTTTTCAAAAACGTCCGTCCCTCTTCCCCACCCTGTATATATATATATATATATATATATATATATATATATATATATATATATATATATATATATATATATATATAAGAAAATTGTTTTTTTAATGTAGACAATGTTTTTTCTTGGGCAAAATAAAAAAGTACTTTCTTTTTTTTTATTTTCGGCTATTGCAATCGCATCATATTGTATTATATATCATTTTTAAGGTAATTTCGAAATGTGGGGCTTCCTTCCCCCGCCATTTTAAAAACTCGTAATATTCCTAATTCGAAAGCCTAACATTTGATTCGAATTCAAAAGGCGATTGCTAAATGTCGTTAGGCTTCTAGTTTTTCTACCGCGTTCCTTGATTTCAAACATAATCCTCGCCTTCGAATACTATTTAAGTCAGACAACGGGGTTGGCAAATCAAAAAACCTAAGATTTTATTACCGGTTTTGGGGGGATGGTTTTCAAGTGAAATTTGAAAAAAACGGGGGGTTTGTGGAGGTCTTTTTAAAAAAAAATTACACGGTTTTTTTTTTTCAAGAAATGAACGCTACTTATCATCACTTTATTCAAAATTCATATTTATGTTTATAATTTCAAAATATATGTATCAAATTAAAGTTATTTCTCTGATACTGACTCATAACACTTGTCAAAACACTTTTTGCTGACTTATGTTTTGTGGTTGTTTTTAACTAATTTTGACGTGCTGATTTCAAATATGGCATCCATTTTTTTTTGTAAGATATCCAGTTTTCATTCTACAACAGATGTATTCCTGTTTTACGACGTACTGCATGTATTTAATCGGTACGGATAGTTTCCTAAGTGTTAGAGCTTCAAACCATAACTTAAAATGTCAACAGAATTTGAAAGGATAAATGCATTGTAAGATAACATCACCTATTACTAAATACATACAGATTATTTTTCTAATAAAACGGAGGAACACAAACAATCGCACACATACCTATAGATTTATGGAAGAAACTTTCGCTTGCGAGAGTGCCTGGAGTGTTTGATGTGCATCCAGTCTCGTTGAATACTCTAACAGTAGTCTGTCATAATGTTTGTGTTCCATCGGCCTTGATATCTCTCCTCCATAATCTTGATATATTGATGAAAATGCTCCGGGTGTTCATCACTTACCTTGCTAAGATTACGAGTAGCAGGAAATTCATCAAGATGGCTCTTGAGGAAATGAACCTTTATGCTCATGTTGCAGCCTAAACGATGAAAGCTATCAAGTAATGTTTCACCAAATCCTTGTGGTTAGCAGCCTTTTTGTTTTCAAGAAATACCTTCACAACAGCCAGAAATGAATCCTATGCTCCTTTTTCTATGTCAGTCATCGAACTCGGAAGTTTTAGTTTTCCATTATGGAGTAACACTCATTTTAGACTCTTCTTTGAATTATCTCTAAAAAGTCTCCATTCACTTGGATCATACTCTGAAACACACATCGCGTTTAACATGCTCACCACGTCACAACAGTATAGCCTCCTTGTTGGCCAAGTAAAAAAAATACCATTTTCAGATCTACAAATATGATCCATTTGTGTTCATCATATTTGAGTAAATCTAATACAGATCTTATGTGTTCATGCTTCTCTTTTAAATGCACAGAGTGAACAACAGGAATCGCACCGGACAAGTTTCCATTATGGAGTAACACACATTTTAGACTCTTCTTTCAACTATCTATAAAAAGTCTCCATTCACTTTGATCATACTCTGAAACATCCATCGCGTTTAACAGTCCCACCACGTCACAACAGTAAACAAAATCTTCTTCAGTTTTAAAGAATGCCAAGACATCTCTTTCCCTGTTCTGATAAAAAGTTACATTTGTTTTTTCCTGCAACAAATCCTTCTGTTTAAGTCTAGAAGCTAACATTTATGCTAACTCTTTTGACAGGCCTAGGTCTCTAACTAAATCATTCAGTTCTAATTGACTGAAGTTTCCACGTTCTTGGGTCGATGTATGTACAAAGTCTGGATCACTGTCAAGTTCATTTCTTGCATCAGATTCACGTATATCACTTACATCGTCCAGTGAAGCAAGTTCCTTGAATACAGGTACTGGAATTTCATGTGAAAGAAGCACTGGACGAATTGCTGAATCAAGATTTGGGTAACGTATTATATGTCGCATATTCTTGCTATAACCAGGAGTCTTTGTGAGACAAAAGTAGCAATCGCTGACATGTTTTTTTGGCTCCCGCCACACCATATGAATGCCAAATCCTAGTTGTTTCCTTGTGCCCTTTGTCCATTGGCGTAGATTTTCGACACAATAATAATAGGTATTTATAATGCGTCCTTCAGGGCTGTTAGCCCTCCCAGGTTGTGTAGCGAGTGTAGAGAAAGTTTACAGGGGAGAGAAGGCAATTCTGAAGAGATGAATCTTCAGGAGACGTTTAAAAGTAGCAAGGTAGGGAGAGGATCGGATTTCAGCAGGAAGAGCATTCCAGAGTCTAGGAGCACAAACTGAGAAGGAACGGTCACTCATCGAGCAGAGGACAGAACGATGAGTGTTCAGGAGGGAAGCGAGGTTAGACCGGAGTGCCCGAGGAGTTTGATGACAGGAGAGGGCAGACGAGAGATGAGGTGGATCCTCGAGGTTTAGGGCCTTGTAGGTGATGAGAAGAATTTTATACTGGGTACGGAAACGGATAGTTAACCAGTGTAGCTCCTGTAACAGAGGCATCGAATGAGAGAACCAGGGGTAGCGAAGGAGGAGCCGGGCAGCATAGTTATGAACTAGTTGTGGGGGGTGAAGTGAGGAAGAAGGGAGATTCACTAGAAGAGAATTGCAGTAGCCTAAGCGTGAGGTGACGATCAAAATGGGATCAACACGTGAGAAATTGAGGAGGAAACCGAGCGAAGACTTACAGATACGATGGATTTGCGGTTTAAACAAGAGTTACTCTTCGAAAATAACACCAAGATTCCTGACGGTAACAGAGAAGGCGACATTGGTTTCCCCAAGGTTAAGAGAAGGGAAGAGATCTTTAGATTTCTCCACCATCAAAGCTGTACCAACAAGGAGAACTTCAGTTTTATCGTGGTTAAGTTTGAGAAAGTTGGCAGACAGCCATTCGTTTATGGAGGTGTAGGCTGAAAGGAGCTTGGTAATTGATTGAGAGAAGGACACAGGGGATGGGGAAAGGTATATCTGACTGTCATTAGCATAGAGGTGGAAGGACAGGCCCAAATCGCAAAGAAGGGAGCCAAGAGGAAGTAAGTAGATACGAAAGAGGAGGGGACCAAGGACTGAGCCCTGAGGCACCTCAAAATGAATGGGCGTGAGCTCGGAGGAGAGGTTATCGAGCGCGACGACTGAGTACGGAAGGAGAGGTATGAGCGGAACCAATCAAGTGCAGTGTCCGAGAGACCAAGGAAAGTGTGAAGACGATCAAGGAGGACAGTGCCCCCGATAAAGTCGAAAGCAGAGGAGAGGTCTAGGAGCACTAGAATGGACGTAGAACCCATATCGGCTGGTCTACGTAAACCATCTGAAACATTAAGAAGAAGGGTTTCAGCACAGTGCTTTGCTTTGAACCCTGACTGGTACATTTCATCGATATTGCAGTTATAAATATGGTCATTAAGGTGAGAGAAAACCACTCTCTCGAGGACCTTAAAGAGGAATGGAAGCTGTGAGATAAGGCGATAGCTAGATGGTTCAGAGGGGTTAAGGTGTGTTTTTTTTAAGGATAGGACGAATTGAGGCATGTTTGTAGGAAGAGGGAAGTGTTAATGAGATGAAGAATCAGTGGGAGGACCGCAGGGAGAATTTGCTGGAGGAGTTTGGGTGAAAAGACGTTATTAGGGGATCCAGATTTGTTAGAGCGTGAGATCAGGGCAGTTACTTCCTCAGAGGACGCCCAAATGGGGACGTTAAGCGGCAATGGAGTATGGTCTGGGAGAACAGCATGGGCTTCTTCAGACGATTGAGGTAGTGTGGTGCGTAGGTTAATAACTTTATCAGAGAAAAATTTTTAAAAGAGTAGAGGGGTTGATGGGGGGATAGGCGAGAAAAGACGAGAGAGGAGACGAAAGATAGTCCGAGGGTCATTCTTGCTCTCAGACAAAAGTTTGCATGAATGAGCCTCCCGCGCTGATTTTAATTTGGAAGAATAAGTCGAAGTAGCAAGGTGATAGGCAAGTGAGAGGGAGGTCATGTCCTGCCCACGGGAGCATGCTTTATGGAGGGCTCGTTCATGAGCACGTAAGGACCTCCTTGAACGAAGGAGTTCCATGGTGAACCAAGGGGCGCGGTGATGGCGGTTTGAAGAAACAGTGATAAGAGGGGCGTGCGCGTCAAGGCAGGAGAGTAATGATTGGTGCAGAGAGTCTACGGTTTGATCAGGTGAAACAGTAGTATCAATAGGAGGTAGGGCAGAAACAACGTCGTTAAAGAGAGAAGTAGTATCAATTTTGTGGAATAGGATCTCGGGACGAGCGAAGAGGTGGGTGGTAGGGAATATAGAATTTAAAATTGACCAAAAAGTGGTCAGAAATCGTATTAGAAAGGTCAGTTACTGTTAGATTAGAGATATGGAGGTTCGAGATAACTAAGTCCAGGGTATTACCATGTATCTGTGTTGGGAATGACGCATGTTGTCTAAGGGAGAAGAGGTCGATGATGTCAATGAATGCACGAAAAGTCTCATTGTGACTAGGAAGATTAAAGTCACCGAGAATAAGGAGAGAACCAGTAGAGGATAGGTCGGAGAGTATGTTACTGAACTCCTCGAGAAATAAGGCCGGAGACGAGCTGGGAGGCCGGTAAAGGACCACAATAGTCAGAGCGGCCACAGCACGTGAGGCAGCAATGAGAGCCTCAAATGAGTCTAGAGGGGAGAGGGGGAAAGATTCAGGGAGAAGGATGAGTTGGAAATCAGTGCAACTTCCTTTTCACGGTGGTTCCGAGGAACATGCATGAAAGAATGACCCGAAAGGGTTGCAAGGGCAGTGCATGAACCAGAATCAGACTCGAGCCAGGTTTCTGTAAGGCCAAGGAAGGAAACCCCAGTGCGAACAACGAGGTCATAGACATACTCCGACTTATTGGTCAGGCTCCTAATGTTCAGAAGGGACACTGATAGCGCCTGCTGATGAGCACAGAAGGAAGGTGGAAATTTGGATGTGTTAGGTAAAGGAAGAATGGTAGGGCGAAAGAGGTTCCTAAGGGACGCCGAAAGTCTCGGATCATTTCTTGCCAAAGGCTAAGTAAAAATAAGCCGCAATTAGCCAAATGTTGGTTTAAAAACATTGTGCGGGGCCCACGGTTTATCCTGATCACCTAAGATAATCTTAAATTAAGCCAAGTATGATCTTTTTACAAAGATACTACTGTTCATTCTTTGAGTTGGTGCAGTAAAACAACCACATATATAGCAAAATGAGTCAGGGGAATTCAAATATTTCCTTCGTAATTTCGTTATTTCATAAAACAAATCTGAAATAAAAAACAAAATTATATTATACACAATCGCTTTATATATCTAGATGTACATAATGAGAAGTCTAAATACATAGATAAAGTAAAATAAGAACAATACCAAACGCCTCCACCCTCGTTCACTTGGTCGTAAGATAGCCTGCTACTATGAGTGGGACCAATATGGACCAGTGCATAAATAAAAAAACTTGACGTGATAGAAGAAAACTATTGCCATTTTTAAACTCAGTGACCCCGAATTTCCCAAGAACAGGTTTCAAACTTAAGTCAGCAGCAAAAAAGTTAAAATTTGTTGACCAGTGTTATATTTTCTTTAAAACTGATTAATATGAAATGTCCAGATCATATTTTAATTGAGAAAAATTCACTTCAAAATGATTTATAATATACTATAATGTGATTCAAAATTCATGTGTCCCCAAAGATGGTGGCCAATCTATTTTTCGCCATAACATCATATTCGTATTTTTTTTAAAAAGTAGAGATATTTATAACAAAGCGCCCACAAAATTCGAGGGTGGGGATAAACCTAACATCAACCGAATTATATTAAAAATACTCACTAATCAATTAAGTAATCAACTTAGTAAAGATAAAATATAATGTATTAAAAACTCGAATAACCACTTACTTCACCTGGTAAAGTTTATTTTTTTACTTCAACTTATATAATTCTCATCTCTCAATTTTGTTCAATATCTTCCCCACTTTTATCTATCTATATATTTTAAAATTAATTGTATGATTATGATTAATGTGAAAAGTCATAATTGTAATGTTTAATCTACTTAATAAATCTTTATTGTTATCGTCCTCATTCGAAGATGCACGCCCCGTAGGACGATCGGAAAACATTAAGGCGAAGGATAGGACTATTGAAAGCCTATTTGCCTGCTTGTGCACATCAGAAGAAGTCTGGAGTGGTAATTCTCCCTCATATAAGGCAGCAACTTTTTACACCACCTGATCCTCTCCGGACTTTCTCTGCATGACTTTCTATAACTTTCATACTCCCCACATCTCTGCTTTATAGACGAGGGCAATTTCACTGGTCAACACACTTTTGGCTGACTTATGTTTTGTGGTTGTTTTTAACTAATTTTGACGTGCTGATTTCAAATATGGCATCCATTTTTTTTGTAAGATATCAAGTTTTCATTCCACAGCATATGTATTCCTATTTTACGACGTACTGCATGTATTTAATCGGTAAGGATAGTTTCCTAAGTGTTAGAGCTTCAAACCATAACTTAAAATGTCAACAGAATTTGAAAGAGTAAATGCATTGTAAGATAACATCACATATTACTAAATACATACAGGTTATTTTTCTAATATTATGGAGAAAACACCTATACATTCATGGAAGAAAATTTCGTTTGCGAGAGTGTCTGGAGTGTTTGATGTCTACACAATCTCGTTGAATACTCAAACAGTAGTCTGCCATCATGTTTATGTTCCATCAGCCTTGATATCTCTCTTCCATAATCTTGATATCTTGATGAAAACGCTCTCCGTGTTCATCACTCACGTTGCCAAGATTAGCAGGAAATTCATCAAGATGGCTCTTGAGGAAATGAACGTTTATGTTCATGTTACAGCTTAAAAGATGAAAGCTATCAAGTAATGTCTCTACCAAATCCTTGTATTTAGCAGCCTTTTTGTTTTCAAGAAATACCTTCACAACAGCCACAAATGGTTCTAAGTCAGTCATCGACCTCGGAAGTTTGGGTTTTTCTTTAACTTTCTGATTTGTGACCCATCAAAAACTCCAGTCTTTATTTTATCATAACTTAAACCAAGAAATATTGTACATATTAATTTGAAACAGTCACCCTCCACATTAATAGCTTTCACAAATTGTTTCATCAGCCCTAGTTTAAGATGAAGGGGTGAGAAGATGATTTTCTCTGCTCAACAAGTGGTTGGTGTATAATATTCTTCTCCCGAGCAGTCAAACTTTCTCTAACTGGCCAGAGTTTCTGTTCCCAATGTTTGTCCTTGGCTCGGCTGTCCCATAAACACAGCAAACTCGAATATTTTGTATAGCCTCCTTGTTGGCCAAGTAAAAAAATTACTATTTTCAAATCCACACATACGAGTATGATCCATTTGTGGTCATAATATTTGAGTAAATCTAATACAGATCTTATGTGTTCATGCTTCTCTTTTAAATGCCCAGAGTGAACAATAGGAATCGCACCGAACATGTTTCCATTATGGAGTAACACACATTTTAGACTCTTCTTTCAACTATCTATAAAATGTCTCCATTCACTTGGATCATACTCTAAAATACCCATCGCGTTTAACAGTCCCGCCACGTCACAACATTAAACAAAATCTTCTTCAGTTTTAAAGAATGCCAAGAGATCTCTCTTCCTTTTCCGATAAAGAGTTACATTTGTTTTTTCCTGCAACAAATTCTTCTGTTTAAGTCTAGAAGCTAACATTTATGCTAACTCTTTTGATAGGTCTAGGTCTCTAACTAAATCATTCAGTTCTAATTGACTGAAGTTTCCACGTTCTTGGGTCGATGTATGTACAAAGTCTGGATCACTGTTAAGTTCATTTCTTACATCAGATTCACGTATATCACTTACATCGTCCAGTGAAGGAAGTTCCTTGAATACAGGTCCTGGAATTTTATGTGAAAGAAGCACTGGACGAATTGCTGAATCAAGATTTGGGTAACTTATTTTATGTCGAGTTTTCTTGCTATAACCAGAAGTCTTTGTGAGACAAAAGTAGCAATCGTCTACTTGTTTTTTTTGGCTCCCGCCACATCATAAGAATGCTAAATGCTAGTTGTTTCCTTGCACCCTTTGTTCATTGGCGTAGATTTTCGACACCAGTGTTATTGTCCTAAAAGAAATCAAGTTATTTCTTACTTTCTTATTTGGTCATAATTAGGGATGATTAATTTCATGAACATAATTCAGTCGCTCGTCTCCAACGGCATATTAGCGAGTGGCAAGATTCTGCAATGTTTGGTTGCTCCCTTTTGGGATGGGGGGGGGGTACTTAATAACTTCTATTTATACCAAAAGATTAAAAGATTTAGCAGCTCTATAATTGTTTTACTATATATTGAAGATAATTATTTTGGGCACTAATGGTATAGGACTAGAAAATCCCCTTGTCTTCGAACGCGTGATGTAAGAGACTACTAACCCTTGATACGGATACTAGTCTGAGAACCCGCCTTCTTAAAACTACTTCCCGTCCACATGCACCAATGCATTTTTGTGTTGATGTGCACTGATCCCACTTTTCTGAGGTAGAACGGCACAGGTAGTGAATATTACAACTTGTGAGTGTGGCAAAGGTAGATGTATATCTTCAATCTACCACTTTACTAGCTATTTCTAGAACACAGGTTCCCAAACAGGGGTCATTTGCCTCGGCTAGGTGGGAATTTAGGGTATCGGGAAGAGGAACATACATATTAGAAAACTCGCAGCAGGTTAAGAAAAGCGTCCCCATGAAATTCCGGGTTAAGACACGCCTCCACAAAGTCGTTGGGGACTTTTTTCTTTACTTGCTCCGAAAACTCAAACTGTTAACATATTGATTTCACTACAAATACAAATCTACAGAATGACGACTAATGGATTGCCGTAGATTAAATTAAAGATAAAGATATTCCATTTGTTTATCCTTTGAACCATTCTTGTTGAAAAGGAGGAGGGTGTTGGGCCCAGAAAAAAGATTGAGAATCACTGGTCTGCACCATTTGAGAACAATAAAGCTAAAGTCATTGATTTTGAACCCGTGTTCCGCGCCCCCTCGGTCTTTGGGGTTATCAAATATGTTCCTTTTTTTAGCTTGCATCGAAAATGGTCGAAATCGCATTCATGTTGTTTATTAATATTTCAATTAAATAAAATGTAGTTGAACTTTATTGAAAATATGCTTTTTTCCTGTGTCCTAACTTTAGGGACACCCTCTAGAATAACAGCGATGAAAAAAAAAACTAAAAATAAATCCTTAGCACACTAATGGCCCAAATCTAACCCAACATTATTTAAAAAAAACTTCCACAATTTTAATCGCTTGGCTGCATTCAGATAAAAAAAAAGACTCAAGAAATAAGGCGATTAGCAATGCCTTCAACTGCATGACATTGAGTTCCCTTAGTATATTTCACGGCACAATTTATTTCATGGCTCTAACAGTCAGTGTGCGTGAGGGGGGGGGGGGAGGAAAGTGTCACGCGACACGTCAATCTCTTTATCACGGAGGATTTTTATGACTCGATCCTGAGAAGAACTCTTGAGAAAAGAATGTTTTTGTCTCGATTTCAGAACCACTTTCTTTTTCTGCGTATTTTCGAGATGGAAAGTGGTGGGAGTAGAGAAAGGGGGCGGGGGATGGGTGGTGGGAGGTGTGGGGGGAGGAGGAGGGAGGGAGGAATCAAAAAGCTGGTATCCAAGATTGGGTAGAAATCGACGGCAGTCATAAGCAAAGCGACGCATTGATTTATTTACTACTTTCAATAATAATAAATTGTAGAATTACCTTCTTCTTCCTCTTTTTATTATTATTACTATTATTATTATCATCATCACCATCATCCAGGAGGTCCATTGATTTAGATACTATTACACTTACGCGTAAATAATGAGACCAGAGCGCATTAATCATTTTTAGTCGTGTTCGAGTCTAGTCGCGTGCGACTAGACAGACATCTCACTATGTCTGTCGGTCCCTGTTTTGCTTTTTTTTTGTTTTATAATGACATTGTAACTATTTGGTTGATTCTAACTAAATTTAAAACACTCATGTTGTTTTACATTCTCTTTAGAATGATATAATTGCCAAAAAATCCTCCCAAAGTTAGCCAGAGAATTATTTTGTTTTGGCAATAACATCGTAACTATTCGACCGATTCTAACGAAATTTGAAACCCTCATGTTGTTTTACATTCTCTTTCGAATGATATAATTGCCAAAGTTCTCTCAAAGTTAGCCCATGAATTATTTTTATTTTGGCAATAACATCATAAATAATCGGCCGATTCTCTTTCGAATGATAATGCTCTTAGGATGCTAACTACAGGCATATACATGATATTTTCACCCTTGTGAATATTTTGAAATTCTTCGTTTTTTGTGTGGTTAGGTTAAGTTAGGTTTTGTTAGGTTAGGTTAGGTTAAGTAATGATAAACTTTCATCCATTAGTATTGGCGTAAGAAGATCGAATGTAGGAACAATTCACACGGAATGTTTGCTTTTTGAGCATTTGCACAGGATAGGTAAATTCTGTGCTCTAGTGCCGCAAGGCGGGGAACATTACTGAAACCTGATTAGTTGCATTTGAAAGACGATGAGTTTTTCTTTGCCCCGAAAGCAGAAAATCAACCATCCGGGCATTACAAACTTTTGGTGGTCATTTAAAAATGGTGCAATTAAGTATCCCATTTAGGATATTTGGGCGCTAAAGGGTAGTATTTTTTAGGATATGTGGAATTTATTAAAACGATTATATAGATACTTAATATTTTAAAAATGAACTTAAAAATAAAAATATAATGCGAGCGTGCATCAATTGTAGGCCGCTAGAAGACATGATGTAATTGGTTTATACATGTTTGTGATATTTTTCAAATCGGTTAATTCTTAGAGTTGCCACGTCTGCTCTACAAGATTGGCACTGCACTGTCTACACGAGCGAATGTTTCAGTTGCGTCATAGTTCCAAGTTCTGTCCTGTTTTAGTTTCCAACAAGCATCCACCGCATAAATTTGTTGCGCTGCTCCTAAGTGTTTGTTAGTTCTCTAACACCATAGCTTTGTTGTTTCGTCCTGTATGACTTACACCGTCGAAAGACACCTAAATACTTGAGCGGATAATTGTTTCCAAGTCTTATTGCCGGTTAAGCCGAATCAAGGTCAGGAAATACTTAATTTTATTGTACTCTTATTCTGGTCTTTGCAAACACGGAAAAAAATAACCATGAAAATACGAAACAGGGATTGGAAAGGTTGCAACAGTCATTCTCCCTTCGATCCAAGATTCGTAGATCAGACCGGAAATCTTGCAACGATCTAGTTGTAGTTGTCCCTAAAATTGTGGTTGCATTTATATTCCTTGTCAGGTATGTAATTGAGTGGATTTAGTTCTTATTATAAGAGAAAGCAAAGGGACTCAAATATGCGAACTTTAGATCCTTGAGGGGGTGATTGCCTTGCTAGAGGCCTGAAGGTCCAAGTAGGCCTATTTACGATGCATTGTCAAAAGCAACGATCTAGTTGTAATTGTCCCTAAAATTGTGGTTGCATTTATATTCCTTGTTAGGCAAGTAATTAAATGGATCTGGTTCGCATTATAAGAGCAAGCAAAGGGACTCAATTTATTTGGCAATAACATCATAACTTCGGCCGATTCTAACGAAATTTGAAACCCTTATGTTGTTTTACATTCTCTTCCAAATGATAGAATTGCCAAGGTCGTCTCAAGGTTAGTCCGGGAATTATTGAAAGTTTTGAAGTTTGTAAGGTCATAAAGCAGAATAAGTGAGATAAGGCGACTTTTTGATCGGTAGACCTTGTTCTGTAATAGAGCAGAAAATCACGAAGGAGGAAAATGGGGACATCTGCTCTGCACTCTCTTCTCCATCACAGCTTGTCCATTATTCAAGTGCAATACTCATTAAATAATTATGGATTCTTTGCTTCTATCTCTTCTTTTCTCTTTTATTAATGTTTCTTTTTTTACGTCCTTCTTGTTTTATTATTTTTTTCTTTCACATACTGAAAAACAACGAGGGCATTTCTGATGGAGTGCTCAAAGAGTTTCTTCAAGAACAAGATAAGGGAAGGGTAAATGTGGGGGGCCGGGGAGGAGGGGTATAACTCCCCTGAATCGGTGACAAGGACAAGTCTGCTTTTGAGCTAAGCCATAGAAAAAGAGAGTAAAACTAATGAAGGGAAACTGTCTTGGAATCACCTATGCTCTTTACCTACATAAGCTAAAACGCAGAAACGAATATTTTAAAAGCAGTGGAGAATAGTGGATACCCTCGTTCACAGATGTTTGCACTCAAAATCAAGGACGCGAGTACAAAGAAGAGGAGAGTGACGCATGAAAGAAAAAGAATAAAAAAGACGAGTAGAAGGCGAGTGATGTCAAAGCCTGCGTCGCGTCACCCATGGATTCGTGACTAGCGCGAACATCAAGACCGAGCCGGTGGAGATAAAATAGAACGAGCATCGTTCTATTTTATCGACGCTATTGTTATTGCTCTCATATTTGGGGTCTCTGGAACCGTTCTTCCACAACTGCTTTAACATGAGACCCAACCATTCCTATTTTGTCATTGGTCTTGAAAACGGATGAGTCTATGTTTTATCAATAAGTCTTCATCGGAATTGTATCTAGTGTCTTCTCGCATAAGATAGTACAGGCGGTATCGCTTGAGCCACGATGGACTAAGACAGGGATGGGCAATAAGTTTAAGCTGCGGGCCACATTGAAGCTTTATGTAAAGCTTTGTGGGCCGCACCTAAACAGATGGATGCAAATTTCGAATCCATACAAGTTAATTGCAATTACCTTTGTACATTTGTTTGCATCTACTGCATAATCATAGATAGAGCTGCACATAAAATAACTAAGGGTAATTCCTTTGCATAGTTTTGCCACCCCTTTTAAGCTGTTTCCGGACTTATATCAGCTTAACGTAGAATCTGAACCACAATTTACAATTTTACATCATGTGATTTCTACCCATCCAAGTACTAACCACAGTCAATATAGCTTAACCCGCGAAGAAGAGCGTGTTGATAGGGATAATGAGAATAAGTATTTATAAAATACCGTATTTTTTAAAGAACATTTTATCTACAAATGAAATATATTTAAAAATGAATGATTTAAGAATCTTTCACTTACATTAAAAAATAATGAACTGGATAGGTACGCTTTGGGGTATTAAAATTTGAAACAATGAAAGGTAAGTTAATGATCTAAGTGATTAAAATGTTATACTGAATTGTTTGTATATAGAATTTAATTAAGTGCTAAAAAATGTTCGCCACCGTCAGCCATGTAGATACTTTTGAATGCGTCGACACAACAGATTCGCAGACACTGGCTAATGTGGATGTTGTGATGGAACCGCACTTATCACTAATTGCATGTTTCAGGTGTTCGAGCGTTGTAGGTCTTATACCATAAACTACATCCTTCGGGTACCCCCACTAGTAAAAATCAAGTGGACTCAAGTCTGGTGAATGTGGCGGATGCTCTATGCATCCTCTTCGTTCTATTCAACTGTTAGGCAACGTTTCATCGAGATACCTCAATATTGTTGAAAGTACCAAAGACATTGTTTCCAAACAGCGTCCGAACTGCAGGTATAATTTATGTCGGGAGGATGTCGAGATATGCGTGACAGGTAACTGTCCCATTGGATAAGAATGGTCCAACCAAATACCTAGATAAGCAACACCATACGGTTAATCCTGGTAAATTAACATGTTTATCCACATAAACATGTAGATCATCAAGTGACCAATATCTGCAGTTGTGTCGATTTACTGTGCCATTCAGCTTAGAGGTAACTTCATTAGACCACACGATTTTGTTGGCGAACTGTGTCTTCGGCTTCCATTGACTGAAACCATCACAAAATTCAAATCTATGATCAGGATCATATCTGTCAGAGCGTTTAACCGGCATGGAATGTAGCTTTTCCTTTACGACCAGTTTAAAAACCTGATTTACTGATGGCGGTCTCACGGGTGCATTGCCCAACTGATTTTTGTGGCGATCGAGTAAATCTTTGCGACACTAAATTAGAGCTTTCTTTGCTCATACTAACTTGGGGGTGTCCAGATCTTTGCTTGTGCATATCATGAGAAATACCCTCTACCTCAAACTCATCATGGATGGTGGAATGGCGAGACCTGTCGGTGGCTTTGTACCAAATCCATTGCCGTTGGATTGCGGCTACATCCTCAAATTTCCAATTCCATTTCAGAACACTTTTTCATTCCTTTAGTGTCAAATGCATACGAAACATCGGTCATTTTGCTGGACTAAATAAAAGTAAATGTTGTTGAGTTCGTATCGTAGAAAGAGTGCTTAGTAAAAGTCCCGAAGTAAAGTGGTGGGTGACAAGACTACGTTTGGTCCATAGAAAAAGCCATTACAGGTAGGATAAAACAAAGCCAAGCTTAGCCGACGCATTCAGATGTACATTAATGCCGCTGGAGAACACTTTGAGCACTTAGGTGCCCCCGAATAGTACTCCTCCCGCCAAGCTGTGATACAGGTGCATCATGCGACAGAATAAGACATCAAAGACGAGAGGGGGCGTGGCTCTTCGCCGATCAGCGCCCTCATGTGAAATTGCCTAAAGGATTTATGACACACTAGAGGGGGCTGTAAACAGGGCACATGACCCCAGATAAAGAAAAAAAAACACGATTAAAGTGGACAATTTCAACACACCCCTTCTCTTTTTATTGCTCCATTTTCTTAGAATTGTATAGTCTTTTACCCCCACTGCCACTGACATCTGGAGTATTGCGTGCCCTCCTGGCCTCAACCCACGCAGTTTACCCTCTTGGCCCCATTGCCTGCAAAAGGATCTACGGCTATATATCTTCTACATAATTTCACTTTCTCTAACTTCACCACTTTCACTACAAATCTCTCCTCTTTACAATTTTTCTACCCGAGACGACCTCGCTGCTATTGCGTTCAAATACGAGGGAAAAAATCCTCTCTCTCTCTCACTAAATATAGAATTTTACATTTATTAGTACTAATTTTACACATTTCACATGGTTAAAAAATAACTTGATGAAAGCGAGAACGACAGGGTGATACAGCTCATATATATATATATATATATATATATATGCAGATTTTCTTCTATCTATTTTTTTGTTAGAGATTTTGTTGTATTTTGACTTCACTAATTTTATTTTAGAATTACTAACTGGCGAAAGCAGTTTTTTGGTATCTGAAATGGGGATTAAAAATCAGTTGAGAGATATCCATTTTATTTGTTTGTATTAAAGCCTAATTAAAACTTAGGTCGGGAGAGAGCAAAAGGAATAAATTAATATAAATTCCTGTACCCAATGGGTAGGGTTCAAACCCATGGCATTGAGCGCTCTTCTATTTTCAGTCCACTGTCTCCCCTTTGGGTTTCCTTGTGAACATCTTTTCGAGTAACAGCATCACTTCCTTAGTGGACACAGTTTATGGCACTTTCCTGCTACTATGGTCTCGGTAGTTTGTATCTTTCTTTAACATTTGGTTATGAGCAACGCCCATTCATTACACGATGCGAGATGGATTTGAGAAATTAATCGGGAAGTCTTTGCGATATTTTGACTTGGATAGCAATAGGGAAGTGTTTTAGGGCAGTTTTCCTTGGAAGTGATTTAAGGACGTTTTCCTTGAAAGTGATTAGAGGAAGTTTTCCTTGAAAGTGATTAGAGGATGTTTTCTTTGGAAGTGATTGAAGGAAGTTTCCCTTGGAAGTGATTTAAAGGAAATTTTCCTTGAAAATAGTTAAAAGAAGTTTACTTTGAAAGTGATTAAATGAAGTTTTCTCTGGAAGTGATTAAAGGAATTTTTCCTTGCAAGTGATTACGGAAGTTTTCATTGCCATTGATTGAAGGAGGTTTTCGCTGGAAGTGATTGAAGGGAGGTTTCCTTGCAAGTGATTAAAGGAAGTTTTCCCTGTAAGTGATTACAGAAGTTTTCATTGTTAGTGATTTCAGAATTTCAGTGATTTCATTGCTAGTGATTAAAGGAAGTTTTCGCTGGAAGTAATTGAAGGAAGTTTTCCTGGGATGAGATCAAATGAAGCATTTCTTGGTAGTGATTAAAGGAAATTTTACTTCAAAGTGATTAAACGGATCTTTCATTGGATATGAATGAAGGAAAGTGAATAAAGGAATTTTCCTCCTAATCGAATAAACCAAAATTAACTTGGAACAGAATGAATGAAATTTATTCGAAATTTAATTTAGGAAAATTTCCTCGAAAAAGAATGAAATTTTCCTTGAAAATGGGAGAATTATTTTTTTCTTGAAGGTGTTATAAGAAAGTTTTCCTTGGAAGTAATTGAAACTTTTCCTGGATGTGGTTGAAGAAATTTATTTGGAAGGTTTGAAGAAAATTTTCATTGAATGTGTTTGAAAGAATTTTTACTTGAAAATCATTGAAGGAAACTTCATTTGTAATTTATTGGATGGCATTTTCTTGAAAATGCAGAAAACTTTTCCTACGGAGTCATTGAATGAAAATTTCTTGTTTAATGATGAAGTAAATTTTTTAGCAAGTGATTGAAAGAAATTTCTTCGTAAATGATTAATGAAAAATTTTCTTGGAAGAGAAGAAAAGAAATTTTCATGAAAAGTAATTAAAAGAAAATTTACAAAGAAGATAGGGAAGGAAATTGTTCGTTGTTTGAATGAATGAAAGTCTTCTTGAAGTGATTGAAAAAAATTTGACTCGGAAATGAATGAAAAAAAATCTTAGTAAGCGAATGAATAAATTTTTCATTCGAAGTGACTGAAGGAAACTTTCATTGGAAGTGCTTGGAGGAACTTTCTTTGAAAAGGATTTAAGGAAATTTTCCTTTCAAGTAATTGAAGGAAAATTTCGTATGGAGTGATGGAAGGAGTTTTTTTATTGGAAAATGAATGTAGTGATAAAGGAAATTTTATTTGTAAGTGATTGTATGGACAGTTCCTTTGAAAATATGAAAATAAATTTTCATATGGATTAATTGCATGAAATTATCTTTGGAAGTGATTAAAGCAAATTTTCCTGGAGAGCAAATAAATGAAATTTCCTTGGAATTGATTCCAAGAAATTTACTTCGACAATTTTTGAATGATTTTTCTTTGGAAGTTATTGAGGGAAATTATTTCTCCTAGTATGGTTGAAAGAAATTTTAGCTAGATAGTAGTTGGTTCGACTCTTGATTCGTAGCTGAGAACGGACTTTGATGGGTTTTCACATTTAATTGCGGCTGGGAACAGATTTTGGATGGTTTACAAACTTAATTATCGGCTAGGAATAGGCCTTGATGGGTTTGCAGATATAAATCGGAAGCAAATTTTGATAAATTTACACATTTAATTCGTGGGTGGAAACAAATTTCGATGGGTGTACACATTTAATTCGTGGCTGGGAACAGATTTAGTGGTTTGCACATTTAATTAGTTTCTTAGAATAAACTTTGATAGATTTACGCACTTAATTCGTGGCTGGGAAGAGACTTTGATGTGTTTACACATTTAATTCGTAGTTGGTAACAGACTTTAATGGGTTTACACATTTAATTTGTGGCTAGGAACAAATTTTGATGGGCTTACACATTGATTTCGTGGGTGGAAACAAACCTTGATGAGCTTGCACATTTAATTCGTCGCTGGGAACAAATTTTGATTGGTTTACACATTTAATTCTCGGTGTGGAGGAAAGAGTGAGAGAATTACAGATATAATTCGTGGTTAGGAACAAACTTTGATGAGTTGACACATTTATTTCTTTGGTGGAAACAGACCTTGGTGAGTTTACACATTTAATTGGTTGCTGACAACAGGCTTTGATAGGTTTACACATTTGTTTCATCGTTGGAAACAGACTTCGATGGGTTTACACATTTATTTCATGTGTGGGAACAGACCTTGATTGGTTTCTCATTCAATTCGTGGCTGAAAACAGACTTTGATGGGTTTACCCGTTGTTTTATAATGGATTTTTTTGTAATCCTTTGCCAAATATTGCATTCGTCGATCGACAGGCAAACGTTTGGATAATCAAGTGAAAGGGGTGCAGGTTTTTTTGCCAATGTCCATTAAATTTCTATCTGCCCCTGAGCTACGTCCACTTCTATTTTTATTTAAAGAAATATTTGGAATTTCCATTTATTCTCTTTTGGAATCAATCCCACTTGATTAACTAAGGCAACCTCGATTTTTTGCAATGGAAGTTGCAAAATTAATTAGGTTGCGACGCGCGGTCAGGTAGACAACCCTCCTTAGAAATTGCATTACCTTCCATGCTCAAGTAAGAGGGTAGCGTTCGTACTTTAAGTTAGTGTCCTAATTTACGAACGAGTTTTTGCCATTACAGTATCATCTTTAACCTCTTTTCGATATTCAAACTCAGCAAATTGAGGGGTTCCTTGAATTGGCTGAAATGTCAAACAAGGTCAACATACTTCAGTCTCGTACTCTCATTTATTCAAACTTATGACTTATGACCTTCCAAGGTTTCAACAGGTGGGGCAATCTAACCCATAGCTAGTTTTCTTTTAATAATTCCCGGACTAACCTTGGGAGGACCTTAGCAATTATATCATTCGAAAGGGAATGTAAAACAAAATAAAGGGTATTAAATTTTGTTAGAATCGGCCGAATAGTTACCATGTTATTATATAAAAAACCTCATTGAACAGTAAATTGGTTAACATCCGACCGACTGACCTACGAACCGACATAGTAACAGGAAGAACCACATTCAAGTTGCTTTTGTGTGGTGAAATAGTCTGTTGTAGAAAAGACAGACCTAGTTAAGAAGATTTTGAGCTGCATTTCGAAGTTTAAGTCTTAAACTATCAGTTCTACTTATTTTTTTAAAGTAATTTTGAAATAAGTGTCATAAATATTATTTGTTATTAGTAGTAGTAGTATCTGTACTCTGATAACTAAGATAGTCAGACCTACATATAAAAAAAATAATAGTAGAAAGTGGACCAAACTCCATAGATACCATTTTCCATACAGACAATGGTTGTTGAGTAGAATATAGTATTGTGCTCAATAAAAACAACCACACTCAGAAACTTATCTGGTCACGAAAAATATGTTAGAAGAAATCAGGACTAACACTCAGTTGGGTCGGCAAATTTGAGCTAAAAATGCGTAAAGGTAGAAAAATTGAGTGTGTTCCTTTATTTATTATAAATGAAGAGTTCAGTAGAATATATATATATATATATATATATATATATATATATATATATATATATATATATATATATTGGTGATGGAGTCTTTCATTGGGAACTTTATTCGTAGCAGGAATATGAAGACATATGCGATGGTTACGAACATTTGAGAAGGCCAAACTGGATGTCCAATTTCTCTCAACATAATTCGCTGATGATGGTCATCGTTAATGACCGAAACGTCCGGAAAATTAAATGTTCGTAACCATCGCATCTGTCTACATATTCCTGCTACTATATATATATATATATATATATATATATATATATATATATATATATAGTGTGCAAATATTCAGCCAGGACACATTCAACAGGCGCCAAAATACCCACCTAAGAAGATGTTTTGGAGTTGTTTTAGCGCTAAAGGCCTAGGGCGGCTTGTTATTATTGAGGGAATGATGAACAGCTTTAAATACAAGACAATTCTGCAGACTCACTTGCTACCCGCGATGCAGAAAGACTTTCCTGATGGAGGCGGCATTTTCCAGCAGGATCTGAGTCAGTGACATACTTCCAAAATAATGCGCACATTCTTCGAAAAAAGTGGACTTACCGTTATAGATTGGCCTGGAAATTCTCCTGACCTAAACCACATCGAGAATCTATGGTCTATAATTAAACGTAGAATTGAGAAAACTGACTGTTTGACGATGCAGAAGATGATTTGAGCTGTTATCAATGCCTGGTACCATAACGAAGAACTGGCAGAAATGTGTTCAAATTTGGTTGAATCTATGCCAGAGCGAGTGAAGCAGCTTCTAAAAACAAAGGGCGGTCATATTTCATACTAAATGTGCCATTTATCTTAGCATTGACGTATTCTTTTCAAATATAAACTATTTCAGGAGCAGATGCTTTCGTTGTTTTTCGTTTAATATAAAATAAATAAATATAAACTTCCCACCAAATATTCCGGAAGAATGCACCATTTATTTATACATTTGTTTACAATAATTGCGTGTGGTACTGTATTTTCAAAGAAACCCAAATAGCGCTAAGTGATGGCCTTTTCTAATAAATGTCGATGATTTTGCCTTGGTACAGCTACACATGGAAATGAGCCCTAAAAAATCTCATCTGAGATACATCGGTGCCAATTGATGCGAGATTTGACTTGAAAGAGAAGTTTCCTTTGCTGATGGTTCCTTTAGGGACTACCTTCCCAAAATTTGAGGTAGGTGGGGATTAAAACCATTAAGAGTACTTCTACCCCCTCTCATGCACTATTAAAAAGCTACATATCCTGGTTTTTCCGGGTATTTGCCCTTCATAGCGAGGGACGTTATGCGCTGTAACACCTCGAGTGTCCATGATGTTTGAGGAATACCAATACAGTCATTGTGAGGTGGACCTTAATCATCATTCACTTTTAAATATCATCTTCTGTTGCACGACTTTTGGAAAGATCCTGTTTGCAATTCCACTGAGTCAACTTTAGAATGTTAACGGATATGTCATCCGTTATCGAAGATTTGAAAGCACTCGGGAAATGACCAAATACAGATAACCAAAATCTTGAAAAAAGAGAGGACCTTAAGGTTATTCTAACATCCAAGAACACTGCAGAGATTTCAACGGGATTTCCAAGACAAGATCATTTCGAAGCCTTCCCCAAAATGATCATGCTAGAAAGAAAAAAAATATGAAGATATGAACTTAAACTATTCATTGAAGGAATTCCAAGAATGAGGGCACATTATGAGTAATGGAGCAAAAAAGGATTCAGGATAAGCAACAAAGCGAAGATATAACAAAAGGTGACAGAAATAAACCAAGATCAATTTATCTCTGAAGGCCATAAGAGAAAACAGGTTCTGCCTTTGATAGATGTTAACGCCTTATGAATATATATATATATATATATATATATATATATATATATATATATATATATATATATATATATATATATATATATATATATATATATATATAGGTATATATATATATATATGTATATATATATATATATATATATATATGTATATATATATATATATATATATATGTATATATATATATATATATATATATATATATATATATATATATATATATATATATATATATATATATATATATATATATATATATATATATATATATATATATATATATATATATATATATATATATTTATATATATATATATATATATATATATATATATACATATATATATTTATATATATATATATATATATATATATATATATATATATATATATATATATATATATATATATATATATATATATATATATATATATATATATATATATATATATATATATGAATATGAATGCAATGTCCCGCAGAAAAAATGAAAAGATGCTTCCAAGTACTTTCGAATTTATTCAGTTCATTCTCAAGGATAACTACAAGAGAAAATAATATAATAAGAGTATATATAAGCTACTAAAAGATAAAGGACCGCCTTTAAGAGAAGAAATCACCAATGAAGAAGTAGGAGATGGATGGGTAAATTCGCATTAAGATTTAGCTATAAGAGGTAGCAAGGTCAAACCGAGAGGCAAGAAAGAGTCAAGAACAGAGCCAAAAGGGTTAAAACGATTAACGGATAAAGCGATACTCTAAAGAGGAAAAGTAGGAGAGACATGAGAAGTGAATTGAAACGAAGGGGAGAGGGACAATGAGAGAGGAAGAGAAATAAAATAATGTTAATACAAAATGCAATAATTAAATTGCCACATCGGGTTCTCATAAAAATGAAGATTGCAAAAAAAAAGAGAAACCCCCGAACATAAGTCAAAGCTAATTTCTTTAAGAATGAGGTTTTTCATAACAACATCAACTTTAAAAAAGGCCAAGGGAAATGTTATTAACTTGGTTTATAGATGAACATTCAACAAGTTTTCTTTTACTTGAATCATTTGAGCGAAAAATAAATTTTGCTGAATTCCAATTAATTAAGTGGTTATTTTCGGACATATGCACAAAACTCGCGCTATTATTTACAGTTTTCCTAACATTGTATTTATGCTAATTAAGAGGAACAGATAATTGCTTTCCTGTCTGTCTAAAATATTTACTTGGACAAACAGAACATTCGACCGAATAGACTCCCCCCCAATATTATTACAATTATTGTGAACTAGAATGTTTTTTATAGTTGACTCGTATTTGAAAGCAACTGAAATTTTAAAGTATTTTAGAAGACGGGGAAGTTCAATGAAACAAACAGAGAAGGGTAAAATCAAAATGTTTTTAACATTAAAAGGGATAGCAGGAGCTGTAGTATAGAACGTCTTTTTTTTGCAGAAGAAAGACGGTTTAGAAGAAAGGAATAAGGGTAACATAGTTTATGGCCAATTTCAAAGATATTGGAGAATTCAGAATCCATATATTCAGGACTAATAACTCGTAAAGCCCGTAAAAACATAGAGGAAAAAACGGAACGTTTGACTTTGAGATTATGCGAAGATTAAAAATGAATATAAGAGTTTGAATTAGTAGGTATGAGTTACATGGAGTATTTAAAACCAGTCGGTGTTCTAGGAATAAGAAGATCGAGAAAGGGAAGGGTTCTATTATTTTCAACCTCATGGGTAAATTTAATGGAAGGGACGAGTGAATTAAGTTTATAACAAAGCTATTAACATCTTTAGAATTAGGCCACAGGCAAATGACATCATCAATATACCTGTACCAAACATGGGTCACAGATTATAAAATCTCTCAAAAACATAGACATTATAATGGCTTTTTTATTTTTTATATCTTGAGAGGTTTTAGAATCTGTGACCCATGTTCTTGTCCGATGAAATTACGTTCACCACCTGTACATTTATAGAACTAAAATATCCCCTCCATATCATCAATGAATGCTTATCCAAGGCCAAGTCAAACTTCTATTGCCCTAAAAGTAGGAACCAAGATAGTAAAAGAAACTGCCTCTCTCTTCCATTTTCTCCATTACTGAAAGGTTTAAATAGTATCCTTTCCCCTAACCGCACAACTTTTTAATACCTTTCGACCATTAAAAAATCATTCCCTTCCACCAAACCTATAGAAGGAACCAACGAAGCAGGAGTCTATTTAATCCCCTGTAAAAAAATTAACTGCCCTTTATTTTACATAAGCGAAACTGGAAGAAACCTGAATAAGAGAATGTACGAACACAGATGAGACATTAGACGGGAGAACAGAGCCTCTAGTCTTTTCATGCATAGTAACAACTTTAATCACCCGATAGACTTCCCACAGGCTAAACTAATCTACCCATGTAAGGACTTCCGCAAAAGAAAGGTTATTGAATCCACCCTTATAGATGAAATCCCCAACTTTAACCTTTCGGATGGGCAATCTAAATGCAGCCCCTACGTCAAAGATCTAATCTTAAAAGATATCCTTAATGAACTTAAATTCACGCCCCCTGATTAGGAACTCCAATTGGATCCCTGTAAACTATATATATATATATATATATATATATATATATATATATATATATTGCACGCTTGGTGTGACAGCATGTATTCTTAGTGTTCGACTGAGACTAGCATGACAAACTCCATGCCGAAACTGGTCTTGAGATAATAAACTACTACGCTCCTCCACAGTGATTTTATTTACACACACATATATATATATATATATATATATATATATATATATATATATATATATATATATATACAGTGGCACGCAAAATTATTGGATACATAACATTTTTTTACTAATTCTTGCATAATATTTTTCCTTTTTGGTTGATAATTTACAAATATGTTCTAATAAAACGAGGGGCGGTCAATAAATTTTGCAATTCGGATATAAGGAAACGAGATATGACGAAAAGTGTTTTAATTTTTTCAATATAACTACCCTCGACTTCAATGCACTTTCGCCACTTGTCCCTGAGGCTTCGAATTCCCGACAACCAGAAATCTCCCGACTGCTGTTCAATCCACTCTTGGACGGCGAGCTGGACATCTTCATCGTCCCAACACCGGCGTCCACGCAGTGCAGCCTTGAGCTGGCGGAATAAAATGTAGTCGCTAGGGGCCAGATCTGGACTGTAGGGGGGATGGTTGAGCTCCTCGAATCCGCACTCGTGCAGGGCAACTTGTGCAACTCTGCCCTTGTGGACTTTGTCGACGTTGAAGTCGAGCATGAGGCGTCAGGTTTCTAGGGACCCAACGGGCAGAGACTTTGATCATGGTCAAATTGCCGTGGATGATGTTGATCAACACTTCCATGTGATATTCCAAGTTCTCGCTCAATTTCTTCGACCTTCACCGGTCGATTTTCGAGGATCCTCCTCTCCACACGGGCCACATTATCCTCGTTGGTCACGTCTGACGGGCGTCCTGGACGGGGGTCATCTTCAAGCGACTCACAACCATGACGGAACTCCCTATTCCAGCGAGTAATGGTTGCATAGGAAGGGGTGGTGTCGGTGTACACTGCAGCCATGCGTTCATGGATCTCTTTTGCATTCTTGCCTTCCTTGGTCAAAAATTTGATCACTGCGCGGTGCTCAGCCTTCTCCATTGTTGAAAATTTGTGACTGACGATCTGCGATCCGCTACTGCTTCTTGAATAGACACGGCAGGAGCGTGCGGCTGCAGATCCTGACTTGTCATAACTTGCCCTAACACGCCCACAAACAGCCATCCCCCTTCCTCTGTTTTTCCCTACCGATTCGCAAAACTTATTGACTGCCCCTCGTACTTTAATTCACCTGTGCACAAGAAAAAATAAAAAATCATAAATGCAAAAGTTTTATTTACAAAAATACCAAAATAACACACGCAAAAGTATTGGATACATTTATTTAATATTTTGTAGCATAGCCTTTATTCTGTTTTACTGCTTCAAGCCTCTTTCTGTAGTTCGTCGTAAGCCTTTTTACAAGTATTCGCAGGAATATTAGTACATTCTTCTTTGCAGGAATCTTCCCATTGTTTAACATTTTGTGGATTCCTTGCATAAACTTGTAGCTTTAGTTTCCTCTAAGAGTTTTCGATTGGGTTTAGGTCAGGAAACTGACTAGACCATGTCATGACGTCATTCTCGTTATTTTCAAACCATTTTTGAGTTGCCTTGGCCGTGTGCTTGGGATCATTATACTGTTGGAAAAGAAACTTTGTCCAAGGCTCAATGATCTGACAGATTTAAGAAGATTTCGTTCAAGAATTTCGCAATATTGAGAGGCATTCATCCTACCTCTGCTTATTTCCAATTCCCCAGTGCCATTTGATGAAAAACACCCTCATAGCATTTTACTACCGCCTCTGAATTTCACAGTAGGTATGGTATTCTTAAGATTGTGGGCCGTTCCCTTCTTCCTCCAAACCTGATTTGCTGTTTCCGCCCCAAAAGTTCATTTTTTGTCTCATTGGACCTTATTACGTTGTCCCCAAATTCGTTCGGTATGTTTCAGCAAATTTTAGCCGGCATTTACATGTCTAGTGGTCAACAAAGGAGACTTCCTTGGCGATCTTGAATACAGGCCGATGCGATTGAGGGCTCTACTAATTGTGCCCTTGTTCACTTTCTTTCCAGCTACTTTAAGATGGTTTTGAATTTCCATGCGAGTTGTAAATGGATCGTTCTGCACTTTCCGAACAATCCACCGTGCAGTTGCATTGTTTATTTTCCGCGACCGGCCACTCCTCTGAATGTTAGCAGTCGTATTAAATTTCTTCCACTTTCTAATAATGTTTCCTATTGTACTTAAAGGGATCTTTAGATCTTGGGATATTTTACGATAGCCATCTCCCCTTCTGTTACATTCAATGATCATTCTGCGCATGTCCTCTGACAATTCCTTAACTTTGCCGCCCATCACGTTCAGAGATTACAAAAGGAGAATGGTGGCTGAAAGAGATAACAGATGACGTCATTGATAAGAAAAGTATATATATATATATATATATATATATATATATATATATATATATATATATATATATATATATATATATCTATATAAGTTCTTTAAGATTGTTTCGCCATCTTCTGTTGTTGACATCCTGATTCTCTTCAGGCGATTCTCTAAACTCATAAAAAGATTGTAATCTGAAGAGTATGGAGGAGGACTCTAGTTCGCAATCGAAATTGTTAAGCTTTTGTGTGGTATCTTTAGCGATATGAGGGCGCGCGTTTGTACTCTTTTATTGATTCATGTTGGCTTTTTTTCAAATACTGCATGGGAGCTATCCAACTGAGCACAATAAACTTCTTATGTGATATTCTGATTTAAGTTAGGGAGTTCAAAATAGATTATGCCATTCGGCTGTTTTTTTTTTAATTTCCCCACATGACTAATCCATTGTATGTATAGAACGTTTAATATCATTGTACCTTACCCATTTTTGGTCTCCTATAACAATCCTACTAGAAAATGGTTCCCTACATAATCGAGAAAAGAGAAATTAACAAATGTTTTTTCTGATAATTGTTCAGTAATAAGATTTTCTTTATAAGATCTTGATCAAATTACACTGGTCGTCCTGAACTGCGTTCATCTTTGAGATTAACATTGGCGGAGCGAAAATTCTGAAACCCTCTTTGGTACTGGTTCACACTAATTGTTCCTTCACCGTATACATAACAAACTTTCTGCTGTTAACTTAGAATCGTTGCCTTTTTTAAACTCCCAAGGCATAACGTTGCAGTGTTCTTTTTTGGCTTTTTCATAATATTCATCATTTGACGATAAGGAACATTAAATTCCAAATAATAATACGAAATGTAAGGCTAGGGATAGGTTAAGACATACAGGGGTCATCTGTTGTAAGATCTCTCTTCTCCTGTTTCTGTGTAACCTTTGGCACACATTTCCTTTATCAGACAGCATAAGCAAGGACGTGGCAGATGCTTGCTATTTTGCACGCCAACCACAACTGGCCATTAGTTTTTGGCCGTAAAAAGAAGAAATGTATTTTAGAAGAGTTCACTCATATTGTGAGCCAAGGTTCATAAGTCTTAATAAATCCTTAAAAGAGATGGACGCCACATGAGTAGCTTAGTCTTATTCAATTGAGAGCCACGCTTACCGCGTCAAGGGTGGTTAGATTTAAGTTTGTAATGTTTTTAAAGGTATTTTTTTAATGCTGGCAGTAAGGAGTGACGCACATATTTGCGCGTGGCAGTGAATAGTGAAAGTAATAACTCTATATCAATGTTTTCTCTCTCTAGTATTTTATTAACACCCGTTCTCTGTACAGTACTATTTTTTGCTTGGGTAAAGTTAATTTTTTTTATTCATATCGCGTGAGGTGCCTTGACTCGGTTAGTGGGTACCTTAATGATGTACTAAATAATGCAAATAAGGGCGTATCAAGTAGTGATTAAGTTCATTATGTCAGATGAGAGCGTTGCTTGAAGCTTAATGAAGCGTTGCGATTTTTAATGCGATTTCCAAGACAGATAGACGTGGCTTCGGTTGGATGAGCTTCAGGTATGGTCTGGCTGGACAGAAGGGGGAAGGGAGTAAGTATGAAGTTGGAATTGTGTAAATGAGCTCTTGTTTTTTTATGATTTCGTTCAGACGTTTCTTTTTTTCAAATAAACGAGGCGAAGACGAACATTTTAGGTCAGGTGAGAGAAGTGTTTCACTACTTTATCAAGCAGCAAACGCCTGAACGTGGTAGATGCTTGCTTGATTGCACGACAACCACACTGGTTTATAGCTTTCCGGTCGTACAAAGAAAGGATGCGTTAAATTTTCAATCCAATATTTACCATCCTACAGAGCACAAATTCGGGGGGGGGTGATATTTGAAGATGCCAACGGAATAATTTATTTGGAGAAAATATGTCCCTTTACTTATTGGTTCCGTTAGCTCCGTGGTTGAGCTTTGGTCTAGATAACCAGAGGTCTGTGGTTCGAGTCCTCCCCAGGGTGAAGTGTTTTTTTTCTCGTAGCCTTTCGTGGTCATCTCCTGTAAGAGCTCTGTTCTCCTGATTATGCGATTAACTAGCCGTTTACCGGAAATAAAAGTGAAACGAATTTTGACAAGAACAAACAGGTTAGACTGACTAGTCCTCATTAGCTCGAAATATTTTGCACTGTGATTCTAATTTTTCACAGAATTTTATTTCGTTTTCAAACCAATAAATTTGAAAAAAGTTAAAGAACAAAATGGTAAGTATGTATAGAATTAATCAAATATACCTAAAAATTATTGCAAAAGAACAACCTCTGACCTCCTCACGTTATTTGGAGACGACGTGCGATTGTATCCCGCCATGGAAAACGTCACTTCCTGTTCGAGATCATTCGAGAAGTTTCGACTCCTGGGTGTATTGGAGAAGTATCCCTCAATCCTGCACATTTGTCCAGAATCCCCCCCCTGTGACGAGGGGAGAACGAGCCGCTTGTTTTTTTCGCGCCTTGCCGCTAAAAGTTGAATTTTCGTCCACCTCACGGATTAAGATGTCTGGAGCTTCCTCACCCTCTGTTCTGAATCCCACTTTCTCCCTTCCGGATCACTCGTACAAATACCCGGTTTTGACTTAAGACCAACGAGTCCCGTACGCACCTCAAAGTTATCCGCATCGTCTCGAGTCGAAGTCCCGTGAGCGTTCATCAGACAGAAAGACTTTCTCCGCTGCTATTCTACCCCAGTTAATTAGTAGCTTATGTGAACGGCAATCCTTTGAAGTTGCGCGACAGTTTCCCTTCGTTTAATCGATCCGAAGAAAATCTCCATCGAATACCTTTGAGGAAAAGAAGTTTCCTCTTCCAGTGGAATTGCGAGTAATCCCACATTTCCCCGTCGAGCGTCATCCTTGAAGATTGGCTATCTTCATCGCTATTCATCGGAAGGTTGGTTCGGATCGTACCCCACTTGCCTCATCAGGATCGTACTCCACTTGCCTCATCAGGATCGTTCCCCATTTGCCTCATTACCATAGTGCCCCACTTGCCTTATCACAAGCAGGACCTTCCTTGAAGTCACCGACCCGTAAGATTGAAACCCCCTCAATTATTAGTATTGAAAAGGTTCCCCTTTTGATCTGAACATAGTAACACTAATTAATTAATTTTATTTGAGAATCCATCCTTAGCATAACTATTAAAAGACTTTCATTTTAAATAATTCCCTTTTTGCCTAGTTTTATTCTTATTTTGATATTTGTAAATAAAATTATATTTTTGTTGTTTCATCTTTAACTAACCTCGAACGATACTCTGGACCTATTCAAGTAAATCTCCCCAACCATTTTTGCACTCTGCCTGATTTGTTAAGGATTTACAACCCAACGCCTCGGGTTTGACCTCCTGGTCGATCATTAATCCCCGCGAACAGTCCTTAAACGGTTCGCGTTGCATTAGGTGATTAAGTCGCCCCCCACATAATATAGGAGTAGTGTATGGTATAGAGTGGAGTACCACGACAATTATATAATTCTTAATTTTTCGTAAGCGGCACGAGCTTACCGGATGACATTCATAACTCTGAGATAGCCAAGTCACAATAGCCGGCATCCACAATCTTTCTCTCCCATCACTCCAACCCACACGCAGCCACATACGCAAGACCTCCACCCTTAATCCATTTCATAGCATTTTACCATAAACCCTTCCTTGGGGGGACCAACAAGGGTAAAAGCCCTTTCTCAGCAAGTTCTTTCGCATCCAATTTACTGAGTGAAATGCCTTTCAGCAAATAGGGTTTATTTAATGAGGCTTTGTATAACCATATAACCCAACCATCAAGGTCAGCTGAGCTAACTCGTGGTTCAGGATCCATTGAAAGATTAGTAGGTCATCTAGACCAGCGATTCCCAACCTGGAGCCATGGCAAATTTTTGGTGGGCCACAGAAAATTTTGGGGAGTGAGTGGGCCTCATGTCAAATGAAGGGAGACACAGAGCTTCATTTTCTTATAAAATTATTATAGTAACTCAAAAAATATCTAATTATCGGCCTTTTGACAATATAGCATATTTGACTATATGCAGTTCTTCATAATCTGTTAATCTAGTGACAAGCAACTATTTACGAGTTACTTATCATAAAACATTGAGTTTCTTTTTCTTCGATATACAACAACGTTGTAATGAGTTATTAGTTATACGTTTGGCAGAGTCGTATCTATGTTCCACACCCCCTGCACTAATACTCGTTGCAGTAGCTAACTCAGTCAGTCAGTATCCATGTTCCAAGTTGTACCATCATTTCTGCTCCGTGACAATCTTGTTTGTGTGCAGTATTTTTTTTTATTTTGGTCAGTATCTTTTCAATCAACTTAAAATAACTAATATTATACGGTGACTCTAAACATAATATTTATAAAATATATGCTATTAATAAGGATATTTTTACATGCACCTTTTATTGTGTCGTATTTCTAGTAGATATAACATCTCTAACGATTACTTTATTTCTCGTTAAATTAATTGCTAACGACATCATCGCGCGCTTGCATTGCAGCTGCGCGGCGTTGTTTATACGAAATGTTTATTGTTTCAATAAATATTACGTTTTCTGTTGATAATATTTGCTTATGTTTGTATTCATTATGTGCTTAAATGGTGTCATAAGCATAATGCCAAATTTGAATACCAGAATTCATAAACTCTAAAAGTTATTAACTGTTTCTTAGGGTGAAGTGGATCGCACCTCGCCCAGCAGTTTTGCGATCTAAAATTGAGTGGCATCAAATAGAGTTAAAATTATTATGTAGTGGTTAACTGTTGTAAACTGTTTACCTAGTAAATAAATAATATCATATTTTATATATTCTTGAAAATATATATTCGTACAGTATATACAATCTAGTTCAATATAAATTACATACAAATATTTAAACATTTGCGTTTTCATGTTCTCAATAATGATTTTATTTGAGGTTTTCAAGGAAATTAGGAAAATTTCGTTTTATTTACAACTCTCTCTCTCTCTCTCTTCTCTCTCTCTCTCTCTCTCTCTCTCTCTCTCTCTCTCTCTATATATATATATATATATATATATATATATATATATATATATATATATATATATATATATATATATATATTTGTATTGCACAGATTACCCATGGCTGATAAGGTGAAGAAGAAATGTCGACAATACTCAAGCGAGTCTTTAGCATACTGTTTTATACAGTCTCCATACAATATAATAAAGCCAGTGTGTCTTATATGTATGGCAGAGCTTTCTAACGAAAGCATGCGCCAAGTAAGTTTCTAATACGTCTAGAGAATAAGCACAAGGATAAGAAAGGCAAACCATTAAATTATTTTAAGAAGCTTCATGATGCTTTCCAAGGAAGGAACACCATTGATTCTATGCTTAGTCAAGGAAAAGTTAAATTAGACAAAGGTTTAATTGCATCTTACGAGATTTCCAAGCTAATAGCAAAAACTCGAAAACCCCATCCTATCGTAAAAATTTGATTTTGCTCGCAGTATCTGTGGTCATTTCTACTGTTATGCAACAGAATTCCAAACAAATTAGGGAGGTAATCCTGTTAAGCAACAATTCAGTATCAAGACGCATTTATGAAATGGCAAGGGATGTAGAAACCATCTAGTTGCCCTTTTACATGTAAAGAACTTTGCGTTAAAAATTGATGAAGCATCTGTAAGTGTTAATCAACCCCTTCTTATGGCGTATGTTACGTTTTTGGATGATAATAGTGAACTCAGAAAGGAAATGCCTTTTGCTTGCAGTCTTGTGACAGATACTAAAGGGGAATCAATCTTCCAAGAAGTATTGGCCAATTTCCCCCAAAAAAATATTCGAATGGGTAACATTATGGCTTGCGCAACTGATAGTGCCGCTGCTATGGTAGGCAAATACAGAGGTTCCATTACATATCTAAAACAAACTGTGCCTAATGTTTTTTTGCATACCCTGCGTCGTTTATCGTCAACATTTGATTGAAAAAAATTGGAGAGGACGTCAAGTCAAATCCACTTCAAGACCTTCTTTTCCGACATCTCTGTGCAAACAATGAAGAAGAGCTGGAATGTTTACTTTTGCATACAGAGGTGAGATGGCTTCGTTGAACTCTGGGAGAGTGTTGTACCATTTTTGAACGGTAAGGCGCTTGGAGAAGAAATTATAGCTGCCAAGTGTGACATATTCTACCTTTCAGATATATTTGACAAGCTAAACATACTGAACAAACAGCTACAAGGTAAAAATACAAATCTTTTAACTTCCAAAGAGGCAATCAGCTCTTTCCTTGGAAAACTTCATCTGTTTAGGATTAATATTGGGAGTAAGAAATTGTTAGATTTTCCAACTCTCGCCACTATTGAAGAGGAGATACATGAGGAGGATATTTTAGTGTACATTGATCACTTGAAAAAAATGCACAATGATATGGAAATTAGATTCAAAGATCTCTTGGAAATTAATATTTCAAGTTGGGTGGTAGACCCATTTAAGACAAATGCCGCTGATGTTGACATCATACTGCAAGAAAGCCTCATTGAGTTTCAGAGTAATCAAACTGCTCAAGCTAAATTTAAACATGGCCTCAATAACTTGTGGAAAAGTAGTGAAAATGCAATCAAGTTCCCATTGCTTTGGCAGGAAATAAAATTATATTTCATTGCCTTTCCAACGTCTTACCTAATTGAGTCATGTTTTAGCCGAGCTTCTCGCCTATTATCAAAAGCTCGCAACCGCTTAGAAATTGTAACTAGAAGTGATCTTCGTCTGTCTCTAACATTGAAAAACTTGCGCAACTACATCAGCCACAAGGATCTAACTGAAAAAAAAAACACAAAGAAAGCTAATATGATATATTTGTTTTTATTTTGCTAAAGGATTTTATTTTTTTGAAGTCAAAATATAATAATTTTTTAAAGGTTACTTATTTTCTCGTGTCCATGGAAGTTTTTCGTTTTGCTTCTATATCAGAGAAATAACGTATGATCTTAAATGGTTCTCTTAATGAACCCACAAAATATTTTTTTCTATGGGTAAAATAGTATAAAGGAGAATATATGTACAATTAATGGACACTGATATTTTTATGGAAGGTATTATAATATTGAAGTACAATTTTCCTTCTAATAATACCAGGGGGCCACAGAAATATTAAAGATTCCAAGGGGGGCCATGAACTAAAAAAAGGTTGGGAACCACTGGTCTATACGAAAGACTCTATTTCTCGTCTCCTCGAAACTGGACCAATTTAGTGAGCAAAAAATTGTGAATAATCGAATTATTTGATAAAATTGGAGTGTGTTTGAGTGGGGCTGCGTGTGTAAAGCACGTTCTGGACAGAGTTAGAAGGAATGCAGTTGTTCAGAAGAACAATGTTAATTGTAATACCATGAGGGTGATGTAACTGCGTCAAAAAGACAAAAGATACAGAGTGGGAGGAGGAGGCGACGCAATGGTGCAAGAAGTGTTGGAGACCATTCGGTTGAGAATATCAAATCGCCTCGCGCCACTTTGGGTGCGAATATCAAGAGAGGGTGTGAGTGAGAGGAATTGATACGTGAAGACGTTAGAATAAAAGTCACTGGAAGACGTTCATCACTCACACATAAGAGATGACTATAACCTAAAGGCCAATATTCGAGTCCCAAAAGGAAGTCTCGTTTATGAGTGTTGGAGTGCGTGAAGCGACAACCTGAATGGGGGCGAAGAGTGTCTCCTAGGATTGCGAGATGTGGTGTAAACGAAATCCAATGAGAGTATCTTGGAAGGCTCGTAATTCTCGAGATGACAGCTGCGAAAGGCCGACTCACTCTGCACCTAACATACCCCTTGGAGAGCGTGCCATTCCTATGGGCTTCAGGTATAACAGGGACTTTACCCCCCCCCCCTCCTCCCGGTGAGTGGTCGGGAACTGTTGTTGAAATACGATAATTGGGTGGTCGGCGCGCCCGCACTTTCTCGTATACTGCTGACGTGGAGCCTTAATGAAGTTACGCCTCTTACTCCCTAACTGGAGAGAGGGGGAGGAATAGAAGCACATTTTAGATGCATGGGATCAGGGGGTTAGTTACCTCGATCATGCCTCCAGCCCCTCTGGTGGAGTTGTATGAAGTCCAGTCAGTTACACTCTTTCAAAAGCAGAGTGGCAAGAGCGACCGTTGAGAAGGGCACGCGTGTTTAAAGTATAGTTTAAGAGCTACCATTAGTAAGGGAGTGTCAAGAACCATGATTTGGAGGGAACAGGCGTAGAGTGGTGGCGTCCCTTTCCTTTAGCATCGCTATACTCTTTGTAAAGTGTTTGTGAATTAACTTTAAATTAATTTAGGCTCTTTTCGGGAATAAGCTAAGTGCTTAGTTTCATTATTGGGTAGTGGTGTAATCTTGTATTCTGAAATATATTACGTGGCGGGAAATTTTGGTTCCCTTCCACGTACTATCAAATCAATCAAATCCCTTTCAGACTGCGTCTTTTCAAATTCATTCTTATTATTAAACTTAAAAACTTTTATTTTGGGGTATTCAATTGATCTTTTCTCCCTTTCTACATTAACTACCAATTACGACAAAATCTGGGACTCAACTCGTCTCGACACATCTATGGGAAGGCATTTAATTTTTCTAAAACTACCAATCGAAGTTTGTCGCTTACCCTTTAACCCTTTATTAACCAGTAAAGACTAGCCTACCTAAAATGGAGGGAGGTCTATACTAACAAGAGAATATGCAAAAAAAAAATAAATAATGCTAAAACTAACGAAGGCAGCTGCCTCAGAAAGTTTGTAGAAAGAGACCTATAAAATAGTATGGCGGGAAAAGTGAATATGTGTAGAAGATATATATGTATATATATATATATATATATATATATATATATATATATATATATATATATATATATATATATATATGAAAAGAAACTCACAACTTGCACGTGAGTCAAAATTATGATAAATAACACCCACAAGGAAAATGGAAAAACGATTCCGAGCGCTTTCGTCTTTATTCTAAAAGACCTTTCCATGGAAGAGGTCTTTTTGAATAAAGAGGAAAGCGCTCGGAATCGTTGTTCCATTTTCCTTGTGGGTGTTATTTATCATATATATATATATATATATATATATATATATATATATATATATATATATATATATATATATATATATATATATATATATATATGCAGATACACCCACGAAGGAAAAGTAAAAAACGATTCCGGGCGCTTTCGTCTTTATTCTTAAAGACCATTTCAAGGAATGAACAGGAGGCTAGACATACATCGCCTTAAATATTGGAAGGAGGGATTAGACTACCTGAAACAACTTTATTTGAGATTTTATGTATGTAGTGATAATGGGGTCTAGCTTGAACAAACCAGAGCTAAGATTGAAATTTGGGAACGCGTTAATGGAGATACATTCTAATATATTTCTCGAAATATAATTACTGCATTTTATGACTGATTTGGCACTGTTCCAGTTAATGCTATGGTTAAGATTGTACATATATAGACAAAGCGCAGATGGTTTACTGTGATTACGTACATTGGCTAGATGTTGCTTAACCCGGACATCTATTTCTATCCCGGTTTGTCCATATATATATATATATATATATATATATATATATATATATATATATATATATATATATATATATATATATATATATATATATATATATATTCTAGTCTCGCACGAACTTCGAAATTTCGAAATATGGCTTTCATTGTTTTGGAGCATCGTTTCAGCAGATAATACATGAGCAGTTGTGACAGAACGGGTTGTTTTGCGTTCTCTTCCACACTAGGTACTGGTTGTAATTTGTTCCTGAAACTTTTGAAAGTGTTTCAGTTCTCGCTAATGTTGAATGGTTCTTGCATTTGAAGATATTGGTTTGTTCTTGACCTCTTTCCCCGCTCCCTTCATTATTTTGGACTAAAAACTACGCAACTACAAACTTTGGTTAGTCGACCACACCTATCACCGTTTCCTCAACTTGAAAACCTTTCTCCTTCGCAGAAATGACTAACACGAGTGAGTTTATATTTTAAGCGCCCTTTTCAAATATCATCTCACTCTTGAAAGCTTGATCGCCTCTCAGCACCCGAGATTTAAAGCAATGGTCTCTATTTTCTTTTTTTTCATCGTTTGGCCAGTCTCCTGTGTACATTCGAGATCAAAATTTGGTATTTAAGGTTTCGACATTGGTTCACAATTACCCCTGCAGAAACGAACGATTGAAACTAATTTTTGTTACTGCATAGGACGATAAGATTAAGATTTAGGAGGGGAATTTCAGTCGCATTTTTAAGAGAATACAGCAGGACAGAAGATATATTCTTTGTGTTTTATCATAAACTGGCCCTCATCTTTCTTCTTTTGGCCATCTGTTTAGCAAGATAGTGTGAAGATGAATGACATACTAGAATGTGTGTTGCTGTACGGAGGCTTTTTATTTCATGGTGTCTTAATAGTAGTAATAATAATAGAGGTTTTATATGGAGCCCTTTAAGGTCTTGAAGCCCTCGCAGGGCGCCCATCCATTGAGTAGGAAAAAGCCTGAGCGAAGAGGTGAGTTTTCAAAGCCCGCTTGAAAGCACCAGGCAAGGAAGAGGGGCGTATGTTACCATTCCACAACTTAGGAGCAACTACAGAGAAGGCACGATCTCCCATTCATCAGAGACTTATGTAAGGACCCGAAAGCAGGAGGGCACTTCCTGATTTGAAATCGAGTTGTAGTCAATTCTACTGGTCCCTGGTTAACAGAATTCTTCCACTTTATTTGATATTTTTTTTCCCTTTTAACCTGCCATTAATAAGTGATCAAAATAGTTGTGGTAATATACAAGTAATATTTACCTGTGTTATTTATGCAGTAGCAATAGTAGACCTTAGTTACCTTAATAAATAAATCTCATTGATGTAATCCTAGCGGTACTCGTTTAAGCTCAGCAAAAGCCAGACCCTACTCATTATACCAATATTTTTATTCTACTTTTGTCTCTTCTGTACTCGGTATTCCTTTTCGTTCTTTTTGATTCTTCATTGCTTATAATTACTTATGCCTTTCTTTGGTAATTCCATTTACCTGCTGCGTCACTCGAAAGAGGCCAATCGGGTAGCCTTTCCTGCTTCCGGCAATGGAACAGCAGCAGCACCCTTGACATTAGAGAAAGGCCTTTTGAAAGTCTGCGCCCTGAGATCAAGGAGAGGCAAGCACCCATGTCGAGAAACAGCCGAGTCACGAATGTGTTGCGAGCGATGATTCATGTTTTTATAATTCTTTCGTCGCTTACATCACTCACTGTCTCCGACTACAATCAATATTATGTCTTTTTATTCTAATTCAGGAATTTCCTGTTGAGGACCTCATTTATATAAGTAACTAAAGACTGTTTGGGGCTTTCTTAACTTCATATGACAGTTATATTTCTTTTCTTAACTTCATATGACAGTTATATTTAACCAACTATCAAAGACCATCAAAACGAACCATCAACACAAGATTGCTTTGCTATCATGGTTCCATGAACCAAGAAACATCAGAGATCATCAAGATAAAACGAACTGTATTATTTTGTGATCATGACATATTTTTTTTCTTTTAGGAAGCTATTTCTGTAGTATACTCTGATGGGTAGCTAAATGGACCCCTCTTCCCTCCTCAAACCTATATATGATTTTGTGATAGGTTGAATCCTGTTTTCTATGAAGGCCTGTGTCTGTAAGGTACTCAATAGCTTACGCCTGGTTGGGACATTGTTCCCTTTATTTCGATGTGCCTTTCGAACAGTATTGACGGGAAACGGAATTCATTATACCTATTCATTTCTTTGCCCTGAATTTATACCTAGACTTAGATTTATGTCGAAAGTTCGTTCGATTTAGAAAGCTTTCATATTACGGAAGTCAACAGGCTGAGGCAAGTCTTTAAACAAACATTGAAAATTAGCTTTCAACACATTTTTATTGATTTTTAGCCGTTGTTTTTTTCTATTTAGCATTTTAAAATTTATGCCTTTTGCCTCACCCCTGATATGAAATTTCAACACCAAATGTTCGTCTTTTTCGAAATTACAAAAACCTTCATGCTTGCTCATGGAATTTATTATTATAAGTAAAAAATCATTTATTTTATTTATTTAAAAAATAGAAGATCAACGGGGACAGATACGCCAGAAAGTGTTCGAAGGAGAGATTCGTGAAGAAAATGTTAAGTTAGGTGAAGTGAAGTTGTGAGAACGAGTGATGCGACTAATGAGGGCATTTTCTTCGGAAAATTAGAGGGAGGAGGGAGTAGGGTGGATAACTAGGAAGGACAAATGTACTAATGAGAGTAAAAATGACAAAGATTACAAGAGATTCGTCAAATTTTAGCCCTGGGTCCGGTAGGGCACGTCGGAAGCCCCTAATACGAACTTCAAACCCTCCTCGCGGGTATCTGCTTCTAAAGGTGTTTCGTATACTTCAAATAACTGGGATTTGTTTGCACCTCCGAGTACATGTTCGTACTGCTGAGTACAAAGTGTTACTTCCTAGTACATTCGAGTTCAAGGTGAAAGTTGTCAGTACAAATTCGTACTTTTAATTACCCGTTTGTACTTTCAAGTGTGTGTGCGTAGGTATGAAAACATGCTCACACTTTGGATTATATGGTCGTACTTTCAAATACACGGGCGTAGTTGAGATCACCGATTCTTATACTTTCAAATGTTTACATATTGAATTGAGGGCCTACTCGTCCTTCCAAGTGCAAGTTTGTACTTTTTAGTACTGGTTCGTAAATTTGAGTACCTCTCAATGGTGAATCTCAGGGTTCAGAGATGAGATGGATACCTAAATGAGATTAGCACTCAACCGTCAATCCGCGAAAAGGGCATGTTGGGAACACACCCACTACATGCATGGCAGACCAGAGAGAATTCCGGCTGTCGTTGGAAGCGAGAGAAAGAGAAACGAACCTCTGTGTTTCGCTAGATAAGAGCGCCCCTATTTTTATTTCGGTTCCAGCGGAAGCAGTTTTCGATTAGAACAAATTCCTCTCTAAGCAGGGGGACACGCCCCCCCCACCCAATTTTGGGGGAATAAAAACTAGCCTGTCAACTTGCGCGGCGTTAAGATCAGTTCGTTCCATTCTCCAACGACACTTCCTTCATACGTCAAGAAGACAAGAAGGAACATATGTTTCACGAGACGCATTTCACCTTTCCTGAAATCATCGGTTTTGGTGGCCGCTAACAGCCCATTTTTCCTCGCTGAATAGTGATTCTCATCTAAGCCTACTTCTCCAAATTGCTTGGCAAGTTCCCACACGCGTTTCTCTTACTTACAACTTTACCGAAATCACTGAACATTTAATTCACTCCGCGCGTTATCACTAACTTAAACATACGGCGAAATTAATTTTTATTACTTCCTTTAATTACAATTTTAGTGCCTATTCAGAGTAATAATAATAAATTGATTCTCAATAGCAATATCCCTTTGAAGGGAATAATTCCCTCTTTTTTGTGTTATCATTTCTTTACATATTCTATTAATATCGCTTAATTGATCCTTTAATGTGGATGTTGATAAAGCATAACATCTAATCTCTTTCTTGCAATCTTCCACAGTAAAGAATATACATTCAACATCCTTCAACTTCACACCGAACAGTTAATGCTATCGTTGGTTTTGGACCTATATCAAACCAAAAGCAATTAGGTTCTACTGTCATGGCAGTTAGTGTCTGTGGTGCCTACGGGCAGAAGGAACCTTCCATAATTACCTTGGACAATTATGCTAGAGAACCTATGGTCGAATGGCACTATTTTCACTCAGAATTGAGGATATAGTTTATGTATGACGTCTCATCTTTACACTACATTAATTTCAGCTTCTTGTTCGTAGAATGATAGTAAACAGCCTGATACAACACATAAGCCTGATACAGCACATAAACAGAGATCATAATTGTGTAAGGTATAACGGAATGTTTGTGTGTTTGTCGTAGATTTATTTTTCTGTATGAAATGTTCTCTACACGGCCGATGACCTTGATGGTGAGCTTAAAGACTTATTTCCCTGCCACAAGTGGTCGGAAAGAAGCGTAATTATTTCCCCAAGATGGCAACCCTTCGCGTGTTCAGTTCTTTCCGGGTCACTTTGATTCCAATTTTCTTAATTGGAACCCGCGCCAATGGGTCCAGATTGGTGTTGATTCGAGGCTGATTCGGGAACAATCCAGAGTCTGAGACCTACACTATTGCGCGCACACAATATTTTGCTCAAAACAGCCATTACAATTTTACTTTCGATGCGGTTGAATGGTAGCGTGTACACACACTTGACCATGGGTGAACATATATACAGAACTTTGCATGTATATACATAAATGTGGATTATTACCGACTAATAAGCACCAATATATTCGCATGCAACCCTCTGTGATATCACAAACGCATGCAACAATCACAACTGAGTTCGTACTGAGTTTATTGTGTTCTTTCTTACGAACACATGTTTTAGAGATCGCTAAAAAGGGTGCAAAGCCACACAACAATCATAAATGTTCGTAGTGACGAGTTTACTGTATTCATTCATGCGAACACTTGTTTTAGATCCTTAAAATGTACAGAAACGCACATAACAATCACAAATGTGTTCGCAGCGATGAGTTTACTGTACTCTTTCATACGAAGCATGTTTTAGAGATGCCTAAAATATACTCTGGGTTGGTTTCGTATTCGTCAAATGACTACCAATAACCTTAAACTCTCCCTCTCCCCTCCCCTCTCATTTTTCCCCTTCATTTTCCCCTCCCTCATACATTTTTTTTCCATGCATAGCTAAACCTAAGACCATCCTGTATCAATTTTGGGTCCTAGTATTGCCGGTGTGACACTCTTGAAAGGTGTGGCTTGAATCATTCTTTATTTGCCGCCATTGTTTTTTCACTCCGAGAACCCATGGCCTTGTTCGTAAACGCATTTGGGGTGGTGGGGAGCGACGCCCCTTCCTATCTCCTTCCTATTGACCCGAAACTAGGATTTTCACCGGTCATTTCCTGCTTGAAGCGAGTACAAGGACATCTCAAAATTTAATTTGAAAACTCAAGCCTCAAATGATGTAATTTTGCCCATTTCGGCCACCCAAATGAGGCGGAAGTTAAGCCGGGATTGTTTCGTTGCAAAGCGGCGCTTCCTATTTAGGCCATGAGCAATAAGCCCCAGCAAGAAGACCTGCATCCGTTTCGAAACGGAGCCTAATTTGGAAGATTTGCCCACCCCTAGTTCCTAACCCCATAGTTATTCGACTCGGTTTATTTACCTTCCCAATAGTTGTTTTTCCCTAACTTCACCACTTTTATCAACCCAAGGGTGGAGGTAGAGACGTAGTTAAAAGCCAACCGAATCAGCGATAAATCATCTGCAAAAATACATTTAAAATGAGACTTAAGGTCTTTTTCGGAATAGGCCGGCAGCGAATTAGGTGTTCGAGGCTATAACGAGGGTAAGGTTAGGTTAGGACTACGACTTTGCAAAAATAGATATATTAGGAAACGTTTATTAGCATCTTCGCGTTTCCGTTGGCGCTGTAATAAGTGTGAATGCTATTTCAGTGTTGGATTTCGAAAATACACTAGTTAGAGAATCAAAATTATCTTTTAAGACAATTGTTGATTTTATTCACGCATGGTACAAAGGGTTGCCAACTACTGTTTTTTTTGTGTTAAAGAGCTTAAAATATCAACAGAAGACATAACAAATTAGAAAAACTTTCTGCGAAAAGTTTGTTCCAGTTCCTTGATCCCAAACCTAACATACCCTAACCTACCGTGCAAGATATACTCCCACTACGAGCCTCGAACGCCTAATTCGCTGCCGGGCTGTTCCGAAAATGACCCGAAACTTTTATATAGGCTGTCTATTAATTATAAAATCTATAATGAACTTCAGTAATAAGAAGATAATTTTAAATTTAAAATTGGTTATATTAATTTACGCTTACTTAAGGAGGAATTAACCAAACTTGACCAAGATGAACTGTTAAGCTGGATCATGAATTGATCAGGTCTGGCATCTTTTCTGATGCCACGCGAGGCATTTTTACAGGAATGGATAAGTGTCCTTGGCGAAATTTAGGCAAATTAAACATGCAGCTTTTAAAAAATAGGTTGTTATATTAAACTTAATTTTCACCTTTCTGATAGGCCCATATTGTCTGAGAATTAAGTCCTTACAAATTGTTATTATTCATTTGGGTAGTCGGGCCTATTTTCGAGAACGGTGTTTTACAAAGATCGTAAAATCTTGAAAGAAAAGACCATATTTTTTTTGTATCCCTCTTTCCCTGCTCCAAGGAAGATGCGGAGGTTTATTTAAAGGGTTTCTCCCAAAGCAAACTCATGTTGAACATCACTGAACAAAGAAGCTTTGAATGACCTTGACCTCACAAAGTGGGCAAGAAAAAATAATTAGCTTAATTCGTTCATTATAATGTTCTCTCAAGGTTTCTTGGAGTTTTTCTTAAATGGATTCATACGTCGTCTAGACCCTTATTCAATTGTTTAAATTATTTTTTTAATAAGCATTGTAATTTAAAAGTTTAAACATCAATGGTTGTTTAGGGAACCAATAGTCATTTAATTATTTTATGAACAGGGGTGTCAAGGTATAACTGTATAGACTAGCTCGGGCAGACAGCTGGCCACAGGCCGCTTGAGATATGTCTGGCGATTAATAAAGAGTGTGAATTACGTTTGACCGGGTTTAGATTTATAGCTTGCCAAGTTGCAGTTCAAAGGATATATAAAGACAATGCCCCAAAATATAATTTTAATATATATGAAATAAAAAGGGCGCAATATATATATATATATATATATATATATATATATATATATATATATATATATATATATATATATATATATATATATATATATATATATATATATATATATATATATATATATATATATATATATATATATATATATATATATATATATATATATATATATATATATATATATACAAAATGAGGAACAAATTACTTATGGTAGTTAAATGAATTAAGTGAAGATTAATGAGGTAAGCTGAGGATGATGGTACACGATCGCTTTACCTTCAAGCGCAGGCGAATTGGACGGGGGTGGGGGCGAGACAACGGCGCAGGTCTTCACGAAGATACTTCGGGGAATCCTGACTAGGAGGACTCGAAGATGGGGTTGGATTACTTCGTGATGAAGAATGAGATTTTCTCTGCTCCAGAGAGACGTAATCTCAACTCGAGACGATTCTGCTGATCGACAGGGTAATTAAAAGATTAAATTTCCGAGGGGGCGGTATTCAAAAGTTTAAATTTCCGGGAAGAAGGGAGGGAGAGTATTTAAAAGATTCAATTTCCGGAAGGGATAGTATTGAAAAGATTTCCGAGATAAAGGCAGTAGGGTACTTAAAAGTTTAAATTTCCCGGGGGAGGGTATTTAAAAGTTTAAATTTACGAAAGGAAAGCAGAGGGAGTATTTAAAAGTTTAGATTCCCTTTCGGGGAGGGAGAGTATTTGAAGCTAGAAATATCCCAAGAACGAGGCACTGTAAACTCACACCCGATCGACAGAAAAGATGAGTTATAAGAACAGTCAGATAAGCAGTGTTTATCCCCACATTGCAATTCTCGAACCAAAGACTTAAAGTTTCAATTTCTGGGATGGATGGGAGTATTTAATACTTTCAACTTCCAGAGGGAGAGTATTTAAAAATTTCAATTTCCGAGATGGAATGAGAATACGTTTCAATTTCTTTTCCGACGGGAGAGATTTAAAACTGTAACTTTCCGGGAGAGAGAGAGAGAGAGAGAGAGAGAGAGAGAGAGAGAGAGAGAGAGAGAGAGAGAGAGAGAGAGAGAGAGAGAGAGAGAGAGAGAGAGTATTTAAATTTTCGGGAGGGAGGGAGAGAAAGTATTTAAATTTTCAGGAGGGAGGGAGAGAGAGTATTTAAATTTCAGAGAGGGAGTGATATTATTTAAATTTCCAGGAGGGAGGGAGAGAGAGATAGAGTATTTAAATTTGAGGGAGGGAGGGAAAAGAGAGAGAGAGATAGAATATTTAAATTTCGAGGATGGAGGGAGGTAGTATTTAAATTTCCAGGGATGGGGGAGAGAGTATTTAAATTTCTGGGAGGGAGGGAGAGAGTATTTAAATTTCCGGGAGGGGATAGGGAGAGATTATTTAAATTTCCGATAGGGGATAGGGAGAGAGAGTATTTAAACTTCCAGGAGGGAAGGAGAGAGACTATTTAAACTTCCAGGAGGGAAGGAGAGAGACTATTTAAATTTCCGGGAGGGAGGGAGATTGAGTATTCAAATTTCCGGGAGGGAGGGAGAGAGAGTATTTAAATTTCTGGGAGGGAGGGAGTATTTACATTTCCGGGGGGGATAGGGAGAGAGAGTATTTAAATTTCCGAGAGGGGATAGGGAGAGGGAGTATTTAAATTTCCGAGAGGGGGGAGAGAGAGTATTTAAACTTCCAGGAGGGAAGGAGAGAGACTATTTAAATTTCTGCGAGGGAAGGAGAGATTATTTAAATTTCTGGAGTGAGGGAGATATTATTTAAATTTCTTAGAGGGAGGGAGAGATTATTTAAATTTGGGGGAGGGAGGGAAAGATTATTTAAATTTCTGGGAGAGTGGGAGAGATTATTTAAATTTCTGGGAGGGAGGGAGACCATTTAAAAGTTTAAATACACCATGGCCATTTAAACCTTCGAAAGTCTCGTTACCAAGGAGGCTTCATCAGCCTTTATTTATTTGCTATTTTCACTAACTATAATTTAAGAAGAGGATTTTATTGAATATTTCGATAATAATTTAACCTTAGTTTGCTTATGACTTATTTTTTTATCAAAGTTATTTCTAATAATTCTTTTATAATATCAAAAACAAAATGGTGAAGTTCAGAAATAAATATAAGTATCGAAATTTTGTGAATTTTTTAAAGCCCAAAGAATTACAAATGGTGAAGTTCAGAAAATTTATTTTTATATATCTTCTTCTATAATAGCTATTTTAGCAACGTGATATTTTGAAAGGGGGGAAATTTAGTTTAGAGTTCCTTTTTAAAATTATTATAATTGGCGAAGTTCAGAAAATTTATAAAAATTTAACCATGGCTGCTTTTTTTTAGATTTTAAATTTTAATCTTCGTAGCGAGGCCATTCCCTGGTTCTTTCTATAAATGGTAGAATGAGGTGAAAATGCCTTGGAGTGGGTCTAGCCCGACGGCGAGAGTAATAGGGCGCTAGGTGATCGGGAGAGCGCGTAACTCCTTAATTAGACCCCTTCGGCGTGAAATGTAAGAATTCGTAAAATATTTGAAAAGAGTGAAAGGAAAATAGAGAAAATGAATAAACGGAAAGACGAAGTAAACCGTAATGTGTGAAAGACTGCTTCAGTAACATACTAGGCCAATGAAAAATCTTTAATTAATAGACTGTTAAAGTAGTGTCTATTTTATTAGTATTGGTGTTGCCATTATATTATTATTATCACCAGTACGGGATCATATTTTAGGTACTTCTCACATAGTCTGGTGACCACAAACCCTAACGTTCGTTGTCATTAGCAAGTTTCACCGTAAACTTAACTCGTCATAAAAGGTTAGGTTGTTAGGTAAATAAAGTTATATTTATGATGGTCGTTGTCTCCGAAATCGCTTTTATTCGACGCAAATTGCTTGCATCTTGTGGTAGTTTTGCTTACGTAAATGTGAAGCTAACTCGATGGTAAGTCCAAAAAACGACAGAAAAATACATCATATGGACGAAAAAATCGTAAACGCGCGAGTGAACGTAACTTGGTCCGACTCTCAAACAAATAGTGAAACGGCTTCAGAGAGCGTTATCATTTTCACGTGTTTTGGCTACCAAAGCTTGTAATATTGCTTATAGGACACTATTACAACGATAAGAAGCAATATTACAAGCTTTGGTAGCCTAAACGCGTGAAAAATAAAAATTAACATAAAAACAAACGAGCGAGCATAAATTAGGCGTCTTAAGACATTTCAAGATGGCGTCGTGGAAAAGTTCTTGAGTTCCAGAATCAGGTTGAAATGTTTACATTTTGTGACTTTATAATGTGTAATCGACCCTCTCCGCCACCGTAATATTGCTCCTAGAGCAGTATTAGAATGGTACAAAATAAGTATTACAGCTGTTGTTAGTCTAAAACGGGTGCGCCACTCTTATTCGAAATTACCCTTGGCTCACTTTTGAGAGAGTAAATCTTGCTCATTTCTTTAGACAAACAGAATCTTTCTCACTTTCTACGACTCCAAGTCTGATTTTGACCGGGTTTTTTTTTTGTTTCAGATGCTGCCATATCGAATCCTAATAATATTTTTCGCCTGCCTATGCCACCAGCACAGCGCCCTCCACCCAGACTTCGGGCCGCCCCCTCCCTCTGAGTGAGTACAATACTTGGTGGATCACGGCAGTACTCTAAAATTTTGTTTAACCCTATGACCACCAATTGTTTGTTTTAATCTCTAAATATGCTCAATAACCCGCAGGAAAAGGGAAAGACTGATTCACAAGCGATTTCGTCTTTTTAAATAAGACCAAACAATGATCAAACATAGCTTAAGATGAAGGAAGCGAGGGATAGCAAATGGGATAAAAATAATATAAACTTTTTAAAAATGAAAAAGAAAAATAGGTGGGATTCGAACCTATGCCATCAAGCGCTCTGCTCTATTCAGGCCACTGTTCTAACGACTAAGCTACAATCCACATGGGACATGGTTTGTGCTATCCTCTTCGCTCGTTCTTAATTAGCTATGTCTGATCCTCCTTGTTTGGTCTTATAAAAAACGAAAGCGCCTATGAATCAGTCTTTCCCTTTTCCTTTTGAGCATCTATCGTTGTATTATATATATATATATATATATATATATATATATATATATATATATATATATATATATATATATATATATATATATATATATACATATATATATATATATATATATATATATATATATATATATATATATATATATATATATATATATATATATATATCTTATTCTGACTTGACCTATCAACAAAAACAATGTGGAAAGTATTTGTAATGGTTTAAAAAGAAACCTGTGTTTGTACTGGATCTTGAAATTCTGCTGGGACAAGTTTAGAATAGTTCATTATCTCCAAATCCCTAGCACTCTAACTAGACCCCTCCTTTAACTATTGAAACATTGGGACAAAACAACCCGGAAGAAAACAAGACAACCCCCTCGAAAGCGGAAGAAAAAAGCGTCCAATAGCTCTACCTCAGAGGAAAACATGACCATTAAGACAATACAGAAGACACCAAAAACAACGAGAACAGAAACAAAAGAATTGAGGCAGCGATTGATTTAGGCGGAAGCTAGAAATATCCCAAGAACGAGGCACTGCACACCCACACCCGATTGACAGAAAAGATGAGTGATGAGAACAGTTAGATGAGCAGTGTTTATCACCAAATAGCAATTCTCAAACCAAAGACAGAAATTCAAATATCACTAAATGAAAGGAAAGAAGAGATTAGGCATCTCATGGAAGAACAAGGAAACATATGGGATGGCCTCATAGAAAAAATAAATTAAAAAAACACTCCGAAAGAAAACTGGAGGCAAATTAACAGAATGAAAGGCATGCCTACATGGAGTAAAATAAAATTGAGAAACTAGCAAGGAATAAAAATAAAAGAAAGTTGAAACATTGAAGAAAAATTCTGACGACTCTACAAGTCAGTGTTTTCGATAACACCTGGAGAAAACGCAGACTTCTATTCAGTAATAGAAGATATGGTTCATGGCAACTTTATAACTAAAATACAGAAAATATCCCTAGCACCTACCATTGAACAGCAAAGGGAAGAGAACCTTGGACTAAGAGGCACAATAACAAGTTAAAGTTAAAGTTTGCTGGTTTTAGTCCTCATATCAAGCTATGTAGTTTCTCAAGCGAAGAATTAAAAAGTGCTATCTGTCGTAGAATGACCCACTGACATATACGTCACTTCTACCCAATATGCGTGGACGCTCAAGGTCAACGAGTGACCTTGACCCAACTCTGGTCACGACAGAGATGTGGGATAGAAGTGGGGGGGGGGGAGGGAAGTTAGGGTCCAATTTCCCTGGACTAGTGCGAAGGATTTAAATTCAAAACGATTGAGTGCAATTGGCCGATATTAAACTAATGAAGGCTGCGGGATATGAGACTTATGAAAAAGTAGGAACAAAATTTTCTCTAATATTTATACAGTTATACACAATAAATAGATTAAATAGAATAATGGCAATGAATACTCGAGGTATATAAGAACTGAACTAATAGCTACTCGGTGCGAGATCTACGGGAAGGTGGGTGGGGGCGAGACGCGATACGAGCCTCTGTACATACGCACACAGGAATGACTGGCCAGGTAGCCACAGATGATTCGTCTCAGCCTAGCTTGGATTCGAGGCTTTAAGAGATGAAACGGGGATCAGGTGGTTATTCGAGGGACTTTAACCACGGAGAGTTTAACCTCTAGTAGTAACACTAACTGGAGGGAGTATTTGTGCCAAACGAAATGTACCGAGACCAAGGATGAGCCAATTGACTGGGGCTCAGATCCTTCGGTATAATTCTAGCCATCGGCTCGTAGAGGATTGGAGCGCGATCGAGAATGACGTGTTTCGTTGTAAAAGGCAGACCTATACTATCGATACCCAATTGGGACCAATAATATATAGGGACCAGTCGAAACCGTTACTTCCTCCGCCAAGGGTGGAGCAGGGAAATCTCTCCACGAACCAACACGGCGCTTGAGAGATGGGAAGTACTCCCGCAGGGGGTTTCTTGATAACGCCCTGCGAAACGACAGAAGCGCGCGTTTGAGATTCCAATCCCTCACTTATCGCATAAAGCAGTTCGATATTCTGAATGTTCCCACGGTCCTCGCTGACATGGACTGACCTCGGGGTTTTGACGGGACACATTGCAGCAAGGAGCCTTCATTCTCGACACTATCTCTTTATTCCAACAGGAAACGATAGGCCATTCAGGAATTAACAGAATTATACTTAACAAGGCACTAGAAAAATATAAGTGTAACCATCAAAAATATATATAACGTGTGCCTAAACACATGATACATCCCATCAGATTAAAAACTTATCCTCAGCACCAAACCAGGCAAACCCCCGGATCTACTCACTAATTACCGACCTTTATAGTTTCTGAACTTCATTTGAAAAGCCTTCGAAAAGATCCTAACAGAAGACTATTAAAATATGTAAATGAATACAACATTAACAACGAATACCAGTTCAGATTCCGTAAAGGTAGAGATACTACAATGCCACATGACATCATCACTGAAAAGATTGCCAAGACCAAAGCAGAGAAAAAATACATCGATCTGGTCTTGAGAGATTTATAATAAAGTCCTTTAACAAAGTCTAGACCAAATGTATGCAACGCAAGATCCTTAATCTCAGGATGAACAACCTGAATAGAATAATCTGTGACTATCTGACAGATAGAGGAACATATGTCGTTGTCAAGAAATTTAAAGGACCCGAGTTCAAATTGGAATTTGTACCAAATTCGCTGACGACATCAGTCAATAATCGTCAGTCAATACAGAAATGAAGCATTTCAGGCACGAACGACGGCCATTGAGATCTGCTACATCAACCAATGTGAGATGGACTGAAAAATAAGAACTAGCAGTCAAATGATCACCATAGTCTCGATCTCAAGAAAAAAGGTAGCGGATATCGAAGTAGAAGAACAACTCTACCGATACTATCAATAAGGCATAACTGAATGAGGCTATATAAAACACAACTGAGAGAAGATCGAAAGCCACACTAGTGCTAAACCTCCTATATTACTTAAGAGGCTTAAGCACAAGCAACAACAAAGAATTATCTCTTATTAGAGAGGGAGGCGCTCATCTACGTTCCTATTTTCCTTAGCAGCATATTAACAACAAAGAAAGTGGCACTCCAAAGAGTCCAAAATAAAACTCTCTACCACTTAAACAACAAAAGATGAATGAAGAACCCAATGAACTCTACATCAAGAAATGAAGATCGAACTGCTCGACATTGGCATAAGAAAAAGAGTGGAAAATATTTTTGAGGAAGATCAACTCCCTTCCTACAATCTTTGCAGATATACCAACACCAGAACAAACACTCCTTTCAACTCAAGATTCTCCAGTAGAAAAATGTTAACAGGGAATAGTGGAAGTACCATTATACACTTGAAAGAAGAAAAAAAAGATATCAAAGAAGTGATAGGCGCCTAAGGGCCCCAACCGCCCCGTGAAAAATACCCCCACAAATACTCAAATCGATTAGGACTAGATACCTCAATAAAGACTCCAAGAAAGTGACCACAATAGTGACTAGCAAGACTCATTATTGTGAGCAGCCGAGCAAAAGTGAAACAAAAGTGCAACCCAATAGCCCAGTATAGGTGGTGAATTGCAAGTGTTTAGAAATACTAACAAAAGTGAAATAATGTAAACCTCAAAGTGGATTTAATAAATCATAGTGAGTGTCAGAAGTGAAGTGGTGAAAACCAGAATGAAATAAGAAGAACTAAAGTGAAATCTGGAAACAAAGTGAGTAACTTAGAATAACTAAAACCTTTAAACCTACATTAAACACAGAAACAAAGAAAACATGTAAATTACACATTGAGTATAAACACCTAAGACATGTACAATAATACACAGCTAATCAGTAACCCTACACAAAATTCCACATAACGGCATAGATGCTACTGTACACACAAGAATGAGAGAAGAACAAAAGTGGACAGTGATTAGTCGGCTCTCCTGGCAACTTTATAGATGTGATTACAAGCCAGTAGAACAAACAAAAAAATAGAATGGAACTGGAGATAACAACTCATGGTTCGGCTTCCACGTTAATCAGTAGACCCCAAACAATGGAAGTATTCCATTCTATCCTTCTAACCCCCTCTATGAAGAAGAAGTTCAACTTCGATCAACTTTCTCTCTCCTACTATACTTTCCTCTTCAACCATCCTGCATCTCCTCCTTATCTTTTCTCTCTGCGGCCCACGCTGCCCCTTCTCCCTTCGACTCATTTCAGACCTGGGGAAGTTGTGCTGTGGAGACCGAGAGGGGTCTACTGGTGGTCGCATCTCTTCATGCCCCTGCTAGGGGTAGGAAAGGTTGGGATCGATGGCCGAATCGTCTATTTCTTCTACACTTGCGAGGCACCCGATAATGGGGTAATAAGTATTTATTAAGGACCACTGATGGGGTTGAAATAAAGGCGGAAAGAATTGTGGATAGTAGTGCAAAATCTTGATTTGATAGATTGCGGTGAAAGTTCTGGAGGCTGCATAATCATTCCCCATGTGTGGTTGACAAAATAGAGGAAATCACCTTCACTTGTTCACGTTAGCGCTCAAGTTCTTTCTGCTGAGTGCATGTGTCCTAAAGTGAGAACCCTTTCGTAAATGTGTATAATACACTTGTTCACTCCAGCCTTTAGGATTGACGACGATTAATGTGGGTAATTTTTATCCCTCTGGTTGTTTTTTTTTTCTTCTGGCTGTCATTCACTTGTTTAAGCCTGGATGAACACCCACTAGGATGTAAAGATGCCGTTAACTCCCTTTCGTACCATAGCTACTAGTAATCAGTGGATAAAAATGTATTTTTAATTTATAAAAATGGATTGATGGGAATGAAATGGTTGAACAAATGGAAGAAATGAATGTGTGTAGAAACAATGGAGATAAAAGAATACCAGAATAAAACAAGGTCTGCTGACCAAAAGTCGCGTGCTTTTATTTATTCTGATTTATGACCTTACGACCTTCAAAACTTTCAATAATTCTTGGAATAACCTTGGGAGGAACTTGACAATTATATAATTCGAAAGAGAATGTAAAACAACATAAGGGTTTCAAATTTCGTTAGAATCGATCGAATAGTTACAATGTTATTACAAAAAAAACGAGGACCAACCAAGCAACATAGTGAGAGATATAGTCGCACGCGACTTAAAACTGAAAATTGGTATTACCTGGAGAGGTCTTTGTTACTAAACACTAAATTTCTTGGCATCTTCTTTCATTTTACTTTGTAAATGTGGACACAACTAGACAGGAATGCAATCTTTACGAACAAGTTCGTGTTGAAGAACAAACATCAGAATTACGAACTTGCCCTATCCTCCTTCTAAAATAGGAAAAATAGAGAGAAGGTAAATATAAATGTAAACGTTAGTTGTATCAAAAAGGGAGACAAGAATTTCCCTAGTGGCATCCATTAAGGACCTCTTTTGTTTAAGGGAAAATGTTTGAGAAAGACACAAAGGAATTTGAGAACTAGAAACATCCATAGTTTTTTAAAATAGGAGACCTCAATTTTCCTAGCGGGATCCCTCTAAATCTTTAATATTCAGAGGGCCCATAATCGGATTCCATTGAAAATCAAAATAAGCAAAGCCACAACTTTTATGTAACCATTCGAGAGTTGGGTGGCCATAAGTTCGTATTTTTTAGTCCATAAATACAATGGTAGCGTTCATAGCTAAAGATTCCGCATTTGCTCGTTTGATCTTGGATTGTCTTCTCACCTGCTTCCACTTATGGGACAGTCCCAGGTTAGGGAGATAGCTCCAATCCCCAAAATAAATAAGCTCTTTAAGGGCCTATTTTGCCATGCGGAACCACAATTTTAAGCCACTTTGAGTCTTAATATATAATGATTTATGGGTTATTATATTTTATATATAGTTCAATTCGGGCATTAAAGTTTAAGGGAAAGGAGTTTCAACACTATTTGTGATTCTCTGAAGGGGATTGAGATATACTAATGAACATTAAAGGAGTTTAATTGTGATTTAATTATCATTTCCTCTCCATTGTTTTATACATTAATGTAAATTTGATTCTGATCAAGGTTTGTAAAAGGTTCAGTAGAGGTTTCTAGAGAAAATTCGAGACATTGACCACGTAGGGCTTACGGAGACAAATAAACAGGGTGGCCACTTAAAGTGGGTTGACTAGTTAATGACTTTATATCATTGTCTCATAATTGGACAAGTGAAGTAAAGAGAATGTAAGGGGTCTGAAGTTAAATTTGTTACATTTTCTCAAGGTACCTATGGATACGAAAAGAATATTGACCACATTCTCGCAGTTTCGCTCTTCCCATTTCATAAGTACCTTAGTAGTCTTCTCTGTTAGCTAAACCCTCTTTATCCCATCCACACAAATCCACTTTTCCTAACTTTACGACTTTGCAAACCCGTTTAAATTATTTGGGGCAGCGGTGAGTTGTTGATTTTTCATTTTTTTAAATAAAAAGCATCAAAATTCAGGCCAGAGTCATGATATAACCTTCTAAGTGTCTCGCTCATAACTCCCAGCCCTTATCTAAGCGCCCCACCCACCCACACATATATAAATACACGCCTCTTTTGGGGGTATTGTGCGTACTGCAAATTCAAGACAACTAACCAAACCTAACTATTAGGAGGCGTCAGTAATTTCATAAATCAAAGTAAATCTATTTATTCAGGACATGAAATTTTTTTTACACCTAACCTGTGACTAATTAGGTAATTTCCTATGTTCTTTTTTTACCCCTGATCTGCCCTCGCCTTGATTCTTTTTATTTCTTAATGGGGAACTACATCCGTCTTTGGATTTTTAAAAATTCACAAAATTTCGATACTTATATTTATTTCTGAACTTCCCCATTTTTATTTTTTATATTATAAAATAATTATTAGAAATAACTTTGATAAAAAAACATAAGTTATAACCAAACTAAGATGAAATTATTATTCAAATACTCAAAAAAATCCCCTTTGTAAATTATAGAGTTAGTAATGATGATGATGAATTCATTTGTAGGTTAAGTTAGGTTTTGGTAAAATGTGATATACAGGGTGGGCCCTAAGTTTACATACATAGGAAAAATAAAAATTTCATTATGGACAACCATTTTTATTTATATAATATGCTCTACATGGTTGCCATTGTTTTGAAAACACATTTTAATACGTTTCCCACTGTTGATGAACACGCATTAGCACAGTTGAAGTTATGCTTGTAATGGCGTTGGTGATACGTTCTCTTAGATGATTTATTTGTCGTATCTTTACTTGATACACCATGACCTTCAAGTGCCCCCAAAGATACAAATCAAGAGGGAAGAGATCTGGGGATTTGGTAGGCCACTCCACAGGACCAGGTAGACCAATCCAAGCATCCGAAAACTGCTGATCCAAATACTGAGGCACGTGAAGACCATAATGAGGTGGAGCTCCATCTTGCTGGAATAAACTGAGAAGTTACCACCCTCGTTTATCAGGGATGGGAAAATTTCTTCTCGCAACAAGTTAAGATACCTTTCGACATTAAGATTTCCACTGACAAAAATTGGTCCAATAATTCTGTCACCCCATATCCCGGCCCACACCATCACTTTACCCGCACCTTTCATCTTCGTCGGACTCAACTAGTTAGGGTCAGCATTGCTCCAATAACGTATGTTTTGCCGATTAACCTCTCCATTAACGAAAAAAATTGGCTTCATCAGTAAACAAAATCTTAGTTGAAAAGTTTGCATCCTCGTCCACGTTTGTTAATGCCCATTCACAGAATTCCATCCGTCTATCCGGGTCGTCTTCACTCAAATGCTGTGCCATATTCAATTTGTATGGGTGCCATTTGTTTGCTTTCAAAATGCGCCTTATACTCGATTTACTGACACCACATACTGCACACAACCGTCGTGTACTTTTTTTTCTGGGACTCCTTGTAAGCGTAACTATTCGGCCGATTCTAACGAAATTCGAAACTATTCATGTTGTTTTACATTCTCTTTCGAATGATATAATTTCCAAGGTCCTCCCAAGGTTAGCCCTGGAATTATTGAAAGCTTTGAAAGTCGAAAGGTCATAGAGTCATAACTCAGAATACTGAGAGCACGCGACTTTGGTCTGTTGCCATTTTTATTGGATTAAATCCAATCCAAAAGTTTTAAATGAATAGGTTAGTAGCTAACACGAATGCCTAGATTGTCTGGTTACTTGTGCACTAGATCAGAAAAGGACAGTGGTATTAAAAGCTCATCTCGATGCAGCTCGAACTTTCTCAGCCATCACACTTCTCCACTCCGTATCGTCTGTGGAATCTTTAGGAGAAAAATACACATGTGAGAATTGATGCCGAAAAAGATAAGGTGAGCATATATGAAGCCTTTTTCGTCTATTTCCCCAGATAAGTCTTTGTGCCGTTCAAAGGAAGGCAATTACACAATATACTGATGGTTATCGTGACTATCTAAAACAAATCTGGAGAGAAACTGGTTTTTATATCTATGGTGAAATTCAAACGCGGGTTTATATCTCGTCTCATGATCAACCCCTGTGATAAGAAGACTAGAGTGGCTCAATCAACTATTTCATTCACTCTTTAATCGACTTTCCACCCGTGTCATTTCGTTCCAGTCGTGAAATATCGCTACAAAATCCTCCCAAATCTTTTGTTTGTGAGATAGGAGCAGGATTTTTTATATAGCTAGACCTTTCCACTGCATTCAACGACCGATTATGACAATTTGAATATTCTGTCCCCGCTCAAGGAATATCCTACGTCCGTATTGAACGATTGTGCTCTTCGGTACGCATAAATCTTTGTGTTCCGTTTCTTCCTCCTCAAAGTCTATGCTCCCTTGTATGTTCCAGTTTGTGCTATTTTTGATATGCTAGTCTTTATGCTTCCTCTTTTTTTCTTTTTAAGGACAAATCTGTGTGTTATTTTACACATACAGGGGACGATATGTAATTTTTCTCCGTTACCAATTCTGAATTCCGCTTATGTGTATTGTCTGTCATCTGTTATCTCTTCTTTATATCATAGTAAGTAGAATCAGTTGTGCATCGTCTGTTAAGGAAGCAATACCATTGGTTAAATTAAATGATCCCCCCCCCCGAATTGAAAAAGGCAACCTTTAATCCTTGGAATTCACGCCAGGAGCTCCAAGGCGAATATCATCGAGTGTTCGGAAACCTAACCCTAAGAGTTCTGATGAGAAAAGAACCTCTTAAATTATTAAGTAGATCCACACCATCATTGCCAACGATTCCAGCAGGTGAATGAAGTCTATATCTGGGGACAAGGTAGTGTCAGAATCTTCCGTCCATCAGTGAGTGCATGGGAACATCCTCTACCACTTATACAAGATGAGGAAGGGCCAGCTTCTGTCGCAGAAGATGAAGGACAAGCAGAAGGAAGGTGCTGCGAAGCTTGTGAACATACTGAAGCATCCTCTTAAGCCTGGCATGGCATGGTTCTTCTTAGACGAGAAGAATTTCTGCCAGGACCAGGTGGGGAACTCGCAAAACCACCGCTTGCTTGCTATGTCCTACCAAGATTTACTTAGAGTCATGAAGACCAATGAAGATCAGTACACATGGTGTTTGCGCTGGTCAGTATAAGCCAGGGCCAATTCATGCCTCAGTTTATCTTTCCGGAGGGGTACATCAAGTGCTTGGAGCACATGATGTTGCACTGGATCCAGGAGGTGGCGGTGGAAGGTCGTGTGTGCGACTGCAGGACTCTGCACCAAGCAGTACAAGCAGGAGGAACCAGTCTTAACTGTCAGACAATTTCTTTGACCACACCACTCCGAACAACTGGCCTCTCAACTCCCCAGATTGCATTCCGTGGACTATTATGTTTGGGGCTTGGTTGAGAGAGAGTAGAGAGTGAGACCAACAAGTCTCCGTATACCACCAAGGTGGAACTTTGGTTCAATATCACTAGTTTTGACCCAGCTAAACAGGAGGACCGTCGGGAAGGCCTGCAATAGGTTTCGACGCCACCTGGAGGCCGTGGTTGAGTGTGAAGACGATTTCAATGAATATTCCTCTGTTTAAATGAACTCTGTTATTTTCTTTTATATTTTAGTTAGCAACAAATTACCCAACGCACCCTGTATGTCTTTGATCTCTCTTCTGTGTGTATTTTTGGTCCATTTTACGTACAAGTATCTATGTGCTTTCTTTTCTTATACATACCTACCAACCTTTGTCCTCTGTTCTATGGAAAACCTTTGTGCGCCATTGTACGCACAAATCTATGATATTTCTTCTACGTTCAGATCTTTGCGCACTCACCTATACACGCTTGTGCATCCGTTTGCGTCATATACGTACAGTTTTTCTCCTTTCTCTTTATGCTGTCTTGCTTTCACAAATCACTTTGCTTTCTTTTGCGGTGAACAAGTCTTTATGCTACCTTTTACATACAGATCTTTTTTATCTCAGGTGCGGACAATCCATTTTACTCTCTTCCACAGGCAAGTTTTGGCATCCTCATATTTTTCTTGTGGGTTTTAAACTCTTCTCAAGGGCAGGGTTTTTTAACTCATTCACTCGTTTTCCATTGGGTAAATTCCTAAAACAATTCCGCCACAAAAGAAAATAACGTAAATACAAAATATTTATATAATTCGCTAGATAATTCAACATAAAATTAATATCCTGTGCCACATTTAAAAGTATCAGATAATAAAGAAGTTATTAAGCACAATATTTCTCTGGCTGTAAACATTAGTAATTTGTTTTGTTGTTTTTATTTGATTACTTTCAGTTGTTTAACATTTACGGAGGTAAGGCTCGGGTGTTGTTTCTATTGTTTTTGTTATATAATTATATTCACAAGAGCGAGCGTATATAAAGGGTCTTTCAATAAGGTCTCTCGATGTTTAAATGTAAATAAAACAAGTTGTGTGTAATATATGCACTCAATTTATCTTAAATTTGAAAGTAAATTTTATGGCATTAAGTGTGGAATATGATGTCTTTCAAATGTCCGCCGCGGCTTCACTTGGTGGAACGTATTCGGGAGGACCAATTTTCGATGACTTTGTCGCATAAATCTGGCTGAATTTGCTGGATGGTGTTCGTTATGTTGACTTTGAGGACATCAACTGTTTGCGGATTATTCACATAGACCTGCGATTTAAGGTAGCCCTAAAAAAAGTAGTCTAATGGCGTTAAATCGTATGATCTCAGTGGCCAGTTGACGTCGCTGCCGCGCGAGATGACCCTGCCCTGAAATTGCTGGTGCAAAGTGTCCATCGTGGCGTGCGCAGTGTGGCACGTAGCGCCGTCCTGTTGAAACCACATGCCGTCAGTATCCATATCAGGCATATAATCCAGTTGAGGCTACAAGAAGTTGCTTATCATCGATTTGTAGGTCTCGCCGTTGACGGTTATGGCAATCCCATCTTCGTTCTCGTAAAAAATACGGACCGATGATTCCGTTAGACGAAAATCCGCACCAAACAGTGACTTTGTTGGGATGCAATTGGTGCTGGTGTATATCATGTGGATCGTTTTCATCCCAAATCCGCCATTTTTGCTTGTTCACAAATCCATTCATCCAAAAATGGGCCTCGTCGCTGAAGATGATTTTTGAGGGGAAATTTGGGGCAACTTCCAACTGCTCTAGAGCCCAATCAGCTAACACACGGCGTTGTCCATGGTCGTTTACCTTAAGTTCCTGGGTAAGTTGGATTTTGTACGGTTGCAGATCCAAATCCCTACGCATAATTCGCCAAACTGAAGTCGCAGAAAAGCCAAGTTCTTGTGAACGGCGAGAAATTGACTGCCTCGGATTTTCCCGTACACTCTCATTTACGGCAGCGATGTTTCCAGCAGAACTTGCGTTTCGGCGACGTACAAATGTTGGATGATTGTTGATCGACCCTTTTGCCTCGAATTTGGCCACGAGGGGCGTCTAACAGTAGACTCGACAGGACGATTGTTGCGAGGATATAAATCACGTAATGCGCGGAACGTTTGTCGAACGGAGCACTGATTTTGATAATAACATTTGATGATTTGCACACGCTGTTCAACGCTATAACATTCCATCGTGACTTGCCAAGTACTACTAAACAGTTCACAGTGAGGTAGCCAGATGTCCTTTAACAACGTAGCCACTAACGCCTGACAAAGCTCGAGCATATAAAGTAGGCCGGAAGAGAAATATCGCGCTTAATAACTTCTTTACTACCTGATACTTTTAAATGTGACACAGGATATTAATTTTATGTTGAATTATCTATCGAATTATATAAATATCTTGCGTGGTTTCCTTTTGTGTGGGGGCTGGGTTGGGGGTAGGTATAGGATTTTCCCTTTCATTATTCCCTTTCTCTCTTCTCTCGAAGCTGGGTCAGGTCGTTCGTACTTCTCTGTGCTCATTGTACGAACCTACATTTAGAAGTTTATGTCTTCTCCCTACTTTTCTACTTAGGGTTAATCACATTTCCTGTGGAAGACTTCGTCATATTAACAATCCTTTCCCTTTATCCACTTTTCTATTCCTCCACTATGTGGTTAGGCAATTTTTCTCTATTTTATCATATGTTTCCGCTTTTGGGTCTATGGCCAATTCAAGGTCTGTCCGATTTAGTGCCCCTGTTTGCAAGCTCTAGGTCCGTTTCCTTTACAGGTCACTGACCTGATTTGGCGTCGCCCAATCTGACCCTGAATTATTTTATTTAGGCAGAGATAGGAAAACGTACAAAAACGTTAAGTACCATCGTTGGTCACACTAGTGTCCATTATTTGCAAAAAAAGAACTGCCATTAGGACCATTTTAAAAAGTTAAAATTGCATGGGACTAATCATGAGTGGACCTATTATTCCTTTGCAATTTATCTGTATTAGACAGTGCAGTGGGGATTTTAACTAAACACTCCCGATCCCCATTGATTATAACTACAGACCCTTGATCCTTGCTGGTTTTAACTACACAGGCTCGATCCCCGCTGATATAACAACATATCTTCAATTTCGCTTGGTTAACACTAGAGACTCTCGATCACCGCTGGTTTTAAGTACACACTTTCGATCCCCGCTGTTTCAAACTACACACTCTCGATTCCTGGTGGTTTTAAATACACAGTTTCGATCCCCGCTGGTTACAACTACTCACTTTCGATCCCTGTTGGTTATAACTACACACCCTCGATCCCTCTTGGTTATAACTACACAGCCTTGATCCCCGTTGGTTTAAACTACACACGCTCGATCCCCGCTGATATTACTGCAGATCATCAATTCCTACTGGCTCTGGTTAACACTAAAGACTCTCGATCCTCGCTGCTTTTAACTACACACCCTTTATCCCCACTGGGTTTAACTACACACCTTCGATCCCCCTGATTTTAAATACACCCACTCGATCCCCGAGGGTTTTAACTACACGCTCTCAAACCCCGATGGTTTTAAATACACACTTTCGATCCCCGCTAGTTTTAACTACACACTTTCGATCTCCGCTGTTTTTGACTACACACCCTTGATCCCTGTCTGTTTTAAATATACACGTTCAATTCCCGCTTGTTATAACTACACATCATCGATCCCTCCCGATTGTAACTACACACCATTGATCCTCGCTGTTTTAACTGCATACGCTCAATCTCTGCTGGGCTTAACTACATATTCTAGATTCCCGCTGGTTATAACTTCACATCATCGATCCCTCCTGGTTATAACTACAAACCATTGATCCCAACTGAATTTAACTACACACTGTCGATCCCTGCTGATATAGAAAACCATACATCATCAATTCTTCCTGCTTATAACTAGAGACTCGCGATCTCCGCTGGTTTTAAATACACGCCCTCATCCCCGCTGGTTTTAACTACACACCCTCGACCCCCAAAGGTTTGGTATGACCGGTGCACGCCGTTATACGCACACAGGCCTAATGGACGACCAAAATTAAGGCTCCACCTGGGGATGGTTCTAAGAGTGCTTTACATACACAGTTGTTAGGCCAAGGAATATTCAAACACGGCTGCAAAAATATACTTTAATAGGACTAAAGATTACATAACATACGGCAAGTTAAATGGCAATGCAATTAAATATTGACGTTTCACTGCTTAGATTATTAACACTATCAATTAAGTTTGAACCGAGGGATAATTAATTAAGGAATTATTTTATAATTATGCAAGTTCTAGAGCAAAAGGGATCCTTGAGGTTCGACGCATAAAGGTGGGAGGAGCGTAACGAAGCGATTAGGACCAGGTAGGTAAGTTCGACCTTGAAATTGTGGGCGTCTAAGCGGACGCTCAATTCAACTTCGGGAAACTGAAGTGAGGGGGGATGAGGCTCTTCTCTTATCCTTAAGCGGCAAACGGAGGGTGATTCGGGGATGGATTTTCCGATCCTTAAAATCCGAAGACGTGGTGAGAAGGGTTTGAAGAGCGCTTAACTATCTCTACGAACAACACTGAGTGACGATTAGCTCTTCTTTGGCTCTTCGACAATCACTCAATTCTTAACCGAACGAGAATGTAGTCGATTCCATCTTGACTAACGAAGACGTTAAGACTAACGACTGGACGGCGGCTTCAGACACAATCTGCTTGTGAATTCTGAACTGTCGAATATATGTATACCCCGAAATTATCTAGACGAAGAGAGAAATTCATCGCCAACAGACTTCCTTAATTGCCTTTGGTCGCTAAAATGTTCTATAGCGCGAAGTCGCGATAACCACTTAATGGTCTTTCCATTGTTCTAATTTTAGCAGTGTATAGGGCAGACGAATTTAGAGCGGTAAACGGCGAACTGGAAAAGTCAGGGGGATGGGGGGTCCTTCTCTCTCTCTCTGGTTCTTCCACAACACCTACTCGACTCCATGTTGTCTTAACTAAAGACCCTCGATCCCTGCTGGTTTTAACTACATACCCTCGTTCCCTGCTGGTTTTGACTACATACTGCTTATCCCTACTGGTTTTAACTACATTCCCTCTATCACCACTGGTTTTAACTACACTGGCTCGATCCCCGGTGGTTTTAACTAAACACTCTCGGTCACTGCTGGTTTTAACTACATACCCTTGATTCCAATTGGTTTACCTACACATCCTCGATCGCCGCTGGTTTTAACTACAAACGCTCGATCACCTTGTTTTAACTACACACCCTCGATCCCTGCTGGTTTTAACTACACACGCTGGATGCCCGCTGGTTTTAACTACACACCATCGATCCCTGCTATTTTTAACAACACAGTCTCTATCCACGCTGGTTTTAACTAAAATCATCAATCCCTCCTGGTTATAAGTACACACCCTGGATACCAGCTGATTTTAACTACACACACTCTATCCCCGCGTTTTTTAACTACACACCCTTGATTCCCGCTGTTTTAATTACATTTTCTCGATCCCCGCTGGTTTTAACTACACATGCTAGATCCCCGCTGGTTTTTACTCCATACGCTCGATCCCAGTTGGTTTTAACTACACACCCACAAACCCCACTGGTTTCAACTACACACTTTCAATTCCCGCTAGTTGTAACAACACACACTCGATCCCCGCTGGTTTTAACTACACACACTCAATCCCCCACTGGTTTTAACTGCACACTATCGATCCTCGCTGATTTTAACTACACACTCTTGATCCCCGCTGGTTTTAACTACTCACTCTATCCCCGCTTGTTTTCACTACACACTCTCGATCCTTGCTGGTTTCAACTACACATCCTCGATCCCCGCTGGTTTTCACTACATACGCTCGATCGCCGCTGATTTCAACAACACAGGCTCGATCCTTTCTCGTTTTAACTACACACCCCTCGATCCCCACCGATTTTAACTCCACCCTCTAGATCCCTGATGGTTGTAAATACAACCTTCGCGAGTTTTAAATACACACGCTCGATGCCTGCTGGATGTAAATACACACTCTCGATCCTTGCTGGTTTTAATTACATACTCTCGACCCACGCTTGTTTTTACCTCACACGCTCGATCACTGTTGGTTTTACTCACACAATTTCGATACCCAGCGGTTATAACTTCACACTCTCGATCCCTCCTGGTTATAACTATACACTTTTAATCCCAGCTGGTTTACGTACACACCCTCGATCGCCGCGCTGTTTTTAACTACATACCCTTCGATCCCAACTGGTTTGAACTACACTCTCTCGATCCCCGCTGGTTTTAAATACAGACCTTTAATCTCCGCTGGTTTTAAATATACACCCTCGATACCTGCTCGTTTTAACTACACACTCTCGATCCTCGCTGGTTTTAATTATCAACTCTCTAGCCACGCCGGTTTAACTACACAAATTGATCCTTCCTCGTTATAAGTACACACCCTTGATCCCTGTTCTTTTTATCTATACAAGCTCGATCCACGCTGGTTTTAACTACACACCCTCAATCCCCACTCGTTTTGACTCCATATTCTCGATTCCCGCTTGTTTTAACTACACATGCAAGATTCGTGCTGGTTTTAACTACACATGCTTGACCCCCGCTCGTTTTTACGACAAACCTCGATCCACGCTGGTTTCAATCACACACTCACGATCTCCGCTGATTTTAACTTCACAATCTCGATCCCCGCTGCTTTTATATAGACCTGCTCGATACCATGTGGTTTTAACTAAAGACCCTCGATCCCTGCTGGTTTTAACTACATACCCCTTATCCCTGCTGATTTTAACTAGATACCCTCTATCACCGCTGGTTCTAACTACACTCGCTCGATCACCGGTGATTTTAACTAAACACTCTCGATCACTGCTGGTTTACTTACACGCCCTCGTTCGCCGCTGGTTCAACTACACATGCTCGATCTCCACTGGTTATAACCCCGCTGGTAAATCTACCTCTAGGTGTTGAGGCTTGAGGCTACGCAATTCTTCAGATCTCTTTTGCAGCATAGGTGTCTGTGCTTCACCTGAGACCTCCCTTTATGGGCAAGGGGGGTCGAAAATGCAATTACATCGAAGTGGATCTCTTAAATTTGGGTTTTGTGTAACTTGAATGTCTCTAATTTTAGCTGTATTACTTCATCTCTCCTATTCATATGGACTTCAATATCCTTAAATGTCTCTAATTTGTGCTGTATTACTTCATGTACCCAATCCACATGTACTTAATGTCCTTAAATATCTCTAATTTGAGCTGTATTATTTCATGTACCCAATCCACATGTTCTTCAATGTCCTTAAGTGTCTCTAAATTGAGCTGTATTACTTCATGTACCCAATCCACATGTACTTAATCAACTTAAATGTCTCTAATTTGAGCCGTATTTCTTTATGTACTCAAAGTACATGTACTTCAATATACTGGGCACCTTTGCCTTGGTTGCCTTTTTGTAATTGCTTCTAGGTCACTAAAAATGAAACTTTATTGAGTTTTTTTCGTCCGATTGAAAATTGAAAATGTGGAAAACTCAGCTGCATTCTGTGCAAGTCATTTAATACACACCAAAGATTTTAATCGCGGAATATTTTGGGTTTTGACAATTTTCATCTACCTCTTATTACTTTTCGTTCTATGTGAGATGTCGAAATTCACAATGGTTTAATGTTCAAGATTTTATTTCTTTATTAGTTTATACAAAATTGTTATAAGTAATGTTGGAGTAAAATTCCTGGCCTTATCGTAGTTAATGGGATCCACTAAACCATGTCGATCCCTGCTGGTATTAGCTACATTTTCTTCAATTCTTTCTTGTTTCAACCGAATCTTCTCTACCCTTGTTCAGTTTGTATAACTTCATCCTCCTCGTCCCTAGTGGTTTTAATCACACCCTCTTGATCTCTACTAGTTTCCAACCTTATTCTTTCAATACCTGCTCAGTTTAACTACAAACTTTCGATCCCCGCAATTTTAACCTAAAACTCTCTATCCCTGCTGGTTTTAACTACACTCTCTCGTTCTCATCTAATTTCACTACACTCAGTCACTTTTTGCTGGTTTTAACTACATCATGTCGATCTTTACTGTCTTTGTTAGTATTTATTCTTCATCATGATTATCCTACCTATTCATTTGTACATTTAAGTATGTATATAACTTTTCTCTTTAGGTACTAACTTATTACGCATTCATTCAGTTACACTCCTTTGCTGTCTCAACCCCAACTAGAGGACGCGCTTTCGTAGTGTAGGGTCGCTAGAACTGTGTGCCCCCGTGGGTCTTCTTTAAGGTCTTAACTCGGATTGTAATCTTTCCACACATTCTCAGCGTTGCTAATTTCACCACTTTGCTAAGTTTTTAAAAACTTTCGTGCAGCTTTTATTTTCCATTGATTTATTCGTGTTTTTAGTCGCGTGCGACTCTATAAGTTACTATGTCGGTTTGTATATCGGTCGGTCTGACAGTAACCGTTTTATTTTTCAATGAGTCTTTTGGCAATAACATCGTAACTATTCGACCGATTCTAACGAAATTTGAAACCCTTATGTTGTTTTACATTCCAAGGTTAGTCCAGGGATTATTAAAATAAAACTAACTATGGGCTCCATTGCCCCATTTATTGAAAGATTTGAAGGTTGTAAGGTCATATGGTCATAAGTCAGAATAATTGAGAGCACGCGACTTAAGTCTGTTGCCCTTGTTAACAAATACAATAATCGACGTTTGTTATAAACTGAGTCCGCACGAAATGAGCTCCGCTTTTCCTTCCAGCTTGCCGCCTTTTCCCTTCGACACGAGCGCCTCGGCCCAAAATCACCACAGCCACTGCGCTCTTCTCATTCCCGGGCACTCGAAGAGTTCCAGTTTCGACCACGCTCGCAACGTCTTCAACGGAATCCAGTAAGTTATTTTATTAACGCCACTTGCGTCTCTTTCGTTCAGGCGGAATTGCTTAACCGGATAATGAAACCAATATAAAAATCAGTATGATAATGACTGGCATGCCCGAAGCTCCTGCGCTCCGGCGTTGAGATTTGTGTATGCTTTTATCGCTCTGTTCTCCTTCACTTCCCGGTGCAAGACTTATTCGGGAACCAACTAGACCTGATGTACCTTAACTTCGGTCACAGTGAGAGCCAGTGTTTACATTGGCCTATGTTTTCACGAGGACCTAGCTAAGTGGAAAGAGCACTTCGTAGGAGCGGAGTTAAGCTCCAATGGCTATAATTATCATTAGAAATAATTCTATTCGTTAAGCTGCATATCCTCCCCTCACCCCGGAATGGCGTTCGTGGTTTAAACGAATAAATACTCTTCTACTCGGAACAGATTTGTGCACAGCGTTGTGTACTATTTGACTTTTCTGTTTCATTTGACTCTCTTTGGTCTTGGTCGCAGGATCTTGCGCCGGGGGGGCAGGCGGGCCTCACCCCCTCCTTCGGCGCTGGAGCGTGGGTCCTTCTTCTTGCCTTTGCTCTATTTTTGTTTGTTTGGGGGGGGGAGGGATTTGTCCATTTTAAAGTAGCCTAGTACTAGACTGAAATTTTAATTGCGGCGATGTATGCCCTTGATAGGAGCCGCCAGATGGTCGCTGTTTAAAAAAAAAAGAATAAATACATAATAAAAAAATTCAGGCTGTCCTAGACCGTAATGCGATTTGACAGATGGCGTTTTCCTTGCCAACATTGGTCTCAAAGAGTTAGGCCCTTCCGCAGTTAGTTAAAATTTTGTGGTCATTTTATTTTTAGCTCTTTACTATTATGAAAATTTTAAGTCATTTTTTTTCCATTCGTTCGTGACAGGTTTGCGAATACACTGATATAAAAAAATAAAAAAATAGTCCTCTTGCGTGCAAAAGGTAATCCAAGACTACATTGAATACCACCTCGATTAGATTGTTCTCTATGGTAAATTTTGAATACAACGGATTTTGAGAATTCCAAAATCTTACTTTTGGAAGAGCTGCATCAAATGAATTTTCAATGTTTGCTTCCAGAATCTCCCTTCAGAAAAAAAATCCAATAAAGGCATTTTTGCTCCATTATTTTAAACTTTTGATTTGATTTTTGCAGCCATTGGTTTCACAGTTGGTGTGGTATCCTGTTTCCAATAATACCTTTTAATGCTTTCAGCATCGTTCCATTTGCTGCACCCTTAGAGTCAGTTCCCGTAAATGCATCCTAGATTGTTCTCTCGGGGTCTTCTTTTCTGCTCCTTTGTGCATGTCGTTCTCTAGTTTAACTAAGGTCAGTGAAGGATTTAACCCTTTCTCCAAGACGAATGGGTTATCCTCGCAGATTTCGTCTCATCGATCTACAAATTATCTCCAAAGAGATTAACACTGGCTCTAAATTGAGCGGCATACCGTACACCAATACCACCTTTATTATATATATTACGAAATTATGAACATTTCTCTATTTTACGGAGTCTGGAACCTATTTACAGTTGTTTTGGGTAAAGTTTTACCTTCAAGAAAGAATTCGTCCAAAACTAGGGAACGATAGGTATAAGTGCAGCCATAACCGAAGATATGATTACTTCAGGGACAATTGAGCGAAGTATTAATCAGAAGTATGCAGATCCTTATTCTAAATTACTTGAGCACGACTTCGGCCGCAGACCTCACTAATTTGTCGCATTGTTTGGGCGTAGTTTTATTCTATTCTTCTTCCAAACTTTGCCAGAGATCTTCAACTTGCAGCGATTTTCGAGTCATAACCTTCTCACCGAGTATCTTACATTAGTTTTTCCATTCGGTTTAAATCAGAGCTCTGCGCAACCGACTTCATCACGTCGATAGCTTCAGCCTCCAAGAACTGCTTCACCGTCCTTGGTGTATAGCATGGAGCATTGTTCTACAAGAAAACAGGACGTACTCCGGATGTTTGAAAAGAGGAGATCACTTGTTCCCGAAGCAGATTCTTGTATATTGCAGGTTTACTTTGCTGCGTGAACCTGAAAACGTGCTCCAAATTTAACAGGCATTTTCCTTCATGTAGATTTCAATATTTCGCCTGTACGACATCTTATACATATACTCCTTCACATCCGATCCGGGCCAATTAAATTTGCTTTCGTCGTCGAAAAACACTTTCACACTTTTCAGCATTCCACAGGACATTCTCAATAGCAAAGCCAAACCTAGCAGGTTTATTCCTTTTAGTGGATCTTTTGGGTTTGGTGCTTGTTCTCCGATCTTATTTTTTATTTCACGACTAATGCAGTTTCCTACGTTGATTACAAATGCCTATTTCTTTATTTATAGAAAATATTAGTTTTAAAGTTAGGTTAGGTTAGGTAAGGTTAAGTTAGTTATTCTTTATCCGATCTGTTTGTACATTTCACTACTAATGCAATTGCTTGCGTTGATTCCAAATATTATTTTTTTGATAAACTCTGAGTACAAAAAGATCGGAGAACGTGCACCAACCCCAAAGGACCCAGAATCCATTCTAGAATAATGTTTCAAGCTGATTCCAAACTTTGGTTCAAGAAAGCTGGATTCATTCAATTGGCGTAGTCCAACCTCTTCATTGTATGTATTCGTACGGCGTAGAAAATGTTAAAATATAGAACTATTTAAGAAAATTTTACGCTGAATTTCGAAGTTCAACTGTTAAACTAATAGAGTAACTTAAAATCTTTAAAAGTAATTAGAAATAAATGTTAGAAATATTAGTGTCATAATAACATATCCTAACCTAACCTAATCTAATCTTGCTTAACTTTAAAACTAATAATTTCTCCAAAATGAGAAATAAAAATTTCGTTTTTTGTAAGAAATTTACATCAGTAATTAAATTTAGCAAAAAAAAAATCCTAGAAAGAACACCAAACCCGAAAGACCATTTTTGCTGAGCGGTTTATTATTAAAGGAGCGTTCTCTCAAGCGACGTGAGGGAGTCAGAAACATTCGGGTTAATGTTCTCAAGAATTCGAGGTAAAATACCACCTGATATCTCATGTCCGTCCTTAATGAACCTCTTTTGCATCCTGCGATCTTACCTCGGAGTGTTTTATACGCCTCTGTCGCATCCTGCGATCTTCCATAGGAGTTTTATCCATCTCCGTTGCATCCTGTGATTTTCTCTCGGAGTGTTTTATCCACATTTGTTGCATCCTGCGATCTTCCCTTTGACTGTTTTATCCACCTCTTGCATCCTGCGTTCTTCCCTCGAAGTGTTTTATCCACCTCTGTTGCCTCCTGCGATCTTCCATTGGAGTATTTTATCCACCTCTGTCGCCTCTTACGATCTTTCCTCTGCGTGTTTTATCCACCCCTGTTGCATCCTGCGATGTTCCCTCGAAATGTTTTATTCACCTCCGATAACCAAATAGATATCGTGGTGATCGTAGAAACATGGATGAATAGTGACAATCGAGATTTCGAGGGTGAGTTTGCGATCCTCAGTTATACAATGTTCCACCGTGATCGACCTTGTCGAGGGACCAGCGGAGTTATGGTATACGTCCGAATCTGTTTCCCCGCTGTCGAATGCAAGGGGAGATGTGGTCACAAGATTTTAGGGATATTCTTATCGCGTAGTGGTGGTGTACAGGCCGCAAAGACAGGCATAAGTGTCAAACTCAAGCCTGTACGCAAAACTCACCGACCTTAAAAATAGTCGCACGAGTTTGGTTATTGGTGACTTCAACTGCCGTGTGACAAACTGGAGCAACTGGTCAAGCGATGGTGAGGGGATAAGAATACTTGAGCTCGCTTAGCATAACTTCCTAACACAGTGGGTAAAGGAGCCAAGGAAGGGTAAGAACATGTTAGTTTTGGTGTTTACCACTGAGGACGACATGGTATCCGTACTCAGAGTGGGAGAGTGTCTGAGCGGGAGCGATCATCGCACAGTCACGTTTTCCATCTACATTTCTTGTGGCAGACGCTCTAACGTCGCTACCTTCAAACCCGCCTTCCGAACTTCGTAGCTCTTCGGCATGCGATAGCTCGGCTTAAACCTGCAACAAAAGAATGAGCCTCGGACAAATGGTTGGCGTTTAAAGAAAACTTTATGGCACAACAGTCTTCGTTTTCCCCCAGCGGAAGGATGAGTGGCAAGCCTCTCCAACCGAAGTGATTCAATCGTGGCTTCGCCGCAGCGATAAAGAACAGCAAAGCTGCCTACAACAACTTAAAAGCCATTCGTAATGAAGAAAGGCTTCTTCAGTACAGGAAAAGTAGTGGCAAGTTAAAGCACTGATGCGCAGAGTTAAGCGCAGCGAGGAAGTTCGGGCGGCCTCCCTCTGTCTTCTCGGTAAAGGATTGCCTTCATTGTACCGCCCTCTGCTCTCCTTTGATTCTAATGTTCTTTTAATGTCCCTTTCTCGTACCTCTAAAAAACTCCCGTTTCTTGTCTCATTGCTTATTCGCGTCCAATTTCTCTTTTCTCTTGTACTATATTGCTATATAGGCTGCAATACAAGGTTTCTGCACCTTTCTTTCTGTCTTCAAAATCGTTTTGAAAGGCAGAAAATAATTATGGCGAAAGCCCTGTGGTGGTTGTTGTTATCACCCGCAGGACTTGTATTTGCTCTTTCTTTGAATATATATATATATATATATATATATATATATATATATATATATATATATATATATATATATATATATATATATATATATATATATATATATATATATATATATATATATATATATATATGGATAAAACAACAGTAATAGGACTAATTTTATATGCGAAACCAGGTTTCGACGGAAACATCCGCCATCGTCAGTCGCTGGTGGACAAGTGAAATACGGAAGTTGCTTAACGTACAAACACACGCATTGGGATCTTACGCTGGAAATTATTGGACTAAGCGGAGTACCATCTGTGTGTGTTTTCGGTAATCCATACATGTACGGTAGCGAGGGATTGTACACTTTGAATTATTTAATAAGATCAGATTGACCTTTGAGAATATTTTTGAGTGAGCTATTAAACGAGTCTGTTTTGTTTTAAAGAGGATCATTATTTAGTTTTTCGTACGTGTTCCTGTCCTAATGGCTAGCGAAAATCCTATCTAAATTAATTGGTAGCACTTCTGATGCTCACATTATCCATTCTGGTGATTTTGTAAGTAAAATTAAAGAGGTTGACCTATCGAATAAGCAGTTATTAAGTTTTGAGGTCAATAGCCTTTTTCACTAAAGTTCCCGTTGATGAAGCGCTGGATGTAATTATGAAATACTTGCCTTTGTCTAACCTAACATTACCCCTCACGTGTAATAAAATTGTAAAGATGGTTCGGTTTTGCGTGACGGACAATGTGTTCAGAGCTGAAGATTGTTTTTGCAGGCATAAATATGGCATGAGTATGGGTAATCCCCTTTCCCCGATATTATGCAATCTGTTTATGGAGTATTTTGAAAAACACCTCTCCCCCCCATTTTACCCAATCCCATAACGTGGTTCCGCTATGTAGACGATATATGTGCCACATGTCCTATCAATGATAACAGATTTGATTCTTTCTTTGACAAATTGAATAAGATCCACCCAACTATTACATTTAAAGTAGAATGGGACCTGAACAACTCATTGCCGTTTCTGGATGTAAAAATATCTAAAATAAACGACAAAGCATATTGTTCCGTCTACCAAAAACCAACTAATTCTAATGCCTATATTCATTATTTCTCGTGTCACGATGTATCCGTTAAAAGCCCTGTAGTTTCTTCCATGTTCCTGAGAGCATATGGCATTTGTGATCCTTGTTTCTTGCAAGACGAAATTAATACAATCACATAAACATTCATTGAGCTGTAATATCCTCTTTGTTACTATAAAGCCAGAACCATCTATTTCTTTCCAGCTAATTATACGGAAAACAGATGTGACAAATATTATGTTACCTTCCCATACTCTCCCTAGTTAATCAATTTCAAAATGTTGGCACGGACCAACAACATCAATGTTGCCTTTTAGTACGAGAATACGATCAAAAATAGCTTACCCAAAATAGATCAATCGATAAAGAACAGGGAGTTTATTTTGTTCCCTGCAAATCATGTAATAAAGTATATATCGGTGAAAGCAGCAGATTTTTCAAGAGAATGAATGAACATAAATGCGATATGCGACGTGGTGCCTTCTCCTCGAGTTTATTTCTACATATGTCCAATGAAAATCATCAAATTGATATTGATAATGTTAAAATAGTTTATAAGTCTCACAATTATATACATCGACGCTTAATTGAATCGGCACTTATAAAAGAAATTCCCAACTTTAATACTTCTGACGGCCAATTTAATACTAATACCTTAATAAACAAGAAATTCATACTTCCGCTTCTCAAAAATGCCGCTACAGTCCGCAATCATCCAACTTAGCCCCACTGATTTGTGTGTTTGCACGTTAAGCAACTTCTGTATTTCACTTGTCCACCAGCGACTCACGATGACGGATGTTTCCGTCCAAACCTGGTTTCACATATAAAATTAGTCCTATTACTGTAGTTTTATCCCTATAGTTACACGTACGTTACTGTAACTTTTTGGATATATATATATATATATATATATATATATATATATATATATATATATATATATATACAGCCTTGACCAAAATTATAGGGCAAGTATGAAAAAGTAAAGAATATGATTGAAACTCATTTATTTCATATTTGACATAATACAAATAAACAATTTTTGGCGTATATTGTATCAATAATTAATATTTGATGTGTCCTCCTTTTGCTTTTATAACCGCCTTTATGCGTTTTTGCAACCATCTGCCATTCAATGTGTGATACTAACGTTTATTCCTATTTTTTTTAGTGATTATCTTATCATTAACTTACAAGTGGTAATTTTTTGTTAAAAATGTTTTCAAAGAAACAGATTCCTGAAGCTCAAAGAGCTCAAATCATTGCATTGTCCAGAGAAGGATTATCCCAAGTCAAAATTGATAGAAAATCGAAATGCTCGAGAACAACCATTAAAAAGTACAATGAAACCAATTCTTTCAAAAGCCGTGATGGTCAAGGTCGCAAAACGTGTACGACTCCAAAGGAAGAGATATTGCTGAAAAGGACATCTCTGGCCCATAGGAATAAAACCCTATTCTGTTGTAGCTGCTGATTTTCTGGCAGCAGCAAACAAAGAGATATTAAGACGCACAGTGAGAAGAAGGTTACTAGAAACTGGGCTCAGGGGATGCGAGGCTAGAAAGAAACCGTGGCTGTCTAAGGTGAACAAGAAGAAGCAATTGTCTTGGGCAAAATACCATGAGGATTGGAATGATGATGATTGGGCTGAAGTTGTTTGGTCTGAATAAAGCAACTTTGAGTTAGATGCTCCATATTAGTTCCCACCAATTTATTACTCTTGTACACATTTTTATTGGATACCAAAAATGATCAGTAAAATTTGTTTTTCTCCTCAGATCTTTGGAACCCCTGGAGCTGTTTCTGTTCATCGAAGAGTTGGGGAAGTCTATGATTTGATATATGTTGTCCCAACAGCCCAATTTGTATCTGGCAGTGTAATGGTTTAGGGCTGCATGTCGACTTCAGGTTCAGGATTGTTCTTCACTTGTGAGAGCAGAATGAATTCTAGCACTTACACCAGCATGTTAGACCAGGTTTATCAACCTTCCTTAGGTAAAATTTTCAATGATGAAATACCAGATGGTGTAATCTTCCAACAAGACATTACTCCATGTCACACATTTAGAATCTCAAAGGGTTGGTTTGAAAATAAAGAGGTGACTGTATGGAATGGCACCCTCAATCTCCAGACTTCAACCCCATTGAACATTTGTGGTCACACATGGGCACAAGAGTGAGGATGCACAAATGTTCATAAAAAAGTAAATTAACAGCCAAAATTCATAAAGAGTGGCAGAAAATTGAGCCAACCACCTGTGCCAACTTAGTCTCATGTATGCAAAAACGCATAAAAGCGGTTATAAAAGCAAAAGGAGGACACATCAAATATTAATTATTGATAGAATATACGCAAAAATGTTTATTTGTGTTATGTCAAGTATGAAATAAATGAGTTTCAATCATATTCTTCACTTTTTCATACTTGCCCCATATATATATATATATATATATATATATATAGATATATATACAGGTTCTAGTGAAGTCCACAGCTGTAGGCAGCGTTATTAATTTCAACTTGCATATTCTTAATATTTCTTACAAGTTTTTTAACGGGGTTTTCGAGGCGAGAAAAAACATCTGCGAATGACATTCTTTATTCCTAGACGTCTTCAACCGTGTTAGGTAATCTTCAGGGAATGAACAGAAATGGAATTATTCAAAAATTGCTACATTATATATAGTATTTCTACGCGAACATAAGTATAACAAAAATTGGCCAATCATGGCCAATTTTTGTATTATTATAGTTTTTCTCTCGTAGAATGAAGAATGGTTGTCGTTGTGAGGTTGCTCACATTTCACAAGTCGCATTAGAAAAGGAACTCATTCGAATACCACAGTACACAGACGCCTAAATTGAATATTCATACGCCCTTCGAATGAACCTAATAAAAAAATCTCTTTATTCCTCGCTTTCAAATTCAAAAATTACATTTCTATGTCACGAAACAATTTCCGTAACTCTTTCTTAACTGCCCTTCTTCACTAAATTAAGTAATTTCGATTCAAAATTACAAGGGTTGGGAATTTTTTTTTTTTCCAATTGTGGTTGGAATCGAGTTATAAAAGAATAATTCTTTTCGTATCGACGAAAAGAAAATTGAAAATGTTCTGACATTTCAACAGAGATCTTGACATAAATTCACCCTATAAACTTGAGACACTACCATCAAATTATTTTTAAGACCTACTTTGTTCTTTGAATATTAAAACTCTCCTTTGTTATAACATTATAAGACGTCTTTGGTTTCTAGAACGTAAAACGTCTTTTGTTAAGACATTTTTGCCTCTCTTTGATATTTTAATTTCACTTGTAGCAGATGTTCGTTCGAAGGTTGGGGAAATAATTGTCCCATCCTCCAAATGGGGCGCTGCTATTTTAAACTTAAATCCTCCTCTCGTTACAAAATTCGCTTCGAGCCAACGCTTAAATCAACACCAGAATGGTTGACTCTATAACAATCCATCTTAAGTTGATGTGGGGATATTATTATTTTAGGAAATGGACTGAAAGCTAGTAATTTGCTTATAGATAGAGTGATTATTAAAGAGACGGGAATTTGTATAATCCAACGAGTAAGCGTCTTTACTCTCCTATTATTATTATTCCCATGTCATCAAACATTTCCACTCCCTGTGATAAACACAAATCCGCCTTTTCAGGGAATAAAAGCGAATGAACTCCATCGACGAACCAGAGCTATTCTCATTTATCTCTTAGGTAGAAGTAGTAGTAGTAGTAGTAATAACACTAGCAGTAATAGTATTAGCAGAAGTAATAATAGTAGTAGCAGGAGTAGTATCAGTAGTAGTAGTGGTAGTAGTAGCAGTAGTAGTAGCAGCAGCAGTAGTAGCAGAAGCAGTAGCAGTAGTAGTAAAAGTGGTTCACCAACCTGACTTTCTCCAAAAGTTGTTTTAATAGCCTCTACCACATGTAGTCTGCTGGTCCATACATGTGAAAGAAAGTAGTATTAAAAAAGAATCGGAAGAATGAAGAAGAAATAATGAAAAAAAAATTAATAAGGAAAGAGATTTTGAGGATCCCCCTTCACTGCCCTTTGGGTGTTTGATGGCCAAATTTAGCGAATATTTCTTTCCCAGAGGCATTTTTGGCCATGCGGTTTAGGGTTGGCCAATATTTTGGTGCTGCTTTTTATTGTTGTTTTCAATCAAGATAAAAATTATAATATAGTCGAAGATGACAAGTGACAATTAATTATAGTACGTATGTGCCACATACGATTAGGGACATAATTAAAATATCACAATGAATTTAAAGGAATAAAAGTGAGGACTATTTAGGAAAAGCTTCAACATACAATTTGAAAAGGACAAACCCGTGAAAGCGGGATAAATGCCTGAATCTGCTGAGGAAAAGAAGGTTCACAACCAGGAATTTTAACGGTAAAACTCTACAGGAAAAAACAAACACATATTAATTAATTGCGATTTAAAAACTATTCGATCGTATCAATCGTTAAATTGCTCAACGGCGCATTTTTATGCATATTCTACAAGTGAATTAATTGTCCACCAAAGTAGTCCTGAACCGCGTAAGTTAGGGCCTCTAACCGTGACTTGTAATCCTAGTGTGGCTAGGGTTAAAAAACAAATCACTGGTGATCAATATTCTCGAGAAATTCGAACCAGTTGACCGCACAGTCTCCCTGTTATACCTCTGGCGCGGAACAGGTCCCTCCGCCCCGGGGCGACGAAAGTTCCACCTGACCGCTGTTTGGTGCCAAAAACATAATACTTCCTCGCACCTCCCCCCCAAAAGAGGACCGGCCCCCGAAGCCCACTAGCTCACCAGCGTTTGTCATACTGACCTTTATGTCTATTTCATTATCCGGTCCAGGATCTTCCTGGATAAAGGAAGGTTGGCGAATCATTACTACTACTACTACAGTCTCCTTGTTTATAGCCAGAAGAAACTAAATTCCTTGAGTTACCTCTGATAGTCTATACTAAATCTATGGGATCAGTTTGTTAGCATGGTTTAGTTCCTTTTCCAGGCGTACATCTTATCGAATGGTGAAGGACCGGAAAACGACTCCCAATCATAACAAGTGGGAATGTTGCCTCGAACAAAAGCCGCGCATGCGCACTCTAGGTAATTTAAACTAATCCGTGAATTAAGGAATTCGGAAAGTTACATGGTTTTATTATATGGGGATTAAAGGAGAACTGGTGTCGTAATGCATAAATTTCAAGTTTTCATACAAGAAAAAACATCATTTGCCCAATTTTCTCCTACTTTAGTAAAGAATCATAAGACTCTCGAACATAACAGCGATGATAAGGATGAAAACAATAATATTTCACGCGTGAACGATCTCTCTGCTCTCCTAGACTCCTTTTTCGATCGTCAGTTTTATTATCTCCTGCACTTTACGCTTGAACTCCATATTATTATTTTCTACATAATTATCTCTTTCTCTCCCATGCTGAAAATGAACAATATTTGGGTTACCATTTGCTTTTCAATTTCCCATAGAGAAATGAAGCACAATAGGCTGTTATGGAGGGTAGAATTCAAGATTACACATGTAGTTTATTAAGCCAATTCTTGTGTTTTGTTAGGCCATTCTTATTGTGTAATACAAAACCACAATGAATTTCGACCTAAATGAAGAATGGCTTGAAATCAGACGGATTTCCTAATATATTTAAATGACTTCGCTTTTCCCTTGTAATAAAATTCGATTCATCATTTTGATAACAGTAAATCACTTTTTGATTTTCAGTTTCTAAATAAAAAAAACCCTTTCTTTTTCTTAAACTTGTTTTCATATTTACAATAAATTTAATGTGGGGCAGAAATTTGAGTAATTAACATATATATCGTTTTAATGAATAAGTTGTGATTTGAGCTTATTAAATTCAAGTATACATTGGTTTCGGTTTGGATTAAACCCATTTTCTCGATTGAATTATTTATTATCATCGATTGCATTGTGCGTCATTCGATACCGAATGCCGCTAGAAGACTCGATTTTACATTCATCCGATTAATTATGTCCTTTCTTCATTTACACATTCCCTAACTTCACCTCTTTGTTGAAAACCGCACTTCCCAACCTTTTGGGCGAAGATGCCTTCCAACGTTCGGTTAGACCCGAGTATGAGTGAAGGAGGGCGTTAAAACTTAAAGATTTCGATCGTTTAGTCGATTTTCAATGAGTATTTAAAGACATTGAAAATCGACTAAACGATCGTTTAGTCCCATACATTATGGCGTTCGTGTCCCTCTTATAGAGTTAAGATGTAGAGGTTTGCAAGGAATAGGGCAAGGGAATCCTTAAATGAGGTTGAAGACCTTAGATTTATCGGTCCACTCTTGTATTTAATTCTGGCATACCCCCCCCCCCTCCCCTCCCCCGCTATTTACAGCTTATATTAAGTGCAACCTTTTTCAAGAATGTTTGTTATCATGGTCCAGCTGCGTCGGGCAGAAAAAACCACTGCACTGTAAACTTGGTAGGGATTTATTGTTTACTTGCATAAGTACCCGGTGTTTCCAGCGATAAAAAGTCCTGTCGCAAGATAATACAGATTCATATTGTTTGCAATTCTTATAGTGTGGCACAAAAATACCTTTGCTTGCTGATTATTATTATTTATGGGGTGAAGGCAGATTCAGGAGAGTTGCGCACTCTTCCTATCATATAATATACTTACAATGAGTAAACGTTTCCCATCCTGCATCCAGCAGTTTACGCGCATGCGTGAATGGCCGTTAGATATGAGCGACCAACGCTGTGGGCGCAGGAACGGATCAAGCGTCTTATAGATAAAGATCGGAAAGTTGTGATTTAGCACAAAAGCAGAAGAGAAGGAATGCTGGTAAAGTAAGGCAGCGAAAGGAAGAGAATTAGCCATCCGCTGGTCTTGACGAGCGAAGAGTAATGGAGAAGAGCTTGGCTTAAGGGTAGTTCTAATGACATCATCCAAGTGGGCGCGGTCTTTTCTCGTGCTGATATACGTAAGAACTATTCCTTGTTTGGGGGGTCTATTTGCTATTGCAAGTAGAATCTTAACTCTCATTCCATACTCCTTATTCCAGATTTCCCTATACTCATCGCTCAGCCCTCCCCCACTTGTAATTTTAGCCTTCCGTGTAATTCAGTCGTCATTACCATATCTTTGTTCATCACGTATATAAGTTTCTACCAAGTCTATTAATTTTCGACTTCTTCTCTTTTTTAATTCGCATTTATTTCCCCATTTGGGAAGTATGATGGCATAATTTTTGCCCCTATTTATGGGATTTCATTGGTTAGGCATGGTTGCAGATTGTGTTGACAGGGAACGTATCCTTCGGGCCTTTTCCTACGAATAGACTTTCCTTATCTAACTCTTTGATTGTATGGTGATCATCTGAATATTCCCTGTACATATGTGTGTTTGTAGCTTTGTTTTTGTTAGGTGCGGAGAATGTTAACAACAATATCGTTCTTTGGATTCTATGATTAAACACCATAAAACCACATCCCTCAAAAATATAATAATACCAAAGTGAACAATCTGTTTTTTGTTAGCAGGGAGAGAATTCTAACAGAAAATATACATTTTACTCCATTACTCTACCAGAAAATAAACTAACTTCAACTCTGAAGAAACATGGGGCCAATATGGAATCAGATATTTCGATTGAACTCCACATAAACTGAAAATGTCTCGTTTTCTTTTCTTGCAGCCATCATTCTGGGGAAGGATTTACTTGTATAACTTTCCATTCGGTTGACTCTGCCTTCATCGCTGCAAGAGACAAGTTCGGACTTCCTCGACCCAAGAAACCAGCCACGTCCCCCGATATTGGTAACCTCGGTAGAGTACTCGTGGAAGCCACCAAAACCCTAGCCAAACAGTAAGAGACTTCTATCTTCTTCTGAGCCTCCACCAATAGGCCATATGATTCTAAAGATGGGCATCGTCTGTGTTTTTCTTCGTGTTTATAAGGGTAGTGGGTTTGGTATTTTAGCCGGTTAGTTAATGTTTTCCCTCTTCTAGGTACGGTTTGCCCAAAGATGTCATCGTAAATGGTCTTCCCCTAATTGATTCGCTGAAATCGATCGTTGGTAGTATTTGCTTCGATTTCCTCAAGAACAAAGAATGCAAAATTGAAAAGTGAGAATATTTTTTTTTTTTGGGGGGGGGGGCACTTTGGGAAAGGTACAGAACGTTTATAGAGGCACAGATAATGTGGTTCTAAAGTTCTAAACCGGTGCTTTTGGGGACATTGATTTGCATCAATTTCTTTCACATCGTTTAAATTTTATATTAATTTCCCTTTCAAGTAGATATTTTCAATTTGTTATCTGTTTGGTTCTTTTACGACACATAATGTAATTCTTTTTCCCTCCTAATGATCAGAAGGTCCTTTTTACAGTTATGTTGAGCCGAGCTTATAAATTTTGTTATATATATTGTTTAGAATGTTTTCAAGTCATCTTTCCAACCACTATCTGTGCTTATCCGGACTAGATATGACCTATACCCCGCTCCTAATTTCATCGCTTCCTCTGCAAAGTTCTTAAACTGTTTGGCGGAAATTCTCCCGTTAGGGTTTATTTTAATAAATGCTCTCCCATTTTTTAAAGTTCTAGAATTAGAAACTAAAACACCCCCCCTCACCCTCAACTTTATCCATCATTTCCGTTTTAATCCATGTATCCATCTATGTATTCTCTCATTTATGCACACCGAATGATAGATCCATTCAATCAATCTTTCCCACTTTGTCATTAATCCAGTTATGGTCGAACTCGATTTCTTCCCAGAAATCCCCTTTGGAGCCACATCGGTCTCCTCTTTCCTGTAGTGCCATGCATCGCCTTTTTTCAGGTATCGGACTTACGACGGGCGATGCAACAATTTGAAGAACCCGAACTGGGGATCTGCCCTCACTACTTTCAAGCGAAGAATTGGCCCCGATTATGCTAACGGTGGGTCAAAATCAACGATACCTTGGAATATGTGAAAAGGTTTTCTATTGACATATATCTGATGTACTTAATAGTGGTAGGTAATATAAGTAGTAGTAGGAGATATAGAATGAAATTGGTAGGATGGGTTTGCCCTAGTTTAAGGGGCATCGCGGGCATTTGTTTACTTTTGATTTCTGATTTTTTCCTTTTTGTTTGTTTTATTCTATGTTATCGTTGACTTTTTTTTGTTTTGTTTTGTGTGTGTTCTTCTTTGTATTCTTTGCATTTGTCTCCTTTGTTTTGTTTATTTATTCTTCGTGTATTTTTTAGCTTTCGAGCCTTTATTAGTGTTCTGATTTAGTGTTTTACCTCATGTTTTGTCCTGGTTGTTTTTGTTTTGTTTTGTTTTTTTCGTTAGTTGTGATTAGAAATGTTGTCTCACATTTGTTGTGTCGTTACTATATCGTGTTTATGTGTATAGTGGTGTAGTGTTCTCTTCGGTGCAGAGTTTAGTGCTTGAGAAAAGTTGATTTCGGGCGACTTTTTCACGCAATTTGGTAGGGATATTTAAGTTGCCACCTGTTTTTGTTAGCTCTGGGATGATATCATTGGCCATTGTTGACCATACCTTTTCCCCCAATTTCTGCGTTGCGACATAAATGGGCTCCAGACGTTGTCTGCGGTACAGGTCCCTTTGCCAAAGATACTCTCTCCGTCTGCTTTTGTTGATGCACAGGGATGTTGGCTGAGCTAAGGTTTCTAAACCTAAATAGTTTAGAGATTTTTCTCTTCACCATATCCTGCCTCTTCTTGTAGTGTCTCGAGTATCCGTGGTAGGAGATTTTTAGGCCTAGGACGGTGCCTTCGGGGGAGTAGCCGTATCTCCTCCAATCTATTACGATCGGCCACGTCGACTTGCCGCTCAGTGGGAGGATCTTAAACTTGTCCCTGTTGGTCCTAATTTTCCATCTTCTCTCATACTGGTTGATTTTAGAGATTTCTGCTATAGTGCTGATCGCCTGTCCCCTTGCTTTCCTCACCCAACTGGGGACGATCTGCGTGACGTCATCTGCGAACTGCAGATACATCGTGTCCCTGTGTATCGGATAAGGAAGGTCGATGGTGAAGACCAGGTAAAACAGAGGGCTCAGGCAGCTCCTCTGGGGAACACCCGCTTTGAGTTCGAACTCTGGTCCTTTGTGTTCTTTGATTATGACACGCGCCCTTCTGTCCATAACGAAGTCACAAAGGATTCTTTCCACAACTGAGTCTAGCTGGAGGCCTAGGATCTTGTATTGGAGTCCTTCCAGCCAAACCTTGTCAAAAACTTTCTGCACGTCTCTCAGTACTAGATCTACATAGTGTCCCTTCGCTCGGCAATATGCGATCTTTTCTGTTAGGTGCGCCAGGGCCGTTTCTATGCCCCTTTTTGGACGGAACCCATGTTGTTTGCTGGGTATGAGTTACTAGCTCGTCTAGTTGAGTTTGTAGCCTGCCGGCTATAATCTTATCAAAGATCTTGCCGGGTATTTCGAGGAGAGAGATTGGGCGATAGTTAGCCACTTGATCTGGGGGCTTGTTCCCTTTTGGGATAAAGATGATTTTAGCCATCTTATACCCGCCTGGGAAGTAACCTGTATTTAGTGATGCGTTCATGGTGTTCACCATGCCCTGAATAACTTCCCGTGGGGGATTCACGAGATTGTTCTTCGTGAGCCGAGACCAGCTGGGTGCCCTTTGTTTGAAGAACCTTATGGTGTTCGTGGTCTCTTCAATAGGGATAGGGCGCCCGTGGTTAACCATCTCTCTTTCTCTAGATACTTGCGGGTGTGGGTGGGTCCTATGTATCATCTTTCTGATGTCTTCGAAGTCCTGGTCGAAATCATCATTCTCCTAAGGTGATATTGCAAAAATCACTTTCCAATGTCTTTTAAATCTTCTTTTGATAGATTTCGTATCCACTATGATGCTGTCGCCTTCTTTGATTCGTATCCTGGGCCTGGGAGGCAATCCCATAAATTTTGGGATGTTATTCCAAAAATTCACAGGATTTCTTTCCCTGTCTAGTCTTCCTATGATATCGTTTCATATTTCTGTGGTTTTCAAGGATAATGTTTTTTAACTCCTCGCTTGGCTGTCTCATTCTGGTTGCCCTTTACCGGTTTGGGCCTGTCCTACCGACTTCTACGTAGATTTCCCTGTGTTCCCTGGTGATATCCCTCATTTCTTCCGTCCACCTAGGTTGTAGGTTGTGAAAGAATTTTGTACGAGATTATGGGGACGCATCTTTCGTCTGCTTGAGTGAGGAGATTAGTGATCTTATCCATCTCCTCATCAATTTCTTCGAGATGTGCGTCACCCAGGTCAGATGGCTGATAGTTGCTGAGCATTTCTCTGTATTGCTCCCAGTTAGCTTTTGCATAGCTTTTTTTAAGTGTGACGGGCTTGAGCATTGGCGCAAGCGATATGGTGGTGATAATTCAGATGTGATCGCCATAGGTGGGCGCGATAACGAAAAAATGTATCACGATAACCAATAAATCGATAACGATAACCTTATCGGCTATAACCGATAATCGATAACTGTGATAAATTTATCGCCCGATAAGGTGATAACCGATAAATCGATAAATCCAAAATTATAATACAATATTGATTATTGACTATATATAGCGTTATTTTATAATACAATAGTAAGAATATTTGAATACTGTTTCTTACCTGGTGAGGCTCTCCTTCATCTCCTCATAGGTTTAGAGGATCCTCCTCCCCAGCTCGGACCTATCTATTTCTGCCTACAAGACACGAGCGGCTCGCCCCTGTGCTAAACTGGAACCAAAAACTGAAATTATAGATTATCGGTAGTTTGGAACCAAAAGTATCGGCGATACCGATGAATCGATAACGCGGGGGGAAATATCGGATAACCGATGACTCGATATCGTTATCGAGATAAATTATCGTGATAATGCCCGCCTATGGTGATCGCTCGGGACCACTGGCCATGGTTCGTTGACGATTTTGAAGGGGAATTCTGGACTCGCCAACACAATGTCCGGTTTTGTCACCGAGCAGTGTGTTAGGTAGGTTGGAAAATCTAGCTGGGCCCTCTGAAGCCTATTTCTTTCGAATAATAGTTACAGGTTCCTTCCTCTTTTGTCGACGTCCCTGTAGCTAGATGCACGGCATCTGGCGTTTCGGTCGCCTCCTAGCAACGTTAGCTTTCTGTGCCGGAAGAGGGTGAAAAAGTTGTTAATTGGTAGGTATTGGCGTCTGGGCGGCTGGTAGGCTGCCACCAGAGTTAGGCCTCCAACCAGGGTTGAGATTTTGACTGCCACGAATGATTCGTCTAAGTCCGGTAACATTTTGTATTTTAATTTTTTTCTGATCGCGATAGCTGCGCCATCAAATCGTTCTTGTGTGTCATTTTTCTGAATCACTGTGAAGTTATGTATTTTTATCGTGTCCGTGTACGTGTTGACGCTGTGTTCTGACATGAGGATGATATCCGGGTCCACTTTACGGAAGATGTTACCCTAGGAAATGGACTTTCCTTTCTATCCATCCACATTCAATGAGTTTTTTTAATGTGTTATTAATGTTCTACATTATTTTCTTGTTCGTGAGTGTGTTTGTTCTTTTGTTTTGTCTTACTAACTGCTGTGGACTTTGCCGTTCCAGATCTTTTTGTATTCTGCATCACTGAGGATGATGCAAGAGTCTTTGTGCACTTTCACTTTCCCTTCGTGGAGAGCTTGTTCAATATCTGGTTCTGTCGTTGATGCTGAGTAGGTTAGTTTGTACCTTTTATCCCGAATTCCCTGGTATATCTCATTAGGGGAGGGTTTTTCTGGCAATGGAGTCTGCTCAGTCGTAATTACCTTGAGGTCAATCTCCTCTTCATCGTACTTGTATTTACACCCAGAGGTCTTCGAACTACTCCTTGAGCTTACGGGGCTCTTTATAACCTGGGTTTTGACCTCATCAGCATCAGATTCTGAGGACGATGAGCTCACGAGTTTGCACTCTGCCTGCTTGATCCTGCTTGGTGCTTTTTACTCTTTCTTTTCTCGGTGCTTTGTGCCTCCAATCTTGGATCTTTCCTGATGGTATTATTGTGTCCAGTCGTGGCCTCCGCTGCTTTCTCAGTGCCTGTGAATTTTTCTTCTGGTGTAAATGGTGTCACCGGTGTCTCTGGTGCATCCTTTGGCAGGAATTGCAGTTGCAGGACGTCTCCCGATGGGGGTCGTCCGGGAACCACATTTCTGACATACCGTTTTTCTTCAGCATGAGATTCAGGGTTTTTGAGAATGTTCTTGGTTTTGTGAGATTGTTGACGTGTGTAAATAGAATGCACGTCAGAACTTTGGTGGAATTCTCGTTCTCCAGCTTCAGATATGTTTTTGGCTGTTCGAGAATGCTGGCTGGGGCTGTTTTCGTTGGTTGAGCGTAAGAAGTATTTGCCCTCCTCGTTTCCTCAGCTTTATTTTCATTATTTTTCCTCTTGATTATTTTTTTTCTTGGGACAGGAAATGGCCATCGCCCCGTGGTTCAGCTCGCAGTTTGGGCAGCACCTCTCTGTCTGTGCTGAGCATTCTCGCCATCCGTGGCCTTTACCGCTGCACTTCGAACATGTTATCACTTGTTCTTTGCAATCTTTTGTAGGGTGGGGTTCCATCTTGAAGCAGTGGAAGCATACTTGAATGGAGGTGAACTCTTCCCTTTCAATTTGTTCGCCACTTATCTCGCGTTAAAGAGTATCAGTCCTCTTTATTTGGTCTTTTGGGCCATTTGTGTCTCACTGCAGATTATTTTGAAGACATGTTGGTACTCTGTGTTGTCCCGTTTGTTCCGGAACTTCACCATCTCCACGACTGATTTCTGCCTATCTCTTCCATAATTTATTCTTTTGTATGTTGCCCCATCCAGGGGTCGAGCTCCCTACAGATCAAACTCCGATGTACCTGAACTGAGGGGAAAGGGGGCTAGAGGTTTATTTCATTTAGCACAAGTTGTCCCATTTCTTTTGTGAGTGTTTTGACGTCTGCCTCTTTTTCACACATAGCGACGTAACCGGCTGGGGTATCGATTAGTCTAAGGATAGCCACACTTAGCTTTCAATAGACCGTTTCGAAGACTTTACCTCGATCTGGCTTAGGCTGTCCAACTATGGTCCTCAGGGGGACTCTTGTGGCGGGGTGGGACGCCATTTATTTGGTGTTTATAGCCCCACTGGCATGAGGGGTGTGCAAATCTTCCTTTTACGAGACTTGGTTTTTCCTTGGGGGTGTTACACGGCCTCAATGATTGTTGTGTGTGCCTGTTTATTTTACGTTTTTTTTACAGTTTTATTGTCCTTGGGGATGAAGAAACACCCCCTCCCCCATCGCTTACCCGCCGCCTAGATGGAAAGGGGAATTGCCTTTTGGGGATGAATGATAACGATGGATGAGATGAATCCGGTGGGGGGGGGGGATCCTTTCGGGGGGGATTGTATGGCGGACTTATTATAACGCCCCCCCCATGAGGGTGTTTTGATCGCGACCTCATCCCAATATACCATAGAGACGGTTGTATGTCCCTGCTGGGATGAGCAGCGGAGGTAGCAGTCCGTCCCTTGTTCGGAATAGTTTCTGACAGTGTTATCGCCTGTGGGCTACTCCTCAAACCAGCTTCTTCCAATGCCCCCAATTATGGCCGTACAATTGTCCGGCATAGTCCGGACGAAACATGAATGGCAATCCCCGCTCACATCTGACGGCAGTTCACGCAGGGGTGTGAGCCGTGGGACTTAAGCAGTCATCTACCTAAGTGGAGCCGCTAAAAAAGGAAAGATGATGGTAGTGATTAGTGATGATGATGAGTACGACAACAGTATTAAAATCTCTTTCTTAAGAGCTGGTTCTAAAATTAGAAACCAGATTTTCAGAAGCGTTTGGCAAAATACCTCCTAAATCGTTGCCTCCTTTGCCAGGTAACGAGATGAGTTTTCCGAGGTACTTATTATCTGGTATGTATGTGAGAGTATGCAGGTGAGGGGATAGAAAGGGTGTGTGGATAGACAGCGGAAAGTAGACCAGTGGTGAAAAGAGAAAGAAGTGTGGTAGGGTGCAAAGTAACGTCGATCTTACTAGTGCAGTATAGATCTTCTTTTTGTTGCTTTGACGAAGATTTCTGAACCTATACAGAGTCTTGACTGCAGCAGTGGCCTTAGTGATACGTTCTTGGACGTGCATTTATTGGTGTAAGGATATCGTCTATCCCCCACTTTGACGTCATCAAGTAGTATCCTGCCTATGGGAACTACTTTGAACTTATCCTGGTTGGTTTGGATTTTCCACCGGGCCTCGTAGGTGTTAAGGTTTTTAATTTCTGCTGCTGTCATTCGAGCTTGCAAAGGCGCATTCCTCCATTGACAAGTGATTATCTTGGTGAAATCATCGGCGAATTGTAAGTTGAGGCAAGTGGGGCTTACAGGAACTGGGACATCCGCGGTGTAAATCAAGTAGATAGTGGGAGACAGGCACCCCCCCCCCCCTGCGGGAGACCTGCATTGAGCGGAAACTTTGGCCCGTCCGTGCACCCTAAACTGATGTACGCCGCTCTCTCCATGACATAGTCACAGAGAGTTCTCTCTAAGTTTTCACTTAGTCCCAGTCGTAAGATCTTGTACTGCATTCCCCGTTGCCACACCTTTTCGAACGCCTTTGATACATCCCGACAAACAATGTCCACGTAACTCTTTTCCCGTTTTGCATGGGCTAGCTTTTCCGTGATGACGTTAATCGCCATCTCCGTACTTCGCTTACTCCTAAACCCGAATTGGTGTGGGTTGTAGAGCGAGTTTTCCTCCAGGTGAGACACCAGTCTTTTGTTGAGGATCTTCTCGAAGAGCTTCCCACCAAATTCCAGAAGTGAAATTGGCCGGTAGCTCTCCTTCAACTTGGGGTTCTTTCCGTGCTTAGGCAAGAAAATCATTTTCGCCTTTTTATAAGCGTCTGGAAAGTATCCCTTATTGAGACAGGCATTAAATATTCTTCTCATTCCTTCGATGACACAGGCTGGTGCCTTTTCAAAGTTAAGCTTTGTAAGCCCCGATTGTCCTGAGGCTTTTTGTTGGAATGAGCGAAGCGCGCCGAGTAGTTCTACTTCTGTAATCTCGGCGTCTCCGTCGCGCTGTCTATCCACCTGGTGATGAGGGTGCGTCTTGTCTATTTCTTCGTTTAGCTCGTCGATGATGTTACTTTCGAACTCTAGGTCATAGTCTTCGTTTTCTTCTTCAGTTATACTGAAGATCTTTTCCCAATAACTTCGGAATATCTCTTCAACTTTTTCTTCTTCTTCTTCGATGTCTCCGTTTTCTTTCCGTAGCTCGATCTTATGCTTCTTTCCAGTTGATCCTTTAAGAATTCGGATCTTCTTCCAAAATTCTTTGGGAGTTGCTTCGTGATCGAGGCTCTCGATATTTCTGTCCAGCAACAGGTCCAGGCTTCTCCCTATACTGTTGAAGGTCCTGTAACCGGATCATCGGCATCTGGTGTTTAGATCCCCCATTAGTATGGTGGGGGGGCTCTTCTGCCAAATAGGCCAGTGAGAGTGTGAATAGGCAACACATCTCTCCTTGGCAGTTGATATTCGGTTGCAATGACCAACTTTCCTAAGTCGAGCTCGACCTCAATCGCGAGGTAGGATTCTTCTAAGTTCCTTATCTGCTTGTATTTGATCCCTTTCTTTATTGCAATAGCGGTGCCATCGTACCGCTCTTGCGAAAAGTTGGTGATCAACACATCGTAGTTCCAGATTTTCATTTCTGTATTACGCGTGTCGATCCTGTGTTCTGAAATCAGTATGATGTCTGCATCAATTTCTCTGAATACATTTCCGTAAAGAATTCCTTTCGTCGTCCAGTCGTTGGTGTTGATTTCCATTATTTTCAGTGCGTTACGTAACATGGTGAGTTGCTTTACCTATGTTTTTTTCTTCCCCTTTTTTAGTTTGGGGGCTGGTTGGGGGATTTTACTCGGCCCAGGGTTTTCCTTTTTCGGAGGGGGGCTCGGGGTCTTTGACCTGCTCTTGGTGGCTCGTGTGCGAGTGCAGGGGCATACGTTGTCATGTAAAATGCACTCTTTCTGAAATGGCAATAGCGACGATGTCGCTCTTCGCCAAAGTGCCATCTTATCATTGCAGCCTCATGTAAAGATCATAGTATCAGCTGACTTTAGGGAGGCTCTTCTCGCCTTTTGTAATTTTTAGGCGTTTGAATTTACGCTTTTGTATGATAATAATTAGCCAAAAGTATAAAGCACCCTATGGAATCATTCATATTTTGTAATTAGACATTTATAGTAAATTAATTTAGCATATATATATTATATATTTATTTATTTATTTTTAATTATTTTAATACTTAGTTGGACTCCCTTTTGCTTCAATTACATCCATAATTCTTTGTGGCATAGATTTCCCTAAATTGTCGCAAATTTCTGACGCTATTTTTCGCTATTCAGCTTTTGTATTTTTAGCCTCGTGCGATTCTAATCGCGAGCGACTCTACATCTTACTATGTCGGTCGGTCCCCGTTTTGCTTTTTTTTGTTTTTGTAATAGCATCATAGCTATTCGGCCAATTCTAACAAAATTTGAAACACTGATGCTGTTTAACATTTTCTTTCGACTCATATAATGGCCAAAGTCCTCCCAAGGTTAGCCCGGGAATTATTTTGTTTTAGCAATAACATCATAACTATTCGGCCGATTCTAGCGAAATTTGAAACCCTTAGGTTGTTTTACATTCTCTTTCGAGTGATATAATTGTCAGTCTTCCCAAGGTTAGCCCAGGAATTATTTTGTTTTGGCAATAACATCATAACTATTTGGCCGATATCTGCTAGGCTATAATATGCTAGGTTATACTAGGTTAGTTAGATTATAATAAGCTAAGCTAAGTTAGGCCCAGCACAGCTAGGCTATTCTATTTTGGGCTAGGCTATCCTACGTTTGGCTAGGCTTGGCTATACTAGGCTAAAACAGGGTAGGTTATTTATACTATGCTATGCTTAGCTATACTAGGCAAGCTTAGCCTAGGCTTTTTTTAGGCTATACTAGGCTAGGCTAGGCTGTTCTCTACTATGCTATGCTAAGGTATGCGGCTATACCAAGGTCCTCCGAAGGTTACTCCGGGAATTATTTTAAAGTTTTCAAGGTCGTAAGGTCATAAATCAGAATAAGTGAGGGCACGCGACTTTTTGGTCAGCAGACCTTGTTTCATTACAGTTCTGTTTTATTTGCACTTGTGGCATATTCCTTCTCTATGCAACTCCCCACAAGCGTTCTATTGAATTTAAGTCTGGGCTCTGTAGTGGCTACTCCATAGGGGTGATCCCCATTTCTCCCAATAAATTCTTGGCCTGTTTAGATGTATGGCATGGGGCAGTGTCGTGCTGAAATATAGCTTCATTTCTTGGTGTTGCGGGATGCAATTTCTGGACAGATGGCTCAAAGACTTTTGAGAACATGGTGGTATTATAAGTTGTGAAGTTAATTCTTTCCTGGCTTAAAAACATCTCTCCTGGACCTGATGAAGACATGCGGCTCTATACTATGATATAACCACCTCCATACTTCACAGTTGGTACCACACAAACAGGGTGAAATGCCTCTCCAACTCTTCGTCTCACGAAGGTAGCTCCAAAAGTGTAGAAAATCTGCCCAAATAATTACAAAAAATGTTAATTTTTTAAATAAGTTTATTCCAAGCTATATTTAAATGGAATTACAAAAATTACATACAAAACAACAATGCAATAGCCTTTCTTACAAACCTGATAATTATTTTCATCTGACCAAATAACTTTAGACCATTGTTCATGTGGCCAATTTTGTGTGATTTTTGGCCGAGTGAAGACAATTATTTCTGTTGACCTCAAATATCCATGACTTCTCTCTCCTTGCATCATTTTGGTCTTTGATCTTTATGTCTCCTTCTAACTGTTCCGGGTGATATTTTTGAACTTGAAGCTTGATTGAACTCCCCAGCAAATTTTTTTTTTTTTCTGCAATCCTGTAGATCTGCCCGAATGGTAGACGTCTTCTCTATGTGTTGTAAAACGATTTATGACACTTCTTTTCCTTAATATAAATCTATCGGTCTCTTAATATCGTTTTCTTGTCATTTGAACATCACATGTCATGTTGACCTTTTAGTTTTCTAGCAATTTCTACTTCTGAAAATCCTTGGCTCTCGACAAGTTGAATTTGTACTCTCTATGTTTCTGTATGTTCTTTATAGTTTTATTCCTAATATTTATTTAGAACGACATTGAATACACAAGTTATAAATTTAAGCTGAAACATAAGAAATAATGGTTAAATTCTGATTTTAGAAAACATACCCTCTTGTTAATTACACACCACTAAGTAATTCAAACATATTAACAAAATATTCAAAGATATTAGCAAAATACACATTATTATCATACATACCTATGAATAATAGGATAAAATCTAAAAGTTTGATTAAATATTTTAAATATATAAATCTATGCGAGCTGCTTTATACTTTTGGCCTTATATATATATATATATATATATATATATATATATATATATATATATATATATATATATATATATATATATATATATATATATATATATATATATATATATATATATAGTCAATAATGAGATCCACCAAGACCATTAATAGGAGAGCCAGAAATTACGAAAACATCGAATTAAATTTATTTCGAATATTTCTGGCCCTCATGTATAAATATATATATATATATATATATATATATATATATATATATATATATATATATATATATATATATATATTGGTGGTAAAAACCAGCACGGCCACTCATGTCCGGGGTAATGTAACCACTTTATCTTACTTCGTTTATGGTTGTTTAGTAATTATTATATAAATTAAATGGTTCTTCCGCAGTGGTTTATCATTTTTGTTTGTGTAACATAAAGTGAAACAAAAAGAACATAAATAACTGTGCAAAGGGTATTTATGGGCCTAAGTCAAAGTCAGGAACCTCTGCCAATAACCGATCGAGAAATTTCTTGTTTTGGATTTTCGGTGTTAAGATGTAAAGCAGAAAAATGCAGTGAGAAAGTCCGGTCAGAGATCAATGGACGAGAGGCTTATTCCTCTCTGCTATTCCGAGCCTTTAAAAGACTCAGTTCATGCAGACTGAATAAACTGTCTGCTACGGATGACTCTGGGATCATTTGTGACGTGGCTAGTTCTTGTTTGAGAATTGTGATGGTTGAATAGGATTTTTTTCAACCCGTATTTTTTGGAGATCTGTAATTATTCACTTTCATTGAAAAAGAACCGAAATTACTTTTCACCGCTCAGAGGTGGCAGAGGTGTCCGAAAGGAACTGCATTACCGACACGACGTAGCTTCTAGTACAATGGTAAGTCGGTTTAGGTCTGCCTAGTCAGAGAGAGAAAAAGACGGGGGAGGGGGAAATAGAGTATAAGCGATTTTTTTTTGAGATGACCATCTGGCGACTGCCTACTTGGGCATAAGTCGCCGTGGAGGCCCGCTTCTCCCCGGTGCAGGAACGTGCGATCTAACACAGTCAAATAAAATGGAGCAGGCCAACCTCCTCCAAAAAGTCCGCAAGTCTGTGTATCAGCTGAAGGGGAATTGAGACATTGGCTCTGGACGGTGATGCGTGATGCACGAGAGTGGTTGGCCACTGTCCAGATGACATGTTTTGGGGGAACCTTGAATTGCCGCTTCGTTATTTATGACTCCAGAATTGCTACAATACCTCGTTCTTTGTGTACTGCCCCCACCATCTTTTCCTCCCCTTGTTCTTCTTCCTCACCAGGGGGTTTGGGTGATTAAATTTTCGCTCTGGAGAGAGGGAAGGAGGGGGGGGGATCATACCCTTAACACGAGCATCTGAAATGAAGCCTGTGTCCGTTGCGAAGCAGGAGGAGGTTCAGGGAGTCGTGCGCCCTCCCGCCCCTAACGCCTAAAATAAGCTACTCAAGCTATGTAGTCCACATAATTTTACTTTCCCTAACCTCACCTGTTTTTGTTATACAGACTTCTTCATAAACATTGTGTTGGAGATGCCTTCGCTGGTTTTCGTTATTGTTCAGAGTCTCCAAGTGTGGCAGTCCGGCTCCGGCATTTGCTATGTTCTTCCTCGTTTAAGCTTGGCAGAGATTTTAAATCGCTGATTGTCCCAATCAATCCAATTTTATAAACAAAACTAAACAACAAACCGGTGTTGCATTCCTTCAGAAACACTATAAAGAGGTGAAGTTAGGGAAAGAACAGAGCTTGGGTAGCCACAGGAGGCGTCTATTTGTGGCACGGGGAAGCAGATGCAGACAGCCAATTCTCCTGAATTTGTTGCGCGGTGTCCAAGAGAGAAACATAAATATCTTCCTTTGCTACGGGGCGGAGGAATATGCAGCTCTCTGGTCCTCGTTGCGGCTAAATTTCCTAATGCGTCCGAAGAGGCCAACCGCCTCTAGCTCATTCGCATAGGAAGAGGACCTAACTGAGCAGAAATGCCGCGTCCAACATTGTCGAAGTTAACCTACATTGGGTATGTTTAGTGACCGGATGGACAGCCAATATGTTGTACCGCCCCGTGGTTCGGATCCTATGTTAAGCTGTAGGAGATAGGCTTCGAAGGGTATGAATATGTGGTCAAATCGGTACCCCCAACAGCCTTGGTCCATCAGTAGGCGTATTTTAGGAATTTTCGAGATGTTAGTAAAGTTTGGATGTTTTGTTTATCACCGATTTTGAGCATCTGAGGCCTGTTGCATTGGGGACCCACAATTTCAAGGGGTCCCGATTAACTCCAAATTTTAATCACCGTATGCTATCTCGACCAGTAAATTGGACCCACCCCACCCGAGACGGAGAAGTGACGAATGGCGACAGATTCAAAACCCATTTTTTTCGAAGGTCATTTTCTTGGGCAATTCTAAATTCGAGAGAAGGGAGGAACTGGGCGTGAATTCGTGTTTAGCATACATTCACGCATTTGTGGTGTAGTCACGCGTGTATAGATGGATTCTTATCTCCTATACTTGCCTCATTCATGGGGGGAAGGTTTGTTGCATCATTTTGGTCCTCCCATTTCTTTTCGCTTTTCATTAACACCCAATTTTCTTACACCTTAACAGGCATTGACGCGCCGAGGATCAGCAAATTAGGCCACTCCCTGCCCTCCGCTAGAGCAGTTTCGGCCCACGTTCATAGAGATGAAGGTTTGCATGATCACGCGGTTACCATCATGAACGTGGCGTGGGGTCAGGCGATTGACCATGATATGACATTAACGGCAGAGACCAAATGTACGCACCTATCTTGCTGTGTAGTCTTGAGAGTATTCTTTGTGTTCTTGTGTGAAGTGTGAAGGGTCGATTTCGGGGGCTCCGAATCGAGGCGAGGATTTTTTCTTGCACAAATTCGCGCAATGTACCGCCCTCCTTCACCCATTCTTTCTCGTCTTCTCCCACTTTTTATATGTAGGATTCACTTTGGTAACATATCCTTTCCACACATATGAGGGAACAAATGTATTTGTGGAGGTGTGTCAGTTAGTTTGGGGTAAGGGTTTTACAGGCGGTCACCTCTATTGATACCCCTAGTGCTCATTTATTCTGGATTCGTACCAATATTGAACTAAGTACTCATGAAATTTAGTTGTGTTACGCTCTTCTGTCATTTGATTATTGCGCTCTTTATCCTTTTCGGTTTGAATTATCTGTTTTCTTCTGCTTCTCCATCGCTTGGCAAGGAAGTTATTAAAAGTTCATAATTGACAGTTCTATCCACATCATTGCTCTTTGTATACTTTGTTTTAGTATCGTCTCCAGTAATTACCTTTCTCTTTTGGTATAGAGTAACTTTTTCTCACCCAACCTAAACTTTTTCCCTCGATTTAGAATTTTTTTTTTTATCTTTCCCAGAAACGAAACCCGTTAACTTGATTCTAGAACTTTATCTTGTCACCGCTTTCCAATATTACTCTGCTCCATCTCTTTTACACTGTCTCGTTTGAGAGTGAAGGAAGATTCTCATATGTTTTGAATATAAATGTTAGATTGATCCTATTTCAAGGAGATAATTTTGATCCAAATGTCTTTTATTTTGAGAAATACTTCTCGATGCACTCGAGTGAACGCGGTTCCCTTTTATAGTGCCTGGCACAAAGGAAGATCCGAGATGCTGCGACCGTGATGCCAATTTCCCAGAATGCTTCCCCATCAGAGTCTCGAAAAAGGATGCCTTTTTCGCCCTATTCAAACAGAATTGCTTGAACGTCGTTCGATCTGTGCCAGGAGTTGCGCATAATTGCAAATTTGGTAAGTGTCAACACACCCTTATTTGTAACGTTTCTATTACGTTTAGGCGATCTGATTTTTTGTGTGAATACTGTGCTAACGTCTTGCTTGAAAAAAATGAATCCGCATAGTAGGTCGATAAGATTTGGATCAAATTATAACGTTACAATTTATTCATTTATTTATAAATAATGACTCATACCGAAGGAAAAATAAGTTTAAATTCATTCAATATTGGAATTTTGGAAAAACGTATTAAATACAGGAGAAACTGAAGTGTTTTATAAGGAGGAAGGACAACAGGAAAATGGGCGTAAAAATTATATGCATTCACTCATTATTGTTCAACTGTCCTTTATAAAGGACACTGGGTGTTACTGGGGCAAAGTTCTAACAGAATGACTTAGAGATGGGACGTTGTTCAAAAGAAATATATATATGCAGTAGTGGCCATAATGATTCAGACACTTAGGTTTCTATCACAAAAATTACAGTAGCTTCAAATCAAATAAGGTAAGTACTGCATGATACATTACAGGTATAAAATAAGCACAGCTATAAGTTGTACATGCATATTTTACATGTTAGGATGAATGAAACTGCAAGTTAAGTGTAAAAGAGCATTTTTATTCCAAAAATATGGTAGTCAAAATGATCCAAACAACGTAATTCTATTACTTCTATCTTTGAGACAACCAACTAATTTAGGGTGATAACTTACTTCCACGCATTTAGTACTTTCAGTCATTACCTTGTCAAATTTCGAGCAACAAAGATGCCTAGGAGATCCCAAACACCTGCCTGTATCCAGAACTTATATTTTAATCTAGGTCAAGAAGGTCATCTCTCCATCAGATCAATAGCTGAAAGGATTAAACGCCCAAAAGTGTCATACATAATTATATCACGTTTCGCTACCACAGGCCCATGATAAATCAGTGAAATTTCTACTGGTAGGCCTAGGGAAACCTCAAAGAGAGATGACCACGCCATCGTACGTATCCATAAAAGGATCGATACAAGATAGCAGCCAGGATTTCAAGGGAAGTAAATGAAACTATCAGCATTAGTGTCTCCGGGGACACGGTATCACGCCGCCTGGCGGAAAGATCTTTAAAATCTCATACAATTGCAGTCTAGCCATTGATCAGCCCTAAGGACAAGAAAGCTAGATTATCCTTCGCCATTAGGCACCGTGTATGAACCAATGGTTCAAATTACACTTCAGCGTGAATTGAGGTACAATTTGTTTGGTTGGTTCAGATAGCAGGAGGTTCTTCCGTCGAAGACCTGCGTAAAGATCAGCGTTAAGTTTGGTGGAGGAAGCGTAATGGTGTGTGGTTTAATTTGGGCGGAAGTTACTGGCACACTTGTTCGCTTACAGGGTATAGTTGGCCTCTGGCCAACCTGCTATTTTTATTCACGATAATCCACCTTGGCACATTTAGTTAAGAATTTTCTGGACCTGGAGCAAATATGTGTCATGGACTTGCCTGCTCAGAGCCCGAACCGCAATCCGATTGAGGGTTTGTGAAAGACGTTAGAAGAGAGAAGGAAGGAGAGAAATTCCAAACCATCAAAAGCCTTTGAAAATATTACAAGAGGAATGTGGACAAAAATAACACTATAAGAATCTCTTCGACTAGTGTGTTCCTTTGGAAAAAGAATTTAGTGCGTAATTGATAGTAAATGTCTATATATCAAATACTAATATATTGTAACCAGGCAATGGCTTGGCCATTTTACCCTACGGGCGGAAGCTTGCGCTTCGCTACTAAGATTAGAATCTAAAATCTAAAAAAAAGCAGCCATGGTTAAATTTGTATAAATTTTCTTAACTTCGCCAATTATAATAATTTTAAAAAGGAACTCGAAACTAAATTTCCCCCTTTCAAAATAACACCTTGCTAAAATATAGAGTCATAGAAGAAGAAGATATATAAAAATACATTTTCTGAACTTCACCATTTGTAATTCTTTGGGTTCTAAAAAAAAAAATCACAAAATTTCGATACTTATATTTATTTCTGAACTTTGATACAAAAAGCATAAGTCATAACCAAACTAAGATGAAGTTATTATTCAAATACTCAAAAAATCCCCTTCCTAAATTATAAAGTTAGTGATGATGATGATGATGATGATGATGGGAACGGAAAATTATTTGTTAAATAACATCATTGTACCTTCTCATCTACTTCTGTTATGTTATCTGTCCAGATCCTTTTGCTCACCATATTTTTCGAATATAAATGCTCGTTTTCACATAACTTGCATTTTCATCCATCCTAACATATGCAATTTATAAACATGCTTATTTTATATCTTTAATTTATCAGGCATTTCGTACCATTATTTGTCTTGAAGCTAAGGAAAAATTTAATAATTTTAAACCTAATTTCCCCAAATTTATGCCCCTACTTTATATGTATATATTGTAGGGCAACAAATATTCCTTCAGCCGAAAATTTGTTTATTAGTAACCTTTTGAAAGTAGCCAAATAAAATGAAAAGACGACGGAATGAAGATCAGAGATCAAGCGGAAATACTTCATCACAGAAAGAGGCCGTTAAAAAATCAGCGAAAAGCAAAACAAAAAATTAAACAAACCAAACCGAAAGCTCACAAGAAAACCTTATAAAAACAAAGGCTCGAATGCAAAACTAAAAGAAACCTTATACAAACAAATGAAAAATAACTCCAGGAAAAAACAAAAAAACTCGAAAACAAAGGCTCCTATGCTGTAAATAAAAATAATATAGCCAAAGAGAAAAACACAATATAAAGCGAAAGCGTTACCATGGCAACCTGGCACATATCACCATCGCCCTTATTAAAAATCATTTATCACCATTAAAACCTACTCATTAATATCATCACCACCACTCATCCCATACTTACACAATCTTTTATCTCTCCTCCACACTTTCACCTCTTATTTTATCCCTACGTGCACTATTTTGAAATGAACAAACCCAAATTTCGCTTAAAAAACATTAAATTTAAATTATTCAAATTATGGAGGGAAAAAAGTATCCGTGCAGAAGTATGTGTTATATATTAAAATACTAATTACGAAATTTGAGAGGAAAACTCGTTGATGAAGAGTCAAGAATATTCTAGAATCTTCCTCTAATGTTTTCTGCAAGTTATCACATTTGAAACTTATAACAGCTAAGAAAAATGTGAAATGCACTTTTATGAGATTTAGTGTAGCTTCACAATTATTTATAAATTTATTATATGAAAAAGGCTAAAGTGTAAAATACATTAAAAAATAGGTTTTTTGCTCAAATATGCATTTCACATTTGTTTTAGCATACGGCCGTTAGTAACAGCTGTATGCTAAAACAAATGTGAAATGCATATTTGAGCAAAAAAACTATATTTTTTTAATTAATTTTACATTTTAAACTTTTGAATATAATAAATTTATAAATAATTGTGAAGCTACACTAAATCTGATAAAAGTGCATTTCACATTTTTCTTAGCATACGGCCGTTATAGACAGCCATTAATTTACTTCTGATGCAGCAAGGTTGTTACCATGGCGAAAACGAAGCTCTCTATGGAATAATAAAGGGTTTAGTTATTGAGATATACCGAAGAGGTTAAATATACCTTTCATTACCATTGGTCTCATATTTCTAAATGGAAAAAGACTTATACTCTTCACAATCTTCCTAAAACTTGCGCTCCTCCTAAAATATCAAAAAATTGGTTCGAGAAAAATTATAATTAGAAGGGTTAAGGCAAACCTTTTGGGGCCACATACATAGATCCAAGAAGAACGACTCGCTGAAGAGACTTCGGTATCGAAACTAACAATCCGTAAGGAGTTGCACCGCAATAATCTGAAATCTCGAAAACCATGAACCCACCAACTCAATGAAAAAAAAAGAAATAGATGCGCGCCTAAATTTTTCCAGTAAGCATTTGGAAACGCCTAGTGAATTCTAGACTAGAGTGTTAGGGTCAGGTGAAACAAAAATTGAATTATTTGGAAGGAATTCAGCTTATAATGTATGGAGAAAAGATAGAAATACTTATGATCGGCGGCAGTATGGGAGTATTTTTTGCCTAATGGTACGAGAGCACTTTATTTGATAGATGGCAGAATAAATGGACTTCAATATCGTGAAATTTCGCAAGAATATTTGCTAAGATCTGTTCAACAGATACAACTTAGACATGACTGGTGCTTCCAACATGATAATGACTCAAACCACACTGCCAAACAAACTCGGCATTGGTTTGTTCAGAATAATGTGAGGATGCTGCAGTGGCCTAGCAATCACCTGCTTTAAACCCCCTAGAAAATTTATGTAGAAAATTAAAAAATCATAATAACTTGCGTGACAAAAAAGAACATAACCGAGTTGAAGGTCACATGTAAAGAAAAGTGCGGGAAAATACCGACAAAACATGTCTCAACCCATGAAAAAACGTCTACATGCAGCCTTTGCTAACAACGGTTATGGAACTATGTAAATACCGAGTTGGACGAATACATCTGTATGAATATCTTTTCCCCTACATTTGAATAATTTAATTTTAATGTTTTTCATGTAAATCTGGGTTTGTTCATTTAGAAATATTTCACTTGATTCTATTCCCCATTTTTTGTATAAGTTTTAAGTTGTTGTAGTTCTTTATAGGAGCAGATGGCATCTCTACTCCCTACGACCACTTGGGAGATTAAGAAGAAAAGATTTGATGCTATAGCCTGCGTTGTAGGCCCCACCATGTTTGCTTAATTATCGCTTTGACTAGAACCCCCACCCCCCACCTACAATACAAGATACGAGAGATGGGGACGAAAATACCCTTGAAAAATAGTTACACACGGCCGAAATAATTAAATGCGTCCTAAATTAGGACACCTATGAGGTGGGAGTCTTGCCTCTCATTGCCGCTTCCCACTCTTTTAGGTCCCCGCACTCAAATTAACGAAATCAGCGCTTATCTCGACGGCAACTGGATCTACGGAAGCTCGGACGAGGTCGTGAACAGGCTGCGGCTTTTCAAGGGAGGACTCCTTAAGGTAGAACTCTCGGTTTATTTGGTAGGACTCTAGGCTTATTTTCAAGGGAGGACTCCTTAAGGTAGAACTCTCGGTTTATTTGGTAGGACTCTAGGTTTATTTTCAAGGGAGGACTCCTTAAGGTAGGACTCTAGATTTATTTTCAAGGGGGATTCCTTAAGGTAGGACTCTAGGTTTATTTTCAAGGGAGGACTCCTTAAGGTAGGACTCTAGGTTTATTTTCAAGGGAGGAATCCTTAAGATAAGACTCTAGGTTTATTTGGGGTGAATTTATCAACGCCTTCCGTCTCTTTCAATTGAGGGCGACGCCCTCGGCCGGATAATGAAGCCAAAATACTAAGCATACCATTACTGAGTACATTACTGCTTACTTTACACCTGATGTATATTAATGAATAATGTATGTGTGTACATCAGTGATTTCTAATTTTCATAATTTACACTCATTGGTCATTCATGAAAGTACGATGCACCAAAAGAGGTTTTGTCCATTTAAAATTTGAAAATATAGTTGAAACGAAATGGCTGATTTCTCTTACCCCCTCTTCGATAGTCCCTACCTGTATTCAGAGAGTATGGATTAAAGGATCTCTTGCCCCTTAAACTGGAGGACCCCGAGGAGGGCTGTATACGCCCCAACCAGGATCTATTCTGCTTCGATGCTGGAGATGGAAGAGTTAATGAACAGTTGGTAAGTATCGATGTCTATCAAATACAAATTACCTCTTTTTGACATCTAAGCTATTTATTTTTTATAATCAACCCTTCGAGATTTATTTATAGTCCATAACATTCTATTTTAAGAAAGGGATTTTTTGGAGGAGTTGAATAAAAGTAGATATCTTTTCGCTTAGTTCGGTTGTGACTTTGGTAGATTTTAAGTTTTTATCCAAGTTCATTCTAAGAGTTTCTTTAAAGTTTGAAAAGAACAGAATGGTGAATTTCAGAAAAAAAATATGAGTATCGAATGTTTGGGAATTTTTTAAAACAACCTGCCCTCTGGGAGGGCTAACAGCCCTTAAGGGTGCATTATAAATACCTATTATTATTATTATTATCCTTATTATTATAAGTTCAGAAAATTGATTCAAATTTTGGCATGGCTGCTATTTTTTTCGTATATTCGATGGTTTTATCAGTTATTTTTAAAATAGATATTAAATTTTAATCTTGATCAGGAGGAAATAGCTACTGGCCAATAAAAACGAGTAAAACCTAATGAAATTATTGGAGCAAATATAAATGGAGTAAAAAAGAATTGTGAGGATTGCTGTTTCGTATTTAAAATGACTTCTGATCATACTTTTGGGGAGCCTTTAGGCCCAAAAAATAATCATCCATTTTAAAAATAAATAGACCAAGAGTTAGATTATTAGGAGACCAGGCAATGGCTTCGCACTCTTCCCATACGGGGGGAGCTTGCGCTTCGCTACTAAGATTAAAATTTAAAATCTAAACAAAAGCAGCCATGGTTAAATTTATGTAAATTTTCTGAACTTCGCCAATTATAATAATTTTAAAAAGGAAAGGAACTCTAAACTAAATTTCCCCCTTTTCAAAATATCACGTTGCTAAAATATAGCTATAGAAGAAGATATATAAAAATACATTTTCTGAACTTCACCATTTGTAATTCTTTGGGTTTTCAAAATTTCACAAAATTTCGATACTTATATTTATTTCTGAACTTCACCATTTTGTTTTTGATATTATAAGAGAATTATTAGAAATAACTTTAATAAAAAACATAAGTCATAACCAAACTAAGATGAAATTATTATTTAAATACTCAAAAAAATCACCTTCTTAAATTCTAGATTTAGTGATGATGAGGATGATGATGATGATGATGTTAATTACTGGATGATATTTATAGGACGTTGGTCAAAGACCGAACGTCTTCCTGCGAAGCGCAAGCTCCTCCATGATTCCTACCTTAAAAAAATAATAATGAATGATTTTTTTTTTATCGAATCCTACCTTTTTATAGTCTTGCTAAACAATAGCTTCACTAATAATTTTTTTTAACTTTTAAATTTAAAAATTTAATTTATTTATTTTTTACAATTTTAAGTGAAATAAATATAGAATGATTATGTTATTTTTAATTAAACAATTATGATAGGAATAATGCTATACATAGTAGCACCTTATATTGTCTTGTGATGATTCGTGTGTAATTTGGAATTTAATGATATTTTCTCAGGACAAAATTAAAATCCAAGGGATCTTTCATAGCGATCCGTAAGGATCCCCCATCCATGCTAGAGACTGTGTTACGAATACACTTTAAGGGTTATACAAGGGAAAATAGCCCCCCGCCCCCTCCGAGTTTAATCGTTAAAGGCGTATTAAATTACACAACTTCAAGTGTCAACGTGAAAACTATCTTTGTGTCCTTGAACGCGTGCTGGGTGATTTTAAGGTAATTTAGTCCCCATATCTCCTTGCCCGTACCCTAAGGTCCTCCCCTGACCCCCGAGAGTCTGGTATAAGGCCGCCTATTCATCTCCATTCCACCCTCATATCTCTGATTTCAAGTAGGAGCTAAAGACCTACGAGTATCTTCCCCTTAAGGCCGTCCTCTTTCCTGATTCACCTCTCGTTTTCTTCCGTGCGCGTCCCGACCTCTTAAACTAGCACTCAGCGAGAGCTCCAGAGTCTGAAGAAGACCCTATACAAAACCGATTTATTATTATTATTTTTCCTGTATATGTTGCAAGGAAAACGCCGACCTGGCCCCCAGCGAACGCGATGTCGCTAATAAACGAGGCTATCGCGGACCTCATCCGGTACTCCGGTAGTGGGGTGGTCCCCACAAAGCCCACTTTGTGAACTAGTTTTTATTTATTGTTATTATTCTTTGAAGGTTTTGGCTGTAGTGCACACCATAATGATGAGAGAACACAACCGCCTCGCCACGGAGCTTCATAAGATCAATCCGCATTGGAACGATGAGAAATTATACCAAGTAAGCTCTTCCTCCTTATCAAAAGGGTTCGGAAATTTAAGGAGTTCGAATCAGAAGTTTATAAACAAGTGTTGCAAAAGATTTTTGTAAGGTTAAATTCTTGTTTGGGGGAGACTGATTGTTACCGGTCTTGGGAGAGCGGAGTTTAGCTTTCTGTGTGGTTAGGCAATGTCTTCAATGTTGCCTAGTATTTATTGGTTTTCTGTGATATATGATACATTATAATGATTTTAATTGATAGGCAGAGCAAAATAAGAGTAACAATATGGGTTTATACTCGGTACTAATGCCTTCCAGTGGTCATCATACCTCCACAAAATATTAACTATAATAATTGAAATAACGATAGAAATAGAGATAGAAAAATGTAAGTTGGGGAAAGTTAAAAATAAATATATGTTCTAGAGGAAAAGTGTAAAATGTATGTCAGGGGCCCAAATTAATATAAGGGGTATTTACTGTTAGGTTGTAATATCTCTCATTATCAGTCTTTTCAATACACATACACCTTTCTATTCATTTATTTTATTCTTCTTTGTTTCTTTTCTTCCCATACACTGTTTCTCTATCTCGTTCCATCGCCTATCACATTATTCTTACCCATCCTTCACTTACACCTTATTATTTGTACTTTTTATTAAATATAAATACGGCTGTATTTATATTAAAAATAAAGTATATAATTTTATTTTAGGTATTTTACTTACTCTTTCTTCTACATTCTTGGTATTCTTTATTACTACCTTTATTGTTCAGCATTAAATTGATAGCTAATGAATCGTTTTTACTAAAAATAGCCATTTCGGTTTTCTTCGGGTATCCTTGAAGGATACCGATACCCTCGAGGCTTTATCTTGGTAGGATTCATTTTTTTGTATTTGGGTTTGTTTGTTTTTCCACTCGTATGTTTTCATTACTTATGTTTTACATGTTATATACAAGAAAAAAGTTCACAAAGTGCACGAGAGTCAAAGTTATGCAGCTACACCTACAAAGGAAAAGTGAAAAACGATTTTTCATCGATTAATCCAAACTCTCCAAAATTTCAGGAGAGTCGACACATCGTGGCTGCATTAATTCAACACATCACCTACAACGAGTATTTGCCCATGATTCTTGGAAAAGAGGTGATGCAGAAGTTCGGACTAATTCTCAAGAAACACGTGCGTACTAAAAGGTCGCGAATTCCTTGTTACGAACAACAGCGTCTGGAAGTTAGTTGCTAGACTTTCAAAATCTCTCTTTTCAGGGTTATTTTGATGGCTACGACCCTCACATTGATGCAACCATGGCGTCAGATTTTATTACCTCTGCCTTCCGATTTGGCCACTCGCTTCTGCCCTCCACCATTGAAAGATGGAGTCCCGGTCATAAATATATCGGTGAGTTTAACCGGTCTTATTATGCGTTGGGTATGGGAAGGGGGGGGGGAGGAAAATTATGTACCCTCCTAGTCCCTAGGATCTTGGGTGGTCTTCTTGTAAAAGAATAAGTGACAGTTTATCCAAGATAACTGAGTTTAACTTTGAACTAGTTCAACAGACTTAAGTCGCGTGCTCTTGGTTATTCTGACTTATGACCCTATGACCTTCAAAACTTTCGACAAGTGGGGCAATCTGACCCATAGTTAGTTTCTTTTAATAATTCCCGGACTAACCTTGTGAGAGCCTTGGCAATTATATCATTCGAAAGAGAATGTAAAACAACATAAATATTTCAAATTTCATTAGAATCGGCCGAATACTTACGGTTATTGCTAAAAAACTCCTTGAAAAGTAAAATGGTTACCACCCAACCGACGGACCGAAATAGTAACTGATAGAGTGGTTTATTCACGTAACCTTACTTCACCCAACAGCTTCTCAACGTCTCGGTGAAATGTTGCGACAGCCTTTCGATCTCTACAAGGGAGGATGGTGCGACCAGTTCACGATGGGTCTGGTCAACCAAGTTGCCCAGGCGATGGACGATGCAATCACCCAAGAGGTCGGTTTAGTCACATTTCACACTTGCCAACACACCTCACTCCAACCTCCTCCTCCTCCTACAACCATTGATATAAGCAGGAATGTATAAAATGTATTACGAGCTAAGACTCAACCGAAGGTGAACACCGCTTACGACTATATCGATGTTAAGCGACATGGGGTGAGGTATGTTGCCGGAGGGACTCACGTTTCGGGTCGCTTTGACACTTTAGGTTGTAGATTCTGACTGAGAAATAAAGGCTTAAGTGAACACCAACTAATTTCCTTCACGTCCAGTTGCACGAGTGGTACATAGCAACAGGCTGAAAACATCTCAAACCCAAAAGTTAAATATATAAATAATTTATTATTGGAATTTATACATTATTTTGATAAATTACGTTGACATTCAAACCAATGTGGTATTTGCTATTCGGGTCCATTTTGTAGTGGATACCATGTTTTGTAGTGGCTTGTGGTTCCACTGGGATGGCATCATACAGTGCAAAATATAGACCGACCCTATTCAATGTTATTTGCGGCATTCAAAGGAGTATTATGTGAGATTACCCCCTCACCCCCACCTAGCGTCTCCGCCCAGATTACGCATAGATTGAAATGACATTTAATCATCTTTGACGACTCGCAGCTGACAACATGGTGGTAGTACTCATACTCCTATAAGGTAGCAGTTGCTGGCCGTAGAAGGCAACCAAATGCGACTACACCCATGAATGAAACGAAAAAAAAAACGTTTAGGTTGAAACCAGATACTTTCTATAATAATAATCTCATGAATGAATTCAATAATCTTGGACCGGGTTGGCTGATTTGCCGGCCCTAACCTTCCTTAACCCCTTTCCGAGACATTTTTCAATCCCTAAAATTGGCCATAACGGGTCGAGGTTTCCCATTTCACAGCTGTACGATCAACGAAATGAATGCGAGTCACTGCCAGGCGTAAGGAAACCCAGAGAAATCTCGGGCTTGACTATGAATGGGAAATATCTCGTGAATCTCCAAGTAACTTTTTAATTCAAAATTGAACTATCTAATGGTAATCCTGGAATGGATTAAGGCAGCCTTAATTATATGAAATTATTTTCTTCTTTTTTTTTCACAATTTAAGCAATTTCTTAATTATTGATCATTTAAGACCAGGAATGGATTTGCCAAGGCTACATGGTTATCGTAGCAACTCTCCTATAATAATGGGTTGAGGAATAAGTTCTTGCGGTTTTATCATATTTATTCATTACCATTAACAATTTTAGAAAAACTTCATTTTTAATTGACAACAATATGCAATTTAATCAATAATGTATTCTCCGTTGTTATTTACGACTTATTTCCGACGTTCAACTAGTTTTTCGATGCCTCCGCAATAAAAATCTCTGGATTTTGACTCGAAGAATTCGTATAACCAGGTTTTTAATTCCACATCAGTATTGAACGAAACGCCGCTCAAATTGTTGGAGAGCGATCGGAACAGATGGAAATCCGATGGAGCCAAGCCTGGCGAATATGGAGGATGCGGCAGGATTTCCCAATTAAGCGTTTGGATGGCGTCTTTTGTCATATTGGCAATGTGAGGACGAGCATTGTCGTGTTGCAGAAGGACTCCATAACGTCGATAGGGGTCGCTTTTCACGAATAGCTTCGACGAGTCGATACATTTGTTGAACGTGGAGTTCTGCATTGACAATCTCGTTGTTCGCAAGGAGCTCATAGAGAATGATGCCTTCACAATCCCACCACACACACAACATCGTCTTTCGTGGATGAAGTCCTTGCTTTAATCGCGGAAGTGGTTTTTTATTGGGGCTAAGCCATTGTTTTCCATGTTCATGTTGACATAAACACACTACTTTTCGTCGCCAGTGATGATGCGGTGAAGAAATCTGTCCTTATATCCACGAGTAGCCTTGTGACGAGCAAGCAAACCTGCGGCAATCGTGGAGCGTTGAAGTTTGTTGCTTTCGCTCAAAGCGTGCAGAACCCATGCACCGAGTTTTTGAACTTACCCCATCGAATAAAGGTGATTCACGACAGTTTGCTGATCACACGCCAATTGTACAGCCAATTCTCTAGTAGATTGACGAGGATTTTCATGAAGAAAGTCGTTCAATGGATCTTCATCCAACTTAATGGGGCGACCAGAACGTTCTTCGTCATTAAGATTGAAATGACCGTTTTTTAAACGTGAAAACCACCATTGAGCTGTCCTTTCTGCGAAGTTAAGCTACATCAGGTGCGGCAACTCGCCGGATGAAGTCCCTTTTCGGATCGGGATTGGTGCCCCCCCCCCCTCCTACCGCTCAAAAAGCAATCTGCGCACACATAAGAGAGCAAATAGCAAGGCACCCAGTGTCTGAACCCCAAACCATCTTCTAAACACCATCCACCAGACATCGCTTCAAAATTAACATTCTCCCATGTTACACGCGGGTCACGCCGAAAAAGCTTAGATGCGGTTATCATCCAAGACTAAATAAAAAAACACTACATCGGCTTGATCGACACAAATGTCTGCACTCGCTACCACCAAGAATCACACATAGCTTAACACTTATTTACAACACCCTAAACACTTACGCACGTCAGACAAAATTACATATACACCAAGTGGGGAATCGCTATGGGAACTCAGTCCGATCGACGAAGTTTGTCGAGGCTGTTCGCCCCTAGCTAGACAGCAACTTACCTTGACTACAAATTGAACCACATACTCGTATCGTACACCGAGAGTTTTAAATAATTTACTCCTATTGCGTAGTTTGATATTGTGTCAATATCCATATTTACATAAACATTAATTAAAGTTAAGAAAAAATATTACTAACGAAATAAATCAAGTGAATTACAAGAATAAAATATAATAAAGGGTTATTAATTTCATGACAGACCCGCTTCCAGCATTGTATTAGGACCTTTTAACTTTAACATTTGCACCTAAGTACTTGTCTAACCATTAAGGTTTGCATTCCCAGCATTTGTAGGTACCACGATTCTAATAGTTTAACCAGTTTGCGAACCATCGCATTCAACGTGTTAAATGTGTTTCTAATTCAGGTAACCAACCACTTGTTCCAAGAACCCCTGAAGAAGTTCGGGATGGATCTCGCAGCCCTGAACATGCAAAGAGGGAGGGAACACGGCCTCCCCTCCTACAATGAATTCAGGCACTTCTGCGGCCTCCACCCGATTAGGTCTTGGCACGAACTGGAAGGAGTGATGCCGAATAAGACTGTGAAGCGATACTTGGACGTCTACAAGTGAGTTTTCTACGAGTTAGGGGTTCCTTTAATTGGCTATGGATGATATCGCGAGGGGGATGGGGGTGGTAATGGAGCTCCATTGCAACCTAGCCGAAGGGAACAAAACTATTTGAGTAGTTATGACGCGATGGGTGCAGTTAGTCGCCGTATAAAAAAAAACCCAATTTTGGTCGACTATACATGATCGGTGCCCTTTAGTGACCCGTTCGGATCATGTGTCCCATTAAAAAAAAATAGAGGAAGAGATATGGTCGTATTATCCGAATTTATGGCAGAATTGGTTGTGTAGGGTTGTATTTTATTTGTGGCGGCCGTCTCTACTTTAAATCAACCATGGCCAAAAGTGGATTTTGCGGCTGTGGCTTTATTTTATAACGACCCGGGTTCTGATTCCACGTTAAACTAGGTCCACACTGAGATATGCACCAAACAGTGACACTTCGTGATAAAACGCCGCCTCGGCAAGGGGGTGCCTGAGGGAGAGGGTAACATAGACAACCATGCTGCGTGCCTTACTGACCCTACCCCACTCAAGTAGAGCTACAGCTATATATCTTTCCAACATTTTAACTTCCCCAACTTCATCACTTTCTTTACGGACCTCTCCTTACAAGATTTTCTGACGGGGATGCCCTCGCTGGTTGTCGCTCCTTACCCTTAAGTGACAACTTGAGTTGGTTGACGCCGAGTCTTGGTTCCCTCTAAAAGTGACTTGACACCTCGCTTTCATTTATTTCAGACATCCCGATGACATCGATTTGTGGAGTGGAGGCGTGACGGAGCGACCCCTGCCTGGGTCCATGGTGGGCCCCACGTTCGCTTGCCTCCTCGCACTCACCTTCAAGGAACTTCGAGTAGGAGATCGGTTTTGGTACGAGAACAAAGGTTACCCTTCGAGTTTCAGCCAAGGTGAGTTTAAGACCTTCAAGGAGGAGATCGGTTTTGGTACGAGGACCAAGGTCACCCTTCAAGTGAGTTTGGATATCGAATGCCTCACCTTAATCATCCCCACTCTTGATTAGACCCGACTTCCGGTGAAAGAAGGCGTTAAACCCTTTCAAAGTAGAACAGGGATCTCTCGTGACCCCTGTGGATAAGGCATTGAACTCCCATGCCAAAGTCCCCTGGATTAAAACCAGCAAGAGTAGACACGATTTTTTTTATATGTATGTAGGGAGCTAGTCGCAGAATGAATGGGGGCTGAGTTTGATGCGTGGTTACATACAGCGCGACCCACATGCGTCATCAAACACATAGCTGATTACAACAACATTACCTTCTTCCCCCTCTCTTTGCACACTACATATTTCTCTTCCTTTCCCGAACCTACTAAAGTGGTCTCCATATCCACAACCCCCTGACCCGTAAGTGGCAGCTTATCCTTGGGCCACACATAGTTTTCTGCTGGCTAGTCGGTGGCAAAACTGAATCCTAGCGCTCACTTTGTGCGCTTTCCTCTCACTAGCGACCGTCATTCTGATCTTTATGTAAATTTCATTATCTGGTTCGAGGATCTCGTGTACGGTTGTGAAGGGCTAGCCAACTATTGTCATTCTAAACTTTATGTGAAGTTCATTATCTGAATGGTGGGGAGATCTCGTGCGCGGTTGAAAAGGGGGGCGAGAGGTGCAATTAACTAAAAATCGAATAGTTTCGCAATTATTTACATTGTTTCTATTTCGTTTTTATTTTTATGCTATTTTAACCATCCGCACTTAAGTCACAGGCACGTACACTTGGCACAATTAGTCATGTCACACTTTATATTGAATTTCGTTCAGAGTGACGATTTAATACATTATTATTTGGTGAAGATGGAGTTTCAGGGGATATATTTAAGTATTAATAGTCTAGAGATGACATTTATCAATAAAATAAAATAAATTTAGTGATTTATTTTAACGTTATAGCGGTATTTCAAGCAATACTGTCGAAACATTTTGAAAAGGTTCTATTCCAAAACAGTATTGCCAAATTTCACCGATATTTTTCCTTTGTCCAACTTTATTAACTTTATATATTTATTTAATTTTTAATCAGCCTTATCACAAAAATATTCCCATTAAAATGTGATTATTATTTTCCCTATAATTATTTTTGTAATTTAATGTGTTATGAAAAATATTATTATTTGGCAAAACAACACAGCACAGCCTAGCGGTAAGAATCCAAAATTATTCGAGTGTTTATTGAACATCTAAATGATTATATCATACTTATAACTCACCCCTATCCGAAACATTTTGAAAGATGTGACTTGATTAAATTGGACATCTGTATGTAGTAAAGGTCAAATTTTTACGTGTTCAAATTAATTTGCTTAGTACATTTACGACCATATTAAGTGAAAACCAAGGGCGTTTCAGCCAGAAAATATATCGAGAAGGATTTCATGAAGAAAATGTTAAAGTTAGGATAAATAAAAATGTGTCTGAGATACAGAGAACTATATTGTCTACTTGTAGGGGTGAGGAGCCCCAAGGGCGTGCATCAACATGCCCAAGTTCCATTTTCTCGGCCTAAAGTGTCTGATGTACGCACATCAAAATCTGCCTGAAGAGACTAATGTACACACATCAAACTCCTACATCAAATTTGACGGATAGTGCATGATGTACACATATCAAACTTGGCCTGAAGAGACTGATGTACGCACATCAAACTCGGCCTGAAGAGACTGATGTACGCACATCAAACTCGGCCTGAAGAGACTGATGTACTCACATCAAACTCGCCTTGAAGAGACTGATGTACGCACATCAAACTCGGCCTAAAGAGACTGATGTACGCACATCAAACTCTGCTTGAAGAGACTGATGTACGCACATCAAACTCGGCCTGAAGAGACTGATGTACGCACATCAAACTCAGGCCGAAGAGACTGATGTACACACATCAAACTCCTACATCAAATTTGACGGAAAGTGCATGATGTACACATAGGAAACTCAGCCTGAAGAGACTGATGTACGCACATCAAACTCGGCCTGAAGAGACTGATGTACGTACATAAACTCGGCCTGAAAAGACTGATGTACGCACATCAAACTCGGCCTGAAGAGACTGATGTACGCACATTAAACTCAGCCTGAAGTGACTGATGTACGCACATTAAACTCGGCCTGAAGTGACTGATGTACGCACATTAAACTCGGCCTGAAGCGACTGATGTACGCATATCAAACTCGGCGGGAAGAGACTTATGTACGCACATCAAACTCGCCTTGATGGAGTGATGTACGCACATCAAACTCGGCTTGAAGAGACTGATATACGCATATCAAACTCGGCCTGATGAGACTGATGTACGCACATTAAACTCGGCCTGAAGCGACTGATGTACGCATATGAAACTCGGCGGGAAGAGACTGAGGTACGCACATCAAACTCTGCTTGAAGAGACTGATGTACGCACATCAAACTCGGCTTGAAGAGACTGATGTACGCATATCAAACTCGGCCTGAAGAGACTGATATACGCACATCAAACTTGGCCTGAAGAGACTGATGTACACACATCAAACTCCTACATCAAATTTGACGGAAAGTGCATGATGTACACATATCAAACTTGGCCTGAAGAGACTGATGTACGCACATCAAACTCGGCCTGAAGAGACTGATGTACGCACATAAACTCGGCATGAAAAGACTGATGTACGCACATCAAACTCGGCCTGAAGAGACTGATGTACGCACATTAAACTCGGCCTTAAGCGACTTATGTACGCATATCAAACGGCGGGACGAGACTGATGTACGCACATCAAACTCGGCCTGAAGAGACTGATATACGCACATCAAACTTGGCCTAAAGAGACTGATGTACACACATCAAACTCCTACATCAAATTCGGCGGAAAGTGCATCATGTATGCCTATCAAACTCGGCCTGAAGAGACTGATGTACGCACATCAAACTCGGCATGAAGAGAGTGATGTACGCGCATTAAACTCGGCCTGAAGCGACTAATGTACGCATATCAAACTCGGCCTGAAGAGACTGATGTACGCACATCAAACTCAGCCTGAAGAGACTGATGTACGCACATAAACTCGGCCTGAATAGACTGATGTACGCGAATCAAACTGGGCTTGATGAGACTGATGTACACACATCAAACTCGACCTGAATAGACTGATGTACGTACATCAAATTCGGCGGAAAGTGCATGATGTACACACATCAAACTCGGTCTAGAATGTCTGATGTACGAGGGGCGGTCAATAAGTTTTGCGAATCGGTAAGGCAAAACAGAGGAAGGGGGATTGCTGTTTGTGGGGGTGTTAGGACAAGTTATGGCAAGTCAGGACCTGCAGCCGCACGCTCCTGTCTCGTCTATTTAAGAAGCAGTAGCTGATCGCAGATCGTCAGTCACAAAATTTTTAACAATGGAGAAGGTTGAGCACCGCGCAGTGATCAAATTTTTGACCAAGGAAGGCAAGAATGCAAAAGAGATCCATGACCGTATGGTTGCAGTGTACAGCGACATCACCCCTTCCTATGCAACCATTGCTCGCTGCAATAGGGACTTCTGCCATGGCCGTGAGTCCCTTGAAGATGACCCCCGTCCAGGACGCCCGTCAGACGTGACCAACGAGAACAATGTGGCCCGTGTGCAGAGGATGATCCTCGAAAATCGAGGGGTGAAGGTCGAAGAATTCGAGCGAGAACTTGGAATATCAGATGGAAGCGTTATCAACATCATCCACGACAATTTGGCCATGACCAATGTCTCTGCCCATTGGGTCTCTAGAAACCTGACGCCCCATGATCGACTTCAACGTCGTCAAAGTCCACAAGGCCAGAGTTGCACAAGCTGCCCTGCGTGAGTGCAGATTCGAGGAGCTCAACCATTCCCCCTACAGTCCAGATCTGGCCCCTAGCGACTACTTTTTATTCCGCCAGCATAAGGCTGCACTGCGTGGACGCCGGTTTGGGGACGATGAAGATGTCCAGCTCGCCGTCCAGGAGTGGATTGAACAGCAGTCGGGAGATTTGTGGTTGTCGGGAATTCGAAGCCTCAGGGACAAGTGGCGCAAGGGCATTGAAGTCGAGGGTAGTTATATTGAAAAATAATAAAACACTTTTCCTCGTATCTCGTTTCCTTATATCCGAATTGCAAAAATTATTGACCACCCCTCGTATGTATGTATGTACATCAAAACTCGATCCACGACTGATTTCGATGTTCCTTGCACATGTGACTTCCGATGCGGAGTGGTTAATTACTATAGTGTAAAATTTAATTATCCCCCTTTCCCCCCTCCCTCCGCGCCAAAGTGGTTAGGTATAATAGAAATACGAGATTAATTTCAAAATTAAATTATATTTTCTTGAAGGTCAACTGGAAGAAATTCGCAAGGTTAAATTTTCTCGGATTATTTGCGATAACAGCGATGACATCAAAACAATTCAAGTATACGTCATGGTACTACCCGACCATGACATGTAAGTACCATTCTTGATTTTAGTTAATAAATTGTAATTTTCTTTTAAATAATGATAGTACCATTGTAACTTTTAAGTCTCTAATAAGTACAATATTTAATTCGAATGTTGACTCCGCAGAAATCCAAGAGTGCCGTGTGCTTCTGGCATTCTGCCTCGAATTGACCTCACGAAATGGCGAGACCACTCCCATCGACCGCTACATCCCGTAGGTCTTCACTTTTAAGTTTCCTTCCTCCCTGTTAATAACTCCCTAAGAAAACTGTTAGCCAGCCAAACTAATGCCACAGGGGACGCTTCTTAATACTTCTATTTTTATTAACCTGGCCAAATAATGTTTAAATTTAAAACACTCATTTTCAATAGCACGAAGCTGTTTTATCCTTTAGCTAATTCTTGTTTACATATTATCGTCTGCTATCTAAAGGCTGTGTTGTCTAGTTTAGGCTAGTCATCCAGTTCAGTTCCATTTCAAGTTTTTATCCATTCTATTCTGTCTCTTCGCTACTTATTGAATGGATTAAGGTATTATTTCCTCCTTATTTCAAGACAAAAAGTTATTTTGTAATTTTATTTTGAGTCAGTATGGAGGTATTCAATTTTGAGCTGTCTTGAATACAACTCAATGGCCTGCCCTATTTGCATTTCAAATTATCCCCGTCTTTATTTTTCTCAGCCATCAATGAATCTTTACAGTGAATGGTCTACTTTATGAACATTGCTATGTATCTAATATTCACATTCCATTTCCCGCACGTTATATAAATTTCGGAAAATCATTATTCATGACCAATAAATTCAAACGCTTCTAAATTATATATACATACACAAAAGTCCTATTGTCTTCTTTCATCATATAAAAAGTTACTAAAACTTGCTTCCGATTGCCATATCTAGCAACCGAAATTCTGTACATTCGAAATTTCACTAAACTACAACTATGCACGATCGATTACCGAACTAACTTTGGAATTTTAACTTCAATAGCGACAAATATCCAGTTTAGTATATTTAAAATGAATGAAAAAAATAAAGATTTAGAAGAAACTGAATTTTGGTTAGAAAAATTTCAAACTTTTTACCCATTATTATATTTTGTTAAATATAGTTTTCATAGCAATTGAAAAGATAAACATTTCCTACTTACAATAAATAGGAAATGTTCCTTTTTTTTAAGCTGCTTATATACAATTTCAAAATTTTATTTTATTTACCGATAAAAGTAAATAATATAAGTAAGATATTTAGTAATGGTCCTACATATTTCTTACCTTCTGACTAACGTTTATTAAAATACCAAATTGGCTCATGTGTTTGAAACCTTTTTTTTAGTTAAAAAATATTATAGAATGTTATTGATGCATCCAAATTCTTTTATTGACTAGATATTTATATTTACGATTATATATATATATATATATATATATATATATATATATATATATATATATATATATATATATATATATATATATATATATATTATATATATATATTATATATATATATTATATATATATATATATATATATTATATATATATATTATATATATATATTATATATATATATTATATATATATATATATATATATATATATATATATATATATATATATATATATATATATATATATATATATATATATATATATATATATATATATATATAATTGCTATTTTTGTATATAATAAATAATTACAATGAGTTCATATTTCATTGACCTCGGCGAAATTTATTCTCTTGGCAACTCATAATAACCAACCTGACAGGAAGACTAACCAACCGAATATTTATTCGGCAAGACGACTTAAGCACCTGGGAACAGTGTAAAGTGCTTATAACCCTTACAGTTTCCAACACTTTAAAAATTGCTTTATTTATACGAGAATACAACAATAACTATCCGCAGTGTTTGTTAAATCAAGCTCTTAAGAGGAAAGTAAACAGAAAATCTAATGTCGTTAGCTAAACATTTTATTTAGCATAATTCAATCCGAATATTCTTGCTAGCTCAATGTAGCCTAAAGTCAGTATGCGGATATTTTTATATTTGTCCTCGTATAAGATTAACCAAACGATCTTAAAATATTCTCTCAACTACTTAAATATTGGGAACCATTGTTATTTGGTAGTAAACACATTTTGCGACTAATACATAGATTTTCTTGCTTACCTGTTGGACAAATAGATTCCTTTATTTAATTAATTTTATGCATGTTAAGTACTGTCGACGAAGAGGTATCCTTTCCCTGGTTACGCCTGCGTATTGTTTTTGGAGGTATTTAACTTTGTTCACCATTTGTCTACTAGGGAAATGCAATGTACTGGTTTAATGGGTGAAAAATGACCTAGTTGCAAGCTATTTATTGGGACAAGCCAAAATCTTTTATCCTACAAATGTATTCAAAATATTAGTATTTTGGTCATCCTTGATTGACTCTATAAATTTAATTTGTGCAAAGAGAACTTCCCCTTTAATTCCATAGGCAGGAGGCATTTGCAGCATTGTTGCCTATATTATAGCTAACACCGCCTTGCGAGGTGAAGTTTGGGTAATTGAAAAAGCGTGTCGAAGGTGCATAACCTGTTTACTCAAAACGTAGACAATTTAGATTGCTGAGGTGGAATGTAATTAAGGCTTCTGAAGTGGAGGTAGTCTTAATATATAGTAAGGAAAAGATATAAGTGAAAGCGAGAGTGAGATGTGATCGTAGATGAACTGGATTAGTGTCAAAATTACTTGGAGAGCAAACTGAATAGAAGTGAATCATTGGATTGTGAAGCAGAGAGAGTATGACGATTTGTAAGCACACCGGACAAAAAAATTAGTCACGTGGCGTGTTTAAATTAGTTTAAACTACAGAGACCTGTTTAGCAGTGAACGAGGCGAATCGTGGAAAGTGTGTAACGGGATTCATAGATTTCGCAAAGGAGGTATGGTGCAGTACCTCTCGTACGTCAGGTAAAGTGGGGAGCAATGTAGATGTCACTGAGTGGCAAAGAGGAGTGCTTGCATTTGAGCACGTCAAAGGCCATCCTGTGAAGGCTGTAGCGGAATTTGCATGTGTATCCTCACATACAGACATAAGAGTCTACCTGCAATTGCAAATAATTCAGGTCTATAGGAAATTCCAGCCAGAATTGCGGTCGAAAGACGATAGTGATGGACCGGGACCGCCGGAGTGTTTTACGTCTAGCGGCTAAAAATCGCTTCGCTTCAAGGCAGGAAATGCTAAAATACGTCAGCACCGGTCCTTCGGCACCCATTACTGAAAGAACATTCCACAGGGAACTACATAACATCAACATATGCTGCAGATTGGCAAGCAAGAGGCCTTTGATCCCTTCTGCCCACAAAGTTACCCGGTTATAGTGGAGCAGAAGCCACAAACAGCGGACCATGGGGGAGTAGAAACGCGTTAGACGAATCCCGATTCTGCCCGTATGTGAATGATACCCGGCGTCGTGTCCATCGTAGACAACATGTGGCCTTCAAGGAAGACTATGTGTAGGGTGCAGTTCAAGCTGGAGGAGGCTCTGTGATGTACTGGGGCGGTATTTTAATTATGCTAAAATGGGGTCCTTTGATTCACACGGAAAGGAATTTGGGCCTGTATATGCCTACATCGAGCTGCTGAACGACCGGGTTTTGCCGTTTGCCCTTTATCTTAACGCGGAACATAACATTTAAACCCGTGTCTTCCAGGGCTTGAACTGTGACTGACTGGCATGATGGACACTCAAAACCAATCACACATCTGTATTGGCCCGCAAAATCTCCAGATCTAAACCCCATCGAAACTTTGTGGGACTACCTCGAACGTGTCAAATGTCAGGGACGGTAACCACGCAATCCGGCCGAATTGCACAATTCTGTGATGCAAAATTGACTGAACATTGATGTATCTTACATCCAGAACCTTATCCAGTCTATGCCATGTCGAATCGTAGCTGTTATCGAGACTCGCGGATGCATTTCACGCTATTTAGTTACGCCCCCTTCTCAGGGGCCTATTTTTTTGTCGGGTGAGCTTAGTATTAGCGTAGAGTACCCGTTCTCTTAAAATTAGCTTTCAATTACATTACGATTTGTAATGGAGGGATAGAGTGCAAGGCTTTATGAATGCTAACGAATTACGTGCTACTTATCCCACCTCTTTTTAAAATAAAACTAGCAGAGGTACCCGGCGTTGCCAGGGCTAAAATGTCCTGCCGCAAATAAATACAGATCCATTTTGTTTGCAATTCTTATATTGTGGCTCAAAAATATCTTTACTTGCTGATCATTATTATTTGTGGGATGAAGGAAGAATCAGGAGAGTTGCGCACTCTGCCTATCATTTAATATACTTACAATGATTAAACTTTTCACATCGTTTCGCCCAGCAGTTTACGCTCACGCGTGAATGACCTGTTGTTAAGAGCGAACAACGTTGTGGCCGCAGGAACAGATCGAGCCTCTTATAGATAGAGATGATGGCTGAAGTATGAAAGAAGTGGCTGACGTAGCAGAAGCTCGTTCTGAAGGGAAGATGACACTGGACCGTCTCTAAAATTTGTGGGACAACGTGTGAAAGAGGTAGAATCGAATCTTTCGAGGTGAAAACCACCGAAGATATTCCAAAAATGTTTGCAAAAGGATTTACGAAGAAAGTGGTTACGTCAGGAGAAACAAAAATGCGTCGCGTAACAAAGGGATTTTCCTTGTGGGGGTTTGATTGAAGAAAATCTGCAAGAGTTAATCATTAGCAACATAAATGGAGTGTAAGAAATATGTCGATGAGTGTCTTGCAAGATAAAGAATGTAGATTGGCCGCAGAAAAAAGAAATACACTTCCAACCACTTTCGCTTTTATTTACCATAAACCCCCTCGTGATTTTTTTTATTGCTAAACGTGGTGTAAAATGAAGAGTGAATAAAAAGTTGCGGTTGCGAAGAGGGATCACTTTATCTTATTTACTTTCCAGAGCCGGGGGGATTTGCGACGGAAAACAATTTTTTTTTAAATGCTCGGTTTAATGCCTCTACTAACGATGGATATTTTACATTGATGTAAAATAGGATACAATAGGTGAAAAATATATATATAGTGTCCCCGTGCCATCCAAAATTATACCAATATTTACATAAGTAATACAAGCCGAACCTGAGGTACTTGTTACACGGGGAACTTGCCCTTCGAATGCGGCTCACACGGTTCTGACAAGTCTTTTTCACAGGTTTCTCGTACCAATCTCCTCGGCTTATTCTTTCTGAAATACGTCCCCCCCCCCCCCTCCCTGAGCTCTGAGACTCCCCATCTCCTTGGGATTGGAGATGTACTTAGGTGAACTTGAGACACCTCTCTACCCTCTGTTAGGTTAGCTTAGATTTAGTAGCACTCTATTTTTTTTTTTTTTTTTTTTACAATTGGGAATTCGCCTCTTCATATTTGCTGAAATGAAGAAATTAGAGAAAATAGAATCTGTAATGAAATTTTCTTGTGTGAACTATGGAAAAGCACCTTTGGTTCATCTTTCCGAGCTAGAAAGGCTCTATTAATTTGCTTTTGGTTATGTTAACTCAAAAACCTTTTTTTTTAAACGAAAAAAAACTTAGGCAAAATTCCGAAAAATCCTCAAGTTAAAAACAGTTTAATGGATAAATTTACCACCAATTTATATTCTCTTGTTTGATGCTTTTTTATTTCAGTGATAATCTAGGGTTTAACGTGGGATCCGAACCTCGGAGATCGGCATCTTGAGGTCTACCTGAGATGGGACTCTACCCACTGAGTAACCGTACCCGATGTGTCTTAACTACGCTGTACTCGGAAGCGGTTTCCACTCGGCTATACCGTAGCCCCCCCCCCAAATTTAAGTAATAATTGTTATTATTGCTTGGAAAATACTAAAAAAAAGTATGATTAATTTAATTTACGAAGTAACCCCTTAAAATGAAACCCACTTTCATCTGAAAATATTTGTAGCCATAATAATTTAGTCAGTGCTTAGGCAGTGCTCGGGCAAATTTAGGGTGCAGTAACCTCCCTCAACTTTAGGGAGCGCTCGTCTCGGTCAAATTTATGGAACTCCTATATCGGGTTAAATTTATGGAGCTCTTATCTCAGTAAAATTTAGGGAGCCCTTTCATCGGGAAAATTTAGGGAACCCTTTTCTCGGTGATTTTTAGGGAACGCCTATCTCGGTCAAATTTACTGATAGCTTATCTCAGTAAAATATAGGGAGTGCTCATCTCGCTCAAATTTAGGGAGCGCCTATCTCGGTTAAATTTAAGAAATGTTTATCTTGGTCAAATATAGGTAACGCTTATTTTCGTCAAAATGAAGGACTACGTAGCTCGGTCATATTTAGGGAGCGCCTATCCCTGTAAGATTTATGGAGCGCTTATCTTGGTCAAATTTAGGGAGCCTTTTTCTTATCAAATTTAAAGAGCTTCTCTTTGATCAAATTTAGTGGTACTTATCTGAGTTAAATTTCTGAAGCTCTTAGCACTGTTCAATTTAAGGATCGCCTATATCTGTTAAAATTAGGGAGCGCGCATCTCGGTTAAATTTAGAGAACGCTTATCTTGGTCAAAATTAAGGAGCGCTTATCTCGGTCATATTTAGAGAGCGCGCTTGCCTCGGTCAAATTTAGGAAACGCGTAGGTGGGTCAAAATGAGTCAATTTTAAGGCTTATCTTAGTCAAAATTAGGTATTTCGGTTTAAATTTAGGAAGTGCTTATCTCTACGAATGGCCTTTAGATACGATTCTCTTTATTAGTAGCCTTTGTTGGTGATTTTATTTATTAGTGTGAATATGCGGGTATTTATCTTTATTAGTATTTGTCGGGATTTATATATATGTGGTATTTAGAGGAGTTTATCTTTAGGAGGTGTTTATCTTACCAGTATTTTAGAAGTGCTTATCTTTACCAGTCTTTTGGAAGTGTTTTTATTTACCAGGCTCTTTGTAGGCGTTTATCTTTATTACTTTGTTTTGGAGGTGCTTATCTTCACTAGTGTTGTTTTGATGGTGTTTTTCCTCCCTAAAGTTTATTTGTAACGGCTAATCTTCACTAGTGGCTCTTTAGAATTTTTTATCTTCACTAGTATTTTATTGGTGGATATTTATCTTAACTAGTGGCGTTTTGGTATATCCTTCTCTTTACCACTTGTCTTTTGGAGTGCTTATCTTTACTAGTAGCGTTTGAAAGATACTTATATTTACCACTTGTATTTTGGGATGTTTATCTTTATTAGTTGTTTGTGAGGGAAATTATCTTTACTACTGGTCTTGGGAGGTGCTTACATGTGCTACTGGTCTTGGGAGATGCTCATCTTGACTTGATCCGGCAAATAATGTTCAAAAAAGCAATAAGTTTTACAATCGGTCATTTATTTTTTCAATGCCACGTTGCTTCGCTGAATTTAATACTTCTATTATAAATTAACTTAATTTAGGTACAAAGAAAATTGGAGATTTTTCTTCCATGCATATTTTAAACATTTCTGGAAAACGAGAAAATTTGAACCAATTCAAATTCGAGAAAAATATTCTAAGTATTGCTTGAATTTACAGCACCAATTTAGTTGCCCGGAATTGCATGTTTATCTATTTTTTATTAGTAATTTTTTCTCTCTTTTAGCAGCATGACCACAAACTCGACCATAGACCAATATTAGTCGGACCAAAAGCATCACTAAACCAACAAAGATCTTCTCATTTTGACGAGGTGAATGACTTAATTCCTGGGGATTCTTCATCCTCTCTTGACGAGACTCCAGAAACCATTGGCCTTCAATTTCTGTCTAAAGATTTGACGACTACTTTTGGAAACTCATCCTTTCTGTCTTCATACTTGAGTACTCCCGTGAGCTCTTTAGCTTCCTCAAGTAAGGGAATGGAAAGTCTCCCCCCGAAAAAGTTATCTTTGACCAAAATTTTAAATCAGGGACGGATAGTAAATGAACCTAGTGATTTTTCTAGTACTACTCCACTCCACCCTCCAATTAATCACAATTCACTCGAGTTTAATCCACCCATAAATCAATCTCCTTTAGAAACGGATTTCCCTTCCACTTCTCCATACAGTTCGACCATCTTGTTACCCGTAGAGAACCAATATCATGACCCATCAAATTCACACGAACGACAACCAGTTAAAGTCGAAGGTAGCTCAGAATCTGGATTAAGAGGCCGATGGCCGACATTCCCCCTTTTGCCTCTTCATGATCCGAGTGTAGAATATTGCGACTGCACAGGAAACTTCCATCCTCTTAAAGATATCAAAAGTCCGTCTAAAGAGAAACGACAAACAGAACGCCTAGAACCTACTTTCCAAATGGACTCGACACTGAAGTTGGACGACACTATGTTTATATGGGATAGAAAAACGCGGTAGCACATATCAGGCAATGCAAAATTTTTAATTTGAATTAATGAAGTTTGTCTCTAACAGCAGTTCTTTTCTTCCCTCCAACAGCATCCTTCAAATACTTATGTGACCTTAAAAAAATCAATATTTTAAGTTAAAATCCTCTAATTATGATATTTAGAACTCTGTGGATGCTCCCGAACGACAAAAATTTGTTCATGTAGATTCCTAGTAATCCCAAATAGCATATCATGATCATTCGTTCAATTTTAACAAAACTCAAAGTTAAACTTTTAAAAGAACTTGAAAATGAGGTAAGCAAATCTAAGTTCATAGTTACAAGGAATTAAATTAGTTGGGTTCCGTACCATAAGTGAACGCGATGCATCTCAAGTGAAGAGCTCAAGTGAACATGCCGGGTACAGACAATCGAAACCTGACAGAGTAAAAGTCGGGCATTATGAAACCTCTTGAAGGGAGAAATCTATTGTAAGGTTTTTAATTTGAATCCTCTTTATATGAACACCGAAAATTAGCGAATAAATAGGAAACATAATTCACCAGATGTCCATTTTTAAAAAGTTAACATTAAATGAAAACCGCTGGTCCAGTTAAAGGTTGGACAGTGATTGCTAGTTTACATTAATATTTATAATTAAGAATGGATATATTGAATTTACCTTAAGTTAAACTTTTCAAACGAAACATTAGGTTATTTTGCCCCATCGTTTTTGACTTACTCCGTTGGATTGAGGCAGGATGAAAAATTGAAATGTCAAATTAAAACGACTTACTTGAAATTAACAGAAAAGGGAATTGCAGATGGAACATATTTTCTTACTCGAAATAACGTGAATTAATCTGCTAGATTTAAAATGAATTATGACATAAAGCCTCCTATCGGGTTAACCCATCGGAAAAATAAAAATTAATAAAAAATACAGGACTAACACTGGAAAACACAATTTTCGTTGAGTTAGATCTGACATTTGTTGTTTCGACAAATTTTGGCCTCTGAATCGAAAAAAACACCTCAGTTCTTCCGTATTACATCAATATTTTGATATGCAAGATACCGTTGCTTTCAATCGTAAAAACAAAATTACCATATCTAACAAATTTGTGCTTATTTTATAAAATGTTTTAACAATTTACATGCACTGGAAAACAATAAAACATTGTTTTGCTGTAATGTTTATACAAATTTAACATGTTCATACCTAGGATATTGTTAGTGTAAGTCAAGTTATTTGCAAGTAGTTTAAGCACAAAAATTTCCGCTTACAGTTTTCCTAGAGTGTTCAATATGTGGAAAATTTGCTTTATATTCCAACAGAGGTCAGCCAACATATTTACATCCTATCTACCCTGATAGCGTTTTCCCATAACCTTCAAATCTTGGTGGAATCTTTCATTTTGTGCATCGCTGACTTCACCAAGGTTTTCCGAGAAGTTAGCAAGATGGCTATGAAAAAATGTAACTTGATGCTCATGTTGCAACCGAGCGTTAGGTAGCTCTCCAATGGTTTCTGGGCTATTTTGATGTAATTCTTTATTCGTGTACAGCAAGTCCTCGCTTAACGACGAGGTTCCGTTTCAACGACCCCGTCGTTAAGCGATTCCGTCGTTGAACGAACCTCCCATTGACCGACAACTTGGCCGACGCATAGCGTCAGGCCTATTAATGAAGTCCCGCATAGCGTCAGGCCTATTAGTGAAGTCACGTGTTATCGGCACTCGGCACTTATTCTCTTTATTTCGACTAATACTGATTAGACTTATATAATAATTTGTACTCGTGTGGAAGACACGAAAACATATGCACAAACAAGTCCGACATGACAATCTCGACACTAGGAAGGTTATTTGCGCATCGTAACTTCGAGAGATTTTTGTTAAACGAATATCGGACCGGTCGTGACGGCCGTCGTAACTCCGAGTCGACATTAAGCGAGTACGTCGTTAAGTGAGGAATTGCTGTATTTCCAAGAAAGTTCTGGACAAGGTCTTTGAATGATAACCAAGCGTTCTTTTCGAGTTCTTACATTGTCCTGATGAAATGTTCATCTTTGATGATCTGCCAAATCTGTTGACCATAAAACACACCGGCCTTGATTTTTTTTCAATTAAAAGGCCAGAAAATGGCAAAAGGAAGTACTTGAAATAGTTGCCTTCAGTTGGAAATGCTTTATCTGTTTCTTGAGACCCAGTTTGATCTGCAGAGGTGGGAATACTAGTGGCTCATGTAGAATGTTAGGATTTCCAGGTTTAAGGTCACATCTTGGAAGCCCATTTATTTCCACCCAATGCTTCTCTAGACGTCTGCTGTCCCAATTACACACACAAAAAACAGTGATATTTCGTGTACCCGCGTTGCTGACCAAGAAGGAAGCATATCATTGTAAGGTCAAGAGAGATGATTCTATTTTTTTTTTTATATTGCAACAACTCAATGACTCTCTTTGTCTTCACGAAGACTAACTGAATGACCAACTGAGACTGTACAACATAAATTGCCATTGTGGAGGAGGAAACATTTAAGCTTTGCTTTGAGCAATCGATGAACAATTGCCATTCAATTAAATTGTACATCGGAATTCCCAATTCCTCCAGTAAACCCTGTATCTTTCTCTGGATCGAGAGTAGGATACCTTCGTTCCTTTTTCAAGCAAGCTTTTCTCATTCAGTCTTGATGATGAGTTCTGAAGCTATTTTCGAAAGTCCCAAATCTCAAGTCGGGTCACTCAACGCAGGCTGATAGAATCCCTTATGTGATGGATCATTTTTAATTTTTAAATCTGCATTATTGCTGTTACTGAGTTCCTCGTCATAATCCAGATCTTCGAGAGAGGGTAGTTGAACGAAAACTGGCACTTGGATTTCAGCTGAATGAGGCACTGAACGTATAGCTGATGGTAGACTAGGTTACTCGATTTGACATTTGTTTTTCTTGTTATATCCCGAGGTTTTCACTAAAGAAAGGTAACATTCTGTGCAATGACATTTTAGCTCTCGCCAAATCATAGATATGTATACCAAATGGCAACTTATTGCGTGCTCATTTGGTCCACACCTGTAAACTCGCGACACACTGCTCGCAGACCTTGTGAGGGGACCATTGAATATAGGGCTACTTGAATTTCCTGCGACCCACTTTTCTATTATTTCTGGTAGGTCCATATGCCATATGTAATAAGTTTAATGACCTGGTAGCCATTATTAACTCAAAACACGTTGACATAATAGGAATTACAGAAAATTAGATCCATAGAGACTATATTTGAAATCGAGGATTTCAAAATGTCTATTTCCGACCGAAGTGCAAATAATTTCAAAGTTTAAAATACTTGGAGTCACATTATACCTAAATAATAGGTCTTAATATTATTCTGGTATACAAAGAGCCTCACTTTAGTCCAGCGGTAGATGCAGAACTCTACATACGAAATTACTGATCGAATTCATAATAAAATTGCCCTAATATTTGCAAATTTCAACTGCCCAAATATTGACTGGAGCACTAATACAGCTAATGCAGAGAACCACCGTTGGCTACGTGATTTTGATTTTATGAATGTTAATCTAATATCTGAATGGGTTGACGGGATGAACAAGGGGTTGCAATGCATTAGACCTTGTATTCACAAGTGAGGAGGATCTTGTAACTAATATAAATATTGGATAACTAGTAGAAGGTATCGACCATAACTTAATTTGATTTGATCTCAAAACTACGGCAACATTCAGTGAAGAGAGAAATAGAAGAATAGAAATCCGGAAAGCATATTTTGGCAGCTCCAGACCTAACATGCCAAAAGTTTGGCTTGTGGATTACGACACCATAAGCGAAGTGTGGTGTACATTCAAATTGCAAAAGATATCAGGGCAAATTAATTTTGTATCATATGGAACGCTTAAAGGAGACTCAAAGTTTAGTCCAAAGTGGTTCTTTGACGATATAAAGAAGCAATTAAAAGCAGAAATAAATTATAGGATGCTTAGATGGTGGTTGTATTAGGTAGGTGAGGTTAGTAGCGTCAGGTCATGGTGGTTTGATATGGGTACGTCACCAGTTATGGAGGTTATTCTCTAGGGGAAATGCAGTCGCGAGGTTCTCCACGGTTTGGGCGGTGAACCATTCAAGTACTAATACCACCCGATGTTGTTTAACAGTGACGATCTCGTTACTCTCCCTCGGCTTGAGGTTACGTAGGCTGGTTAAAAGGATCAAAATGGATTACCCGTATAAAAATATATCCCAAACGGCGGAATTTAGGACTCTTTGCATTAGGGGGTAGAACTCGCGTTGCTTCGGCGTAAGATGAATTCGAAAACGGGCGTGTCGTGTATTCAGGCGAGCCTGATCCTGTTTTGGGTTGGTATATTTACTGTCTGCGACTCCGACTGCGACTGCCACTGTGACTATGCCCGTGACTCTGCTCAACTGAATTACTGTAAGAGTGTCTTTCTCGGCCTACCAAAGATGGTATATAAGGTGGCGCACACCGTAGGCGTGGCCTACCATTAGCCAATGATGTTGTTTGGGCGGAGCCTCCTCCACTTCGTGTTAATTTGGGTGTCCACGGAGATAGATATTCATTTTATATCGAATTCCAAAAATACGACTTTGCGTTTCGCGGTTCCCTGCTACAAAGCTTGTTTGAACAGATGACCTTTTAGCGTGACTGTAGGAATCGCTTTACTTCATTTTACTGCGTATGTGTGAACGTCTCGAATTCATTCTTCTCGCCTTTGGCCTTTACAAGCAAAATATGTTATTATTTACATGGACTATTGTTATAGGTTCTTGTTACAAAATATATACATTATTATTTCATAGAGATGTTACATATTATTTACACAAAGTTATTTTTATTTCTGAAAACTGCTATAGATATTTTAGATTATTTGCATGTGCATCGTTGTGACCGTGCCTGTTACAAGCCTCCATAGGATTCACATGATACTCATGTGTGAGGCCTCATTGTCAAACCTATTCCACTTTGCCCAGTGGCACTACACAGTCATTCAATTCAATGAAAAAATTCCCTCTCAGACAAACGCGAAAAATCGACAGCACTGCGTAGACAAGTAAAGTAACTCATTAGACAGGCAAAGTGCAATAAAAAAATGAGAGTTACTTCACGATTCTAAGATAATTCAAAAGAATTATTTGTCTATGTCAATAGTAGAAAGCTAGCCCAAAACAGATTGGGTCCAATTATAGGTGTCAATAGGTCTCTGATATCAACTGACTGAGACATAGCAGCGATAGTCAAGTAAGAATGAATAGGTTCAAGTCATCAGATCCTGATGAAATTACGCTGTGTTCTAAAGGAAATTAGGCAAGGTACGAGTAGCTCCATCATTAAAAAAAAATTTAACAAATCTCGTGACAGGTGCTGTACCCAATGGTTCGAAAATGGCAATCGTAAATTATTATATAAAACAGTTGGGAAGGAAAATCTAAATAAATATACGCTGTTTGCTTAGACCTCTGTTGTAGGGAAGAAATTTGAATCAATACGTGCTGACAGAGTATTCTACCATCGTGATGAACATATACTGATAAATGACTCGCAGTATGGCTGAGGAAACACAGATCATGCTTGATGAATCTTAGAGATTTATCATATCATATTTATTATGTATGATAAACATATAGCAGTGTTTATTGTTTAACTGGATTTCAGAAAGGCCTTTGACAAGGTTCCACATATTCAATTGAAGCATAAAGTAAAGGTGCTTAGCTTTGGGATAAAGTTGTACATTGGATATAAGATTGGCTAAGCGACCGAAAACGAAGAATAGTTGTCAATGGATCAGCGCCGATATGGGCTATAGTATCATTGCTAGGTTTGCGGCCGACACTAAACTGGGAGCCAGTGTGGCTAATTCAGTAGATATTTCTAAACTACAATTGAACCTGGAAATAGTAATCAAGGGTATGAGATATGACAGATGCCATTCAATGTAGAAAAGTGCAAATAGATGCATCTGCGGTACATAAAATACAAGAAAAAACTACACATTACTATATTACACGTTGGAAACATCAGAGAACGTGAAATATCTAATAGTAGTTGTGAAAAGTGATTTCAAATTATGTAAATAATGTGTACATTTAAAGAAGAATGCAATGAAGATACGGAATTACATCCAGCGACAGTTTCAATTTCAAAATGTAAAATTCACTCGTAAAGTCACATATGGATATTATGCACAGGTTTGAGTACCTTCCATCAGGAAAGACGTGCATATGCTGGAAAAAGTCAAAGCTAATGTGATTAAACCAATACCAGCAATTAGGCACAAAAATGATGAAACTAGGTTAACAGCTCAACTTATTGTTGTCGGAAACAAGAACACTCCGGTGACAACTAATCAGCGTTTAGGGGCTTTACTTAGGATTAAGATTGTGGGTGATAAGGGCTGTTCTATTTGAGAAAATCCTACTCGTGGAAAAGAGAGGAAGTTAGAGGCAAAGTGAGTCCCCAGTAGTTCGTGTAGGAATTATTTCACGCAGAGGATAGTTAGCGCGTGGAATCGACAGTAAGGACGTATCGTGAAAAGCCAGAGTGTAAATATATTTAAAAATCGGTTGGACAAACTTATACACACCATTTAGCTCTATTGCAAGGTAGCATGTACAGTAATTAATGAAGGGGAAAAATGTTTTTAAAATAAAATTCTTTCGGACTGTGTCCGAGGATGATTTTTGTAGCGACCTCTATCCAGTTTCTTTCTTGCTCCTCCAAGTTAACTCATCTGTCACTTAAAAGAGCTGGTACTTCTAGAGGTTAGGTTTGGCCCACTTCTCTGCTCATATGCTTCCCAAGGGTGTATGAGTTTTGCACATTTAAGAGCACTAACCTTTCTAAATACATTAACTTTCCAATCTGCTTTCTCATCTATCCATTAATCTTCGGGCACAGTTCTCCCTCAGGAATTGCTTTAGTCCCGCGCTCATTGAAGCAAAGTGTTTTGCGCGTGAGTTGCAGGATAAAGACATTTTGACGAGAATCAACTAAAAATTTATTAAAGATGTGTCACTGGCAGAGAGGGCAAAAACTAAAGAATTATGGTCAGTGAGGAGAGTAAGACCACACTCTTACAAATACTGATAGAAGTAGAGGACCACGAGGTATACTCTAATGAGTCACCGAGAGAACGGGCAGTACCTCTTTTGAGGATCAGAAAGAGAGCGAGAGATAAGAAAGCGATCGGTTGCCAAGAGTCTTGCAACGTCTGCTTCAGCTTCGCATCGATATGGGCGGAGGAAGCATTCGAGGCAATGCTAAAAAGACACTGGGAGAAGGAAGAGCCAAACCAGCGACGAATTTAATAGCCTCTTATATGCGAGAAAATGATTACCATGCCTTGGAAAACCATAGGAGAGTCGAGTTTCTCTTAGCCTTGGATAGAAGTGTTTGCACGGGTTCTATGACCCGAGCACCGTCAGTAATGAATCTGTGATAGAAACTAACCATACCATAGAAACGACGAACTTGTTCGGGCATGGAGGGTCGAAGAAAAATCCCAAATGGCAGCCACCTTTTGAGTGAGAGGTAAAAATATTCGAATAGAAAAGATGTGCAATCGGATACGTATGATAAGGGATGCCTGTACGGAACAGTGCAAGCGTTCACTCGCTGGTAATCACCGACAACCCTAAAGTCACCAGGTGTAGACTTCGGTAAGACACGAAGTGGAGAGGCCCATAGAGACGAATTAGGACTCGCAATGCCAGTCTCAATCATAAAACCAGACTCCTTCATACCGAGAGTCTATCCGAGGCTAGATGTCAAGGACCAGCGAAAACTCGTCCAACTGTCATCTCAATCCGGTAAGCCACAATGAAGAAGGGTAAGACCAGGAAACTCCTACAGAAGACGCTGGAAGTAAATATCAATCGAATAGAGACGCGTAAAAAGAGTTCAATGTGAGAAAACGATCTGGCTGTTGATACCATCAGGTACTTATCCGATGAACGATCTTATATTATTATTTTAACGCGCCAATCTGGTGACAGCATTCAAGGGAATAAGTAGGCGTAATTAAAATTTCAGCCTAGCGCTAGGATACTTTAAAATTCCAAAAATCAAAACAAAAAAGAAAAACAAACCAAAAATCATAGAAAAAACAAAACAAGATACATAAAAAGTAATAAGGAAGCACGCTACAGCATCTGGGGAGGCCCGCCTTGCCTTAACCCAACGCAGAAACATGCGACAAATAACAAAATGTAAAATAAAATGGAGGAGCCTCCTCCCCCGAAGAGTTAGGTAGTCCACAAGGCTATGTACTCGAAACCGTCCCAAGTATAAGGGACAAGCGGTAGTGACCCCGCTATCCCATTAGGAGGAAAGGTAACCTGAGCCAAGATCACCCAGACACATTCAACAAGAATGTACCGAACAGTCCGAGTGACAATGAAGTTGTCGCAGTAATGTTCTGGCGAGTGGTCTATCAAATGGCGTTGCGTCCAGGGAGTGTGATTAATTAAAAAAAAATACGACAGAAAGCGATCTAAAGCTGTCGCGGCATTGGGAGATAGGTCCATTGGAACAGTCTCGGCGCAATGGCACGCAACTTTAAGTTCCTCTCAGCAGTTTTTCTGCTTCTTTACCAGGCAGGCCCCACTGGTCTGATTGCGTAGTCATCGCTGAATCTTTGGCGCCCTGATTCTCCACAAATCTCACATGTCTAGCAACCCAGCAGAAGATAATCTCGACATTCACCAGGTCCGCTAAAATCAAAACAGCACCGACACCGGGAACCAGGGAGTGTGGAGATTCAAAATCCACGAGAGTGCTCAGGGCACTTTCTGAATCGCAAAAAATCACAAAGGGGAGCTCTGAATCGAGGACAACGCGTTATCACCCGTACCGAGCGGTATATTTCAACCAGCTCGGCTGGTAAGACAGATGCAGCACCTGGTAGAGCCTCACTGAGGTCAAGGAGAAGGGCTACGCCGTGGAATGTAATCTCCTCCTGGGGACATGTAGCCGACCGTGTACACGGGCACGGATCTAGCGTGACACGAAGTGTATTCCAAAAAATGTCGAACGCAATACTCCCGGTGCTGTGGAAGCTTTGGGAGCAGAGGCGTAGCGAAAAATAGTCAAAGGTGGTACTCTCTTAGGTGGCATCCTGGGCAGAACTAGAGGCGCCATCAGGCTGTCGAAAGAGCAACCACTGGGGAGTGCAACTAGTGGAAGCTACACTGCGCAGAAGACAGGTGGCATCCGCTGTCCAGGAAACAGGTTAGTCTAACATTTTCCAATATTTCCATCAAGTTTCGCACGAGGAAGTTAGAGAGATTGGGCGTAAACAGAGCGGGGTAGAGTGATCTCTACCAGGTTTCCGAAAAGCGAGAACACTAGCCATTCATCACGAGTGTGAAAGATTACACTCTGTCCAGATTATGTTTTAACACATCTAACAGGAAGCCCGTGGCTCACTCACCTAGGAGTCGAAACATGCAATACGGCACATCGTCTGGACCAGGGGCTAGGTACGCGCATGAAGCGAGAGCGGAACGCAAATCACTCAATATAAGCTTGTTGTAGAAGGGTTCTCTGACTCTGGAGGTAAAGTCCAGTCGGCTGCCTTCAGTGAATTCAAGATGGGAATTGAATGCCCCGATTTCACTTCCTACCTCTACAAGAGGAGTCTTCTCGTTAAGTGAAGGCACGTATGCTTACCAGGAAGAGCGGCGGGCGTACTTCGAAGCATACCAGAACCTAGCCCTAACTCGACGAAATTCTCCGACAGTGAAATCGTTCGCGCAGCGATTATAGCTCATGTAGGCATAACCCTTCAGTTTGAGGGCCTTCTGGCGTACAAGACGGCCAGACGTTCTAGGAATAGTAGTTAGGTCCACGGCGAATATATTGCTTGAGCAGAACTCAATAACCTCATCCAGCGACCTAAACTCCTAGACAGACAGAAAAATTAGTCACTTCATAAAATGCGGAGCACCGCACCCGCTCTAAGCATGACCCTGGTATTCTATCAGTCGGCAGCGGCACAGAAAATGATATTTGAATAGGAAAGTGATCACCATCATGGAAGTCACTGACAACTTCCCACCCCATATCAGGCTTTGCGTCTGGAGAGTAGAGGGATAAATTCGGTCAGGAAAATGACGCGGTTCTTGGACAGTGATGAATAAACTAATCCACATTTAGGACATCTATCTCTAGATCGTCAATCAGGCTGGCAAGGACCTGTTCCGTAGGATTGATCGAGTAGTATCTCGTTTGCAACCGGGCTACGATGCGGCGGAAGTTCTCCAGTTGAAGCCTGCTGACGGTGGAATGGACACATAAATAGCAGTATACCTCATATCCAGGTATAGCTCACTGGTTTTGCCTGAAATGGTGTATTTATTGCAAATAGAAGAACGGATACATCATGATCGGTATAAATCTTGCATCCTCCTGCCCAGCCCCTATCCCGTGGTGGCGGGGTCGTAAAACCCTTATATCCTGGGAGGGTGGACAGGGGTCACACGCCCAGCATGCTCTCTTACAAAGAGATAGCTAACGTGGAACGGGAGGAGACGAGCCTCTGCAGCTCTTCCCAATTAGCTGGTATTCCGCAGCAATTCCATTCCAGGAATATGCCCTACAGGCCTAGCTAAAGGAGATTCATGGTCAGCTTCAAAGAGAAGACCCTCACCTAGATATCTGTACGTTTCCTGGAGACAGAAATCTGGGCGCTGTTGGTCGAACAAAGAGATGTAGTTTGAACAAGGCTTTGTTGCTTTCGAGGACTTATCGGGGAGATTGGGCTCGCTAAGGGATTTTTCGCCCCCCTCCCCTCTGCCTTGAAACCTTTGGGAGAAGGAACAATATCGGAGGCACGAGTCCCTCCTTTGGAAGATTAACGGTATCCGAACCACCCATTCCACCCTTCGGTAGAGGCGTAGGAGCCAAAGCTCCCTTGGTGCTGTCCTTTTTTTCGGGAGACAACTTTAAGAACCCCGGAAGACGGTCTGACCACCACCTTCAGAGGCGTTGCCTCCTGCGAGTCTAACCACTCAGTGGAGCCTAGCGGAGGTTTGCCTTACTGGAAACGGTAACGCTGTGGGAGGCGGCGTGGGGGGGGGGGTCAATCTTGTTTTTAATCGAAGGTGAGTGTGAACCCTTAGTGTCGTCTGCTCTAACAGGGGAGGGCCCGGGTGGGTAGAACCCGCAGAAGGGTTAGGCTTGCAGGGGCCAGGAGCAGAAGGTGTATTTAATTAAAATTAAGGCATAAGGCGTTCCATGCAGCTTCGGGCACGCCAGCACCAAGTTCTTAACCTCGCGAAATGAGAGAAGATCCACAGCCTAAACGTCCGAGATTTCCTACGCTAAGAGATACACACCACCTCGCTTCGAAAAAAAGGTTTGCGTCTCTCTCTAATTGACAGCCTTGGCCATATACACGATAGCGAATTTTCGTGTACAGACTTTAAAAAACTTACACAAACTTCAGGTAAACCAGAATTTGCACGTCTACACGAGCGATTCGTTTGACTGAAGCGGTTTCAGTAATATTACCTCCGCGGCTGAGGCACGAATGTCTTCACTCGGTAAGCGGTACCAGCTGGCACGCACCGACGCAGAAAACCTGTCATGCTCGAACGTGATGAAGAGTGTAGGGGTGGGTCTCGAGGTCCCTCCCATTTTTCTCATTACGCGTTCGACTTTGACCGCCCCATACTCGGCCAGCTCTAAGGTGATGTCTTCTAAGTAGTCCACGAGTTTCTTCGCATAAATCACTGATTTCACGAAGTTCATGTTAGAGTGCGGCGTCACACTCATCGGCGAGCCATTAAGTGTTCGAAGGGCACAAATCATGGCCGCCTCTCGGCGTGATCCGATACATTAGCCAGAAGGCTCCCGTCGGAGAAGCGGTTACCTTCTGTTCTCTACCAATCAAACTAGCTAATGCTCTCCTCTTGATAGATTATGTTGCCATCTCTGAGGCGAATATCTAGAGAGTGTTTGAAGCCAGCGGGCTCGAAAGCACCATGTGTTTTTAATGAGGGGCCCCAACCTAATCGAGGCTCCGCTCAGCGCACTTGCGACTCTGTTCTTTGTCTGGGCCTCCATAGCCAAGGGCGACTCGGGGCATAACGTGCCGATTGTCGCCTTGTCCTTTGCCAAAGCGGCAGCGGACACGTCCTTACTCGGAGCCCTAATGGAGGGAGAGGAAACCCCTAGTCCTCGTTGTCGTCTTGCCAGATGGGCTCCATAAAAATAAAAATAAAAAAAATCTTTGTCTTCTTGCTCTTTTTCTTTTTAGAAGAGAAGGGCGTGGAGTGAACCCACTTCTCTATATCTTTGGAAGCGCCATAGGCCAGACGGGCCGACATCATCAATATCATTCTCCGAGATGAAGAAGGCCTTGGCTCTCAAGGGGGCACCAACTGAGGGAGAAAGGCCCTGCTGTCCTTATGAGTCCGGGGGGTCCCGAGCCGCCTGAGTAGAAGCTTGCACGGGAGTTGACTCAAATTCAATGTTTGGCACCGAACCCTGGTTCACCCTCATGGAAAATCTTTCCATCTCGGACAAGGTCACCTCCATGACCATGTCCAGCTCAGAGGGGGTCTCAATGTGGCCATCCACCTCGCCAAGGTATCACAGATCCCTGAGAGGGCTCTACAGTCTTCTCGTTTTAGTCGCGTGGGCCAGCAAACCGACCTCCATCGGGGAAGAGAGGGGCAGGCAAGCCGGTTCCCTCCGAACTCATGACACATGACTACAGGATATTAGGGGTGCACGAGCCGGCTAGCCCAATTATCCCTTAGTCTTATTAGGGGATTGGCACTATTGAACCGGTCCCACCGGGAGCTGTCGATTCTGAGCCGCACGCGTGTTCTCTTGACAGCTTCCTGAGTTAGCAAAGGGAAAACCGCCGTTGGTGCAGAGATGGAAACGCCTTTGGGCGCCTGCAAAGACGGGAGTAAAGGAAAAGGCACGCCACCCGTAGATTTGGGAGATGAATACACCTCCTTTCCGGTGGATGAGGGTTGGAAGGTCCCCTGAGAAAGCATAGGTAGGGCCACCTCCTTTTCTGAGGTGGTGCTGCGTGAGTTGCTCCAAATATGGTAAAGGAGAAGCCCCTCAGATTGGAGGTGGTGAGAGGAGAGGCCCCCCCCCCCCATCCTAGCCGTTTTAAATCGTGTCTCATGTTGCCTCGTCCTCCTCAACACTTCGGAGGGTAAGGCTGCCTACTATTTTCTTCACTTGTAGCCGTGATAAGTTTAGAAGAAAGAAAGATTGCATGGAAGGTAGATACTATGACTTCTCAATTCCATGGGGGATTAAGGGTAAAGACGCCATAGGATCAGAACATTCCAGAATGTGATCAATTGCCCAGAGTCGGCCCATGGGTTCGAACTAAGATGGGCATTGCAAACCGGCGCGACATTCAGGCGAAATTTTCCTCGAGCTTTGACCATAAAGTGCCGATGTAGCCACCTTATATATGGACTGGCAGGAAGTAGGCAGAGTCGACAATCCAGCTCAGTCCGTGTATAAAAATTGCCTCATCCGGCGGTCTTTTGGCTCTCGTAGCAGGTAGGGACTTCACAGCATTCCCTGCCACTCGACTAAGGACTCACAAGAGGACGAAAATGCGCCGAGCATCCAGAAACTTTGTGGATAGAAGAGCAAGTTTGAAATGGGGTAGGAGGGTATGTAATAAAGAGAAATAGATATAGGCGGGTCCACTAACGAGTAAGGTTTGGGATCACCAATTATTATTATCATATCTCGGCGTAGCTGATCCGAGGATGGCATGCGGTCCACCCATCCTCCATGTCTAGCGGACAAAACTCTCTACCAGGAGAAAGTGTTCTCACCTGGACAAAGACGGGTAAACAAAGGGCTAAGGGGATAATCGTAATAATAAAAAAAATAAATAAAGATGAAGTAGTGCTGAGAGGGAGTGGAGGGAAAACGTACTAACAACTTTCCCTGACCCCCTCAGAGTTCAAATCAACCCAATGACGGGGTCTTCCTAATTTGCCCTCAGGCCGTTAGGGTGTGCAGCTACTCCTCGTACCAAGTGTAACAGGCTACATAGGCTTCTCCCCTGCGGGGATACGATAAGTGAAAATGACGAGGACGAGGATAGACAGGAGAAGAATACGAAAGAGGATGATGAGAATGGCTTTCCTCATCTCTTGTGCTGGAATGCCCTCGTTGGTTACGTCGTCCAGATGACGAGCCGTGTCTTTTCCGATCGTGAATTGTTATAACTTAAAAATAAGAAGCGAAAACCAACGATGGCATCATCACCAGAAAGGTGGTGAAAAGACTTTTGTAAAAGAAAACTGAACATGGAGGGAAGTGGACATGTGGGGAAGATATGGAGGACTCGCAATCATTCAAATGTCAGATGCAGCATAATAATCAATGATACCCCCCCTCCCTTGAAGGGGCCACACTATGGCCAGTTTTTAATTCGTTCAGGTTTGGCTGAAGGTGGAGAAAGTGAAGGTGAGTGGATGATATAAGGTCGTAAATCCATTCCAAGACGTTGGGTGCAGTAATTCACACAATCATCCAGATGTCAGCTACAGCATGGTGGTTCATGGTAGATCTTACATCTAATTGCGGGGCAGAGGAAGTGAAATGTGTGGCAAGGTGGAAAAACGAGTATTGGTGCCCCTGAAAGAGTTAGTGTGCGCAATTCTCCTGTCCCCTTCCCGAAACTTTACGTCGCGGAGCTTTTGGTGTATCCAGGGACGGATTTAGGTATGGGCGATATGGGCAGCTGCAAGGGGGGGCATCTTGCCAGGGGCGGCGTGGATTCCCGGGGGAAAATTAGGCTCTCTTGTGGATTATTCTATTTGTAAAAGGAAGTTGTGTAATTTAGCGAATTTAATTACTATTTACTTTACATACTTTTTATATCCATGTTCCTTTATTTTTGTTATTTGTGGTAATTATTCTATATAGTTTGTGTACTTATTTGCTATTCATGAATCAAGATTTGATTTTTACGCGTATAAGCAATCAGAAGTTATGCGTTTTGTTCCAAATAATGGTAATAATAAAAGTAATAGTTGCTCCAAACTGTTTTATAGAGAGGATGAAACAGTTTAAAGGGGTGGTTCGCCGAGGGCGCCGTATCTGCCAGAACCGCCTGTAGGTGTATCGCTTCCAAACTGGCAACAACATTCGACGAAGGTGGAGTCCCAACTCTATTGACCGATTGCTTTCTTATTTCTTACAAACCTCGCTACAACATCTACCATACCTACATTATACAACTCATCAAAGTATTCTCGCGATTTACGTTTGACCTCCTCATTGCTCACAAGTACCTTGCCTTTTTTTTTTTTTTCTTGATATTCACACCACTTTTCTTCATCCGGTTCTTCACTTCCTTCCTTCCAGAACAACTTCCTACTCCCATTGAGATATTCATTTTTTTCATCTGCTTCATTTACTGATTTCCTACTATGTTTAATCACCCCCACCCCACCCCACCCCCAAAATTCCATCTTGTACGCATTTAACCGCATCTCCCTGACTTTATCATATGCAATATTAAGCATTTCAAGTACGCCTCTGTTTGGCTTTATACTACTCACTTCACATCACTATTCCACCATTAAGGAATTCGCTGCCTCTTTTAAGTTTTGGCAAAGTGTAAACAGATTCTGGTTCCAGCGAACCTACAAATACGAATATTTGTTCCATTTTTTTAATTTACCTCCATGTTTGCACTTATTTCCTCTTATATACTCTTAAACATTCTCAAATACTCTCCCCGTTCTCTCTGATTCAATAACGTTTTAGCTCTTATTTTTCCTTCGTTTCCACCGTTCTCACGTCCTCTCATCCACGAACCTAATAATTCAACCTTACCAAGCACACTTATGTGATCAGATACCCTCATACTCATACCTTTTACCTCTTTCACATCAATTACGTCCTGCAGCATATTCTTTCTTACTAGGATCTGATCAATCATACTTTTAACTTCTCCCACTCCTTATGTAAACTCATGCGTATTTAAGCAAGATCATTGTGCTGAAAGGATGTTGGGGGAGGGGGTAAGTTTCTTTTAGCACAGAACGCTACCACCTTCTCTCCATTTTCAGAGCTCTCGGGGAGTATAAAAAACTCCAATTCTCTCAACTGTCGCGTATTCTTCCATTCATCTCTCACACAACCATCAGCATATACCTATTCACATTCACCAGTGGACCCGAATTATTCCAGAACCTCTGTTTCTTACCTCGGAGACTATAGACCCGGGTGAGACCACAGCAGCCCCCACACAATCGTCCGTTTTTGAAGAGATGAAATGATAAAGTGTGTGATGTCACATGTTCAATTAACATAGCACGCGCCACAAGCGGCTCAACCAGAGACTTCTGCAGGTCAAATAGAGTCATGCAAACATTTGACAAGGGGGTGTCCACAGGGTGAGAATGAGAAGGACAGGACTGAGTTGCGTGGACCTAAACGTAAAACGTGTTTCCTTACATGAAGTCGCAGCGGCCGGCGTATGGATAGAGACCTCTCATAGGCGGCGACTGCCCCTGGAGAGAAGACGTTCTTGTAGACTTCTTTCTGAGCAAGGGAGCTGCTGAAAAGAGAAAATATACCATAGAATGACCTGTAGGTGGTAGTGATGGAACGGGAAAATGCCACTCTCAACATAAATGCTCGATATGGGGGAAGAGCGGAATGCGCAACTAGATAGCATACGGAAAGAGGAGGGAGGGGACGAGGAATATACCTGATTATCATAGTCTAATTTAGATTGGACGAGGAATATACTTGATTATCATAGTCTAATTTAGATTAGACGAGGAAGGTGTATAACTTCCATATCGTTCCCCCAAGATGTATGGGAAAACATCTTTAGTAAGTCCATCTCCCGGAGAAATCTCCGTCCCAGATCACGAAGATGGGGGACAACAAGTAAGTTTGGAATCCAGGATCATCCTCAGGAACCGTAACTTTGACACAAATTCTAAGGTGTTAGTTACCCTGTAAGAATAAGGATGGGGGGGGGTAATTTGCTACTACCGCTTTCGGTGAAAGTGCATCACCTTCGTCTTTGAGGAAGTAGATTGAATCAACCGCCAACTGGAGGCGGCGGGCTCAGGATGCTGGGCATGAGGCAGAGCAATAAAGAATGAAATCATCTACAAATAAGGTTGCAGTCACCCTTTCTGGCAGAGTATAGCGGTTTATTTATCGCAATAACGAATAAAGTAACACTTAATACACTGCCATGGGGAACACCCCCCTACTGAACATAGAGATTAGAATAAGTGTTACTAACCCTAGCCCAGAAATTGTGAGTAGCTAAAAAACCGTAAATGTCCCTTCAATCCACACCCATACAACTGGTGTCACGTGGTGTCATAGGCCTTCTCAATATCGAAGAAGACAGCCATCGCATGGCAGCCACGAGAATAGGCCTCACGGAGATTGCCCTCCATACGGACAAGGAGATTTGTCGTAGTCTGCTTCATACGAAAGCCACATTGGTATGGAGTTAGGAGGCCATGGTATTCCAGAAACCACTGCAAGGGAGCATTCACCATTTTCTCCAACAACTTGCTAAGACAGCTGGTGAGAGTTATTGGCCTATAATGAGAAGGAGAGAAGCCGTCTTTATCCTGTTTTAGAAATTGTAGGACCAACGCCGCTGTCCAAGCAGTAGGATAGAATCCCTGGATCCAATTCCAGTTCAAATAACTAGTAGGAGTGATTCCGTACGTAAATGGAGAGGCCCGAGAAAGTAGTATTGGATATTGTATAGACCCATAGACGTGGGAGCGCACCAAGATAGCGCTGAACGCATAACGGTGGCATTGAACAGACAGTTGTAGGGCTCTGGTCTACCGTCCAAGAAACGCAGAGCTTTGCCCTCCAGTTTAGACTTGATACATCAATGTCAGGGGGTATTGGCCAGCATACCGACCCCTGATTTAGGTAATTCTCTTCCACGCCTGAACTGAAGAGGTAGTGAAAGACAAGGAAGACACATATGCGCCCCAGGCGTTAATGCGCGCATGCCGTAAAGTTCACTGGCGAATGGCTCTAGTTCGATTTCGGTCAATACGGTTCGAAGGTGTTAGGTTCTGGCGAAACCACGCATGAGCCTTTTTATAGGCATAAACCACACGATTGCAATCAGCATTCCACCATGGGACTGATGTTCTGCCTCGGCGGGACCGAGTACGAGGAATTGCTGACTTTGCAGCATCAAAACTAAATTGGAAAATTAATGTATAGCCGCATCAATATCTACAAAATCCCCAATTTGTTTACTAGTTAAGGAATCGTCATGGAACCTTGACCAGTTAGCCCTTACAACATTCCATCTGGGGGGATATGAAGAGGACGAGCGAAGGGTCGTGTGTTCAAGACGCTGGGGAAGTGGTCGCCGCCAAGCAGGTCATCTAAACAGACCACCGGAAATCATAGATACAGTCGGCGGAGCCAATAGATAGATCAAAACAACTGAAAAAAATCAGTTTAAATGTGGTAGGACGTAACATGACCATAGTTAAGAATATTAAAAGGATTTTTGTACAAAAAGAGATTCAAGGAGATGGCCTTGACGGTTGCTCACTATATTACCTCATACGGAGTGTCTGGTATTAAAGTCGTCTAGAACTAGGAATAGGGTAGGAGGTTGAGATAAAAGATTTAAAAGCTGAGCCCTTGAAGGAGGCTCATTTGGGGGAATATAAATTGAACAGAAACGGGCTGCGACTGCTTGAAAAGTAGTCAGCAGAGTTGAAGGCATGCAAAAGTGGTTAGTGCTCACCAGGAGCGAGATATCACCATGGGCAACCCTTTCAGGAAGTGGTAGAGAGTTAAAAGCTGAAAAATGACAAACCTTGGAGAAAGGACGTTTCCTACGTTTGGTTTCCTTCAAGAAAATTACAGAAGGTGCTATGCTATTTCAGTTACTAAAGAGGAGATTTCCTCCCATTTGTGAAGAATCCCCTGATAGTTTCATTTTAGAATTACTGCCATCACTCAGACCGCTGAGAAAATACGGTCGAGATAGTACGGGAGTCGAAGAACCCTCCCAAGCAGGTGCCATGCGAGAAGAACCCTGCACGGGCGTTATAGTAGGAGCGTCAAAACGGCGAGGCAACACCGATTTTGAGGCGCGGTAGTTTAGTATTGCGAGGGCTAAGTTTGTTTCTACAGACCAAAGTCAGTGGGGTGTGACCCGGAGGAAAGGGTAGACACAAGAGAGATTTGGAGGTATCGTTACACCCAGGGCAGGGAGGATCATCAATCCTAATGTATGTTGTACAACCCACGTCTTAAGGGAAGTCAGAATTAGAAGGTACGGAAGGTTTCAAAGGAATAGGGCTATCAGGAAGGGAAAATGGTTTACGGTTGTGATCGGAAGGAAATTATATAGTTAAAGGAGACATGAGGGCATTGTTACATTATAGGAGTGAGTGTACATCACTATGGGTGAAGGATACACAACTCCGACTGCGGGGAGGTCAGAAGTTACAGTAACAGGTCGAAGGAACAAAGATAGGAGGAAGAGAGGAAGAGATAGGGTATACCTCAACCGGAGTGGAGATTTGAGTTTTTATAGGGGTTGATTCCCCGCCATTATTAGGAATTGACTTTGAAAATTGTCGAGAACAGTCATATGACAATGCCAACAATATGTCTGGTCGTTATTCGTGAGTTCAAACAAGAAAAATGAACATAAATCCTGTCGCTGTGTTTGTCCCTTTCACTGCCCATTCACTCAATCCTGTTGGTAAACCAGCAGCTTCCTGTTGTGCTGAAACCATCAGCTTTTCAAATAAATCCAGAAGTTTTACACTTTCTTCTCTGCAGCGACACAAAGGTGGGTTATTCTTATTAAGTGTCTAAATCAAGAGAAAAGCAGTATTAGTTTGAAATCTTTATCTGAAACAAGATGGTCGGCAAGAGCAAATTTCACTTTAGCTTTCGTTAACGCTTATGCTAGGATTCAAAACGCTCTTGATGAGTTACCAAGTGATCTTTTACTAACCCTGAAACTAGACACGAAGTATACGTGTTATCTGGAACCATGTGTAACCTAGAAACAGCTATAATGGCAAAAGTTTTAAATTGTATTTTAATTCGTTTCAACAGCATTCAAAAATATGTATGTCCAAGAAGGAAGTTTTAACTTAAACAAGTTGTCAATTTAATAGATTCATTAGAAAGCATTCTTGCTTTCATAATGGAAAAATATGATGATTTAGAAGTTGAAGCAAAGGACATGTGTGGCAATTGTGAGTACAAAACAGCTCTCAGTACTGGGCAGAGAGGAAAAGAAACAATCGTTATGATAGTAACCCATTATCAGATGATACTGTTATATCTCTAAAGGATAAATTTCGCTCAGGATCGTTCCATGTAATTTTAGACCAGATGACGGTAGAATTAAAACATCGAAGATTGTCTTACCAACTTTATGACAAATTTCGTGGCATATTCAATATGACGGAAATATCAAATATTATGCTTGTAAGTGAAGCCGATAAGTTAGTTAGGAGACTTGATGATACACTCAAAGATGAATCGTTGCAATTCTCAACTTACGCCAAATTCAGGTGTGCTTTAGAGCCCCCGTAGCAAGCAATCATTCTTTCCAATGACGAACTTGAAAAAAAACGTTCCCTGATATAAATATTGGCCTGAGAATTTTTCTGTGAATACTGGTGACGAGGTGTTCAGGAAAAGATTATTTAGCAACTTGGCGCTTGTAAAAAATCACTTAAGTGTATAGCAATGCGCTTTGGGGCATTCCTATAAATAGTAATACTTCTGGAAAAAATATTCATATGTATATAATATGTAAATTATCATCCAAAAATATAACACAGGGGAACAATTTTAATCAACATTTTCTGGTGACTTAGATTTATCTGCCAATTTTAATTCGTTTTTTCATGCTGATTCCAAATATATAATCCATTTTTACCTCCATGCTATAGTTATTCTGTGATTTCTATTTTCTCTTTTCCCCGAAAACTGCCCTCCGGACGGACAGAGAGGGTGCTTGTAGAAAGCATCTACTTCACAGTACATAGTAGTAAGATAGTAATAAGTGTTATTGTGCAAAACAATGATGTAATTGTTTCTTTTTTCAGGTCTCATGTTAGAGTGATGGCTTCGTCAAGAGGAAATTGCGTTAATGATCCAGACACCTTCTGCTACATATGTGGCTGTTACATGCTAGTTCGTCAAAGGCGCAATATATCAAACTTTGAGATGCGCACTTATGAGGCATATTTTGATGTTCCTCTTGGCGATCAAGATAAGAAGTGGGCCCCACATGCTGTTTGCCATAGTTGTGTGGAACATCTTCGTAAGTGGACGAAAGGAAAGAGAATTGGTCTTCCTTTTGGATTCTCCATGGTATGGCGAGAGCCAAAGGATCATGTATCGGACTGTTATTTCTGTCTGGTGAATACTAAAGGGATTGGCAAGTAAAATCGGCACAAGATTGACTACCCCAAGATTCCCTTGGCGATCCGGCCAGTACCTCATTCTGAGTCTTTACCAGTTCCGAATTTCAGTGGATATGCTTCCTCCTAGGATGAAAATGATGTACCTGATATGGACGTCCACGGAATCGATTCAGAGTCTGCAGATTCATCATCAGATGCTGAACAGTCATTAGCTCCTCACTGTTTCAATCAATAGGATTTGAATGACTTGATACGTGATTTAGCGCTCTCCAAAAAAGCTGCAGAATTATTAGCCTCCATGTTGAGTGAAAGACATATGCTTGACAGGTCGGTACGGGTATCATATTACCGAACAAGGAAGAGTACATTTGTTAAGTATTTCTATGAGGACAAACAATTTGTATACTGACACGATGTTCCTGGTATGTTTACCGAGTTGGGACTTGGCACCTATAGCCCTGCTGAGGGGAGACTGTTTTTGGATAGCTCCAAGCATAACCTCAAGTGTGTCCTTTTGCCTAATGGCAATGACTTTGGTGCAGTTCCTCTCTGTCACTCTGTCCATCTGAGAGAAACTCACGATGACATAAGAATGGTCATGGATTTACAAAAGTACCATGAACACAATTGGATCATTTGTGTAGACCTTAAGATGGTCAACTTCCTCCTTGGCCAACAGAAGGGATATACAAAGTTTCCATGATATATCTGTATGTGGGACAGTCGAGCCCGTGACAAACACTGGTCCCAAAAAGATTGGCCTGTTCTGGAAACTTTGTAAGCAGGAATGCCAAACATTGTTAATGAGCCAATCGTAAGTCGAGAGAAGATCGTTTTCCTCCACTTCATCTCAAACTAGGGTTGATGAAGCAGTATGTCAAGGCGTTGAACACTGACAATGATTGTTTTCAGTACATAGTATCGGCGTTTCCTGCTTTGTCATACGAAAAAATAAAAGCAGGACTATTTGATGGTCCCCAAATCCGAAGACTTCTGAGTGATTCAAGATTCGTAAACACCATGAATAAAAAGAGAAGCACATAACAAAACAAAAAAGCACATAACTACGAGGATCTGGTTACTAATATGCTTTTAGCATATCGTGATCTGGGATGCAACATGAGTGTGAAGCTGCATTTCCTAAATAGTCACCTCGACCGATTCCCAGAGAATCTGGGAGCCGTGAGTGACGAACAAGGGAAACGCTTCCATCAGGATTTGATGACGATGGAAGAGCGCTACCAAAGTCACTAAGATAGACACATGATGGCGGACTAATGCTGGACGATTAAAAGAGATCAGCCAGAGAAGACTTACAAGAGAGAGTTACAAACGCAATTTTTTGCCCGATTGAAATCAAGAAGAGGTCTTCCAGCCTGATGTACGGTCATTAATAAATTAGCATCTATTTGATTACAGTATTTGTAATCCTAATGTGTAATTCAAGTTTCTTCTCATATGCAATAAAATGTTTGTGCAAAAAAAACCTTGCTTTACTATAAATAACGCAAAAGGATGATTCGAAATTATTTCAGGGCATGATGATAGGCGTGATAAAATGAAAATTATTGTATAATATTAATTATTGCTATTACGAAAAATCTGTAGCATTTAGAGAGAATCTGATTTCAGATTTGAATTCAGTATACTCGAATTAGGTAGGAAAATGTACTTTTCTCAATTCACCAAATACATTGTTCCACAGTGTAATCAATCAATTAATTTGTAACGAGAATATTCCATGTAACTTTACCTTAATACATCAAAAATACCTTTTCTTTCAAATTTTCCCTACACAAGCACGCACATACAAACACACGCCTTTCGCCATCTGCCTTGAAGCGCTGTTAGGACAAGTTATGACAAGTCAGGACCTGCAGCCGCACGCTCCTGCCTCGTCTATTTAAGAAGCAGTAGCTGAATGCAGATCGTCAGACACAAATTTTTCAACCATGGAGAAGGTTGAGCACTGCGCAGTGATCAAATTTTTGACCAAGGAAGGCAAAATGCAAAAGAGATCCATGAACGCATGGTTGCAGTGTACACCGACACCACCCCTTCCTATGCAACCATTGCTCGCAGGAATAGGGAGTTCCACAATGGTCGTAAATCCCTTGAAGATGACCCCCGTCCAGGACGCCCGTCAGACGTGACCAACGAGGACAATGCAACCCGTGTGTAGAGGATGATCCTTGAAAATCAACGGGTATTTTTTTTTTTTTTTTTTTTTTTTTTTGTTATGAGCTCATCTGGCGACTGCCTACTTGGGCATTAGTCGCCGTATTAAAACTGGCCTAGTTCTAGGCTACTTTAAAATAAATTAAAGAGAAAAAAAACAAACAAATAAAACAACACCCCAAAAGGGGGGAAGGAAGCAAGCTGGTGCGTCGGGGAGAGGTCCCCCCGGCGCAGGAGCGTGCAACTAAAGGAAAAAAAAACAAAAAAAAAACAAATGCAAAAAAAACAAAAAAAAACAAACAAACCTTGCTTAAATAATAGAGAGAAGGCCGGCCTCTCCCAAGAAGTCAATGAGTCCACAAGTCAATGTGCACGAATCTGTCCCGAGCACAAGGGACAGGCGGTAGCGACCCCGCCCATCCCGGTACTGGGACAGGTATCGTGCGCGAAGATCACCCAGACTGGGACATTCGACAAGAATGTGTCGAACAGTCTGGGGGACGACGCAGTCGTTGCAATAGGGCGCAGGCGAGCGCTCCATCAGATAGCGATGCGTCACACGAGTGTGTCCGATTCGGAGACGACAGAAAGCAACCTGAAGCCGCCGCGGCATTGGGGGATAGGTCCATGGGAACAGTCGCGGCGCAATGTCACGCAACTTTAAGTTCCCTTCGACCGTCTCCCATCTTCTTTGCCAAGCAGTCCGAAGAGCTGCCCGTATTCCTGCCATGTAGTCGGTGTGAGGAAGAGCGAAACGCTGGTCCGGTCGCAGAGTCCTCGCGGACTCTTTGGCGCCCTCATCGGCGCGCTCATTCCCCGCAATTCCTACATGTCCAGGAACCCAGCAGAAGACAATCTCGACATCTGGCAGGCTCGCCAAAACCGTGGCGTCACGGATATCGCGAACCAGGGGATGCGGAGATTCCAATGCCCCGAGAGCACTCAGGGCGCTTTGTGAGTCGCTATAGATCACAATCCGGTCTCCGAAGCGGGCACGTCGCGTAATCTTCCGTACCGAGTAGTGTATTGCCACCAGCTCGGCCGTGAAGACAGACGCAGCGCCTGGTAGAGCCCCGCTGACTTCAAACAGAGGGGATACGGCGTGGAAGCCGACCCCCTCTTGGGACTTGGAGCCATCCGTATACACTGGCGCGGTACCAGCGTGACACGATGTGTGCTCCAAAAAGGTCGAACGCAATACTCCCGGCGCAGTACAAGCTTTGGGAGCAGAGGCGTGGCGACAAATAGCCAAATGTGGTACCGTCCAGGGTGGCGTCCTGGGCAGAACCAGGGGAGCCACCGGCCCGAGAGCTATATCTACCTCTCGAAGAAGTTTCCTGGCCCTAAACCCAAAGGGCTTAGGGTATGACTGGCGTCTCTCGGCGGCATAGGCACCATAGAGATCAGCTGCGGATGCAGTGAGAGCTGTTGGCGACTGAGGGAGGCGCCGGGCTCGCGCGTAAAGGCGAGTGATGCACTGCACGCGGCGCAGAGCGAGTGGCATCTCCCCAGCATCGACCAACAGGCTCTCAATGGGGAAAGTGCGGAAGGCACCGGTCGCAAGGCGAAGGCCGGTGTGGTGGATCGAATCCACCTTCCGTAATAAACGCTCGGCTGCGGATGCATGAAACTCGCATCCGTAGTCGAGCTTCGAACGAACAAAGGATCGATAAAAAAGTAGGGCAGTAGCCCTATCAGCGCCCCAAGCGCTGAACGTCACGGAACGAAGAATGTCCATGGCGCGGGTACAAGAGACCCTAAGGCTGCGAATATGAGCCTCCCAGGTGAGGCGTCGGTCGAATACAAGACCAAGGAAACGGTGCGACTCAACCACATCCAGGCGCACCCCATTAAGAAACAAATCTGGGTCGGGGTGAAGCCGTGGATGGCGGCAGAAGTGCACCACCTTAGTCTTGGCCAAAGAAAACCGAAACCTGTGCGCTTCGGCATAGCGAGAGACGCGGTTCAATGCCTGTTGGAGTCGACGCTCCAGAGTTGGCATCTGGGCCGCGCCAAAAGAGATCGAAAGGTCGTCCACGTAGAGCGTAGCGAGAACATCTTTCGGCAGCACCGAGGTGATGCCGTTGATGTTCAGGGCAAAGAGTGTGACACTGAGGACACTTCCCTGCGGGACACCCTCTTCCTGCTCCTTTGGGCCGGAGAGAGCTCCCCCCACCCGTACGCGGAATCGACGATCTCGCAAAAATTCAGATATAAACATTGGGAGGCGTCCCCTCGCCCCCATCGTGTGGAGAGTCTCCATGATACCGTATCGCCCTGCGGTATCATAGGCCTTCTCCAAATCGAAAAAGACCGTGGCGTAGTGCTGTCTACGAAGGAAAGCCTCGCAGACTGCATTTTCCAGTCGGAGCAGAGCATCCGACGTGGAGTGGAACTTGCGGAAGCCGCACTGTGCGGAAGACAGATGGCCTCCGCTGTCCAGGAGAAAGGCTAATCTAACATTTACCAATTTCTCCATCAACTTGCACACGCAAGAGGTTAGAGAGATTGGGCGGAAACCGGTCGGAGTAGAGTGATCTCTCCCCGGTTTGCGAAAGGCGAGCACAGTAGCGATTCGCCAGGAGTCTGGGAGAAGACCTTCCACCCAGATCCTGTTGAACAAATCTAACAGAAAGGCCATGCCTCGCTCACCCAGGTGTCGAAGCATGGCGTACGGGACATCGTCCGGACCATGGGCGGTGTCCGCGCACGAAGCGAGAGCGGAACGCAACTCACTCACAGTAAACTTGTCGTTGAAGGGTTCTCCGCCTCTGGAGGTAAAGTCCAGCCGGCGGCCTTCCGCGACATCACGACGTGCATTGAATGCTGGCGGAGCAGCATCACGGCTAGAGAATGCGGAAAAAGCGGTCGCTAAGGATTCCGCCACGGACGCGGGGTCCGAGATTGCGGTCCCATTCTCCTGGAGAACGGGAGGGGGGTCCTGCGAGAACTTGCCCCGAATCCTTTTGACTCGCTTCCACACTTCAGCTAAAGGGGTCTTCCCGTTAAGTTAAGACACGTATGCCCGCCAAGAAGAGCGGCGGGCGTGCTTCGAAATATACCGGAACCTAGCCCTAGCCCGACGAAATTCAGCGACAGTGAAATCGTTCGGGCGGCGCTTATAGCGCATGTAGGCATAACGCTTCTGTTTGAGGGCCGTCTCACACTCGGCAGACCACCATGGGAGTGGTCGGCGTGCAAAACGGCCAGACGTCCTAGGAATAGTAGTCAGGCCCACGGCGATGAGGTTGCCGGAGAAGAACTCAACGGCCTCATCTACCGACCTAAACTCCTCGACTGAGATAGAGAATTCAGTCATTTCCTGAAATGCAGGCCACCGCGCCCGCGCCAAGCACCACCGAGGTGGTCTCTCAGGCGGCAGTTGCCCTGAAAATGATATTTGAATGGGAAAGTGATCACTACCATGGAGGTCATCGACCACCCCCCAATCAAAATCAGGCTGTGCATCCGAAGAGCACAGAGATAGGTCAAGGCAAGAAAATGAAGCGGTTCTCGGACAGTGATGCGTAAACTCATCCACGTTTAGGACACCCATCTCAAGCTCTTCGATCAGATCGGCAAGGACTTGTCCCCTGGGATTTATGGAGTAATCTCCCCAGAGAGGATGCCTGCCGTTCAGATCTCCAAGCAAGAGATAGGGCCTCGGCAACCGTGCAACGACGCGGCGGAAGTCCCCCGCGTCGAAGTCAGCTGACGGTGGAATGTACGCAGAAATGATAGTATACCTCCTATCCAGGTGCAGCTGCACAGCCACTGCCTGAAAGGAGGTATCTAAAGAGAAAGGAAGAACGGAGACATCATGCCGGGTGTAAACTGCGCATCCCCCAGCCCGGCCATCCCGCGGTGGTGGGGTCGCAAGACCCTTATACCCCGGGAGGGCAGGGAGGGGGCACGCACCTAGCATGGTCTCCTGCAAAAAAATAGCTAACGGGGAACGGGACGAGACGAGCCTCCGCAGCTCCTCCCAGTTGGCCCGGAGTCCACGGCAATTCCATTGAAGGAATATGCCCTCCAGGCCTAGCTCGGAGGAGACGCGGGGGCCCTCCTCGAATTGAAGACCCTCACGGGAATGGCCGTACGCTTCCCGGGGGCAGAACCCCGGGCGCTGTTGGCCGGACAAAGCGCTGAAGGCGCTGTCGCCTTCGAGGACTTATTGGGGGAGGTTGGGCTCGCCATGCGAGTCTTTTCCTCCCTCCGCCTCGAAACCTTAGGCGGGCGTTGCGGCTTCGGAGGCGGGGGGCCCTCTTTTCGAGGAACCACCGTCTCCGAGCCACTCGCTCCACCTCGGGGCGTGGGCGAAGGAGCCGAAGCTCCTTTGTTGCTGTCCTCCTTTCGGGGGACAGCTTTAGGAACCCCGGAAGATGGCCTAGCGACCATCTTCAGGGGTGTTGCCTCCTGTGAGTCTAACGACTCGGTGGAGGCGCGTGGCCGTTTCGCCTTATGGGAAACGGTCACGCTGGGGGAAGAGGGGGGAGCCCTGGTTTTAGCCGGGGCAGGGTATGAGCCCTTTTTGCCGCCAGCTTTACCAGGGGAGCGCCCGGGTTGGGTAGAGCCCGCAGAAGGGCTCCGAATGGGCGCGGAAACAACCGTGCTCGTTGGCCTGGATGGGCCGGGAGCAGAGGGTGCCTTCCTAACTATTGAGGCATATGACGTCCCAGGCAGAGCCGGGCGCGCCAGGACCAAGTCCTTTGCCTCGCGGAATGAGAGTCGATCCTGGGCCTGAACGGCCAGGATTTCTTTCTCAAGGAGATATGCACCACATTGCTTCGAAGAAGCAGGGTGCGGCTCTCCGCAATTGACACACTTGGCCACACACGATTTGGACTTATCGTGTGCGACCTTGGAGCAATTTACACAGACTTCGGGTGACCCCGACTTTGCACGTCTACATGAGCGATTCGTATGGCCGAAGCGGTGACAGTAATAGCACCGCCGCGGAAGTGGCACGAATGCCTTCACGCGGTAGCGGTACCAACCGGCACGCACCGACTCAGGGAGCTTGTCACAGTCGAACGTGACGAAGAGTGTAGGGGTGGGTCTCGAGGCCCCTCCCTGTTTTCTCATCACACGTTCGACCTTGACCGCCCCATGGTCGGCCAGCTCTAAGGTGATGTCCTCAATGGAATAGTCAACGAGTTCCCTCGCATAAACTACTCCTTTCACAAAGTTCATGGTAGAGTGCGGCGTCACACTCACCGGGGTGCCATGAAGTGTCCGAAGAGCACTAATCTTAGCCGCCTCGGCGGGATTGGCCGCATTCGCCAGAAGGCTCCCGTCCGAGAAACGGGTTACCTTCGGCTCTCTACCAATTGCACTAGCTAATCCTCTCCTCTGATGGATCATGTTGCCCTTGGACAACATGGTGCCATCAGTGGAGCGAATAACGAGGAAGCGTTTGAAGCCAGCGGGCTCGAAAACGCCAGGTAACCTCTGAATCAGGGGCCCCGATGTCATCGAGGCTCCGCCCTGTGCACTCTTGGTAGTAGTCTTCTTTGTCAGGGGCTCCGCAACCGGGGGGGCAGAGGGGGCGGATGTGCCGATCTTGGCTTGGTCGCTTGCCAGAGTGGCAGCAGACCCATCCGTCCCCGCAGCCCCCGCGGATGGAGAAGAGCCCCGAGTCTTTTTGGTCTTTTTAGTCTTTTTCTTTTTCTTTTTCGGAGAGGAGGGCGGGGAATGAACCCGCTTTTCACCTCCGCCGGCAGAAGTCCCCAGGCCAGATGGACCAGCCTCAGCCAGGTCCCTCTCCGAAATGGAGAAGGTCCTGGTTGTCGTAGGGGCACCTGTCGGAGGAGATCCCTCCCCTCCTTCTACTGCCTCGGAGCCCTCAGCCATTTGAGGAGGACCTTGCATAGGGGCGGATTCGGGTTCGGTGCTTGGCGCCGAGCCCGAATTCCCCCCCATGGAAGGCCCTACCGTCTGGGGCTGGGTCTCCTCAAGGACCATGTCTATCACAGGAGGGGCCTCCAGTTGGCCATCCCCTCCCAGGACATCGCAGGTCCCCTTGGCAGTGTCGCCAGTCTTGTATGGGGAGGCACAGGCCTTGACCCCGGCAAGGTTTAAAATTCTTGCCAGCAGGTCTTTTGAGGGAAGCGACCGAAGGGGCCTGGCTTCCCTCTCCCCCCTAAGGGGGTTTGCCCTACCGAGCCGCTTTGATGAGGAGCGGCTGGCTAAGGGCTGCCTGCTGGCTTTCTTGGCAGTCCCCTTGAAAAGAAAAGATGGGACTGCCGCTGGGAAAAGGGAGGTGCCCGAAAGCACCTCCAGAGAAGGGGGTGAGGGGGAGTCCCCTGCACCCGTAGGCGAAGGAGAGGAGTAAGCCTCCTCTCCGGTTAGAGAAATATGGAGGGTCCCCTGTGCAAGCACAGGAAGGGGGACCTCCATTTTTTCGGTGGAGCTGCCCAAGGGCGGCTCCGTCGATGAGCAAGGGGGAGTTAAAGGGGTTTGGGTTTTTTTTTTTTGGTTGTTCATCTATGGGCATGGTGACCCTATTTTTGCCACGGGACGCAATAGCTCATCACCCCTCGCAGTAGCCCGCACTGCGAGAGGTGCTTACAAGCCCGGCAGAGCCAGGCGCCGCCATTCGGGACCACCCATCCCGCCTGGTGGCCTGGCAGTCCATCGGCATGGCGGCTCCACCTTGGACACGGCGTAAAAAAAGATAGATTTTGAAGAGGAGAGGAAAAGGGATGTGAGGAAGGTATGGGTGGGGATGAAGCAGGTAGTTAAAAACCAGCCACCCCAGACCGGAGCTCAGGGGTTAGGGAACATTGTCCCCCACCCCCTCAGCCCCGATGCGGGACGGTTGGCTGAAAGGAAGGTCAGCATCTACCCTGTGAAATTAGAGGCTGACCAGAGAAAGTTGTGGGAGAGGTTGTGTGAAAAGAGAGGAAACAAGTGTTTTGAAGGAAGGAAGAGAGGCTAAGCTGGGGCCGGACGGGGTGCTGAGTCCCAAAATCAACGGGTAAAGGTGGAAGAAATCGAGCGAGAACTTGGAATATCACATGGAAGTGTTATCAACATCATCCACGACAATTTGACCATGACCAAAGTCTCTGCCCGTTGGGTCCCTAGAAACTTGACGCCCCATGATCAACTTCAACGTCGTCAAAGTCCACAAGGCCAGAGTTGCACAAGCTGCCCTGCGCGAGTGCGGATTCGAGGAGCTCAACCATTCCCCTTACAGTCCAGATATGGCCCCTAGCGACTACTTTTTATTCCGCCAGATCAAGGCTGCACTGCCGGACGCCGGTTTGGGGACGATGAAGATGTCCAGCTCGCCGTCCAGGAGTGGATTGAACAGCAGTCGGGAGATTTCTGGTTGTCAGGAATTCGAAGCCTCAGGGACAAGTGGCGAAAGTGCATTGAAGTCGAAGTTAGTTATTTTGAAAAATAATAAAACACTTTTCGTCATATCTCGTTTCCTTATATCCGAATTGCAAAACTTATTGACCGCCTCTCGTATATATATATATATATATATATATATATATATATATATATATATATATATATATATATATATATATATATATATATATATTATATATATATATATATATATATATATATATATATATATATATATATATATTCATGGTCGTGCACTCAGAGTACTAACTTGTACTTACATAATTGTATAATTTATATTATATTTCAATCTCAACCTCTTACTTATCTTTCCTATTCTCTGTATACCATGAAAATTTAATTCCTCCGTTATCTTTTGTGTTACTTAAATTAATTTACGAAAATTTACTTCAAATCATTATATTCTTGTAAAATTATAATATATCCTATTTTGTTCATATCTTTGCTTTGGTAGCTCGGAGAGTTCCAATCTACGTTATGGTTAGCCGTACGATCAGTCCTACCCAAATAACAAACTCATGCACGTACTGATTATTGCATCGCTATCTAAGGCAACAAAATCATTTCATGCAATAGTTAGAACCTGCGCATAAAGGGCTACGATGATGAGGAACAACTGAGATTGCTGTGTTTGAGTATTGAAAGCCAACTAATATGAGAAATTGATTTCGAAGATCTGATTAAAAAGTTTGTGAATGCCAATTGCAGGGAGAAAAAAATCAATTTATAGTTTTGACTGTAGCAAGTCTGTGATTACTGCGGTTCAGGTAAATTTGTCTAAACTCTAGCCTTTACTTCATTAACATGTAGGTGGGCACGACAACGGTACAGATAGACTTATTAAATTCATATGTGGGGCACCCAAGTCTAATGTACCCCTGGGCCCCCCTAGGTCTAAAACCACCCCTATTCAGGAGACCATGTTGGGTGCGTTCATCTGCAAACTCTCGCGGAAGATCAGGATTTCTCAACACTCTGACCTGTAGATGTTACACGTGCCGGCAGCTGCGTACTTTACATTCCTTGTGAGATTTAACCTAATTTTCTGTCTCTTGTAGCGTACGAAAAGGGCAAGCAGGCGGCTTAAAAGCTTCACTTGAATGGGTCTTTTTATGAAACTCAGGATGGCGGAGTGGATTAGCATCTCGCATAGTGGTCCAGCAACGCGGGAAGTTGTTCGCAACTTGCATACGCCAATATTTTTATGTTTATCCCTTTTCTTACTCCCCTTTATCTACAATGGTGTCGAGTCCCGGGAAGTGGAGCACGCACTCGTCCCGAGTACAAAGGACAGGCGGTAGCGACGCCGGCTATCCCGGTACCGGGACAGGTAACGTGCGCGAAGATCAACCAGACTCTGACATTCGACAAGAATGTGGTGAATAGTCTGGAAGACGACGCAGTCGTCACAATAGGGCGCAGGCGAGCGCTCCATCAAATAGCAATGCGTCACACGAGTGTGTCCGATTCGGAGACAACAGAAAGCGACCTGAAGCCGTCGCGAATTGGGGGATAGGTCCATGGGAACAATCGCGGCGCAATGACACGCAACTTTAAGTTCCCTTCGACCGTCTCCCATCATCTTTGACAAGCAGTCTGAAGAGCTGCCCGTATTCCTGCCATGTAGTCGGTGTGAGGAAGAGCGGAACGCTGGGGCGGTCGCAGAGTCCTCGCGCACTCTTTGGCGCCCTCATTCCCCGCAATTCGTACATGTCCAGGAACCCAGCAGAAGATAATCTCGACATCTGCCCGGCTCGCCATAACCGTGGCGTCACAGATACCGCGAACCAGGGGATGCGGAGATTACAAGGCCCCATGAGCACTCAGGGCGCTTTGTGAGTCGCTATAGATCACAATCCGGTCTCCGAAGCGGGCACGTCGCGTAATCTTCCGTACCGAGTAGTGTATTGCCACCAGCTCGGCCGTGAAGACAGATGCAGCGCGTGGCAGAGCCCCGCTGACTTCAAACAGAGGGAAAACGGCGTGGAAGCCGACCCCCTCTTCGGACTTTGAGCCATCCGTATACACTGGCACGGTTCCAGCGTGACACGATGTGTGCTCCAAAAAGGTTGAACGCAATACTCCCGGCGCAGTACAAGCTTTGGGAGCAGAGGCGTGGCGACAAATAGCCAAATGTGGTACCATCTAGGGTAGCGTCCTGGGCAGAACCAGGGGCGCCACCGGTCAAAGAGCTATATCTACCTCTCGAAGGAGTTTCCTAGGCCCTAAACCCAAAGGGCTTAGGGTATGACTGGCGTCTCTCGGCGGCATAGGCACCATAGAGATCAGCTGTGGATGCAGTGAGAGCTGTTGGCGACTGAGGGAGGCGCCGGGCTTGCGCGTTCAGGCGAGTGATGCACTGCACGCGACGCAGAGCGAGTGGCATCTCCCCAGCATCGACCAACAGGTTCTCAATGTGGGAAGTGCGAAAGGCACCGGTCGCAAGGCGAAGGCCGGTGTGGAGGATCGAATCCACCTTCCGTAATAAACGATCGGCTGCGGACGCATAAAACTCGCATCCTTAGTCGAGCTTCAAGCGAAAAAAAGATCGATAAAAAAGTAAGGCAGTAGCCCTATCAGCGCCCCAAGCGCTGAACGTCACGGACCGGAGAATGTCCATAGCGTGGGTACAAGAGACCCTAAGGCTGCGAATATGAGCCTCCCAGGTAAGGCGTAGGTCGAATACAAGACCAAGGAAACGGTGCGACTTAACCACATCCAGGCGCACCCCATTAAGAAACAAATCTGGGTCGGGGTGAAGCCGTGGATGGCGGCAGAAGTGCACCACCTTAGTCTTGGCCAAAGAAAACCGAAACCTGTGCGCTTCGGCATATCGAGAGACGCGGTTCAATGCCTGTTGGAGTCGACGCTCCAAAGTTGGCATCTGGGCCGCGCCAAAGGAGATCAAAAGGTCGTCCACGTAGAGCGTAGCGAGAACATCTTCCGGCAGCACCGAGGTGATGCCGTTTATGCTCAGGGCAAATAGTGCGACAATGAGGACACTACCCGGCGGGACACCCTCTTCCTGCTCCTTTGGGCCGGAAAGGGATCCCCCCACCCGTACGTGGAATCGACGATCTCGCAAAAATTCAGATATAAACATTGGGAGGCGTCCCCTCACCCCCATCGTGTGGAGAGTTTGCATGATACCGTATCGCCCTGCGGTATCATAGGCCTTATCCAGGTCGAAAAACACCGTGGCGTAGTGCTGTCTACGAAGGAAAGCCTCGCAGACGGCATTTTCCAGTCGGAGCAGAGCATCCGACGTGGAGTGGAACTTGCTGAAGCCGCACTGTGCGGAAGACAAATGGCCTCCGCTGTCCAGAAAATAGGTAACTCTAACATTTACCTATTTCTCCATCAACTTGCAGAGGCAAGAGGTTAGAGAGATTGGGCGGAAACCGGTCGGAGTAAAGTGATCTCTTCCCGGTTGGCGAAAGGCGAGCACAGTAGCAATTCGCCAGGAGTCTGTGAGAAGACCTTCCACCCAGATCCTGTTGAACAAATCTAACAGAAAGGCCATGCCTCGCTCACCCAGGTGTCGAAGCATGGCGTACGGGACATCGTCCGGACCATGGGTGGTGTCCGCGCACGAAGCGAGAGCGGAACGCAACTCACTCACAGTAAACTTGTCGTTGAAGGGTTCTCCGCCTCTGGAGGTAAAGTCCAGCCGGCGGCCTTCCGCGACATCACGACGTGCATTGAATGCTGGTGGAGCAGCATCACGGCTAGAGAATGCGGAAAAAGCGGTCGCTAAGGATTCCGCCACGGGCGCGGGGTCCGAGATTGCGGTCCCATTCTCCTGGAGAACAGGAGGCGGGTCCTGCGAGAACTTGCCCCGAATCCTTTTGACTCGCTTCCACACCTCAGCTAAAGGGGTCTTCCCGTTAAGTGAAGACACGTATGCCCGCCAAGAAGAGCGGCGGGCGTGCTTCGAAATATACCAAACCTAGCCCTGGCCCGACGAAATTCAGCGACAGTGAAATCGTTCAGGCGGCGCTTATAGCGCATGTAGGCATAACACTTCTGTTTGAGGGCCGTCTCACACTCGGCCGACCACCATGGGAGTGGTTGGCGTGCAAAACGGCTAGACGTCCTAGGAATAGTAGTCAGGCCCACGGCGATGAGGTTGCCGGAGAAGAACTCAACGGCCTCATCTACCGACCTAAACTCCTCGACTGAGATAGAGAATTCAGTCATTTCCTGAAATGCAGGCCACTGCGCTGGCGCCAAGCACCACCGAGGTGGTCTCTCAGGCGGCAGTTGCCCTGAAAATGATATTTAAATGGGAAAGTGATCACTACCATGGAGGTCATCGACTAACCCCCAATCAAAATCAGGCTGTGCATCCGAAGATTACAAAGATAAGTCAAGGCAAGAAAATGAAGCGTTTCTCGGACAGTGATGCGTAAACTCATCCACATTTAGGACACCTATCTCCAGCTCTTCGATTAATTTTTTTTTGTTTTTGTTTTTAAGAGCTCATCTGGCGACTGCCTACTTGGGCATTAGTCGCCGTATTAAAACTGGCCTAGTTCTAGGCTACTTTAAAATAAAATTAAAGAGAGAAAAAAAAACAACACCCCAAAAGGGGGAAAGGAAGCAAGCTGGTGCGTCGGGGAGAGGTCCCCCCGGCGCAGGATCGTGCAACTAAAGGAAAAAAACAAACAAAAAACAACCCCCCAAAAAAAAACAAATGCAAAAAAAAACAACAAAACAAAACAAAAAAACAAACAAACCTTGCTTAAATAATAGGGAGAAGGCCGGCCTCCCCCAAGAAGTCAACAAGTCCACAAGTCAATGTGCACGAATCTGTCCCGAGCACAAGGGACAGGCGGTAGCGACCCCGCCCATCCCGGTACTGCGACAGGTATCGTGCGCGAATATCACCCAGACTGGGACATTCGACAAGAATGCGCCGAACAGTCTGGGGGACGACGCAGTCGTTGCAATAGGGCGCAGGCGAGCGCTCCATCAGATAGCGATGCGTCACACGAGTGTGTCCGATTCGGAGACGACAGAAAGCAACCTGAAGCCGCCGCGGCATTGGGGGATAGGTCCATGAGAACAGTCGCGGCGCAATGGCACGCAACTTTAAGTTCCCTTCGACCGTCTCCCATCTTCTTTGCCATGCAGTCCGAAGAGCTGCCCGTATTCCTGCCATGTAGTCGGTGTGAGGAAGAGCGAAACGCTGGTCCGGTCGCAGAGTCCTCGCGGACTCTTTGGCGCCCTCATCGGCGCGCTCATTCCCCGCAATTCCTACATGTCCAGGAACCCAGCAGAAGATAATCTCGACATCTGCCCGGCTCGCCAAAACCGTGGCGTCACGGATATCGCGAACCAGGGGATGCAGAGATTCCAATGCCCCAAGAGCACTCAGGGCGCTTTGTGAGTCGCTATAGATCACAATCCGGTCTCCGAAGCGGGCACGTCGCGTAATCTCCCGTACCGAGTGGTGTATTGCCACCAGCTCGGCCGTGAAGACAGACGCAGCGCCTGGTAGAGCCCCGCTGACTTCAAACAGAGGGGATACGGCGTGGAAGCCGACCCCCTCTTGGGACTTGGAGCCATCCGTATACACTGGGACGGTACCAGCGTGACACGATGTGTGCTCCAAAAAGGTCGAACGCAATACTCCCGGCGCAGTACAAGCTTTGGGAGCAGAGGCGTGGCGACAAATAGCCAATGTGGTACCCTCCAGGGTGGCGTCCTGGGCAGAACCAGGGGCGCCACCGGCACGAGAGCTATATCTACCTCTCGAAGGAGTTTCCTGGCCCTAAACCCAAAGGGCTTAGGGTATGACTGGCGTCTCTCGGCGCCATAGGCACCATCGAGATGAGCTGCGGATGCAGTGAGAGCTGTTGGCGACTAAGGGAGGCGCCGGGCTCGCGCGTACAGGCGAGTGATGCACTGCACGCAGCGCAGAGAGAGTGGCATCTCCCCAGCATCGACCAACAGGCTCTCAATGGGGGAAGTGCGGAAGGCACCGGTCGCAAGGCGAAGGCCGGTGTGGTGGATTGAATCCACCTTCCGCAATAAACGCTCGGCTGTGGATGCATAAAACTCGCATCCGTAGTCGAGCTTCGAGCGAACAAAGGATCGATAAAAAAGTAAGGCGGGAGCCCTATCAGCGCCCCAAGCGCTGAACGTCACGGAACGGAGAATGTCCATGGCGCGGGTACAAGAGACCCTAAGGCTGCGAATATGAGCCTCCCAGGTGAGGCGTCGGTCGAATACAAGACCAAGGAAACGGTGCGACTCAACCACATCCAGGCGCACCCCATTAAGAAACAAATCTGGGTCGGGGTGAAGCCGTGGATGGCGGCAGAAGTGCACCACCTTAGTCTTGGCCAAAGAAAAGCGAAACCTGTGCGCATCGGCATAGCGAGAGACGCGGTTCAATGCCTGTTGGAGTCGACGCTCCAGAGTTGGCATCTGGGCCGCGCCAAAAGAGATCGAAAGGTCGTTCACGTAGAGCGTAGCGAGAACATCTTCTGGCAGCACCGAGGTGATGCCGTTGATGCTCAGGGCAAAGAGTGTGACACTGAGGACACTTCCCTGCGGGACACCCTCTTCCTGCACCTTTGGGGCAGAGAGGGCTCCCCCCACCCGTACGCGGAATCGACGATCTCGCAAAAATTCAGATATAAACATTGGGAGGCGTCCCCTCGCCCCCATCGTGTGGAGAGTCTCCATGATACCGTATCGCCATGCGGTATCATAGGCCTTCTCCAGATCAAAAGACACTGTGGCGTAGTGCTGTCTACGAAGGAAAGCCTCGCAGACGGCATTTTCCAGTCGGAGCATTTTTTTTTTTTTTTTTTTTAAGAGCTCATCTGGCGACTGCCTACTTGGGCATTAGTCGCCGTATTAAAACTGGCCTAGTTCTAGGCTACTTTAAAATGAAATTAAAGAGAGAAAAAAAAAAAAACACCCCAAAAGGGGGAAAGGAAGCAAGCTGGTGGGTCGGGGAGAGGTCCCCCCGGCGCAGGAGCGTGCAACTAAAGAAAAAAAAACAAACAAAAAAACAAAAAATGCAAAAAAACAACAAAAAACAAAACAAACAAACCTTCCTTAAATAATAGGGAGAAGGCCGGCCTCCCCCAAGAAGTCAACAAGTCCACAAGTCAATGTGCACGAATCTGTCCCGAGCACAAGGGACAGGCGGTAGCGACCCCGCCCATCCCGGTACTGGGACAGGTATCGTGCGCGAAGATCACCCAGACTGGGACATTCGACAAGAATGTGCCGAACAGTCTGGGGGACGACGCAGTCGTTGCAATAGGGCGCAGGCGAGCGCTCCATCAGATAGCGATGCGTCACACGAGTGTGTCCGATTCGGAGACGACAGAAAGCAACCTGAAGCCGCCGCGGCATTGGGGGATAGGTCCATGGGAACAGTCGCGGCGCAATGGCACGCAACTTTAAGTTCCCCTCGACCGTCTCCCATCTTCTTTGCCAAGCAGTCCGAAGAGCTGCCCGTATTCCTGCCATGTAGTCGGTGTGAGGAAGAGCGAAACGCTGGTCCGGTCGCAGAGTCCTCGCGGACTCTTTGGCGCCCTCATCGGCGCGCTCATTCCCCGCAATTCCTACATGTCCAGGAACCCAGCAGAAGATAATCTCGACATCTGCCCGGCTCGCCAAAACGGTGGCGTCACGGATATCGCGAACCAGGGGATGCGGAGATTCCAATGCCCCGAGAGCACTCAGGGCGCTTTGTGAGTCGCTATAGATCACAATCCGGTCTCCGAAGCGGGCACGTCGCGTAATCTCCCGTACCGAGTGGTGTATTGCCACCAGCTCGGCCGTGAAGACAGACGCAGCGCCTGGTAGAGCCCCGCTGACTTCAAACCGAGGGGATACGGCGTGGAAGCCGACCCCCTCTTGGGACTTGGAGCCATCCGTATACACTGGCACGGTACCAGCGTGACACGATGTGTGCTCCAAAAAGGTCGAACGCAATACTCCCGGCGCAGTACAAGCTTTGGGAGCAGAGGCGTGGCGACAAATAGCCAAATGTGGTACCGTCCAGGGTGGCGTCCTGGGCAGAACCAGGGGCGCCACCGGCCCGAGAGCTATATATACCTCTCGAAGGAGTTTCCTGGCCCTAAACCCAAAGGGCTTAGGGTATGACTGGCGTCTCTCGGCGGCATAGGCACCATCGAGATCAGCTGCGGATGCAGTGAGAGCTGTTGGCGACTGAGGGAGGCGCCGGGCTCGCGCATACAGGCGAGTGATGCACTGCACGCGGCGCAGAGCGAGTGGCATCTCCCCAGCATCGACCAACAGGCTCTCAATGGGGAAAGTGCGGAAGGCACCGGTCGCAAGGCGAAGGCCGGTGTGGTGGATTGAATCCACCTTCCGCAATAAACGCTCGGCTGCGGATGCATAAAACTCGCATCCGTAGTCGAGCTTCGAGCGAACAAAGGATCGATAAAAAAGTAAGGCGGTAGCCCTATCAGCGCCCCAAGCGCTGAACGTCACGGAACGGAGAATGTCCATGGCGCGGGTACAAGAGACCCTAAGGCTGCGAATATGAGCCTCCCAGGTGAGGCGTCGGTCGAATACAAGACCAAGGAAACGGTGCGACTCAACCACATCCAGGCGTTCCCCATTAAGAAACAAATCTGGGTCAGGGTGAAGCCGTGGATGGCGGCAGAAGTGCACCACCTTAGTCTTGGCCAAAGAAAACTGAAACCTGTGCGCTTCGGCATAGCGAGAGACGCGGTTCAATGCCTGTTGGAGTCGACGCTCCAGAGTTGGCATCTGGGCCGCGCCAAAAGAGATCGAAAGGTCGTCCACGTAGAGCGTAGCGAGAACATCTTCTGGCAGCACCGAGGTGATGCCGTTGATGCTCAGGGCAAAGAGTGTGACACTGAGGACACTTCCCTGCGGGACACCCTCTTCCTGCTCCTTTGGGGCAGAGAGGGCTCCCCCCACCCGTACGCGGAATCGACGATCTCGCAAAAATTCAGATATAAACATTGGGAGGCGTATCCTCGCCCCCATCGTGTGGAGAGTCTCCATGATACCGTATCGCCATGCGGTATCATAGGCCTTCTCCAGATCAAAAAACACCGTGGCGTAGTGCTGTCTACGAAGGAAAGCCTCGCAGACGGCATTTTCCAGTCGGAGCAGAGCATCCGACGTGGAGTGAAACTTACGGAAGCCGCACTGTGCAGAAGACAGATGGCCTCCGCTGTCCAGGAAATAGGCTAATCTAACATTTACCAATTGCCATATCAACTTGCACACGCAAGAGGTTAGAGAGATTGGGCAGAAACCAGTCGGAGTAGAGTGATCTCTCCCCGGCTTGCGAAAGGCGAGCACAGTAGCGATTCGCCAGGAGTCTGGGAGAAGACCTTCCACCCAGATCCTGTTGAACAGATCTAACAGAAAGGCCATGCCTCGCTCACCCAGGTGTCGAAGCATGGCGTACGGGACATCGTCCGGACCATGGGCGGTGTCCGCGCACGAAGCGAGAGCGGAACGCAACTCACTCACAGTAAACTTGTCGTTGAAGGGTTCTCCGCCTCTGGAGGTAAAGTCCAGCCGGCGGCCTTCCGCGACATCACGACGTGCATTGAATGCTGGCGGAGCAGCATCACGGCTAGAGAATGCGGAAAAAGCGGTCGCTAAGGATTCCGCCACGGACGCGGGGTCCGAGATTGCGGTCCCATTCTCCTGGAGAACGGGAGGGGGGTCCTGCGAGAACTTGCCCCGAATCCTTTTGACTCGCTTCCACACCTCAGCTAAAGGGGTCTTCCCGTTAAGTGAAGACACGTATGCCCGCCAAGAAGAGCGGCGGGCGTGCTTCCAAATATACCGGAACCTAGCCCTAGCCCGACGAAATTCAGCGACAGTGAAATCGTTCGGGCGGCGCTTATAGCGCATGTAGGCATAACGCTTCTGTTTGAAGGCCGTCTCACACTCGGCCGACCACCATGGGAGTGGTCGGCTTTCAAAACAGCCAGACGTCCTAGGAATAGTAGTCAGGCCCACGGCGATAAGGTTGCCGGAGAAGAACTCAACGGCCTCATCTACCGACCTAAACTCCTCGACTGAGATAGAGAATTCAGTCATTTCCTGAAATGCAGGCCACCGCGCCCGTGCCAAGCACCACCGAGGTGGTCTCTCAGGCGGCAGTTGCCCTGAAAATGATATTTGAATGGGAAAGTGATCACTACCATGGAGGTCATCGACCACCCCCCAATCAAAATCAGGCTGTGCATCCGAAGAGCACAAAGATAGGTCAAGGCAAGAAAATGAAGCGGTTCTCGGACAGTGATGCGTAAACTCATCCACGTTTAGGACACCCATCTCAAGCTCTTCGATCAGATCGGCAAGGACTTGTCCCCTGGGATTTATGGTGTAATCTCCCCAGAGAGGTTGCCTGCCGTTCAGATCTCCAAGCAAGAGATAGGGCCTCGGCAACCGTGCCACGACGCGGCGGAAGTCCCTTGCGTCGAAGTCAGCCGACGGTGGAATGTACGCAGAAATGATAGTATACCTCCTATCCAGGTGCAGCTGCACAGCCACTGCCTGAAAGGAGGTATCTAAAGAGAAAGGAAGAACGGAGACATCATGCCGGGTGTAAACCGCGCATCCCCCAGCCCGGCCGTCCCGCGGTGGTGGGGTTGCAAGACCCTTATACCCCGGGAGGGTAGGCAGTGGGCACGCGCCTAGCATGGTCTCCTGCAAAAAAATAGCTAACGGGGAACGGGACGAGGCGAGCCTCCGCAGCTCCTCCCAGTTGGCCCGGAGTCCACGGCAATTCCATTGAAGGAATATGCCCTCCAGGCCTAGCTCGGAGGAGACGCGGGGGCCCTCCTCGAATTGAAGACCCTCACGGGAATGGCCGTACGCTTCCCGGGGGCAGAACCCCGGGCGCTGTTGGCCGGACAAAGCGCTGGAGGCGCTGTTGGCCGGACAAAGCGCTGGAGGCGCTGTCGCCTTCGAGGACTTATTGGGGGAGGTTGACCTCGCCATGCGAGTCTTTTCCTCCCTCCGCCTCGAAACCTTAGGCGGGCGCTGCGGCTTCGGAGGCGGGGGGCCCTCTTTTCGAGGAACCACCGTCTCCGAGCCACTCGCTCCACCTCGTGGCGTGGGCGAAGGAGCCGAAGCTCCTTTGTTGCTGTCCTCCTTTCGGGGGACAGCTTTAGGAACCCCCGAAGATGGCCTAGCGACCATCTTCAGGGGTGTTGCCTCCTGTGAGTCTAACGACTCGGTGGAGGCGCGTGGCCGTTTCGCCTTACGGGAAACGGTCACGCTGGGGGAAGAGGGGGGGAGCCCTGGTTTTAGCCGGGGCTGGGTGTGAACCCTTTTTGCCGCCAGCTCTACCAGGGGAGCGCCCGGGTGTAGTAGAGCCCGCAGAAGGGCTCCGAATGCGCGCGGAAACAACCGTGCTCGTTGGCCTGGATGGGCCAGGAGCAAAGGGTGCCTTTCGAACTACTGAGGCATATGACGTCCCAGGCAGAGCTGGGCGCGCCAGGACCAAGTCCTTTGCCTCGCGGAATGAGAGTCTATCCTGGGCCTGAACGGCCAGGATTTCTTTCTCCAGGAGATATGCACCACATTGCTTCGAAGAAGCAGGGTGCGGCTCTCCTCAATTGACACACTTGGCCACACACGATTTGGACTTATCGTGTGCGACCTTGGAGCAATTTACACAGACTTCGGGTGACCCCGACTTTGCACGTCTACATGAGCGATTCGTATGGCCGAAGCGGTGACAGTAATAGCACCGCCGCGGCAGTGGCACGAATGCCTTCACGCGGTAGCGGTACCAACCGGCACGCACCGACTCAGGGAGCTTGTCACAGTCGAACGTGACGAAGAGTGTAGGGGTGGGTCTCGAAGCCCCTCCCTGTTTTCTCATCACACGTTCGACCTTGACCGCCCCATGGTCGGCCAGCTCTAGGGTGATGTCCTCAATGGAGTAGTCAACGAGTTCCCTCGCATAAACTACTCCTTTCACAAAGTTCATGGTAGAGTGCGGCGTCACACTCACCGGGGTGCCATGAAGTGTCCGAAGAGCACTTATCTTGGCCGCCTCGGCGGGATTCGCCGCATTCGCCAGAAGGCTGCAACCGAGAAACGGGTCACCTTCGGCTCTCTACCAATTGCACTAGCTAATCCTCTCCTCTGATGGATCATGTTGCCCTTAGACAACATGGTGCCATCAGTGGAGCGAATAACGAGGAAGCGTTTGAAGCCAGCGGGCTCGAAAACGCCAGGTAACCTCTGAATCAGGGGCCCCGATGTCATCGAGGCTCCGCCCTGTGCATTCTTCGTCTTAATCTTGGTCAGGAGCTCCGCACACGAGGGGGTAGAGGGGCAGGATTTGCCGATCTTGGCTTGGTCGCCTACCAAAGTGGCAGCAGACCCATCCGTCCCCGCAGCCCCCGAGGATGGAGAGGAGCCCCGAGTCTTTTTGGTCTTTTTAGTCTTTTTCTTTTTCTTTTTCGGAGAGGAGGGCGGGGAATGAACCCGCTTATCACCCCCGCCGGTAGAAGCCCCCAGGCCAGATGGACCGGCCTCAGCCAGGTCCTTCTCTGAAATGGAGAAGGTCCCGGTGGGCGCAGGGGATTCATCCGGAGGAGATCCCTCCCCTCCTTGTCCTGCCTGAGAATCCACAGCCGTTTGATGAGGACCTTGCATAGGGGCGGATTCGGGTTCGGTGCTCGGCGCCAAGCCCGGATTCCCCCCCATGGAAGGCCCTACCGTCTGAGGCTGGTTTTCCTCAAGGACCATGTCTATCACAGGAGGGGCCTCCAGTTGGCCATCCCCTCCCAGGACATCGCAGGTCCCCTTAGCAGCGTCATAAGTCTTTAGTGGCGAGGCACAGGCCTTGACCCCGGCAAGGTTTAATATTTTTGCCAGCAGGTCTTTTGAGGGAAGCGACCGAAGGGGCCTGGCTTCCCTCTCCCCCCTAAGGGGGTTTGCCCTACCGAGCCGCTTGTACGAGGGGCGGTCGGCAATGGGCTGCCTGCTGGCTTTCTTGGCAGTCCCCTTAGAAAGCATAGGAGGGACTGCCGCTGGAGATAGGGAGGAGCCCGAAAGCACCTCCAGAGAAGGGGGTGAGGGGGAGTCCCCTACACCCGTAGGCGTAGGAGAGGAGTAAGCCTCCTCTCCGGTTAAAGAGGTATGGAGGGTCCCCTGCGCAAGCACAGGGGGGGGACCTCCATCTTTTCTGTGGAGCTGCACGAGGGCGGCTCCGTTGTTGTTATAGGGGGAATTAAGGGGAGATGTTTTTTTGTTTCATCATTGGGCATGGTGACCCTCTTTGTTTTACGGGACGCAATCGCTCACCACCTCTTGCAGTAGCCCGCACTGCAAGAGGTGCTTACAGGCCCGGCAGAGCCAGGCGCCGCCATTTGGGACCACCCCTCCCGCCTGGTGGCCTGGCAGTCCTTCGGCATGGCGGCTCCACCTTGAACACGGCGTAAAACGGATAGATTTTGAAGAGGAGAGGAAAAGGGATGTGAGGAAGGTATGGGTGGGGATGAAGCAGGTTGTTAAAAGCCAACCACCCCAGACCGGAGCTCAGGGGTTAGGGGACATTGTCCCCTCCCCCCTCAGCCCCGATCCGGGACGATTTTTTTTTTTTTTTTTTTAATTAAGGGGCTATCTGGCGACTGCCGACTTAGGCATAAGTCGCCGTAAACAAACAGCCTAGTTCTAGGCTACTTCAAAAAATGGAACAGGGAACAACAAAAAAGAAATAACAATAACAAAATAATAACAAAAACAACAACAACAACAACAACAAAAACAACAACAACAAAAATTAATCCTTGTTAAAAAAAAGGGAGAAGGCCGGCCTCCCCAAAAAAGTTAGCAGGTCCACCAGTCAAAGTGCACGCACTCGTCCCGAGTACAAGGGACAGGCGGTAGCGACCCCGCCCATCTCAGTACCGGGACAGGTGTCGTGCGCGAAGATCACCCAGACTGGGACATTCGACAAGAATGTGCCGAACAGTCTGGGGGACGACGCAGTCGTCGCAATAGGGCGCAGGCGAGTGTTCCACCAGATAGCGATGCGTCACACGAGTGTGCCCGATTCGGAGACGACAGAAAGCAACCTGAAGCCGCCGCGGCATTGGGGGATAGGTCCATGGGAACAGTCGCGGCGCAATGGCACGCAACTTTAAGTTCCCTTCGACCGTCTCCCATCTTCTTTGCCAAGCAGTCCGAAGAGCTGCCCGTATTCCTGCCATGTAGTCGGTGTGAGGAAGAGCGAAACGCTGGTCCGGTCGCAGAGTCCTCGCGGACTCTTTGGCGCCCTCATCGGCGCGCTCATTCCCCGCAATTCCCACATGTCCAGGAACCCAGCAGAAGATAATCTCGACATCTGCCCGGCTCGCCAAAACGGTGGCGTCACGGATATCGCGAACCAGGGGATGCGGAGATTCCAATGCCCCGAGAGCACTCAGGGCGCTTTGTGAGTCGCTATAGATCACAATCTGGTCTCCGAACCGGGCACGTCGCGTAATCTCCCGTCCTGAGTGGTGTATTGCCACCAGCTCGGCCGTGAAGACAGACGCAGCGCCTGGTAGAGCCCCGCTGACTTCAAACAGAGGGGATACGGCGTGGAAGCCGACCCCCTCTTGGGACTTGGAGCCATCCGTATACACTGGCACGGTTCCAGCGTGACACGATGTGTGCTCCAAAAAGGTCGAACGCAATACTCCCGGCGCAGTACAAGCTTTGGGAGCAGAGGCGTGGCGACAAATAGCCAAATGTGGTACCCTCCAGGGTGGCGTCCTGGGCAGAACCAGGGGCGCCACCGGCCCGAGAGCTATATCTAGCTCTCGAAGGAGTTTCCTGGCCCTAAACCCAAAGGGCTTAGGGTATGACTAGCGTCTCTCGGCGCCATAGGCACCATCGAGATCAGCTGCGGATGCAGTGAGAGCTGTTGGCGACTGAGGGAGGCGCCGGGCTCGCGCGTACAGGCGAGTGATGCACTGCACGCGGCGCAGAGCGAGTGGCATCTCCCCAGCATAGACCAACAGGCTCTCAATGGGGGAAGTGCGGAAGGCACCGGTCGCAAGGCGAAGGCCGGTGTGGTGGATTGAATCCACCTTCCGCAATAAACGCTCAGCTGCGGATGCATAAAACTCGCATCCGTAGTCGAGCTTCGAGCGAACAAAGGATCGATAAAAAAGTAAGGCGGTAGCCCTATCAGCGTCCCAAGCGCTGAACGTCACGGAACGGAGAATGTCCATGGCGCGGGTACAAGAGACCCTAAGGCTGCGAATATGAGCCTCCCAGGTGAGGCGTCGGTCGAATACAAGACCAAGGAAACGGTGCGACTCAACCACATCCAGGCGCACCCCATTAAGAAACAAATCTGGGTTGGGGTGAAGCCGTGGATGGCGGCAGAAGTGCACCACCTTAGTCTTGGCCAAAGAAAACCGAAACCTGTGCGCTTCGGCATAGCGAGAGATGCGGTTCAATGCCTGTTGGAGTCGACGCTCCAGAGTTGGCATCTGGGCCGCGCCAAAAGAGATCGAAAGGTCGTCCACGTAGAGCGTAGCGAGAACATCTTCCGGCAGCACCGAGGTGATGCCGTTGATGCTCAGGGCAAAGAGTGTGACACTGAGGACACTTCCCTGCGGGACACCCTCTTCCTGCTCCTTTGGGCCGGAGAGAGCTCCCCCCACCCGTACGCGGAATCGACGATCTCGCAAAAATTCAGATATAAACATTGGGAGGCGTCCCCTCGCCCCCATCGTGTAGAGAGTCTCCATGATACCGTATCGCCATGCGGTATCATAGGCCTTCTCCAGATCGAAAAACAGCGTGGCGTAGTGCTGTCTACGAAGGAAAGCCTCGCAGACGGCATTTTCCAGTCGGAGCAGAGCATCCGACGTGGAGTGGAACTTGCGGAAGCCGCACTGTGCGGAAGACAGATGGCCTCCGCTGTCCAGGAAAAAAGCTAATCTAACGTTTACCAATTTCTCCATCAACTTGCACACGCAAGAGGTTAGAGAGATTGGGCGGAAACCGGTCGGAGTAGAGTGATCTCTCCCCGGTTTGCGAAAGGCGAGCACAGTAGCGATTCGCCAGGAGTCTGGGAGAAGACCTTCCACCCAGATCCTGTTGAACAGATCTAACAGAAAGGCCATGCCTCGCTCACCCAGGTGTCGAAGCATGGCGTACGGGACATCGTCCGGACCATGGGCGGTGTCCGCGCACGAAGCGAGAGCGGAACGCAACTCACTCACAGTAAACTTGTCGTTGAAGGGTTCTCCGCCTCTGGAGGTAAAGTCTAGCCGGCGGCCTTCCGCGACATCACGACGTGCATTGAATGCTGGCGGAGCAGCATCACGGCTAGAGAATGCGGAAAAAGCGGTCGCTAAGGATTCCGCCACGGACGCGGGGTCTGAGATTGCGGTCCCATTCTCCTGGAGAACGGGAGGGGGGTCCTGCGAGAACTTGCCCCGAATCCTTTTGACTCGCTTCCACACCTCAGCTAAAGGGGTCTTCCCGTTAAGTGAAGACACGTATGCCCGCCAAGAAGAGCGGCGGGCGTGCTTCCAAATATACCGGAACCTAGCCCTAGCCCGACGAAATTCAGCGACAGTGAAATCGTTCGGGCGGCGCTTATAGCGCATGTAGGCATAACGCTTCTGTTTGAGGGCCGTCTCACACTCGGCCGACCACCATGGGAGTGGTCAGCGTGCAAAACGGCCAGACGTCCTAGGAATAGTAGTCAGGCCCACGGCGATGAGGTTGCCGGAGAAGAACTCAACGGCCTCATCTACCGACCTAAACTCCTCGACTGAGATAGAGAATTCAGTCATTTCCTGAAATGCAGGCCACCGCGCCCGCGCCAAGCACCACCGAGGTGGTCTCTCAGGCGGCAGTCGCCCTGAAAATGATATTTGAATGGGAAAGTGATCACTACCATGGAGGTCATCGACCACCCCCCAATCAAAATCAGGCTGTGCATCCGAAGAGCACAAAGATAGGTCAAGGCAAGAAAATGAAGCGGTTCTCGGACAGTGATGCGTAAACTCATCCACGTTTAGGACACCCATCTCAAGCTCTTCGATCAGATCGGCAAGGACTTGTCCCCTGGGATTTATGGAGTAATCTCCCCAGAGAGGATGCCTGCCGTTCAGATCTCCAAGCAAGAGATAGGGCCTCGGCAACCGTGCAACGACGCGGCGGAAGTCCCCCGCGTCGAAGTCAGCTGACGGTGGAATGTACGCAGAAATGATAGTATACCTCCTATCCAGGTGCAGCTGCACAGCCACTGCCTGAAAGGAGGTATCTAAAGAGAAAGGAAGAACGGAGACATCATGCCGGGTGTAAACTGCGCATCCCCCAGCCCGGCCATCCCGCGGTGGTGGGGTCGCAAGACCCTTATACCCCGGGAGGGCAGGGAGGGGGCACACACCTAGCATGGTCTCCTGCAAAAAAATAGCTAAAGGGGAACGGGACGAGACGAGCCTCCGCAGCTCCTCCCAGTTGGCCCGGAGTCCACGGCAATTCCATTGAAGGAATATGCCCTCCAGGCCTAGCTCGGAGGAGACGCGGGGGCCCTCCTCGAATTGAAGACCCTCACGGGAATGGCCGTACGCTTCCCGGGGGCAGAACCCCGGGCGCTGTTGGCCGGACAAAGCGCTGAAGGCGCTGTCGCCTTCGAGGACTTATTGGGGGAGGTTGGGCTCGCCATGCGAGTCTTTTCCTCCCTCCGCCTCGAAACCTTAGGCGGGCGTTGCGGCTTCGGAGGCGGGGGGCCCTCTTTTCGAGGAACCACCGTCTCCGAGCCACTCGCTCCACCTCGGGGCGTGGGCGAAGGAGCCGAAGCTCCTTTGTTGCCGTCCTCCTTTCGGGGGGCAGCTTTAGGAACCCCGGAAGATGGCCTAGCGACCATCTTCAGGGGTGTTGCCTCCTGTGAGTCTAACGACTCGGTGGAGGCGCGTGGCCGTTTCGCCTTACGGGAAACGGTCACGCTGGGGGAAGAGGGGGGAGCCCTGGTTTTAGCCGGGGCAGGGTATGAGCCCTTTTTGCCGCCAGCTTTACCAGGGGAGCGCCCGGGTTGGGTAGAGCCCGCAGAAGGGCTCCGAATGGGCGCGGAAACAACCGTGCTCGTTGGCCTGGATGGGCCGGGAGCAGAGGGTGCCTTTCGAACTACTGAGGCATATGACGTCCCAGGCAGAGCCGGGCGCGCCAGGACCAAGTCCTTTGCCTCGCAGAATGAGAGTCGATCCTGGGCCTGAACGGCCAGGATTTCTTTCTCAAGGAGATATGCACCACATTGCTTCGAAGAAGCAGGGTGCGGCTCTCCGCAATTGACACACTTGGCCACACACGATTTGGACTTATCGTGTGCGACCTTGGAGCAATTTACACAGACTTCGGGTGACCCCGACTTTGCACGTCTACATGAGCGATTCGTATGGCCGAAGCGGTGACAGTAATAGCACCGCCGCGGAAGTGGCACGAATGCCTTCACGCGGTAGCGGTACCAACCGGCACGCACCGACTCAGGGAGCTTGTCACAGTCGAACGTGACGAAGAGTGTAGGGGTGGGTCTCGAGGCCCCTCCCTGTTTTCTCATCACACGTTCGACCTTGACCGCCCCATGGTCGGCCAGCTCTAAGGTGATGTCCTCAATGGAATAGTCAACGAGTTCCCTCGCATAAACTACTCCTTTCACAAAGTTCATGGTAGAGTGCGGCGTCACACTCACCGGGGTGCCATGAAGTGTCCGAAGAGCACTAATCTTAGCCGCCTCGGCGGGATTGGCCGCATTCGCCAGAAGGCTCCCGTCCGAGAAACGGGTTACCTTCGGCTCTCTACCAATTGCACTAGCTAATCCTCTCCTCTGATGGATCATGTTGCCCTTGGACAACATGGTGCCATCAGTGGAGCGAATAACGAGGAAGCGTTTGAAGCCAGCGGGCTCGAAAACGCCAGGTAACCTCTGAATCAGGGGCCCCGATGTCATCGAGGCTCCGCCCTGTGCACTCTTGGTATTAGTCTTCTTTGTCAGGGGCTCCGCAACCGGGGGGGCAGAGGGGGCGGATGTGCCGATCTTGGCTTGGTCGCTTGCCAGAGTGGCAGCAGACCCATCCGTCCCCGCAGCCCCCGCGGATGGAGAGGAGCCCCGAGTCTTTTTTGTCTTTTTCTTTTTCTTTTTCGGAGAGGAGGGCGGGGAATGAACCCGCTTTTCACCTCCGCCGGCAGAAGTCCCCAGGCCAGATGGACCAGCCTCAGCCAGGTCCCTCTCCGAAATGGAGAAGGTCCTGGTTGTCGTAGGGGCATTTGTCGGAGGAGATCCCTCCCCTCCTTCTACTGCCTCGGAGCCCTCAGCCATTTGAGGAGGACCTTGCATAGGGGCGGATTCGGGTTCGGTGCTTGGCGCCAAGCCCGAATTGCCCCCCATGGAAGGCCCTACCGTCTGGGGCTGGGTCTCCTCAAGGACCATGTCTATCACAGGAGGGGCCTCCAGTTGGCCATCCCCTCCCAGGACATCGCAGGTCCCCTTGGCAGTGTCGCCAGTCTTGTATGGGGAGGCACAGGCCTTGACCCCGGCAAGGTTTAATATTCTTGCCAGCAGGTCTTTTGAGGGAAGCGACCGAAGGGGCCTGGCTTCCCTCTCCCCCCTAAGGGGGTTTGCCCTACCGAGCCGCTTTGATGGGGAGCGGCTGGCTAAGGGCTGCCTGCTGGCTTTCTTGGCAGTCCCCTTGAAAAGAAAAGATGGGACTGCCGCTGGGAAAAGGGAGGTGCCCGAAAGCACCTCCAGAGAAGGGGGTGAGGGGGAGTCCCCTGCACCCGTAGGCGAAGGAGAGGAGTAAGCCTCCTCTCCGGTTAGAGAAATATGGAGGGTCCCCTGTGCAAGCACAGGGGGGGGGGACCTCCATTTTTTCGGTGGAGCTGCCCAAGGGCGGCTCCGTCGATGAGCAAGGGGGAGTTAAAGGGGTTTGGGTTTATTTTGGTTGTTCATCTATGGGCATGGTGACCCTATTTTTGCCACGGGACGCAATAGCTCATCACCCCTCGCAGTAGCCCGCACTGCGAGAGGTGCTTACAAGCCCGGCAGAGCCAGGCGCCGCCATTCGGGACCACCCCTTCCGCCTGGTGGCCTGGCAGTCCATCGGCATGGCGGCTCCACCTTGGACATGGCGTAAAAAAGATAGATTTTGAAGAGGAGAGGAAAAGGGATGTGAGGAAGGTATGGGTGGGGATGAAGCAGGTTGTTAAAAAATTCCCATCCCGAACCGGAGCTCAGGGGTTAGGGAACAATGTCCCCTCCCCCCCCAGCCCCGATCCGGGGTGGTTGGCTTGAGAAGAATGTCAGCATCTACCCTGTGAAATTAGAGGCTGACCAGAGAAAGTTGTGGGAGAGGTTGTATGAAAAGCGACGAGGTAGGGAAGAAATCGGGCTATCTGAAGGAAGGAAGAGAGGCTAAGCTGGGGCCGGACGGAGCACTGGATCCCGTCAGCACGGCGGCCAGGATGGCAAATCGCCGCGCCCCTTACGGGGCGATCCGGGACGATTAGCTGAGAAGAAGGTCAGCTTCTACCCTGTGAAATTAGAGGCTGACCAAAGAAAGTTGTGGGAGAGGTTGTATGAAAAGCGACGAGGTAGGATAGGAATACAGGCTATCTGAAGGAAGGAAGAGAGGCTAAGCTGGGGCCGGACGGGGCGCTGGATCCCGTCAGCACGGCGGCCAGGATGGCAAATCGCCGCGCCCCTTACGGGGTCCAGTCGGAGCAGAGCATCCGACGTGGAGTGAAACTTACGGAAGCCGCACTGTGAAGAAGACAGATGGCCTCCGCTGTCCAGGAAATATGCTAATCTAACATTTACCAATTTCTCCATCAACTTGCACACGCAAGAGGTTAGAGAGATTGGGCGGAAACCGGTCGGAGTAGAGTGATCTCTCCCAAGCTTGCGAAAGGCGAGCACAGTAGCGATTCGCCAGGAGTCTGGGAGAAGACCTTCCACCCAGATCCTGTTGAACAGATCTAACAGAAAGGCCATGCCTCGCTCACCCAGGTGTCGAAGCATGGCGTACGGGACATCGTCCGGACCATGGGCGGTGTCCGCGCACGAAGCGAGAGCGGAACGCAACTCACTCACAGTAAACTTGTCGTTGAAGGGTTCTCCGCCTCTGGAGGTAAAGTCCAGCCGGCGGCCTTCCGCGACATCACGACGTGCATTGAATGCTGGTGGAGCAGCATCACGGCTAGAGAATGCGGAAAAAGCGGTCGCTAAGGATTCCGCCACGGGCGCGGGGTCCGAGATTGCGGTCCCATTCTCCTGGAGAACGGGAGGGGGGTCCTGCGAGAACTTGCCCCGAATCCTTTTGACTCGATTCAACACCTCAGCTAAAGGGGTCTTCCCGTTAAGTGAAGACACGTATTCCCGCAAAGAAAAGCGGCGGGCGTGCTTCGAAATATACCGAACCTAGCCCTGGCCCGACGAAATTCAGCGACAGTGAAATCGTTCAGGCGGCGCTTATAGCGCATGTAGGCATAACACTTCTGTTTGAAGGCCGTCTCACACTCGGCCGACCACCATGGGAGTGGTTGGCGTGCAAAACGGCTAGACGTCCTAGGAATAGTAGTCAGGCCCACGGTGATGAGGTTGCCGGAGAAGAACTCAACGGCCTCATCTACCGACCTAAACTCCTCGACTGAGATAGAGAATTCAGTCATTTCCTGAAATGCAGGCCACTGCGCTGGCGCCAAGCACCACCGAGGTGGTCTCTCAGGCGGCAGTTGCCCTGAAAATGATATTTAAATGGGAAAGTGATCACTACCATGGAGGTCATCGACTAACCCCCAATCAAAATCAGGCTGTGCATCCGAAGATTACAAAGATAGGTCAAGGCAAGAAAATGAAGCGTTTCTCGGACAGTGATGCGTAAACTCATCCACATTTAGGACACCTATCTCCAGCTCTTCGATTAATTTTTTTTTGTTTTTGTTTTTAAGAGCTCATCTGGCGACTGCCTACTTGGGCATTAGTCGCCGTATTAAAACTGGCCTAGTTCTAGGCTACTTTAAAATAAAATTAAAGAGAGAAAAAAAAACAACACCCCAAAAGGGGGAAAGGAAGCAAGCTGGTGCGTCGGGGAGAGGTCCCCCCGGCGCAGGATCGTGCAACTAAAGGAAAAAAACAAACAAAAAACAACCCCCCCAAAAAAACAAATGCAAAAAAACAACAAAACAAAACAAAAAAACAAACAAACCTTGCTTAAATAATAGGGAGAAGGCCGGCCTCCCCCAAGAAGTCAACAAGTCCACAAGTCAATGTGCACGAATCTGTCCCGAGCACAAGGGACAGGCGGTAGCGACCCCGCCCATCCCGGTACTGCGACAGGTATCGTGCGCGAAGATCACCCAGACTGGGACATTCGACAAGAATGTGCCGAACAGTCTGGGGGACGACGCAGTCGTTGCAATAGGGCGCGGGCGAGCGCTCCATCAGATAGCGATGCGTCACACGAGTGTGTCCGATTTGGAGACGACAGGAAGCAACCTGAAGCCGCCGCGGCATTGGGGGATAGGTCCATGGGAACAGTCGCGGCGCAATGGCACGCAACTTTAAGTTCCCTTCGACCGTCTCCCATCTTCTTTGCCAAGCAGTCCGAAGAGCTGCCCGTATTCCTGCCATGTAGTCGGTGTGAGGAAGAGCGAAACGCTGGTCCGGTCGCAGAGTCCTCACGGACTCTTTGGCGCCCTCATCGGCGCGCTCATTCCCCGCAATTCCTACATGTCCAGGAACCCAGCAGAAGATAATCTCGACATCTGCCCGGCTCGCCAGAACCGTGGCGTCACGGATATCGCGAACCAGGGGATGCAGAGATTCCAATGCCCCGAGAGCACTCAGGGCGCTTTGTGAGTCGCTATAGATCACAATCCGGTCTCCGAACCGGGCACGTCGCGTAATCTCCCGTACCGAGTGGTGTATTGCCACCAGCTCGGCCGTAAAGACAGACGCAGCGCCTGGTAGAGCCCCGCTGACTTCAAACAGAGGGGATACGGCGTGGAAGCCGACCCCCTCTTGGGACTTGGAGCCATCCGTATACACTGGCACGGTACCAGCGTGACACGATGTGTGCTCCAAAAAGGTCGAACGCAATACTCCCGGCGCAGTACAAGCTTTGGGAGCAGAGGCGTGGCGACAAATAGCCAATGTGGTACCCTCCAGGGTGGCGTCCTGGGCAGAACCAGGGGCGCCACCGGCACGAGAGCTATATCTACCTCTCGAAGGAGTTTCCTGGCCCTAAACCCAAAGGGCTTAGGGTATGACTGGCGTTTCTCGGCGGCATAGGCACCATCGAGATCAGCTGCGGATGCAGTGAGAGCTGTTGGAGACTAAGGGAGGCGCCGGGCTCGCGCGTACAGGCGAGTGATGCACTGCACGCGGCGCAGAGAGAGTGGCATCTCCCCAGCATCGACCAACAGGCTCTCAATGGGGGAAGTGCGGAAGGCACCGGTCGCAAGGCGAAGGCCGGTGTGGTGGATTGAATCCACCTTCCACAATAAACGCTCGGCTGCGGATGCATAAAACTCGCATCCGTAGTCGAGCTTCGAGCGAACAAAGGATCGATAAAAAAGTAAGGCGGGAGCCCTATCAGCGCCCCAAGCGCTGAACGTCACGGAACGGAGAATGTCCATGGTGCGGGTACAAGAGACCCTAAGGCTGCGAATATGAGCCTCCCAGGTGAGGCGTCGGTCGAATACAAGACCAAGGAAACGGTGCGACTCAACCACATCCAGGCGCACCCCATTAAGAAACAAATCTGGGTCGGGGTGAAGCCGTGGATGGCGGCAGAAGTGCACCACCTTAGTCTTGGCCAAAGAAAACCGAAACCTGTGCGCTTCGGCATAGCGAGAGACGCGGTTCAATGCCTGTTGGAGTCGACGCTCCAGAGTTGGCATCTGGGCTGTGCCAACAGAGATCGAAAGGTCTTCCACGTAGAGCGAAGCGAGAACATTTTCCGGCAGCATCAAGGTGATGCCGTTGATGCTCAGGGCAAAGAGTGTGACACTGAGGACACTTCCATGCGGGACACCCTCTTCCTGCTCCTCTGGGCCGGAGAGGGCTCCCCCTACCCGTACGCGGAATCGAAGATCTCGACAAGATTCAGATATAAACATTGGGAAGCGCCCCCTCGCCCCCATCATGTGGAGAGTCTCCATGATACCGTATCGCCATGCGGTATCATAGGCCTTCTCCAGATCGAAAAACAGCGTGGCGTAGTGCTGTCTACGAAGGAAAGCCTCACAGACAGCATTTTTCATTCGGAGCAGAGCATCCGACGTGGAGTGGAACTTGCGGAAGCCGCACTGTGCGGAAGACAGATGGCCTCCGCTGTCCAGAAAAAAGGCTAATCTAACATTTACCTATTTCTCCATCAACTTGCACACGCAAGAGGTTAGAGAGATTGGGCGGAAACCGGTCGGAGTAGAGTGATCTCTCCCCGGTTTGCGAAAGGCGAGCACAGTAGCGATTCGCGAGGAGTCTTGGAGAAGACCTTCCACCCAGATCCTGTTGAACAAATCTAACAAGCACGGCAGCCAGGATGGCAAATCGCTGCGCCCCTTACGGGGTAGGCCTTGCAGAGCCAGATGCCGCCATTTGGGACCACCCCTCCCGCCTGGTGGCCTGGCAGTCCATCGGCATGGCGGCTCCACCTTAGACACGGCGTAAAACTGATAGATCGTGAAATGAGAAGGAAAAGGGTTGTGAGGAAGGTATGGGTGGGGATGAAGCAGGTTAAAAAACCCATCCCGATCCGGAGCTCAGGGGGTAGGGAACGTTGTCCTCTCCCCCCTCAGCCCCGATCCGGGGTGGTTGGCTTGAGAAGAAGGTCAGCATCTACCCTGTGAAACTAGAGGCTGACCAGAGAATGTTGTGGGAGAGGTTGCTTAAAAAGCGACGAAGTAGGGGAGAAATACAGGCTATCTGAAGGAAGGAAGAGAGGCTAAGCTGGGGCTGGACGGAGCACTGGATCCCGTCAGCACGGCGGCCAGGATGACAAATCGCCGTGCTCCTTACGTAGTACCAAAGCACGAACATTAAGAAGAGATCCTTTCATCTTCCCCCATCTCCCGAACAAATTGGGGGTTTGGGTGATGAAAGGATCTCTTCGTTGGTCACCAGACATATTTATATTTCACCTCGTTTTGTGATCCTCTTTGCTATTGGGCTTCCCATAAGATTGTTGCGAAACGTTGATCGTTAAATCGGATTTGGGTGATACGATAACGTTCCAAGAAATTATTACCCGACTCCAAAAGGTAATTATGAATATTCTTGGCTGGGCGATGAGCAGAAATCCTGATATGATTTTTCCTTCGATGAAAACAAGAAGACTGCAGTTCTATTTATTTAGTGGTGGGGGGGGGGGAATGAAGGAGGAGTTCGAATTAGATTGATTATCGATTTCACGAGCTTATGAGGAAAACAAGAAGACTGCAGTTTTATTTATTTAGTGGCAAGGGGTGGGGGATGGAGGAGGAGTTCCAATTAGATTGATTATCGATTTTACGAGCTTATCTTTGGCGATGCTTAAATACAACTCTCTTAATGTTCGTGTTTTGGTACGATGAATGAATAAGACTCGTTTTGATGTAAGATCAGTTTCTTAAATGCTATCTCCTAATGCGTATAAATGACTTGGTTGGTATGACCCGCGAGCGATATGTTAAACTGCTCCTCGGAATGATTTCTCTCGAATGATCCTCTTTCCTCCTCGATTTGCTCGTTTTATACTTGGACACATTTACAAACATACAGATAAATATACATATACAATACTTTTGAAAAGCTTTTCTTTCGTGAGAAAATTTACTGTAACGGTGAAATTTGGTCAAACGCTTTTTTACGTCTTCCTTAATAAAAATATAATATTGGTGTTGTAATTTGATGCTCACCGAGTGTCGTTACGATCGAGCTAACTCATTTTAAGGTTCCCTTTGTAACGAGAGAATAATTGATCTCATTCCCAGTTTACCTTTTCACTGCGACTTTGGTCTTTTCGAGAAATCAAAATGGGAATGGTTCTAAAATATCCTGTTACATGTTATAATGTTTCATTTGAGTTTCTTTTTGTTCCGTTTCACACACATACTTTTTTTTACATTGGCTGAGTGTACACATTACTACTTCATGGGTTTGTGTGTGCACATATTGTGTGCACCACATCACTTCCCCCTGAGAGAGATACTTAGCATCTTTAATATAGAATATATACTAATGAACATATTTACACATATATACAAGCATAGTTCGAGGTTCACCAGTTCGACTAAGATAAAAAGTTGTACAAACTGATGTGCACTTTATATTTGTGTGCGTTAACAAACCACATTTTATAATCTTATTCATATATTTACATCTTGATAACATAAGGAAATACAGAATAAAATGAATTTGGTTATTAGCTCACAATGAGTCTATCGGTACACAACTTGCTTTAAAAAATAATGATAGCACGGATTTCTTGCAAACTTTATTTGCCTACCAGAACGCGAACATACATTTGTAGTATTAACATGATTTGTTTGATTGTTCACATTAGATTCGCTATTATGTATTGAAATATTTTCATTAACTTCACTATCACTTATATCGTCGGGGATATTTACAGAGATATGGTCATTGCCGGAATAGTTATACGTATTTACAGAATTATGATATACTTGTGGCGTTCTAACAGGTTTTAGTCTGTCTATTGACACAGTTTCAGCACGTCCATGAAGGAGTTCTATTTCGAACACTGTCGTTTCCAGCGATAACCTTGAATGGACCAGCATATGGCCCTTCTAACGGCTTTCTTATACGATCGACACGCACCCAAACATGCGTAGCGTCGCACAAGTCTTTAGGAACAAACACTGTTTTCAAATGTAAGTGTCCTTGAGACATTTGAGCGAAATCTATCTGTGTGATTGTTTTCGCTAATTCAGTCACAAATTTTGAATTACCTTTAGATGATGAGTAAGTGACAAATGGTCTAGGATTAAAAAGAGTGGTACCTGTGGCAGCGGTAAATGGGGAGGAAAAAACGGATTCGTTGGGCAATGATCTGATTCTCAACAGAACAATTGGAAGGGCCCATTATCCAGCCTTTTTTACGTGCCATAATGGAAGTCTTGAAATTACGGTGTGCCCTTTCTACTAATCCGTTCGTGGACGGTCTATAGGCCGTTGTTCTCAGATGATGAAAACCAATGAGGGTCGAGAGTTCCTGAAAAATTTCGGACCCGAACTGCGTCCCTAGATCGGTAATCGCGTACAAAGGAACGCTAAAGAGGGAAATCAGGCCGTTTAAGAAGGACAAATCTACCGTCGCCGCGCTTATATCGGGAATCGGTATTGCTTCTATCCATCCAGTTTTAATTCATTTAAGGGAACCTTTGATGCCGGGATGTGATAGATTATGCAGTTGGCTAAAAATGGTATTTTTGCAAACCAAAGGAACGACTGGTCTGGGATATTGAGAGGACACATCACACTAGAGGGTAATATTCTCGGGAAATGGAAATGGCTCAAGTTTACATTGGAATTTCTCGACTTCGCCATCTTTCGCTTGTTCTGCTGACAATGTTTGAAGGTCAAGGGGTTATACCAGGACTGCGTAGACGTTTCTCGACAGAGTCAACAACTACGTTATTTTCTCCTTGGGTGTAGGCTATGTCGTTGATGTACTCCAATATCACTGTCCAATTCCTTTGCTGTCTCTCAGTTTTCACATGTGATGGTGATGAGAAAGCGGAAATAACTGGTTTATGATCCGTCGACCTTCGATCATGTTTTGGAAGTGTATGACTGCTAAGTATGCTGCCAAAAGTTCGCGATCATATGTTGAATAAACTTGCTGCGTCTTGCTCGAATAAAAGGCTATAGTTTGAGGAAAACCATTCACCATTTGATGAAGGGCAGCACTGACTTGCATTTTTCGAGGATGTGTGAAAGGTCATTGATAATTATAGAGACTAACGGGGCTTCTGATTGTTAAATTTTAGAAGATAATTTGGTGCCTTTGCCTACTAGAATGCCTTGACCACAGTCTACCAAAAGATCGTAATGAGCGAGAAAATCTGCTCCTAGAATGGGTGATGTAATGTCCGCGACTACCAACATCCAATTGAAGGTACGGCGTAAACTGGTATGACTATATCTAGCATGACTTCACCGTGTACTTTGATCTTACCACCGTTGGCTGTAGCAATATTTACACTCGACTTTCTCATTTCGTAATACTGTACGAGGTTGATGGGAATAATCGAGACGCCTGCGCCAGTGTCTATAAGGAATTCGCCTTTCTTTTCATTTAATTTAATAGCGACAGTGATTAACACTGGCATACCGGTCATCGCATTAATTTTCGCACGCCTTACTAGTTTTCCGAGGGAATAGGAGATAAGGTTCTAGATGATGGTAGGATTTCTATATTTTCTCTTCGTTAAGGCCATTTGCACCATGGCCTGCAATGTTTCGCCACTGGACCAAAAAATAAATGGGCTCGACATACTAAAGGTTTTTGATCGCTACGAAACGTTTAAGTCACAGCGGTATACTATCATTACGCTTATTTGTAAATATATTCGTGCCAGTGTACAGGCCACTGGGATTTAACCGTGCATCTTTCACATTACTAGCACTAGCTTCGAGAATAGAACAAATGTTATTGTTACTTATATGGTATTTGGTTATTAATTGGATTTACTTTAGTTAATAAATCAGCCTAAATAGCTATTTGAAAACCATTAACATAAATTTGTTGAGTTTGGATGGAAATAGTCGTCTGCTGATTTTTAGGGCTAACGACTGACGTGAAATGAATTTAGAAAACTTCTGAACTAAGTGTGTAAGAAAAACAGAAATAAACAAAATAAATATATTTATAAAATCATCCAATGCACAATGAGAGAATTGAATTAGGAATACAACGTAAGATATAGTAAAGTAAATATGATAAAGATGTGGTAAAGTAACTATGATTTAAAGTAACAGGATGTAAAGTTACTAAGATATGAAGTGACTATGTTCTAAAGTGACTATGATTGTATGTGAATTGGGATCTTGATTGGAAGTAAAGTCGAGCACGTTTGGATGGTGACGCGAACACAAAATGAGAGAGTCAATTCGTGTTATTTCACAAGTGGTGAAATGCGTGTGTTTGTATGTGCGTGAAATTCTAAGAGATGTTGTTTGAACCAGTGCGTTAAATGAAATCAGTTTCTCATAACGTGATATTTGAATTATTAAAGGTTACATAAAGTAAATAAATTGCAAAAAGTTATGCATAAAATAATTGAATGATTGAATTGACAAAAGTTAAGTAAAATAAATGAGGCACAGCACAAAGTTGCCCATGACGTCCTTACAAACCGACCGACTAATGGCTCTGATCTCCTCCATGATGGCTTCCTTGAGTTCCGTGATGGTCCTGGGTCTCCCTGCGTAACACTCTGTCTTTAAAGTAGCCCCAGAGAAAGGAATCGGGGATGGGGGGGGGCTAAAGTTTGGGCAGTGAGGTGCCCACTCAAAATCAGTCTTGAGACTGATCACACGGCCACCAAAGTTCTCTTTCAGCCAATGTTGGGACAGGTTTGAAGTATGAGAGCTTGCTCCATCTTGCTAGAACCAGAACTTCCCCATAAGTGACGGGAACAGGGTCTGCAGCTCCTTCTTGAAGGTTTTGAGGACCTCAACATACCGCTCCTTGGTGACTGTCACTGTCACGCCAGATTCCTCGAAGAAGAATGGTCCGATGATGTCTCTGGCTAAGATTGCAGTCCATACCTTGCACTTAGGGAAATGTAAGGGATTGGTGGCTACCTCATTTGGTCTGGAGATACCCCAGAAGACATCTGTCTTCGAGTTTACCTTTCCTTCAAGATGGAAGTGAGCTTCATCTGAGGTCCAAACGAGGTTAAGGAAAGTTGGGGTCTCCTGAATAATAACTGCCATAGCCTTTATCTGCTCCTTGTCTGAGGCTGTAGGGGTCTACTAGCACTCTCCTCCAAGTCTCACGGGATATACCGAGGGACTGACTTCGCTTGTGCACATAGCGTTTTGGACTCTGCTGAACTGACTCTCTCACGCTCTCGATCAGCTCAGCTGTACGCTTTCTGGGGCGTCCTGAATGGCTTGGACGGTTGTCACTGGCTGAATTGAGGTTCTCCACTGCCCCATAGTTATCGAAATGGTCCACCCTGTCCTGAATTCTGCTCTTGGAGGGGGCTTTTTCACATTCGAACTGATGCACGAAAGTGACCTGCACTTTCTTGAACGAGCCTGTCTTGTAGTATGGTTTGACGCAGTATATTCTTTGCTGGAGCTCTCATTGAGATCTAGTTGTGTCCATAGGCGTTGCTTCTGCCATGTCCAGCAAAGTAATGGTGATTAGTGAATGAATGAAGGATACATCACAAAAAAAGTGTGTACAGGCCTGTTTTTTAAGGGAGGGGGGCACCCTGTATTAATTGTGTAACCATATCAGTACCCCACGTGCTGAACGCTTGATATTATTATTTATTTTGTAATGCTAAAAAAAAATTCCTCTGATCGTTATTATTATTCTGTGATAACCTAATGTCCTTTTATGCTTTTCTATCATCCTGTTCAACTCAATTTTATGAAAGCCCCTCTCATTTACTCGATTAAGAACCCAACAAGGGGGTACCCTGTAAAGCCTGTCACACTTTGTACCAAGAGGAGTGACACGTCCTCCCGGCCTGAGTGGAAATAGGAAAGGCCGTCACTGGGTTGACTTAATTGTCTGATGGGGCCTGGGGAAGTTGTTGCTGCGCTTCCTCCTCGCACCCTCTCAGTGATACTTTGTATTTTATTTACTCTGCGACTATCCCCTTAATTTTTGTCTACCTTCACTTGGTACCAGGAGGAACTATTCTCACCCCAGACAGGGGATGAGGGATATAACACACAAGCTCCCTTTTTCTTGTTCTTCTTTAGTGGTCACAAGTGTAAGCAATAAGTGGCAAGTTTCAAAAGGTTAGTGCAGGTGAGAGCGAGGAGAAGAGAGGCACCACCACTCTCGACAGGTGGAGAGGCTCCCCTCATACATACTGAATGCGGTTTTCCCTTTGCCACCTTCGGGGGATGCGGCCCAGAGGAAGGAAGTGAGCCCTCCTGGTCAACTCTCCACATGCAGCGGGCGCCCCCTTTTAGTTTTTCAGGTTACCTCTAAGAACATGACAAGAAAGGGGACGGCCTAATGAGTGTCGCCATAGGCCCTGTGAGTCACTGGTCGGGAGACCCGACCCCTTGGAGTGTCGGTAGAACCCATCACGCTGTATTTTTTTAAACACTAATCTGGCGACTGCCTACTAGGGCATACGTCAACGTTAATCATCCATCGCGTAATGCTAGGCTATATAAAAAAAAATGTGAAGAAAAGACACCAAACATCTCCAAGAAGTCAGATAGTCCACAAGTCAGTGTCCAAAGTACGATGGACAAGCGGTAGTGACTCCGTTCATCCCGGTACCGGGATAGGTAACGTGCGCTAAGATCACTCAGACTGGGACATTCAATAAGAATGTGCCCAACAGTCTGGAGGACACCGCAGTCGGGGCGTTGATTTTTTTTTTATGAGCCTATCTGGCGACTACCCACTTGGGCACAAGTCGCCGCACTCACGACAGCCTAGCACTAGGTTACTTTAAGGTACGAATATAAAAAACAACAACAAAAATAAAAAGGAAAAAAGGCATCAATCAGGAAGCACGCTCCGGCGTCGGAGGGTGGTTCGCCGCCCCGGCGCAGGAGCGTGCTACCTAAAAAAAAAACCTAGTTAAATAAAGGGGAGAAGGCAGGCCTCCCCCTAAAAGTCTATATGTCCACCAGTCAATCTACACGAACTCCTCCCGAATACAAAGAACAGGTGGTAGCGACCCCGCCCATCCCGGAACAGGTAACGTGGCGGAGATCGTCCAGACTGGGACATTCAAAAAGAATGTGCTGAACAGTCTGGGACACAACACAGTCTTCACAGTAGGGCGCTGGCGAGCGCTCCACCAAATGACGGTGCGTCTCGCGAGTGTACCCAATTCGGAGACGACAGGAAGCAACCTGAAGCCTTCGCGGCATTGTGGGGTAGGTCCATAGGAGCAGTCGCGGCGCAATGGAACGCAACTTTAAGTTCCCTTCGACCGTCTCCCATCTTCTATGCCAAGCTGCCCGTATTACTGCCATGTAGTCGGTGTGAGGAAGAGCGAAACGCTAGTCAGGTCGCCAAGTCGTCGCAGACTCTTTGGCACGCTCATTCCCCGCAATTCCCTACATGTCCAGGAACCCGCCCGGCTCGCCAAAACCGTGGCGTCACGGATATCGCGAACCAGGGGATGTGGTGATTCCAATGCCCCGAGAGCACTCAAGGCGCTTTGTGAGTGCTATAGATCACAATCCGGTCTCGGAACCGGGCATGTAGAAGTCTAAATACCGCGTACATAGGTGTGCGAAGAAACACTCCGACACAAAGCTGCGCGCCTTCTCGTATCCCCAAACGCACCTCTCGCCTCGAATTCTCCGACGCCCTTTTTCACACCGCCGTAAAATCCGAGATGGCTCGAAGCCGTAAATGACATCGTCAGCCCAAAGATGAAAAAAAGGTCTTTAGCACGACGATACGGATTTTACGAGAATTCAATTTTCTCTCTCGATTCTGCTCGTGAGAAATAAAAGGAAGACTTCTCCCTGAAGTTTGTGTGAAACTCGATCCACATAAGAAACCGTTCGCCCGCTGCAAGGAAGGAACTTCTCGGGTAATTGGTCGTTGCCGTCACGGTACTTGTAGGTGCCAAACTTCTCGCAGCTACCCCTCGCCACTTCAGAGTCTGAGCTTAGACAGGACCTCCCTCTGCGGATTATCGTAGAGGTAGCTATGTAATCGGTTTTGGCTACCCACTTCAGAAGCCGAATAATCGGACAGGTACTTCAAGGAAGAATTGCGATTTGAGTCACCGTGTGGCTCACCTTCGTGATCCGGCAAAGGATCAGCATATCACCGGTCTACGATTACCCTCTCATTCGGTAACCTCGGACGGCCGGACTAGGTGCGATCATCGTAACCAGAAAATCTTCACCACCCCCTTTCAAAAATACTTACGAACTCAAAGGCATCGTTAATTGATTTATCCCCTCTTCTAACTTCACCAGTTTATTTGTGAACTATAATTCTCACCCTGAGCCCATGCCCTCGAGTATTAGAAGTGCTTACTTAATTCAGTGTTTAACTCAATAATAATATTCCCTTCATTCTGTTTAGTGTCATTAAGACGCAAACATCCCAGTGAGTAATCTGCAAGTAATCACCACCACATTTTGTAGACTTATTTATTCAGTGCAAGATTAATCCTATTTATATGCGCTGTTGCTTATTTCAAATTCATGTACATTAAAGAATATGTTTGTATATGTGTGCTTAACTAATTTGGAAGATCCTTTGGCAATTATTAAGGAATCTACTCGGCTTAAATCTCAATATTACACCGACCCACTAATGGTTGGCTTTTACTAAGTGGAGAACACACTCAGGGGATCATCATCTTAGTTTTGGTCAAAAGGATACGTACCGGGGTTATTCTTATTCACTGGAAGTAGCTAGGGTAGGTGTATTGGATACGCTTCACCTCGGTGCAGTAAAAAAAATATATGTACAGGAAGTGGGACTGGGATTACCTACTCACTAAACCTCGACAGGGCACGTCGCGTAATCTCCCGTACCTAGTGGTGTATTGCAACCAGTTCTGCCGTGAAGACAGACGTAGTGGCTGGAAGAGCCCCGCTGACTTCAAACAGAGGGGATACGGCGTGGAAGTCGACCCCTTATTGGGACTTGGAGCCATCCGTATATACTGGCATGGTTCCAGCGTGACACAAGGTGTGCTCCAAAAAGGTCGAACGCAATACTCCTGGCGCTGTACAAGCTTTGGGAGCAGAGGCGTGGCGACAAATAGCCAAATGTGGTACCCTCCAGGGTGGCGTCCTGGGCAGAACCAGAGGTGCCACCGGCCCGAGAGCTATACCTAGCTCTTGAAGGGGTTTCCTGGCCCTAGACCCAAAGGGCTTAGGGTATGACTGGCGTCGCTTGGCGGCAAAGACACCGTCGAGATCAGCTGCGGATGCAGTGAGAGCTGTTAGCGACCGAGGAAGGCGCCGGGCTCGCGCGTACAGGCGAGTAATGCACTGCATGCGGCGTAGAGAGAGTGGCATCTCCCCAGCATCGATCAACAGGCTCTCAATGGGGGAAGTGCGGAAGGCATCGGTCGCAAGGCGAAGGCTGGTGTGGTGAATCGAGTCCACCTTCCGCAATAAACGCTCGGCGGCGGATGCATAAAACTCGCATGCGTAGTCGAGCTTCGAACGAACAGAGGATCGTTAAAGAAGTAAGGAAGTAGCCCCATCAGCGCCCAAAGCGCTGAACGTCACGGAACGGAGAATATCCATTGGGCGAGTGAAAAAGACCCTAAGGCTGCGAATATGAGCCTCCCAGGGGAGGCGTTGGTGAAATACAAGACCAAGGAAACAGTGCAATTCAACCACTTCAAGGCGTACCTCATTAAGAAACAAGTCCGGGTCAGGGTGGAGTCGTGGATGGCAGCAGAAGTGCACCACCTTAGTCTTGGCGAAGGAAACCCGAAAGCTGTGCGCTTCGGTATAACGAGAGACGCGGTTCAATGCCTGTTCGAGTCGACGCTACAGAGTTGGCATCTGGGCCGCGCCAAAAGAGATCGAAAGGTCGTCCACGTAGAGCGTAGCGAGAACATCTTCGGGCAGCCGTTGATGCTCGGGGCAAAGTGTGACACTGAGGACACCTTCCTGCTACATTGGGCGGGAGAGGGCTGCCCACACCCGTACGCGGAATTGACGATCTCGCAAAAATTTAGATATTAAGATTGGGAGGCGTCCCCTCGCCCCCATCGTCTGGAGAACTCCATGGTACCGTATCGTCATGAGGCATCATAGGCCTTCTCCAGATCGAAAAACCGTGGCGTAGTGGTGTCTACGAAGGAAGGCCTCGCAGACGGCATTTTTCAGTCGGAGCAGAGCATCCGACGTGGAGTGGAACTTGCGGAAGCCGCACTGTGCAGAAGAAAGATAGCCTCCGCTGTTCATAAAAAAACCTAATCTAACGTTTACCAATTTTTCCATCAACTTGGACACGCAAAAGGTTAGAGAGATTGGGCGGAAACCGGCCGGAGTAGAATGATCTCTCCCTGGTGTGTAAGCAGCGAGCACAGTAGCGATTCGCCGAGAATCCTGGAGGAGACCCTCCACCCTGATCCTGTTGAACAAATCTAACAGAAAGGCCATACATCGCTCACCCAGGTGTCGAAGTATGGCGTACGGGACATCGTCCGAACCATGGGCGGTGTCCGCGCACGAGGCAAGAGCGGAACGCCTCTGGAGGTAAAGTCGCACCGGCGGCCTTCCGCGAAATCACGTCCATTGAATGCTGGCAGAGCCACATCCAGGCTAGAGAATGTGGAGAAGCGGTGGCGAAGGATTCTGCCACGGACGCGGGGTCTGAGATTGCGGTCTCATTCTCCTGGAGAACGGGAGGGGGGTCCTGCGAGAACTTGCCCCGAATCCTTTTGACTCGCTTCCACACCTCTGCTAGAGGGGTCTTCCCGTTAAGTGAAGACACGTATGCCCGCCAAGTAGAGCGGCGGGCGTGCTTCGAAATATACCGGAACCTAGCCCGACGAAATTCACCGAAAGTGAAATCGTTTGGGCGGCGCTTATAGCGCATCCGCTTGAAGGCCGTCTCACACTCAGCCGACCACGATGGGAGTGGTCGGCGTACAAAATGGCCAGACCTTCTAGGAATAGTAGCTATGCCCGCGGCAATGAGGTCGCCGGAGAAGAACTCAACGGCCTCATCTACCGACCTAAACTCCTCGACGGAGATAGAGAATTTCCTGAAATGCAGACCACCACGCCAAGCACCAACGGGGCAGACTCTCGGGCGGCAGAGGCCCAGAAAATGATATTTGAATGGAAAAGTGATCACTACCATGGAGGTCATCGACCATTTCCTAATCAAAATCGGGCTGTGCATCCAGAGAGCTCAAAGATAGATCGAGGCAGGAAAATGAAGCGTTTCTCGGGCAGCGATGCGTAAACTCATCCACATCTAGGATACCCATCAAAATCTCGTCAATCAGGTCGGCAAGGACTTGTTCCCGCGGATTGATAAGTGTAGTCTACTCAGAGGGGGTTTCTACTGTTTAGATCTCCGAGCAAGAGAAAGGACCTCGGCAACCGTGCCACGACGCGGCAGAAGTTCCCCGCGTCGAAGTCTGCTGACGGTGGAATGTACGCGGAAATAAAAGTATACCTCATATCAAGGTGCAGCTGCACACCTACTGCCATAAAGGAGGTATCTAAAGCGAAGAGAAGAACGGAGACATCATGCCGGGTGTAAATCGCACATCCTCCCACCCGGCCCCCATCCCGTGGTGGTGGGGTCGCAAAACCTTTATACCCCCGGAGGGTGGGCAGAGGGCATTCGTCCAGCATGGCCTCCTGCGAAAAATAACAGGGAACGGGAGGAGACAAGCCACCGCAGCAACTCCCAGTTGGCCCGGACTCCGAAGCAAATTCATTGAAGCAATATACCCTCCAGGCCTAGCTCGAGAACGCAGGGGCCCTCTTCAAGAGAAGACCCTCACGGAAATACCGTACGCTTCCCGGAGGCAGAACCCTGGGCGCTGTTAGCCGGAAAATGCGCTATTGAATTCGAGGACTTATTGAGTGAGGTTGGGGCTCGCCATGGGAGCTTTTTCATGCCTCTGCCTAGAAACCTTCGGCAGGCGTTGCGGCTTCGGAGGGGGGGCTCTTTGCGAGGATCCACCATCTCCGAACCACCCAGCCCACCCCTAGGGGTGGCCGAAGGAGCCGAAGCTCCTTTGTTGATGTTCTCCTTTCGGGGGCAGCTTTAGGAACTCCTGTAGATGTACCTGGCGACCAAATTCAGGGGTGTTGCCTCTTGTGAGTTTAACGACTCGGTGGAGGCGCGTGGGCGTTTCGCCTTACGGGAAACGCTGACGCTGGGGAAGGGAGCCCTAGTTTTAGCCGGGGCTTTGTGTGGACCTTTTGTGCCGCCAGCTTTACCAGGGAAGCGCCCGGGGTGGGTAGAACCCGCAGAAGGGTTCCGAATGGGCGCGGAAACGACCGTACTCTTAGGCCTGGAGAGGCCAGGAGCAGAGAGTGTCATTTTCAACATTGAGGCATAGGACGTCGCGCGTAGCGCCAGGACCGAGTCTTTAGGCTAGCGAAATGAGAGACGATCCTGAGCCTGAACAGCCAGGATTTCCTTCTCAAGGAAATACGCACCACATTGCTTCGAATAAGCGGGGTGCGACTCTCCGCCATTGACACACTTGGCCACACACGATTTGGACCTATCGTGTGTGGACTTGGACCAACTTACACAGGTTTCTGGTAACCCGACTTTGCAAGTCGAGGGGAGCGATTAGTATGGCCGCAGCGGTGGCAGAAAAAACACCTCCGCGGCAGTGGCACGAATGCTTTCACGCGGTAGCGATACCAACCGTCACGCACCGACTCAGGGAGCATGGCACAGTCTTATGTGACGAAGAGAGTGGGGGTGGGTCTCGAGGCCCCTCCCTGTTATCTCATCACACGTTCAACCTTGACGGCCCCATGGTCGGCAAGCTCTAAGGTTATGTCCTCTATGGAGTCGTCCACAAGTTCCCTCGCATAAACTAGTCCTCCGCCGGCAGGAGCCCCCAGGCCGGATGGAGGAGATCCCTCCCCTCCTTGTACTGCCTTGGAGACCCGAGCCGTTTGAGGAGCAGCTTGCATGAGGGCAGATTCACTCCTATGGAAGGCCCTACCGTCTGAGGCTGGGTTGCCTCAAGGACCATCTCTATTTCGGGAGGGGGGTGGGGCTTTAGTTGACCATCCGCCTCGAGGACATCACGGATCCTATTGCCAGCGGGTCTTTAGAGGAAAGCGACCGAAGGGATGTGGCGGCTTCCCTCTCCCCCCTAAGGGGGTTTGCCCTACCGAGCCGGTTCAATGGGGAGCGGTCGACTATGGACTGCCTGCTGGCTTTCTTGAGGGTCCCCTTAGAAAGTAAAGGGGAGACTGCGGCTGGGAAGAGGGAGGTGCCCGAAAGCATCTCCAGACAAGGGAGTGAGGGCGAGTCCCTTACAACCATAGGCGAAGGAGTGTAAGCCTCCTCTCCGGTTAGAGAGATTTGAGAAGATCCCCCACGAAAGCACAGGAAGCGGGGGACTGTAGAGCACACATGTATTTACCCGAAGGGTGAATACATGTAGATAGCCTACACAATGGAACCCGATGGCTGGTCGCTTACCGAAGTGGCAGCAGACCCATCGGTCCCCGCGTCCCTCAGTCCTCTTTTTGTTTTTACGAGAGGAGGGCGGGAAATGAACCCGCTTCTCTCCTCCGCCGGCAGGAGCCCCCAGGCTGGATGGACCGGCCTCAGCAAGGTCCTTCTCCGAAATGGATAAGGTCCTAGCAGTCGCAGGAGCACCGGTCGGAGGAGGAGATCCCCCCCCCCTTGTACTGCCTTGAAAACCCAAGCCATTTGAGGAGGACCTTGCATAGCGGGGGACTCAAGTTCAGTGCTTGGCGCCGTTCCCGAATTCGCTCCCATGGAAGGCCCTACAATCTGAGGCTGGGTTGCCTCAAGGACCTTGTCTATCTCGGGGGTGGGGGGTGCTCCAGTTGGCCATCTCACCCCCCCAGGACATCACAGGTCCTATTGGCAGTGGTGTCATGAGTCGTCTCTTGAGAGGCACAGGCCTTGACCGCCGCTAGATTTAAAATTCTAGCAGGCAGGTCTTTTGAAGGAAGCGACCGATGGAGCCCGTCTTCCCTCTCCCCCCTATGGGGGTTTGCCCTACGGAGCCACTTCAAAGGAGAGCGGTCGACTATGGACTGCCTGCTGGTTTTCTTGGCAGTCCCCCTTGGAACGTAAAGGAGACTGCCGCTCGAAAGACGGAGTCCCCTACACCCGTAGGTGAAGGAGAGGAGTAAGCCTCCTCTCCGGTTAGAGAGATTTGGACGGTCCCCTGCGAGAGCACAGGGGCGGGGGGAATCTATATTTTTCCTGTGGAGCTGCCCGAAGGCGGCTCCGTCGATCGTGAGGGCAAAGGGCCAGATGGCTTTTTTTTTTTATTTGCGTCATCGGGCATGGGGACCCTATTCTTTGTGCAGGAAGCAAACACTCATCACCTCTCGCAGTATCGCACCCTGCACAGGGTGCGTACGGGGCTGGCAGAGCCAGGTACCGCCATTCAAGGCCACCCCTCCAGCCTGGTGACCTGGCAGCTCCACCTTCGGCACAGCGTAAAAAAAAAATAGATATTGAAGAGAGAAGGAAAAGGGATGCAAGGAAGGTATGGGTGGGGATGAAGCAGGTTGTTAAAAAAACAAAACCCATCCCAAACCAGAGCTCAGGGGTTAGGGAATGTTGTCCCCTCCCCCGCGATCCGGGATAGTTGACCGAGGTCAGCATCTACCCTGTGAAAATAGAGGCCGACCAGAGAAAGTTGTGGGAGAGGTTGTAGGGGAAGTGAGGAAGTAGGGGAGAAATACAGGCTGTCTGAAGGAAGGAGAAGAGGCTAAGCTGGGGCGGGACGGGGCGTTGGGTCTTGTCAGCAGGGCAGCCAGATAGGCAAATCGCAGCGCCACTTATGGGGTCGGGGCATTGAAATGCAGACTTTCCATCAAATAGTGGTATCCCACGAGTGTGCCAAATTGGAAGCAATAAAAAGCGAGCTGAAGCGCACGGTTTGCCGGGGCAAGGAAAAAGTCGTGGTGGAATGGCATGCAATTTTAGGTTCCCCTCGGTCGTCTCCCATTTTTTTTGTCAAGCAGCCCGGAGATATGCCCTGATACGTGCCATCTAGTCGGTGTGAGGAAGAGCAAAATGCTGGTCAGGTCGCCCAGTCCTCGCGGAGTCTTTGGCACTCATTCTCCGCAATTCCAACATGTCCAGGAATTGAGCAGAAGATAATCTCTACACCAAAAACATAGCAGCGCGGATAACGCAAACAAGGGTGTGGAGATTCCAATGCCCCTAGAGCACTTATCATCCGAGTACAGACCAGTCATTACGAAGCCATGCAAATTTAAAATGTCCGACTCTGAGTTTATTTGTTCTGAAATAGCACGAATGCTCAAGGAAGACATCATCGAACAGAGCACCTCTCTCTGGCAAGCTCGTCATGTTGTGTCGAATCAATCAAAGAAAAGGTTAGCAATTGACTATTCTCAAACAATTAACCAATTTACTTACTTGGATGCGTATCAATTACCCAATGTTAAAGAATTGGTTAATAAGATATTTAGCACCATCGACCAAGTAGTGCTTATCATCGTGTTCCCCTTCACCCTGAAGATAAAATTTATACTGCTTTTGAGGCAGATCGGGGTATTTTAAAATTTGAACGCTTAAGTTTGATCTAACTAACGGCGTTGCCTGCTTCCAGAGAATTATGGACGATTTCATTCGTAAAAATAATGAGGAAACGTATGCTTACCTAGATGAGGTTACTATTTGCAGCCGAACATGATAAAAACCTATTTGCTGAAGCTGCTGAGAAACATAAAATGACCTTAAATAAAAACAAATGGACCTTTTCAACTAATACGAGGGGCGGTCAATAAGTTTTGCAATTCGGATATAAGGAAACGAGATATGAGGAAAAGTGTTTTATTATTTTTCAATATAACTACCCTCGACTTCAATGCACTTGCGCCACTTGTCCCTGAGGCTTCGAATTCCCGTCAACCAGAAATGTCCCGACTGCTGTTCAATCCACTCCTGGACATCTTCATCGTCCCCAAACCGAAGTCCACGCAGTGCAGCCTTATGCTAGCGGAATAAAAAGTAGTCGCTAGGGGCCAGATCTGGACTGTAGGGGGAGATGGTTGAGCTCCTCGAATCCGCACTCGCTCAGGGCAGCTTGTGCCACTCTGGCCTTGTGGACAGGGGCATTGTCGTGAAGGAGCAGGACATCGCGTCAACTTGCCGCACCGCTTCTGACGGATGCACTTCTTCAACCCAGCCAGTTCCTCGGCGTAATATTGGCCTGTGATGGTCCTTCCATGAGGCGCATAGTCCACCATCAATACTCCCTCAGAATCCCAGAAGATGGTGGCCATGATCTTCCCGGCTGAGGGTTGGGTCCGGAACTTGATGGGGGTCGGAGAGCCCCTGTGCTTCCAGGCAATGCTTTCGAGCTTGGTATCGGGATCCCAGTGATGGACCCACGTTTAATCACCCGTCCCTATGCGTGACTCGAATCCCGCCGGGTCTAGGTTGTAAAGGAGCAGCAGCTCCTCTGAACTTTGACGAAGTTGAAGTCGATCGTGGGTCGCGAGGTTTCTAGGGACCCAACGGGCAGAGACCTTGGTCATGGCCAAATTGTCGTGGATAATGTTGATAACACTTCCATGTGATATTCCAAGTTCTCGCTCGATTTCTTAGACCTTCACCCGTCGATTTTCGAGGATCATCCTCTCCACACGGGCCACATTGTCATCGTTGGTCACGTCTGACGGGCGTCATCTTCAAGGGACTAACGACCATAGCGGAACTCCCTGACTTGTCATAACTTGTCCTAATACCCCCACAAACAGCCATCCCCCTTCCTCTGTTTTGTCCTACCGATTCGCAAAACTTATTGACCGCCCCTCGTACTATATGTATTCTAGATATCAGGTTCGCCTAAATCCTTCACGCTTTGCTGCTCCAAGGTTATGCCCGTACGACCAGCCAAGAATCATTACCTCGATTAGTCGGATTGCTTGTATACTACTCGCGGCGGGTTCCAAGATTTCTTCAAAGAATTCGCCCCCTAATTAAGTGTCAGTTCCACTTTCTGAAGAAGTTACAAATGCAAACGAGGAATTAAAATCAGCTATTATTAAAGCTGTTAGGGTGAAAATAGATGAAAACTTAGTTTATACTGGAAACTGATGCCTGAAATAGCGCCATTGGGGCCACTTTGAAGCAGACCCGTAAATTCCTTTGAGAAATCACTGCTCTTTCGAAAGAGACCTATGCTATTGTTGAGGCGATTTCTTCTAGGTCGTAAGTTTACATTAATTACAGATCAAAAATCTGTATCTTACATGTTTAAATCATTCAATAAGAGTAAAATAAAGACCGAAAAGTGAGCGTTTAGAATTGATACCCTTTTGGTACAAAGCTATACATCGTCCTGTTTCGCTCAACAGAGCTGCCGATGTCCTACCACACACTTTCTGCTCCAGCATAAGCCACAATAATCTTGTCGAGCTTCATAAAGCTCTCTGTCATCCAAGGATTACACAATTTCACCATTTTGTTCAAGTACGAAACTTGCCTTATTCTGTAGATGAGGTTAAGCGAGTGGTGTCAGGGTGCGAAACGTGTCAAAGGTTAAAACCTCGATATTATCGCGCAGAGAGGCAAGAGCTTATCCGTGCAATGCGCCCTTTTGATCGAATCAGCCTAGACTTTAAATGGCCACTACCCTCTTCTTCTCTCAATAAGTATTTATTAATTCTGGTAGATGAATACTCGGGTTTTCCCGTGGAATTTCATCGTAAGGATATTTCTTCATCAACTGTTATGGTGTATTACTACGTTGTTTTCTCTTTTCCGGTTACCAGGGTACCTATATTCGGATCCAGGTACCTCTTCCATGACTGACGAAATAAAATAATTTTTGCACCAGAAATGGGTTCCAACGATTTTTTTTTTTTTAATTAAGGGGCTATCTGGCGACTGCCGACTTAGGCATTAGTCGCCGTAAACAAACAGCCTAGTTCTAGGCTACTTTAAAAAATAAACAGGAAACAATAAAAAGAGATAACAATAACAATAAAAAGGCAATAACAAAAACAACAACAACAATTAAACTGGGTTAAATGAAAGGGAGAAGGCCAGCCTCCCCCCAAAAGTCAATAAGTCCACTAGTCATGGTGCACGCACTCGTCCCGAGTACAAGGGACAGGCGGTAGCGACCCCGCCCATCCCGGTACCGGGACAGGTATCGTGCGCGAAGATCAACCAGACTATGACATTCGACAAGAATGTGCCGAACAGTCTGGAGGACGACGCAGTCGTTGCAATAGGGCGCAGGCGAGCGCTCCATCAAGTAGCGATGCGCCACACGAGTGTGTCCGATTCGAAGACGACAGAAAGCAACCTGAAGCCGCCGCGGCATTGGGGGATAGGTCCATGGGAACAGTCGCGGCGCAATGGCACGCAACTTTAAGTTCCCCTCGACCGTCTCCCATCTTCTTTGCCAAGCAGTCCGAAGAGCTGCCCGTATTCCTGCCATGTAGTCAGTGTGAGGAAGAGCGAAACGCTGGTCCGGTCGCAGAGTCCTCGCGGACTCTTTGGCGCCCTCATTCCCCGCAATTCCTACATGTCCAGGAACCCAGCAGAAGATAATCTCGACATCTGCCCGGCTCGCCAAAACCGTGGCGTCACGGATCTCGCGAACCAGGGGATGCGGAGATTCCAATGCCCCGAGAGCGCTCAGGGCGCTTTGTGAGTCGCTATAGATCACAATCCGGTCTCCGAACCGGGCACGTCGCGTAATCTCCCGTACCGAGTGGTGTATTGCCACCAGCTCGGCCGTGAAGACAGACGCAGCGCCTGGTAGAGCCCCGCTGACTTCAAACAGAGGGGATACGGCGTGGAAGCCGACCCCCTCTTGGGACTTGGAGCCATCCGTATACACTGGCACGGTACCAGCGTGACACGATGTGTGCTCCAAAAAGGTCGAACGCAATACTCCCGGCGCAGTACAAGCTTTGGGAGCAGAGGCGTGGCGACAAATAGCCAAATGTGGTACCGTCCAGGGTGGCGTCCTGGGCAGAACCAGGGGCGCCACCGGCCCGAGAGCTATATCTACTTCTCGAAGGAGTTTCCTGGCCCTAAACCCAAAGGGCTTAGGGTATGACTGGCGTCTCTCGGCGGCATAGGCACCATCGAGATCAGCTGCGGATGCAGTGAGAGCTGTTGGCGACTGAGGGAGGCGCCGGGCTCGCGCGTACAGGCGAGTGATGCACTGCACGCGGCGCAGAGCGAGTGGCATCTCCCCAGCATCGACCAACAGGCTCTCAATGGGGGAAGTGCGGAAGGCACCGGTGTGGTGGATCGAATCCACCTTCCGCAATAAACGCTCGGCTGCGGATGCATAAAACTCGAATCCGTAGTCGAGCTTCGAGCGAACAAAGGATCGATAAAAAAGTAAGGCGGTAGCCCTATCAGCGCCCCAAGCGCTGAACGTCACGGAACGGAGAATGTCCATGGCGCGGGTACAAGAGACCCTAAGGCTGCGAATATGAGCCTCCCAGGTGAGGCGTCGGTCGAATACAAGACCAAGGAAACGGTGCGACTCAACCACATCCAGGCGCACCCCATTAAGAAACAAATCTGGGTCGGGGTGAAGTCGTGGATGGCGGCAGAAGTGCACCACCTTAGTCTTGGCCAAAGAAAACCGAAACCTGTGCGCTTCGGCATAGCGAGAGACGCGGTTCAATGCCTGTTGGAGTCGACGCTCCAGAGTTGGCATCTGGGCCGCGCCAAAAGAGATCGAAAGGTCGTCCACGTAGAGCGTAGCGAGAACATCTTCTGGCAGCACCGAGGTGATGCCGTTGATGCTCAGGGCAAAGAGTGTGACACTGAGGACACTTCCCTGCGGGACACCCTCTTCCTGCTCCTTTGGGCCGGAGAGGGCTCCCCCAACCCGTACGCGGAATCGACGATCTCGCAAAAATTCAGATATAAACATTGGGAGGCGTCCCCTCGCCCCCATCGTGTGGAGAGTCTCCATGATACCGTATCGCCATGCGGTATCAAAGGCCTTCTCCAGATCAAAAAACACCGTGGCGTAGTGCTGTCTACGAAGGAAAGTCTCGCAGACGGCACTTTCCAGTCGGAGCAGAGCATCCGACGTGGAGTGGAACTTACGGAAGCCGCACTGTGCAGAAGACAGATGGCCTCCGCTGTCCAGGAAATAGGCTAATCTAACATTTACCAATTTCTCCATCAACTTGCACACGCAAGAGGTTAGAGAGATTGGGCGGAAACCGGTCGGAGTAGAGTGATCTCTCCCCGGCTTGCGAAAGGCGAGCACAGTAGCGATTCGCCAGGAGTCTGGGAGAAGACCTTCCACCCAGATCCTGTTGAACAAATCTAACAGAAAGGCCATGCCTCGCTCACCCAGGTGTCGAAGCATGGCGTACGGGACATCGTCCGGACCATGGGCGGTGTCCGCGCACGAAGCGAGAGCGGAACGCAACTCACTCACAGTAAACTTGTCGTTGAAGGGTTCTCCGCCTCTGGAGGTAAAGTCTAGCCGGCGGCCTTCCGCGACATCACGACGTGCATTGAATGCTGGCGGAGCAGCATAACGGCTAGAGAATGCGGAAAAAGCGGTCGCTAAGGATTCCGCCACGGACGCGGGGTCCGAGATTGGGGTGCCATTCTCCTGGAGAACGGGAGGGGGGTCCTGCGAGAACTTGCCCCGAATCCTTTTGACTCGCTTCCACACCTCAGCTAAAGGGGTCTTCCCGTTAAGTGAAGACACGTATGCCCGCCAAGAAGAGCGGCGGGCGTGCTTCCAAATATACCGGAACCTAGCCCTAGCCCGACGAAATTCAGCGACAGTGAAATCGTTCGGGCGGCGCTTATAGCGCATGTAGGCATAACGCTTCTGTTTGAGGGCCGTCTCACACTCGGCCGACCACCATGGCAGTGGTCGGCGTGCAAATCGGCCAGACGTCCTAGGAATAGTAGTCAGGCCCACGGTGATGAGGTTGCCGGAGAAGAACTCAACGGCCTCATCTACCGACCTAAACTCCTCGACTGAGATAGAGAATTCAGTCATTTCCTGAAATGCAGGCCACCGCGCCCGCGCCAAGCACCACCGAGGTGGTCTCTCAGGCGGCAGTTGCCCTGAAAATGATATTTGAATGGGAAAGTGATCACTACCATGGAGGTCATCGACCACCCCCCAATCAAAATCAGGCTGTGCATCCGAAGAGCACAAAGATAGGTCAAGGCAAGAAAATGAAGCGGTTCTCGGACAGTGATGCGTAAACTCATCCATGTTTAGGACACCCATCTCAAGCTCTTCGATCAGATCGGCAAGGACTTGTCCCCTGGGAATATGGAGTAATCTCCCCAGAGAGGATGCCTGCCGTTCAGATCTCCAAGCAAGAGATAGGGCTTCGGCAACCGTGCCACGACGCGGCGGAAGTCCTCCGCGTCGAAGTCAGCTGACGGTGGAATGTACGCAGAAATGATAGTATACCTCCTATCCAGGTGCAGCTGCACAGCCACTGCCTGAAAGGAGGTATCTAAAAAGAAAGGAAGAACGGAGACATCATGCCGGGTGTAAACCGCGCATCCCCCAGCCCGGCCATCCCGCGGTGGTGGGGTCGCAAGACCCTTATACCCCGGGAGGGCAGGCAGGGGGCACGCGCCTAGCATGGTCTCCTGCAAAAAATAGCTAACGGGGAACGGGACGAGGCGAGCCTCCGCAGCTCCTCCCAGTTGGCCCGGAGTCCACGGCAATTCCATTGAAGGAATATGCCCTCCAGGCCTAGCTCGGAGGAGACGCGGGGGCCCTCCTCGAATTGAAGACCCTCACGGGAATGGCCGTACGCTTCCCGGGGGCAGAACCCCGGGCACTGTTGGCCGGACAAAGCGTTGGAGGCACTGTCGCCTTCGAGGACTTATTGGGGGAGGTTGGGCTCGCCATGCGAGTCTTTTCCTCCCTCCGCCTCGAAACCATAGGCGGGCGCTGCGGCTTCGGAGGCGGGGGGGCCTCTTTTCGAGGAACCACCGTCTCCGAGCCACTCGCTCCACCTCGGGGCGTGGGCGAAGGAGCCTAAGCTCCTTTGTTGCTGTCCTCCTTTCGGGGAACAGCTTTAGGAACCTCTGAGGATGGCCTAGCGACCATCTTCAGGGGTGTTGCCTCCTGTGAGTCTAACGACTCGGTGGAGGCGCGTGGCCGTTTCGCCTTGCGGGAAACGGTCACGCTGGGGGAAGAGGGGGGAGCCCTGGTTTTAGCCGGGGCTGGGTATGAACCCTTTTTGCCGCCAGCTTTACCAGGGGAGCGCCCGGGTTGGGTAGAGCCCGCAGAAGGGCTCCGAATGGGCGCGGAAACAACCGTGCTCGTTGGCCTGGATGGGCCAGGAGCAGAGGGTGCCTTTCGAACTACTGAGGCATATGACGTCCCAGGCAGAGCTGGGCGCGCCAGGACCAAGTCCTTAGCCTCGCGGAATGAGAGTCTATCCTGGGCCTGAACGGCCAGGATTTCTTTCTCAAGGAGATATGCACCACATTGCTTCGAAGAAGCAGGGTGCGGCTCTCCGCAATTGACACACTTGGCCACACACGATTTGGACTTATCGTGTGCGACCTTGGAGCAATTTACACAGACTTCTGGTGACCCCAACTTTGCACGTCTACATGAGCGATTCGTATGGCCGAAGCGGTGACAGTAATAGCACCGCCGCGGCAGTGGCACGAATGCCTTCACGCGGTAGCGGTACCAACCGGCACGCACCGACTCAGGGAGCTTGTCACAGTCGAACGTGACGAAGAGTGTAGGGGTGGGTCTCGAAGCCCCTCCCTGTTTTCTCATCACACGTTCGACCTTGACCGCCCCATGGTCGGCCAGCTCTAGGGTGATGTCCTCAATGGAGTAGTCAACGAGTTCCCTCGCATAAACTACTCCTTTCACAAAGTTCATGGTAGAGTGCGGCGTCACACTCACCGGGCTGCCATGAAGTGTCCGAAGAGCACTTATCTTGGCCGCCTCGGCGGGATTCGCCAGAAGGCTCCCGTCCGAGAAACGGGTCACCTTCGGCTCTCTACCAATTGCACTAGCTAATCCTCTCCTCTGATGGATCATGTTACCCTTGGACAACATGGTGCCATCAGTGGAGCGAATAACGAGGAAGCGTTTGAAGCCAGCGGGCTCGAAAACGCCAGGTAACCTCTGAATGAGGGGCCCCGATGTCATCGAGGCTCCGCCCTGTGCACTTTTGGTGTTAGTCTTGGTCAGGAGCTCTGCACACGAGGGGGTAGAGGGGCCGGATGTGCCGATCTTGGCTTGGTCGCCTACCAAAGTGGTAGCAGACCCATCCGTCCCCGCAGCCCCCGCGGATGGAGAGGAGCCCCGAGTCTTTTTCTTTTTTGGAGAGGAGGGCGGGGAATGAACCCGCTTTTCACCTCCGCCGGCAGAAGCCCCCAGGCCAGATGGACCGGCCTCAGCCAGCTCCCTCTCCGAAATGGAGAAGGTCCTGGTTGTCGTGGGGGCACCTGTCGGAGGATATCCCTCCCCTCCTTTTACTGCATCGGAGCCCTCAGCCATTTGAGGAGGACCTTGCATAGGGGCGGATTCGGGTTCGGTGCTTGGCGCCGAGCCCGAATTCTCCCCCATGGAAGGCCCTACCGTCTGAGGCTGGGTCTCCTCAAGGACCATGTCTATCACAGGAGGGGCCTCCAGTTGGCCATCCCCTCCCAGGACATCGCAGGTCCCCTTGGCAGTGTCGCCAGTCTTGTGTGGGGAGGCACAGGCCTTGACCCCAGCAAGGTTTAAAATTCTTGCCAGCAGGTCTTTTGAGGGAAGCGACCGAAGGGGCCTGGCTTCCCTCTCCCCCCTAAGGGGGTTTCCCCTACCGAGCCACTTTGATGGGGAGCGGCTGGCTTTCTTGGCAGTCCCCTTGGAAAGAAAAGAGGGGACTGCCGCTGGGAAAAGGGAGGTGCCCGAAAGCACCTCCGTAGAAGGGGGTGAGGGGGAGTCCCCTGCACCCGTAGGCGAAGGAGAGGAGTAAGCCTCCTCTCCGGTTAGAGAAATATGGAGGGTCCCCTGTGCTTGCACAGGGGGGGGGGACCTCCATTTTTTGCTGGAGCTGCCCGAGGGCAGCTCCACGGGATGCAATCGCGCACACCTCTCGCAGTAGCCCGCACTGCGAGAGGTGCTTACAAGCCCGGCAGAGCCAGGCGCCGCCATTTGGGACCACCCCTCCCGCCTGGTGGCCTGGCAGTCCATCGGCATGGCGGCTCCACCTTAGACACGGCGTAAAAAATATAGATTGTGAAGAGGAGAGGAAAAGGGATGTGTGGAAGGTATGGGTGGGGATGAAGCAGGTTGTTAAAAACCAGCCACCCCAGACCGGAGCTCAGGGGTTAGGGAACTTTGTCCCCCACCCCCTCAGCCCCGATGCGGGACGGTTGGCTGAAAGGAAGGTCAGCATCTACCCTGTGAAATTAGAGGCTGACCAGAGAAAGTTGTGGGAGAGGTTGTGTGAAAAGAGAGGAAACAAGTATTTTGAAGGAAGGAAGAGAGGCTAAGCTGGGGCCGGACGGAGCGCTGGATCCCGTCAGCACGGCGGCCAGGATGGCAAATCGCCGCGCCCCTTACGGGGTGGGTTCCAACGAGTCGTTCAACACCTTACCATCCGACCGGGAATGGACAATGCGAGTGATATGTAGGAATTGTATGGAAATCTCTTACCTTGGCGTTGGAGTCTAGAAACCTGAGTATTAACCATTGGGAACATGTCCTCCCGGCTGCTATTCATTCCTTGCGTTCATTGTTATGTACCTTCAACGAATACAACTCTTCACGAATGTTTTCTTTTCATTCTCTCGAAAAACCACGACGCGAATGAGTATACCTAGCGCTGGCTAGCTTCACCTGGTAAAGTACTGTTAGATGACATGTACGGAATAAGGATGATCCCTTAAGTACGCGAAGTGGAACAAATCGAAGCCAATCGAAGATATTCCTAATCTTAATTCCGATACAAAATCCTCCATTCCGTTTCTTGATGCTCCCATAAATGTTGAAACTGAACGAGATCCTAATCCATTAAGTCATGATGTGCCTCCTGCAGTTGATCTCCCTCATCGATCTACTCGATATAGAAAGCCTGTTGAACGTTACATTGAAAACTGCTAGATCCTTTAAATACTCACATTAAACGTTGGATCTAGTACTTCATTGTATTTTAGCCTTTTTCTTTTTGTAGAGAGGAAGATTGTAAAAATTAATTAAGTTATAATTAATTAAGTTCATAACTAACCTGCATTTTTTTATTTAGGTTTGAATATTAAATAAAATGAAAAAATAGATGGTGTGCATAATGTATGGAGAGGAAGATTTTTGCAGTTCCTTTACTAACTCGACTCCTAGATTTGTGAAACCAACATTATGTCACTTTGTTTGTGAAATGTACATGTGCCTATATTTATGTGTGCTTATGTGAGTGTGTGTTCATTGCATGTATTATTTTCTGTGTATACTTATTATGTTCTGTAATTGTTTATTTCAGTGAAATAAAGCCAAACTTTGGAACCTTCCTTAATCTTCCGGCTACTTCACGTATACACTGGGATGGACCCAGCGTGAGACAAAGTATGCTCCAAAAAGGCTAAATGCAATACTCCCAGCGCTGTGGAAGCTTTGGGAGCAGAGGCGTGGCGACAAATAGTCAAATGTGGTACCCTCCAGGGTGGGGTCATGGGCAGAACCAGATACGTCTAGGCCCGAAAGCTACACAAGCTCTCGAAGGAGTTTCTTAGCGCTAAACCCAAAGGGCTTTGGGTATGACTAGCGTCTCTCAGCAGCATAGGCACGTCAAGATCAGCTGCGGATGCACCGAGAGTTGTTGGCGACTGAGGGAGGCGCCGGTCCCGCGTGTACAGGAGAATAGTGCACTGTTCACGGCCCAGAGATAGTGGCCTCTCCTTGCATCGACAAGTAGGATCTCTATGGGGGACGTGGGAAAGGCACGGGTCACCAGGCACCTTCAGTAATACACGCTTGGCTGCGGATGAATAAAACTCACATCTGTAATCAAGCTTTGACGAACAAAGGATCGATAGAAAAGCACCCAAGATGCTGAATGTCAAGATCCTCCCAAGTGAGGCGTCGGTGGAAAACAAGAAAAAAAAAAGGTGCGAATTCACCACTTCTAGGCGAACATCGTTTAGGAACGAGTCCAGATAGGAGAAGCGCCGTGGAGAGTGCATCAAATTATTCATGGGCAAGAAAAATTGAAACGTGTGCGCTTCGGCATAGCGAGAGACGCGGTTCAGTGCCTGTTGAACTCGACACTCCAGAATTGGCATCTGGGCCGCGCCAAAAGATATCGAAAGGTTGTCCACGTAGAGAGACAAAGAGTGCAACACTGAGAACACTTCACTACGGGACACCTTCTCCTGCTCCATTGGGCGTGAGAAGGCTCTCTTGGAAAAATTCAGATATAAAGTTTGGGTGGTGTCCCCTCACCCCCATCGTGTGGAATGTCTCCATGATACTGTATCACCATGCGGTATCATAGTCCTTCTCCAGATCTAAAGACTGGCATAGTGCTGTTTACAAAGGGAGGCCTCGCAGATGGCATTTTCCAGTTGAAGCAGAGCATCGGTCGAGTGGAACTTACAGAAACCGAACAGTGCAGAAGACAGGTGGTCTCCACTGTCAATGAAAAAGGCTAGTCTAACATTTACTTCAGAAACTGTCCAGGGTAGTGATATCTCTTCCTGGTTTGTGAAAAGCGAGTACAGTAGTCATTCGGCAGGAGTCTGAGAGGATACCCTGTCCGATCCTGCTGAACAAATCACACAAAGGCAATGATTCGCTCACCTACGTGTCGAAACATGGCATACGGGACATCGAATGGACCAGGGACTATGTCTGTGCATGAAGTGAGAGCAGAACCCAACTCACTTAATATAAACCTGTCATGGAAAGGTTCTCCACCTCTAGAGGTTGTCTAGGTGGAAGTGGTCTTGCGGATGCAAAGGACTCGGGCACAGATGTGGGGTCCGAGATTGCTCACCCTTCTCCTGGAGAATGGAAGGGGGATCCTGTGAGAACTGCCCCAAATCCTCTCACTCGTTTTAACACCTGTGGAGCATAGATGACTATCTACCAGTGAAAGTGCATTGATACTCCTCAGTCTGTCTTTGTACACTCCTACTTCCAGTTTATGAAATAATTTCGTTGTTCAACTTGTTCCAGAATTGCACCTCATACTTCCTATGAAGTCTTATAAGTGTTTTTTAAGAATAATCTTCCGATTTACACGCAAAGTATCTTGCTATGTATCCTAAAGCATATTTTGCTCTGTGATGCTAGAGAGCAGTGTTTTGAAAACTTTGGATCATTCAAGGATAAAATTTCGGAAAATGGCTGCCCTAGAATTTTGTATGCAGTTTGTTATAAATAACTATTTTTAAAAAATATGCAAATGCTTCAGTGTATATCATAGATATACACTATATATCTCTTTCACTAATTAAGGCAGGCAAATTTCAAATTATGATGTTATGATGAAAAATAGATTGGCTGCTGCATTGTTAGTTGGAATCGCATCATATTGTATTATACAGTATATCATTTTGAAAGGGATTTTTTTTCTGAATGAAAATATGATATAGATATATTAATCAATTTTAAAGAAAATATGATTGATTTAAATATTATTTGACAGTGAGGCTTATAGGTCTGAAGGCAAGCAATACGGTATAAAAACTAGAGGACTAACGACATCTCGCAATCGCATTGGAATCTAATGATAGGCTTTTGAATTAGGAATACTACAAATTTATTAAAATTAGCAGGAGGTGTTACCCCTCCAAAACAAATGGGACGAAGCCCTCCCCCCCCCCCAATTTCAAAATTACCTTAAAAATGATATATAATACAATATAATGTGATTGCAATAGCTTAATAAAAAAAAAAACCCTTTTGGGGAATTTGCTAAAAAAAAAAACTGTCTACATAGAAAAAAAATTGTTTTTAAACACATTTATATATGAATTATCCCCAAATTCGACGGCAGGCATTTTCCAAAATTTGTCCCATGTTAGCAGTGTTTAAAATAGGACTTTCTATATTATAATATTTTCTGAGATTATCATGACCTATGAGCATTAATTACCATTCACTCATCTCCATTGAATTGCATTTGCCATCCATTTGATTATATTAAATTCAGCTTTTTATGAGTTTCCGGTCATTATGATCATTTGACCGGAGAGGGGGTGCTTGAGGCTTTCTGCCGAAGAATGAACCAGGACTGGGCAAGACGCTACAGTGCATAGCCCCCCCACCCATCATTACAAAGGAGCCATTTGGCCTATAAAAAAAAGAAAAAAGGTGGCTTTGTGCTTGGTAGGCATATATTTTGACTGGAGGCGAGGAGAAGCGAGCTGGCAGCACTTTGTGGGAAAGTGATTTAGGATATAGAACCAAACCTATAATAATAATAACAAAACACACACTTTCACACTGTGTGGTCTGTTGTATCAACACTACTAAAACTCGCCAGAAGGAAAGGAGTAAACTCAAAACCTCAAAATTCTCAATTATTTTCAACAGTTATTCTTAAAATATGACAGAGATCAAAGCAAATATATATTTTAATAGATTCTTTCATATGAAAATAGAGTTAAGTTGTATGAAAAATGTTCTCTACGCTTACAAGTTAACGGTATAAAAATGTATTATTTGTGCATTGAATAAAACAAAGACTATCAAAAATACACTATATTGCAAATCAGTTATAATTAACATTTATTTTTTGAATAGATTAAAATAATTTTCAAAATAATAAAATTTGGAATTTCAATATTTTTGAAAAATAGGGCCCTCCATGCTCCATTTCATATAAAACACCTTCTACATCACTTTTGTTTTTTTATTTGGTTCTCACACTAAATATTTAATTACTTAGATACACCAACCCCACCCCTCCTAAACTTAGATACTAGTCTCAGATGAATTTATGAAATCATACAACAATGAGAAAATGGAAGACAACAAGAACAAGAATGCCGAAGAAAAACAAAGTCCAAGAGCTCCTGGGGGCATGGTTCCCGGGAATGTGCTCATAGAATTGCTATAATGGAAACAAAAAGAAGCAAGCTAAAAAATCGTGAGGAGAAAAATTCGGTAAAGGATATGAAGAGAAGAGGCCGTTTAAAAAGATTAGGGCCAGAGAATCATCCACCAAAATTCCAAGGACCATTTAATCCAGTTATGGGATTATTTTATGAGACCGGGTTCTCAGTCCATCTCATTTGTGTGGTCACAATTATACAAAACCGAACTCAAATATACCAGGGAAGCTGATAAAAAAATGTCCCATTTCCGGGTAATATGTGAAGTCGATGAATCTAAGTTGTGATGTCTAAGGTCGGCATTCAATATCTATGAACCTGACACAAAAATACTATAATGCCCAACATTCATTTTATATTAAAATCATATGTAACAATGGAACCTGTTGTAAGATTTGATACTGGCCAATTTAATATTTTCTAATATCTTGATATTAGAACAAAAAAGAACTCTAAATGGCATGAAATTAATACATATTAAAAACAATTTCTTCAAGAAATGATGCCATTTCAAGAACATGTTTATCTCTTTATTGAAAAAAGTACCAAATAATAGCGAGTAGCAGGAAGTTGGAAGTAAAATTGATGAAAATGAAACCATTTACAATGGGAAATAAACACATCACTCATAACTTTATGTGCAACTAATACATTCAGGCAAAAAATGAAAGGAAAATGTTAGTAATAAATAATACTCATAAAAAATCCCAGCATAAGAGCATTTAGAAGTGTCAGAATGAAAAATTGTGGATCAGTGTACATAGCCAAGAAGTTGGATTGCATCTATGTAATACAAGTGTCAACTTGTATTTCCAAATTGTATTGGAGCTTATCTAGGCAAAAGGGCTGCAACCTAACTGAATGGAAATGCTGCAAGGTTAAGGCAAACAGGATGTACCAAGTCACTGCATGTGGTTGGTTTTTGGTATGATTTTGCAGTGGATGTCATACACTGTAGCAACCAATGGTTCTGATCTTGCATTAAACTGTAGGTTCTAACTGATATAGGCATCATAATGTGACTCAGTGGTGTAAACCATACAAAAACATAGTATTTGGGTAAAACACCTATCACACGCACTAGAGAAGGGCGAGTCAAATTATTAAAATGACAGTTTGCAGGCATTTTCCACAAATAGATATGCCAAGTATTAGTACAGTATATTATTTTGGCTATAGTATCTCCTCATACTAATTTTTAGATACTAGAAAGGTTCCAAATCCTTCAACTCCTTAGCTCACAAAAGTCTCTCTGCAGTAAATAAATAATACATAATGTCAATAAAAGACAGTAAGTGTTGAAAAGGTAGTCTTCAACACATAGATTGATCATTCTCAGTTTGATGGCAAAAATGCTGGGGGATAATGTTACATCATCATTAAATGTATCGAAGAATCATTTTTCATTGACGTCTTTAAATCTTCAATGCACTATGAATTGTTTACATTGAAAATCTGCTTAGTAGCACACCACACACACAAAATAAAAAAATCAAGGGGAGACAATTTTAGCGAATGCTGTGGCTTTAAGCCTTTTGAAATGACTAGTCCTTCAAATACTCTTCTTAAAAAAAGATGAAAGTTTGGCTCACAGTATGCACTATCTTGTTGAAAGTATCTGTGACTAGGCTCATTATCATTTAGTTCACCAACAAATGAAGATAAGATCTGGTCAAAATATCGTTAAGCATTAGTCAGTAAAAAAAATTGGACAATTCTTTTTTGAGAAAAAGCATACAAGATAATAATTTTTGCTGAATATAATGGAGTTTCCTAAAAGCAATTGGGAGTTTTCCAAACACCAAATTTCCATTTGAGTTGAAGTACCCAATAAGATAAAATCACAAAATCAATAAGATAAAAGTACTCCCTACCTTGTGAGATGAAAATAGAAACCCACTTAATATTGTAAGTGCTTTCTATATTCAGTAATGTACAATTCCTGCTCACCTGTAATTTTATATGGGTAGAGTTTTAGTTTATTCCTAACAGCTATATAAGTTCTTATGAAGCTCAATTCACACTGCTGTGCTAATTTTCTAATTCAATTTTTTGGAATCGCTAATATATGGTTGGTCAGAAAGTCCTGACTCACTTAGGAAGCGGAAACTTGTTTAGTTTTTTTTTATTCAAAACCAGTTGACTGGTATCTGGGACTGATTAGGATGCTGGCTGATCTCTGGAAGAAAATCATAGAGAATGATGGACTTTATTTGGAAGAATAAATGTTGGTGTTGCTCCATACAATTTTGTCATTTTCTTTCTGCTTCCTAAATGAGTCAGGACTTTCTGGCCAACCAAATAATTAGCAATCAAAATCTCAGGTAACTTGTCATGTGGAATGCCTTTTGGTAATCCAGTTCTTGAAAAATCTGATAGATCCAGTTTCAGGGAATTTATTAATCAAATCTATTATGAACTCTTTTAACAGATTTGAGTATATTTTTCATTATTTCAGAGAACAATTTCCCCTACAAAAATTTCAGAGACAGTATTATCAAATGTACAACCAAATAGATAAATAAGCTTAAAAATTTCACCTCCATTATTCATTATTGATATATGCATAGAAGTAAAGGATGTGCAATGTACTCAGTATGAAGATTACTTCATTCGGGTACAGGAAGCACATTGCAGATAGAATCTCCAAAGCCTCAGCTGCAGTCAGGACTATATATGTTCAGAAATCTCCATGAAAGCAACAAGAAAAAGATCTACAATGCACTTATAAGATCTACGTTGCTGTATCCCACTTCCGCCTTCTCTTGTGTCTCAAAGACACAAAAGAGTAAACTACAAGCAGCGCAGAACAAATGTGTGTACCTAATCACAGGTACAAGCAGGCAGGATAGAAGATGCCAAGAAGACCTGCACTGTGAAGCAGGGTTAAGTCCCAATAACATTGTCATCGAAGAACAGACAAGGAATATGCAAGAGCTGGTTAATCGAGAATTGAATGATCAAATTGTTCAAATGATTAACCAGAACAGAAGAGCTATAAGTCGCGCTAGATTTCCGAGCTCCGCCCGCCAGACTATTGGCTGGCGGAGCTGAAGTGCCATTCTACCAATGAAATGGATTGTATTTTGCAAAAGATAAAGACAAAAAAAAAAAACGATCATGAGAATAATACCTGAATTGTGGAAACCTCACCGATTATTGACAACGAATTCACTCTATGAAGACTCAACTATACCAAACAAAGACTTCAAGAAAGAAGAAACAAAAGACACTTAATACACCCACTACAAAGTAAACAAAAACAAAGAAACTAAGCACATAAGTTAAAAGTAGTTTACTACAACAACAACAGCAAATGCACATAACATACCCGAGAACATTAATAATATAAACTAACGATAACAACAAAGAAAACACAGGACAAAAATATTGAAAGTGATAGGCCTGATCACCAGGCTCTTGCATTTCTTTGCCTATCTCCCACACTACTTTCTCTTTTCACCACTTTTCAACTATCTACTCACACACCTACTCACAACAATTATCAATAACTTATACTAATACTAATCATAATTAATTATAATACATAATAATAGTTTATCATAATCAATAATATAAAAATCAGAGTAAATAATAAAATTAATAGTACTAAATAATAATTATAATACAATCTAATAATACCAATAACAAATATAAAAATCAGAGTAAATAATAATGATAACAATAATACTAAAAAGTAAAGCAGAGCTCAGTGTGGAGAAGGCAAAAGCGCACCAACAACTTTCCCAGGCCCCATCAGAGAGTTCAAGTGAACCCAGTGAAGGACTTCCCTAATTTGTACTCAGGCTGGGAGGATGTGCAGCTCCTCCAGGTACCAAGTGTAACAGGCTACTCAGGGTACTCCCCTGTGTGGATACACCCTATTAAATGAGCTTTCGAGTTAGGCACCTATGCATTGCCAACCTTTGGTGGAACTTATGGACCTTGGTGACACACTGGTACCTTAGCAGCAGTTGAGGTGGGGGGGGGGGGCTTGAAGGACTGCAATGATAAGTAGGAGGCTTGAGGGAGTGGGGTGAGATAAATGGGAGGCTCGAGGGAGTGGGGTGAGATAAGTGGGAGGCTCGAGGGATTGGGGTAAGATAAGTGTGAGGCTCGAGGGAGTGGGGTAAGATAAGTGTGAGGCTCGAGGGAGTGGGGTGAGATAAGTGTGAGGCTCGAGGGAGTGGGGTGAGATAAGTGTGAGGCTCGAGGGAGTGGGGTGAGATAAGTGGGAGGCTCAAGAAACGCTGGACCTCACCTCTGCTACTACTCTTATACCAATACCCACCCAGCAAGAAGTTTCACTAAGAGTAACAGGGTACAACCCCCTGAGACTAGGGATTTCATACCCCAAGATACCACTACCCGGGCACCCAATCATAAGCCCGCCTAAAGATGAGTGTGAAGAGGAAAAGAGAATCAGACAGTAGTTGGGTGGGGTATAGAACGCAATTTTTTTTTTTATATTTAATAGTTTTTACGCACAGTCCTTATTTAGGCTCAGTGTGCTGAAAGAAAGGAGAAGAGACTAAGCTGGGGCCGGACGGGGTGCTGAGTCTCGACAGCACGGCGACCAGGAAGGCAAATCGCCGCACTCCTTACGGGGTATAGAGCACAATAAAAGGTCCCCTCGGTGACGGGCAAGCCTGCTGCCACCCCCACCGCCACCGACTGGAAGGAGAAACCAACCACCCCAAAAATAATAAGGATGGGGAGCGGGAGCTTAACTGTCTGTAGGTGAGGGTAGTGTGTATGTTTTATTAAGTTTTTAATTTGGGGAAGATTTTGTACTGGTGTTAGTCATAGTGTGCTGAAGTGTTGGGTTCCCATCATGTTTAAGTGTACTCCAAAGGGTAGTGTGGGGGTTTTTGCATGAAAGTGTAAGATGAATAACATATAACTTTTAGTGTTTTCTACTGTTTGGAGCTTGTTTGCATTGGTTTGGGATGGTGCTGCGGGCTATGCTGATGCTGTGTGATTATGAAGGTGAACTCAATGGTTTTAAGTTACTTCATTTTACACAAGAAAAAATCCTGAACAAAAATTAAATAACTGTGGACCAGCTTAGGTCAGGGGAACACTATTATAGGAAAGGTGCTAGGCATCTTAGTTTAGGACAGGCCTGGTGACCTTATAAAGAGAGGGAGCACGTTAACTCAAATTTTGGGGTTGTCTTTTTTCAAGTAATGAATCATACAAAAATAAAACCAATCACATTTAACAAAAGAAGAGCAAGCTTCTACTCAATCTGAACCCTCATCAACACCCGATAACTGGGCTAGGCAGGGGAAACATGCCATAAAATACAAGTCCATGATAGGAGAAAGGGGATAAAGAGTAAAGGATAGATAGAATAGAGGGCGTAAGAGGAGCTCGGAATTGGCGAATCCATAGATTCTATCCTTTGCCATTTAACACATTCATGAAATTATTATAAGGGAGAGCAGGTTTCCAGCTTAGCACACTCTCCTCCCCATTATGCGAATGGATGGAGCCCCTATTTGTCCACATTTAGGACACTGCACATATTCTTATTCCAGCACTGCAGGGAGATCAAGAGTATGACTATTGTATTCAGATTCCAACCAGTAGTTCCAGACTAACTAGGATTAAAAAATAAACTTATTTCCACCTTGATGATAATCCCTTCAACTGATCTTGTTTAGCCATCGAATGACTAATTGCTGACCTTCAGTAATTAACACCCCATCAAGTTGACTAATCCACCTCTTAGCTGTATACAGTAACTTTTTCTTTAGTTGCCTATAATTAAGGTACTATTTACTGGCATCAATGGAATTTATTTCCTAAATTCACTCATCCCGTTGAACGAGGTCTACTTAGTCTCATAAATGGCTCGGGGAACCAAACAAGAGAAAATTTATCACTAATGCTGCTGAGAATACGGCACAAAATTTCCTCCCATGATTCCATGTTGTCCTTCTCCTCCATTGAAAAGTGGTCCTCCTCAATACCCAAATTGCTGGCTATACACATCACAGAAATATTAAGTGCTAATTGGAATGATTACTACAAGATGTGGGTAGTCTCAGAGGGTCGGATGCTTTGGCGATGGCTTGTTTTAAGTCAACAACGATGACATCTACATCTACGCTGGTGGTTTCCCTCCCAACACTCAGACGAATACTTCGACTTGCGTGGAACGAACATACTCCAGAGGCTTCAAGGACGGCTGAGGAAGGAGAGGGGTCTTAGAGTGATACGTAAGATGCACTCGAACAGATGGCAGGTTGGAACAACTTAATAATTTTATGAGAAATGAAACTAGTGTAACCAACAAGGGCATTTTGACTGATTCAATAATTAGGAGTAACAAAGGAAAATGGAGAATAGTGGGGGTTTTTTTTTAACACAAGTGAAAAAGGTCACGGATGACAAAGGTCGAAATAGCAAATGTCCACCTAAAAGGAGAGATTCTAGAAGATTCAAACACCATCTGTAGATTTTGTCCAAGTTGGAGCTAGTTCTTGGTATTTATGTGTTCAATGTCAAATGGCTGAGTGTGTAAGAGTCCTCCTCGGTCAAGTGAGTTTGTTGCATTTGACATGTGCACAGCAACTGTATACGAGCACTTTTGAAAATTTTGAGTGAAATTTTCCCTGGTTAAATGGAGTGGAATTGAGTTTAAAAGTGTTTGAAACCAGATTGAATGACCTAACGCAGTACAAGATGAATTTATGTTAGAGGCCAAGGAGGCTGGTTTTGAGGTGGTAGGATTTCAAAGAGAACCTCAGTGCAGTGGTCCCATGGAGTCTTGTGCATATTTTATGAAGGAGTGCATGGGCATGTAGTGACAGAAATAACTCAGATCTTTTACTGAAAAACTAAACTTAACACTACCATCATTTCAAGGGTACTTCAGATGGGAAATTTACATTAAACCCTGGCACAATCCCTTTGCTTGAACAAAAGAAGAAAACAAAGGAGTCTACCTAATTCTATGTGGTGGTTGTCATAAGTTCTATATTGGTGAAATGGACACTAATGTTACATAAAAAAAATGACATCCATTCACCTGATTTTTTTTTTTAACTTTTAGAGGCACAGCCCAACAGTCAAGGTTGTACTTTTTAAACTCTAGTTTTAGTGGTTTGAGTTTTAGATAGGAGTTTGCCTCCTCTTATCAATGTAGAGGCCTAATCCCTTTCTTTTTCAGGGTGCCTGGAATGACACAGGGATTGGAGACACAGTGATCTAGATAGGGGGGGGGGGGCAATATTCATTTCCATCATGCCCTGCACGAGTGAAAGTGAAGTTTTTGGTAGTGATAAATTTGGCCAGTGTGAATACAAGAAGAAATGGAGCTGGATAAGTAACTGGGTGAAGATTTTGTCTGCTTGTGAGTGCGATTGTGTGTAAGTGGTTGGTATGGATGGCTGAAAGTAGTTTGATTGTAAGTGATTGAATATATCTTTTCCATTCCAGCTCCTTAGGGCCTGTGAATCTTGGTACAAGTCATTCCCGACAACTATATTTGCTAAGTTTGGAGCAAATTCCCATTAAGAGAGTGTGGCCCACTCCAATACACAGGAAAGCCCAGGGCTAGAACAGCCAGAATAAATTGAGCACATTACTAGAAAAAAGATTAGAATAAGATTGTAATTAACCCATTAGTGCCCATGGTCCTTTTTTAAGGACCCCCACAAAATTTTTAGCATTAATAAAGGTATTTTTCAGATATAAATAATGTCATAAAAATGATAAATTCTTTCAGATTTTACACTAGTTTCCTGGTGAATTTTGGCATTATTCTTGGTTCAGTTTTCATTGTTGTGAGAATATCTTGAAAGCAAGTACATTTTTAGTTTCACCTATTACACTGTGTAACACAATTTTTGTCTTTGGGTAGCAACTGTTATTTTCTATTTGCTGTGTCTAGAATACATGAAAAAAGAATATCATTATATTTCAAACTGTGCTTTTGTGCCCAGAATAATGATATTTATATGAAATTTACCTATTCCCTCAGGAAGGAAGTGGTGAATTGGAACTTTCATTTGCATAAAATAGAAACAAAATGCCATGATATAAAAATAGCATTTATTTATTCTAGAATTACATGTAAGAATATTAAAATATTAGAAATGAGTAGTTTTCCATGATTTAGGCTTATAATGAAAATTACTTTCATGAATCAGCCCCCAAATATAGTCTCCCATCAGATTTTCATTATATGATCTTTGATAGCAGCGTTCAAAGTCCAGTGGATCCTGGTGAAAGCACATACCATGCTCCTCGGATTAGGCTCCCATGTTCTCCTTAAATTTATCAAAATGAGCATCAAGAATATGGACTTCCAGGGACATCCTGCAACCCATCTTGCCATAGTTTCTCACCAAGTTCTCAACAAGCTGAACATAGTTTTTGGCTTTGTGATTGCCCAGGAAGCCCAGAACCACTGTGATAAAGCTGTCCCACACTGCTTTTTCCATCCTAGTGAGCTTCTCTGGAAACTTCTTGCACTCCATGATCTTTTTTATTTGTGGACTGATGAAGAATCGGGCTTCCACCTTTGCTGCAGATAGTTTAGGAAAGAAATCTTGGAGATACTTGAAAGCTGCAGACTCCTTATCTAGAGCTCTGACAAATTATTTCATAAGGCCCAATTTTAAGTGCAGAGGAGGAAACAGTACTTTTCAAGGGTCCAACAAAGGCTCCCATTTGACGTTGTTTCTCCCCACACTAAACTTGGCCTGTTGTGGCCAATCCCACTGATGGTAGTGTGCCAGTGTCCCTGCTGTCCCAAAGGCAAAGATAACAAGGAAACTTGGTAAAGTCACCTTGGAGACCAATCAAGAAGGACACCATTTTGAAGTCTCTGATAACCTCCCAACCGTACTCTTAATATTTCAATGCATCTAGCAAGGTCTTGACACTGCTGTATTCCTCTTTGAGCTGGACCGAGTGAGCAAGGAAAAGAGATGGATACATGTTCACGTTAGGAACCAGTACTGCTTTGAAGCTCCTGGATGATATGTCAATGAAGAGGCGCCATTTGTTGGAGTTACAGACAATTCCAATTGCCGTAAACAAACCTGTCACATTGTGACAAAAGCAAAGCTCTCTTGATGTGTAAAAAAGCTTGAAAACACTGATGATGCTTTCTCTGACCTGATATTTGCACACAGTCATCTAACAAATCCCACTACTTGAGTCTCAAAGTTAAAAACTCTGCATTGGACTTTGTGAGACCAAAATCTCTGATAAGGTCATTGAGATCTTTTTGGTTGGGGTAGTATGGGTTTCTCTCCTCAGTTGCACCTCTTTAATCAAGTTCAATAACTTCATCTTCTGAACTGCTTTTCCTTTCTAAAAACTGCTGCTCTCTTTTTGGAGGAGTGGGTATGGGGAGCTCAGAACTGTGTGGCACTGGTGCAATAGATGACTGAAGGTAAGGATACATGATAACAGGGCACGAATTGCCCGCTTGACATTTTGAAGGGTTCACCATGTAAAAGAAACAAATGCTTGAGAGGTCAGTTGGTGCCCTCCAAATTTGTGGGATTGCGAAATTTATAGATCTCTTTTCTCCTCTGTACGATCCTGTAAAAAAAAAAAAAAATGAAAACAAGTATAAATATACAAATACTTTTCACTTAGTGTTATTAGATAAGTTAAAAAAAATTAAAAATCCAGTATCCAAATAAACATTTTTTTTTTAAAGGGGTTATCTGGCGACTGCCCACTTGGGCATAAGTCGCTGCAAACAAACACCCTAGTTCTAGGCTACTCTAAAATAAAAATTTGAAAAGAAAACAATAAAAAGAGATAACAAATAGGAAGCAAGATCCGGCGTGGGAAGAAGGTCCCCTCCACCCAGTGTAGGAGCGTGTGACCTAGAAAGAAAATAACAATAACAACAACAAAACCTAGTTAAATAAAAGGGAGAAGGCCAGCCTCCCCTCAAAAGTCAACAAGTCCACCAGTCAATGTGCATGCAGTCGTCCGGAGTAAAAACGAAAGGTGGTAGCAACCCCACCCATCCCGGTACCGGGACAGGTAACGTGCGCAAAGATCAACCAGACTGGGACATTCGACAAGAATGTGTCAAACAGTCTGGGGGACGACGCAGTCGTCGCAATAGGGCGCAGGCGAGCGCTCCATCAAATAGCGATGCGTCACACGAGTGTGTCCGATTCGGAGACGACAGAAAGCGACCTGAAGACGTCGCGGCATTGGGGGAAAGGTCCATGGGAACAGTGGTGGCGCAATGGCACGCAACTTTAAGTTCCTTTAGACAGTCTCCCATCTTGTTTGCCAAGCAGTCCGAAGAGCTGCCTGTATTCCTGCCATGTAGTCTGTGTGAGGAAGAGCGAAACGCTGGTCCGGTCGCTATAGATCACAATCCGGTCTCCCGTACCGAGTGGTGTATTGCCACCAGCTCGGCCGTGAAGACAGACTCAGCGCCTGGTTGAGCCCCGCTAACTTCAAACAGAGGGGATACGGCGTGGAAGCCGACCCCCTCTTGGGACTTTGAGCCATCCGTATACACTGGCACGGTTCCAGCGCGAAACGAGGTGTGCTCCAAAAAGGTCGAACGCAATACTCCCAGCGCCGTACAAGCTTTGGGAGCAGAGGCGTGGCGACAAAAGCTCTCTAGCTCTCAAAGGAGTTTCCTGGCCCTAAACCCAAAGGGGCTTAGGGTATGACTGGCGTCTCTTGGCGGCATAGGAACCGTCGAGATCAGCTGCGGATGCAGTGAGAGCTGTTGGCGACTGAGGGAGGCGCCGGGCTCGCGCATACAGGCGAGTGATGCACTGCACGCGGCGTAGATCGAGTGGCATCTCCCCAGCATCGACCACCAGGCTCTCAATGGGGAAAGTGCGGAATGCACCGGTCGCAAGGCGAAGGCCGGTGTGGTGGATCGAGTCCACGTTCCGCAATAAACGCTCGGCTGCGGACGCATAAAACTCGCATGCGTAGTCGAGCTTCGAACACACAAAGGATCGATAAAAAAGTAGGGCAGCGCCCCAAGCGCTGAACGTCACGGAACCAAGAATATCCATGGCGCGGGTACAAGAGACCCTAAGGCTACGAATATGAGCCGCCCAGGTGAGGCGTCGATCGAATACAACAACAAGGAAACGGTGCGATTCAACCACATCCAGGCGCACCCCATTAAGAAACAAATCTGAGTCGGGGTGGAGCCGTGGATGGCGGCAGAAGTGCACCACCTTAGCCTTGGCCAAAGAAAGCCGAAACCTGTGCGCTTCGGCATAGTGAGAGACGCGGTTGGTTCAATGCCTGTTTGAGTTGACTCTCCAGAGTTGGCATCTGGGTCGCGCCAAAAGAGATCTAGGGGCGTCCACCTAGAGCGTAGCGAGAACATCTTCCGGCAGCACCGAGGTGATGCCATTGATGCTCAGGGCAAAGAGTGTGACACTGAGGGCCATTCCCTGCGGGACACCCTCTTCCTGCTCCTTTGGGCAGGAGAGGGCTCCCCCCCACCGGTACGCGGAATCGACGATCTCGCAAAAATTCAGATATAAACATTGGGAGGCGTCCCCTCGTCCCCATCGTGTGGAGAATCTCCATGATACCCTATCGCCATGCGATATCATAGGCCTTCTCCAGATCGAAAAACACCGTGGCGTAGTGCTGTCTACGAAGGAAGGCCTCGCAGACGGCATTTTCCAGTCGGAGCAGAGCATCCGACGTGGAGTGGAACTTGCCGCACTGTGTAGAAGACAGATGGCCTTTGCTGTCCAGGAAAAAAGCTAGTCTAACATTTACCAATTTCTCCATCAACTTGCACATGCAAGAGGTTAGAGCGATTGGGCGGAAACCGGTCAGAGTAGAGTCATCTCTCCCCGGCTTGCGAAAGGCGAGCACAGTAGCGATTCGCCAGGAATCTGGGAGGAGACCCTCCCCCTAGATCCTGTTGAACAAATCTAACAGAAAGGCCATGCCTTGCTCACCCAGGTGTCGAAGCATGGCGTACGAGACATCGTCCGGACCATGAGCGGTGTCTGCGCACGAAGCAAAAGAGGAGCGCAACTCACTCGCAGTAAACCTGTCGTTGAAGGGTTCTCCGCCTCTGGAGGTAAAGTCCAGCCGGCGGCCTTCCGCGACACCACAACGTCCATTGAATGCTGGTGGAGCAGCATACCGACTAGAGAATGCGGAGAAAGCAGTTGCGAAGGATTCCGCCACGGATGCAGGGTCCAAGATTGCGGCCGCATTCTCCTTGGAGAATGGGAGGGGGGCCCTGCGAGAACTTGCCCCGAATCCTTTTGACTCGCTTTCACACCTCTGCTAGAGGGGTCTTCCCATTAAGTGAAGACATGTATGCCCGCCAAGAAGAGCGGCGGGTGTGCTTCGAAATATACCGGAACCTAGCCCTAGCCTGACGAAATTCACCGACAGTGAAATCGTTTGGCGGCGCTTATAGCGCATGTAGGGATAACGCTTCTGTTTGAGGGCCGTCTCACACTCGGCCGACCACCATGGGAGTGGTCGGCGTGCAAAACGGCAAGACGTTCTAGGAATAGTAGTCAGGCCCGCAGCGAGGAGGTTGCCGGAGAAGAACTCAATGGCCTCATTAACCGACCTAAACTCCTTGACTGAGATAGAGAAATCAATCATTTCCTGAAATGAAGGCCACCATGCACACGCCAAGCACCACCGAGGTGGGCTCTCAGGCGGCAGTTGCCCTGAAAATGATATTTGAATGGGAAAGTGATCACTACCATGGAGGTCATCGACCACCCCACAATCAAAATCAGGCTGTGCATCCGAAGAGCACAAAGATAGGTCAAGGCAGGAAAATGAAGCGGTTCTCGGGCAGTGATGCATAAACACATCCACATTTAGGACACCTATCTCCAGCTCTTCGATCAAATCGGCAAGGACTTGAGTAATTGCCCCAGAGAGGATGCCTGCTGTTCAGATCTCCAAGCAAGAGAAAAGGCCTCGGCAACCATGCCACGATGCAGCGGAAGTCCCCAGCATAGAAGTTCATGGTAGAGTGCAGCGTCACACTCGCCGGGGTGCCATGAAGTGTCCGAAGAGCACTTATCTTGGCCGCCTCGGAGGGATTCGCCAGAAGGCTTCCATCCGAGAAATGGGTCACATTCAGCTCTCTACCAATTGCACTAGCTAATGCTCTCCTCTGATGGATCATGTTGCCCTTGGCCAACATGCTGCCATCAGTGGAGCGAATAATGAGGAAACGTTTGAAGCCAGCGGGCTCGAAAATGCCAAGTAACCTCTGAATGAGGGGCCCTGATGTTATTGAGGCTCTGCCCTGTGCACTTTTGGTCTTAGTCATAGTCAGGGGCTCTGCACATGGGGGGGTAGAGGGGCCGGATGTGCCGATCTTGGCTTGGTCGCTTGCCAAAGTGGCAGCAGACCCCTCCGTCCCCGCAGATGGAGAGGAGCCCTGAGTCTTTTTCTTTTTAGGAGAGGAGGGCGGGGAATGAACCCGCTTCTCCCCTCCACCGGCAGGAGCCCCCAGGCCAGATGGACCAGCCTCAGCCAGGTCCTTCTCCGAAATGGAGAAGGTCCTGGTGGTCGCAGGGGCACCGGTTGGAGGAGATCCCTCCCCTCCTTGTACTGCCTCAGAGACTCCAGCCGTTTGAGGAGGACTTTGCATAGGGGCTGATTTGGGTTTGGTGCTTGGCGCTGAGCCTGGATTTCCCCCCATTGGAAAGCCTTACCGTCTGAGGCTGGGTTGCCTCAAGGACCATGTCTATCTCAGGAGGGGCCTCCAGTTGGCCATCCCCTCCCAGGACATTGCAGGTCCCGTGGGCAGCATCACCGGTCATGTGTGGGGAGGCACAGATCTTAACCCCGGCAAGGTTTAGTATTCTTGCCAGCACGTCTTTTGAGCGAAGCGACCAAAGGGGCCTGGCTTCCCTCTGCCCCCCAAGGGGGTTTGCCCTACTGAGCCGCTTCAATGAGGGGTGGTCAGCAATCGGCTGCCTGCTGGCTTTCTTGGCAGTCCCCTTAGAAAGAAAAGGAGGGACTGTCGCTGGAAATAGGGAGGTGCCTAAAAGCACCTCCAGAGAAGGGGTTTAGGGGGAGTCCCCTACACCCATAGTCGTAGGAGAGGAGTAAGACTCCTCTCCAGTTAGAGAAATATGGAGGGTCCCCTGCGCAAGCACAGGGGGAGGAGGGACCTCCAATTTTTTGGTGGAGCTCCCTGAGGGCGGCTCCGTCGATGGTACAGGGGGAATTAAAGGAGGGGGGGTTACACATCATTGGGCATGGTGACCCTCTTTTTATTACAGGATTCAATAGCACATCACCCCTCGCAGTAGCCCGCTCTGCAAGGGGTGCTTACGGGCCTGGCAGAGCCAGGTTCCGCCATTTAAGGCCACCCCTCCTGCCTGGTGACCTGGCAGCCCTTCAGCATGGCTGCTCCACCTTGGGCACTGCGTAAAATCAAGGATAGATGGTGAAGTGAGAAGGAAATGGGATGTGAGGAAAGTATGGGTGGGAATGAAGCAGGTTGTTAAAAAAAACCATCCCGAACCGGAGCTTAGGGGTTAGGGAACGTTGTTCCCTCCATCAGCCCCGATCCGGGACAGTTGGCTTGAGGTCAGCATCTACCCTGTGAAATTAGAGGCTGACCAGAGAAAATTGTGGGAGAGGTTGTATAAAAAGCGACGAAGTAGGGGAGAAATACAGGCTGTCTGAAAGAAGGAGAAGAGGCTAAGCTGGGGTCGGACAGGGTGCTGAATCCTGTCAGCACGGAGGCCTGGATGGCAAATCGCCGCGCCCCTTATGGGGTACAAATAAACAAATCACATTATATTTATGCATATTACCTTCCAGAGTTCTTTTGCAGAGCTCGCAGATGAAATGAGGTGCTCAAGGTTTGTCTTGATCTCCAACAGTCTGCCGAAATATGCCTTGTAGGCCTCATACATATTAGCAGATCTATCTACAGAGTACTTTTTCGCTCTTGTCCTAATAAATTCACCGCAGACATAGCAAAATGTTTCTGTTGGATGCTTACAACCTCTTGATGCCATGTATGACGAATGCTTCTATCAATGATGAGTTATGATGTCTGCGCTGTGACTGCTAGATTTAAACTGATCTATTGAGTAGACATTCTTTGTATTTATACAGTCATCTACATTGCCAGAATGTTTTAAAAATTCTTCAAACATATAAAAAAAAATTCTCCAAAGTTATAGAAAGCTCTATTGCTGAATCTATGTGGAATGTAAGAGAACTGCAAATGCTGTCCAGGTCGCAAAAAAACCCCCAAAATATGTAAAAGGGAAAGAATAGCTATTAACACTGTATTACTGTTTCTAAAACTTTTTAAATATAGTATATCATGTTTAAACCACAACTGAAAAAAAACCATAACCCTTGAAACTTTTTATATATTTTTACTATTTGCATCAATATAATGTTATTTACCATAAATGAGCTAATTAAAAAATTCACTGTCCCTGCCACAAAAGCAAAGTTTGGGGATTAAAATTGACTTTTTTTATTTAATAGAGCCACAAACAATTCTAACTGTCCTATGAAATAAAAAAAAAATCTTTGAAAATAACAAGGATAAGCTTTACTATTTTTATAACTTTTTCAATGTAGAAACAATATCAAATTATTTATTATATGTATATATATATTCAGTTTGTGAAGCTGTAAAACATGCAAAACAAAATGACTCTCCGACTGATGAACAATTGATTGATATAGATGAAATTCTCCTACCAGTAAGTGAACTAATAGATGAAGACTTTGATGATGAGATTTTAGATGATGAAAACAGAGATCCAAACTTTATTTGGCCAGATGTTCCAGGAAGTATTGAACTTCATCATTTTAAAACACTTTGAAAGAAGAACAAATAATAGAAACAAACAGCATAAGAAAGAAAACATCAGATTTTTCTTGGAAAAACATTGAGCCCAATTTCGCCAACTACTGATGGATCAAATTTGCAAAGAATCTGTCATTTATTCCACACAGAAAAATGTGCATGATTTTAAATTGTCAAAAAAACGGTTTGAAAAACTTTTTTCTGGATACGACAGACTAATAAGTGAATGGCACTATTGGAGTATTGATGAAGGCTTAGAAACTCAGATTTTTAGAAAGAAAATGCAAAGAAATAGGTTTCTTAAGCAACAAAAGGTTTCTTGATTTTGTTAACAACGAAAATGCAGAAAGCAACAAAGATGATAAATGATTTAAATTTAGACCATGAGCTGATGCTTTGAATGAGAAGTTCAAACAGTTTGGGGTATTTGCAAAGGAACTATCAATAGATGAAGATCATAAGATACTACAAAAGAAATTCTATGAAACAATTCATAAGAGGAAAGTCAATAAGATTTGGTTTCAAACAGTGGATGCTGTGTTGCACAATTAGTGGCTAGTTTTCAAGCGGACCTATAGCAAAGAAAGCAAATAAAATCCACATCAAATGCCAAGAATAATGACAACCTAGGTACAGATCACCAATAGAACCCAAATTATCATGAAATTTATGTTGATAAGTTTTTCTCATCTTTTGATCTTTAGTTATCAGAATCACAGTTACCATATGTTCAAACAGAACATCCAAATGTCCTTTGAAAGATAACTTCTTGAAAAAGGAAGATCATGTTTCCTATGACTACAGATTTGAAGAGAAAAATGAACTTTTTTTTTAAGTGGCATGATAACAGTATTTTCATAATTGGAAGCAATTATCAGTTTGTTACTCCAGTTGGAAATGCTAAAAGTTAGTCAACCAGTCAGAAAAAGGAAATAGTTGTTCCACAGCCATTTCCCATAAGCCAGTATAATAAATATATGGGAGGAGTGGCTTATTTGAACATATCGCATTTCTATTAGATCTAAGAAATGATACTTCTCTTTATTCACAAATTTGCTTGATATTTCAATGGTTAATTCCTGGATCATACATTGTTTAGTAACTGGAAATAGTTTGACATTATTAGCCTTCAAGGGGTCAGTTATAACAGCTTTTTTGACATTATCCTCAGATTATGATCCCCAAAATTCTGGATGACCAAAGGTACTTTGTGCAAAAGTAATACCAGAAATTAGGTTCTCTCTTACAGGACATATTCTTGATCAAACTGAGGGAGGGAAACAAAGGAAATGTGGACTTTGTAAGGAAAAAAGTTTCAAAAGAATGTAAAGCATATAATGTTGGACTTCATATGGGTGAATAGTTCAATAAATGGCATTCAAAGTAACTTTTTTTACTTAGAGAAAGAAAGGAATAAGGATTTTTTTTTTAGGAATAGGAGGCAGTTTATATTTGAATTAATAAATAAGTTTATTTTATTTTATTTTTTGACAGTTAGGATTTTTGGAAGGAAATGTTTCTTAAGCAGAAGTGCTCCATGTGCCCATGGCCCTAAAAAAAGGACCAATATAAATATCTAAATCTTTATTAAAATATTACAATAGATTTTTTTAATTTCCTATGAAATGGCTTATAAAAACATTTTTGTGAAAAATCAAAGAAAAAAAATTGGTGCACTAATGGGTTAAGATGGTAGAATAGGGTTGAATATTTTTATGTATTTCATTTAGGTTCCCACTATTTCTTTTCTTTTCTCTCTCTCTCTCTCTCTCTCTCTCTCTCTCTATATATATATATATATATATATATATATATATATATATATATATATATATATTTATTGTTTGTGATTGCTTTGGGGAGATTTTCTAAAAAAAAAGTTTCCCTCAAGCAACCAGGCAACCATCGCATGACACAGCAGGAGTATGACTTCAGGAAATCTACAGCCTGCTGCCCCATAGCTACCCTGTAGGGCAAGAGAAAAAGAGTTGAAAGAGTGGTTAGTCATTCCCAACCACTCCACTTGGATGCTATCCTGGAGTGAGACTACCCCATTTGGATGTCTTCCATCTAAGTTGCAATAAAATTTCCATCCACAGATCACTAACACAGGGCGGGGGCACAATACAATTCCCTGCAGCATGCAACAGCCTCCCTCCACACTAACCTGGTTCCTCAGGACAGTCTCACAGAAAGCGCTGCCTTACTTAATTGTGGTAACGTTAATTGACGTGTCCTACAGTAAAGGCTGTAGGGTCAAAAGCTTTCTCCCTTAATCTTCCCAGCGGTCGAAGGGGACAGAAATACCATCTGGTCCCCGGAATCTATAAACAACAATATTTAGTTGCTATCTATGGGGTCACAGAAAAAGAAAAGCACTTCTATTGATTAGATTTTAAAAATTGGAAATAGGACGCAAAAAAAAGACCTCCTGGTGCCTACAGGAGGAATGTACCATCTAAAGAGCAAATGTTACAATCTGGCAAGCGTGAGTTTGTGCCAAGGATACACAACAGGAAGTAGTGACCCCACCCATCACAGTAATCAGGAAAGTTTACTAGTCTTAAACCCAAATGGTTTAGGGATTCTTTGGTGTCCTTCATTAGTATAATATGACCACTGGAGAAGATGCTGAACTCACATTTACAAGTGGATCATCCAATGTTCACAAAGTAAAGCAAATGGGAAGGCTCTCTAAAAGGAATGAGCTACAGAGCATGGCAGATAGATCAAAGCATTATGTTGCAGCAATTATTGTATGTTTGTACATGCAATGTGCCCAATAAGGGCACAATTGGCCTAGTGCCATGTACTGAAATCACACCTCAGCCCATGAAACCTCCTCCCCCAAATTTCACTCTTTATTTTTACAATTGATGGACAATCTTTCACCTACTCTGTGACAAATAAACCTCTGGCCATCGGATCTGAACAAATTGAACTTAGATTTGCAATTGAAGGGGATTTGGTTCCATTGGTCTTTTAGAAATGTAATGTGCTCAGTAGTGAATGCAAGACGAGCCTTCTTGTTTTACAGAATGATCAATGGCTTGACTGAGTGATGTAAGTGTGAAGAGTGATTTCCTCCAGCCGATGTGACAGTCTGCCTGGAGACATGGCCAATATCTAAGGAAATTGCTGGAGCCATAGTGAATGGTCCTTCTTCACAATCTGGATGACTCAGTTTTCCATTTTTGAGATCTTTTTTGGCTAACTGGTTGATTTACCAGCCTTGTATAACCTGTTTTGTAATCGGGTGAGAGAATATTATGGACTACACTTTGAGGTTTGTTTTTTTTAAGAGTGCATCTGGCAACTGACTACTAAGGCAACTGTCAGCTCAATCACTTTATAGCCTAATGCTAGGTTAGATTAAAGCAAATATATATGCCAAAATCAAATAATAAAAAAAAGAAAAAAACAACAAAACAAAGCAAAAAAGTAAGGAAGCACTTTCCAGCCTTATTGGCTTATTGGGGAGCAGACCCCCCCCCCCCCGCACAGGAACTTGCAACCTACAACAGAGTTAAATGAAATGGAGGCAGCCAGCCCCCTCCAAAGAATTACATAGTTCACAAGACTCTACAAGAACCTAGCAAGAGTACAAGGGACAAGTGGTAGTGGCCAAACTCATCTGGATACTGAGGGACAATACAGTCATCTCAATAAAGTGCAAGTGAGTGTGTCCTGCAAATGTACTTGAATGAAAGGTGGCAGAAAGCAACCTGAAGCCATTGCAACATTGGGGAGTAGGTGCATGGGAACAGTCGTGGCACAATAGCACTCAACTTTAAGTCCTCCTTGGCCATCTCACATCCTCTTTGCCAAGAGGCCAGGGCGGCTGCCCTGATTCCTACCATAGAGATTACAATGCATTGTGGGCACTCAGGGATTTGTGAGTCACTAAAGATCCCAGGTTCCAAACCGGCTTCCACTTTACTGTATGGTGAATCTAATTTACACATAATCGGTCCTGGTCTAGCATTGATGGGCTTTGCCAACCTGCCCGACCATTCAAGCGAAATTGTACTGGAGCTTAAACCATAAGGGATGGTGCCAGTGTAGCCACCTTTATACGTATACTGGAGGAGGTGAGGAAAGGTGATGACCCAGCACCCCATACCTAATACTTGCCCTAGCCACCAGGCTTTTGGCCCTTGCTTGCATCAGGTAGGGACTGATCGATATAAGAGCAAGTTTGGAAGGGAGTAGGCGGGTATGTAATCAAGAGAAGTTGAGATAGGTGGGTCATCTAAAAAGCAGAGTGGGTAATCACCTATTATTATCATACCCTGGTACTAGGTGATCCCAGGATGGCATACAGTCCACCAAGGCACCATGGCTACTAGACTGAACTCTGTCCAGGTGGGAACAGACCTCCTGGTACAAAGTGCAGGTAGAAAAGGTTGAGGGGATAGCTATGATAAATAATATTAAATATTAATAAAAAATAACATACTAATAATTAATTAATTAATACTAATAAGAAATAATACTTAAAATAAACAAATATAATGATAATGCACAATAATAATAAATATAATAAATACTAATAAAAATATAAAAATAAATAATAAGAATGATAATAATAGTAAAAAGGTAAAGTAGTGATGATCGGGGGTGAGGGCAAAGAGCAGAAAACCACTTTCCTGGCCCCACCATAGAATTCAAGTCAACCAAGTGACATCAGGGCTGCCCTAATTCGCACTCAGGCAGGAAGGGCGTGCAGCTCCTCTGCACAGCAAGTGTAACAGTCTACACAGGGTGCCCCCTGCAGGGGGCATGTGTGGATGATGAAGCTAGAAAAACAATGCTGCATCCACTAGGCTAGCGAGAGATCATAATATACTACGACAGTGTTGAATCCTATTGATCTCTATTGTTAAGAAGGTTCAAATAAAAGTAGTTTCCCAGTTTTTTTTTGTTTTCTTTTTGGTTGTATGGCATTGATACAGCCTCACACCAAAGCAATCGGTAAGGTGATGTTTCAGCATTAATGATGTTTAAAAAATATATATACAAAACAATCTCACTATGTGGAATGTGGTAGTGTCTGTATGCATGGTGTACAATGTATGGTATATAAGCGAGAGGAATGTTGTTTCAGAATAAACTATTATTTTTGCATGTGGGTTGAGTGCTGCACATCATTAATATACTTACAATGCGATTCATTTTCGGCATGACATGCTGCTCCAGTACTGGCCATCAAGTAAGAGCAATTCCTCAAAATTTCCTCCCCTGTCACCTATCCAAAGAAACCAAGTTTAAGGGTGGTCTTAGATGACTGATCATTCCTGTAAGACTAAGAATACAATAATATAGTGTCAGCTGCAAGGGATAGGGAACCAAACAACACTGGACCAATGTGCGAATTAGATAGAGATGTAGGACTGGGAATCAGCTCTAGGGCAATGTCATGAATAGCTTTAAACACCTTAGATCAGAGTAGTCGGAAAATTTACCCCCACCATTTGACTGGAAAAAGGGGGTAAATGACCATAAAGTTAACAATCCAATGACCATAGTGATGGGGCACTATCTAAGACCCTCTCCTATTTCAACCTTCAATCTCATACTCTGTTTTTCCACTCTAAAGCATTGATACACACAGCTTCAAAAATGAATTGCAGGACTTACCTCTGGATAGTAAAAAGAAACAGAGGTTGTGTTGGGAAGTCGGGGAAAGATGAAGTGCGTTTGCTTTGGCCCTTTTGGAGGGACAGAACATTCTTCTGGATTGGTGACATTACAGGGATCAACGCAATTTATTTTTATGTAATTACCAAAGGCTTTCTGCAAAGGAAAAGGGAACACAATTTTAACATTTATAGATATAGAATTTACAACCACCGATTGCCCAGGAGGCAAGGGTATGTTTTTTAAACTTTACCCCCCCTATAGGCAAGAGAAAAAGAGTTGTGCAGAGTGGTCAGTCATTTCAAAGTAGATATGACCTGGATGCAATCCTGGAGTGGGACTACCTCACTTAGAATGCAACCCTCCACCCCACAGAATCTTATTATGAAAGACTTCATTTGTATACACTCGCACAATATCCACTTCTGAAAGGCTCCGAGGAGAAAAATATTATACACTATAACCTTCCTTGGGGTTTCAGGGTAGTTCAACCAGACAGCCTGAGAAACAATAACTCCAGTATACCAAACCTGACCAGCCCTGAATATCAAAGGAAGAAAGGGTTGTAAATATTTATGGTATTATTTAAAACAAATAAAGACAAAAATACAGGAACTAGGAAAATAGAAATAATAAATTATTAGTTGTTTTTATCTTCTGGGCTGGAATTCTCTTAGCTTCTCTTCCCAACAAAACAAAACTTTCTCCTCTATGACCAAGAAAGAATTAGCTATAGATGCCAGATGTAGGTTGAGAATACACACTACTTACCACTGCATACAAAATTCTAAACACCTTACCACACCAATGATAAGAAATGGATAGTAAACTTTCAAACAGTCAAGTCTGCCCAATACAATGCCCCATACCCAACAAAAATCAGAGTACCTCAAGCCATTATCACCACCTTTCCCTATTCAATCTTTTCATGTAGTACATTCTAATAAAAAACAAATTAGTCCGCTTAAGTATCTATACAGATGACCTATCCATCACATCTGCACACACAGCTTCCAGAAACATAAATATGTTCCTACAACACTGGAAAAGCCAGTTCCCATTAAATACAATCTACACCCAACACCCCACCTCTCCTTTACCCTGAACAAGCATGAATCAAACCCACCAATGCAACATGCTCCAAGGCCAACCCCTCCAACCTCACAACTGTAAACCCACACAACTGAGCATCAACCAAGACCTTTATTTCCCATAAAAAGATTACCTAACTCAAAGGTCAGTTATATCCAAGCTTAACATCCTCAGAATGCTCACAAATCCGACTCTCAAACAGAATAAAAAAAAAAGTTATACAGATGGTCTATCCATGCAACATTAAATTATATATATTCCAAGCCTGAGCAGCATCCATATCTAACACACACCTACCCAAGATACACAGTCCAAACCTGTACCCTCCAAGAAGTTCTGCTGATCAAAGACCACCAACACATGAGAGCTTTTGCACTAAGTTTTCCAATCTTCACATCCACAACCTCCTAGACCAAGAGGAAACAAAAATTCACCAATTAGAATAAAAACATACACACCCACTTCGCCTGCATAAGCACTTCTAAATTACTCCGCCTGACATCCACCCATCCAAATCTGCCTAGGATCACCAAACCAGTTCTCTGATCTGTCTATACTCAAGCCACCACACTCTCTATGAAAAAAATAAGACCTCAACACTCCCTGACTATTCTGCTGCAACCCCCAAATCCTACTCATCCTATCCTATCCTCCCCTTTCCTTGACTATATCAGAACATCTTTCAATATAACCGCTTCAGGAAAAACCATATGCCATGACATCATTCCTAAGTTCTACCAAATTTGACTGAAGGGAACCCAAAAGGTACAAAGTACAAGTGATTAGAAAATTGAGTTCTAAATGTACTAAAAATTAGTTTTCTGTCATATGAGTAAAATATTACCTTCTGTCATAATTAGATAAACAAATTTCTTGCTACCACATAGGTACCAATGGGCAATGGTAAAACGGAGAAATAGAGCCCCTTTACACCATAAGAGAAATCATCAGATGAGAGCCCAATTGGATCTGACATTGAGCAATGCACTATTAGTGACATTTTCTCTATTCATCAAATCATAAACTTAAAAGAATTAACCCTCTCATAATCACTTTTCTCTAGTTTCATCCCAAGTCTTGAAGGAACTAATTCTGAATGCTTTGACTCCTGCCAAAGCATTCCTTGTCCAATAGCCAAATGGATTCACATTACCATTTAAGTCAATATCTTTGATTTATGTGCTATGCACATTTTTGTCCTTCAGGAATCATATTTCCTAAGTCAAAGATTACAAATCTTCACTTAGTTATCTAACAGGCATGGCATGACGAGCACAAAGGATAGATAAGCATTTAAGATCACTAATTTATTGCTTCTGAGATCCAGTGAGAAACAATATATTAGTGATTTCAGATTAGTGATTTGTTTTGTTTTCATCTACTAATGACTGTTTGAAGTGTTAACATAACAGTAGGTTAGGTTAAAATGATAGACAATATATCCAATTGTAGTTTGGGGAAGCAAAAGGGTAGAAATCCAGTAATTTTCTTACCTTTAGTTGCCTTTCCAGATAAACCCTCATTTTTTTCATGTTTGAAGCATAATCATTGATATTCTCTTGGACAAGAGTAGAAGCTCTTCCCAACCCAACAATCATTGGAGTATTTTCCGTACCTGATCGGTACCCGCGTTCTTGACCTCCTCCATAAAACAGGGGATATAAAGGTGTCCCAGTACCCAAATTTTTAACAAACAGTGCGCCTATCCTTGGACCATAAAACTGAAAAAACAAACTATAAATGAAAAGATTTATTTACAAAATATCTAAATTATATTCCCTTTATATAAATAATTACAATACCATAAAAAAAGTGAGAGTACACTTCAAGAAAGTGAGTACTAAAAGATTGTCCCAGGCTGCTATTAAAGTGCTATAAACCTTTAGATGTGAGGTAGAAATAAAATTTTTGTTTTACTTTCAATTTACATAAAAAATAAATTGATAACCTTTGCTATTAAAAAAGGGAAGTTGGCAACTTTTTTTTAAAAAGGAAATTGGGAACTTTTCTTTTTAAAAAAGAGGAAATTGGCAACCTTTTTCTATTAAAAAAGGAAATTGGCAACCTTTTTTGTTAAAAAAGAAAATTAGCAACCTTTTTATTAAAAAAGGAAATTGGCAACCTTTCCTATTAAAAAAGGAAATTGGCAAACTTTTCTATTAAAAAGGAAATTGGCAACCTTTTCTATTAGAAAAAGAAACTGGCAACTTTTCTATTAAAAAAAAGGAAATTGGCAACTTTTTTGTTAACCCTTTATGTCCTGCAGGTACTTACAAGTACTAGTTTAAAAACTTCCGCATTACAACTTTGTATGAGCAATAGTCCAAGTGGAACTTTAAAGTACCAATTTACAGTAACTTCTTAGCCACTCAACACATGGCGCTTCAAGCTACAACTCCATTTATGCTTGCCATAGGTATAAATCAGTGTATAATTTTTTTCCTCCACAAATATCAGCATTCTCAAGATAAGAATTTTTAATGTTTTTTTCTGGATTAGTAAGGCTCTTCTTAGCATGCTTTAAATATTTGCAAACATGTACTTAATTATAATAAATGATAAACATAATTCTTTGATGGACTCAGAAGTACCAGCAGGATATGTGCTTATTTCCATTTTTTTTGTTTTTATGAGTAATATTTTAGATTGCGATTCTTGAAACCTTGTATGTTTTAATATTTTTATGTCTTTATAATTAAAATAAATATAATTTGTGAAGTGTTTTAATATTTATGAACTATATATTTTTCTTGTAGAAAATCTATTTGTATATAGAAATATTTACATAAGCAAATCTATTGGTGTAGGTACATATATATTTCAATAATAGCTTTACTTTATTTTCAATGATTAAAATATAATATAATTACCCATTTTCTTACTTTATTACAGAACTATGTCATTGAGAAGATTAACAAGAAGTGAAATGAATTATATTCTGGACGAATTCCCTTCGGATATAGACACTCCAACAGAGGATAGTTCTGATATAGAACCTGATGGTGTTCTATCCACTATTTAGAAACTACAACTGTTTTTTGTCTTTTTAGAGTTTGTCCTTATGAATGCATATGTTGTTTATTGCAAACTTCTTGGCAAAATTCCACTCCTTGATCTCAAAAGGCACCTAACTAAAGGTTTATTAGCAAAGGGGAAAAATTCCAATAACAAAAAAAGGGACTCTAAAGAAAATGATTCCACACATGCTAAAGCAACACAAAAACAATCTTTCTGTTTCTAACGACATTAGACTTGAAAACATAGGAACAGATTGGCCTGAATTTGCTAAAAGTAGGGGTAGATGTGAATTTTGTGCTTCAAAAGAAATTCAATCAAAACCATATACTAAATGTACTTACTCTATGTAAAGTCAACCTTTGTATGACAATTTTTTTTTTTTTAAGGAATATCACCATACTTGAATATAAACTACATGTAAAATTTGCAATGTACTTCAGGATCATATATTGTATTGAGAATGATTTTCACCTTGTGTCCTGGCGGTACTTATAAGTCCATTTTTCATTTTTAATAAAAAATAGAAATAAACTTCTTATTGTACCTTTCTTTGAATATATATCGCTTATTTTTTTAAAGATAAAAAAAATAAATAAAGTTTTAGTGAGCGATGATAATTCAGGACAAAGGGTTAAAAGAGGAAAATGACAACCTTTTTTTTGTTAAAAAAGAAAATTGGCAACCTTTTCTATTAAAAAAGGAAATTGGAAACTTTTTTTTGTTATAAAAGGAAATTGGCAACCTTTTCTATTAAAAAAAAAGAGACCAGTTGATACTTAATGTGAAAACAAATAGAGAGTTTGTAAGGAGATAGCTGCAAATAAAATTTTGGAAATGAAAGAATTGAAAATTTGTAGAAGTTATAGATACAAATCCAGCCTGCAGGCATTGGGACCGCAAGTAATCCCCCCTCCCCCTCTTGAATTCAAACAAAATGCAACAGGGTCATATCACACAGAGTTTGCAAGAGAAAGATCTGAATGCGAAGAAAATGAAAATGCTGGTAAATTATATAACAACAGATACATCTGCAGACATTGGGGCTGGGAAGGGCAGATGTCAACTAACACCACCTTCTGTAAAGGATAGACAAAGAAAAGATGGAAGATGTGTAGTGGGTGAGGGTGGGGGAGGACAAAAAAAGAGTGGAAAGAATGCAGATATGTTAAAACCTGCTACCACAACTGGAAGGGAGGGATGACCAGCCTCCCCCCAACTAGGGAAGAATAGTCAAAAGCTGGTTGGTGAGAAGCAACTTGTAAAGTAAGGATGGAAAAAAGGGTAAAATGGGAAACATCTAGAAAGAATTAAGCGGAGGTAATCTCAATCTAGTTAGACTACTGGAAGCACTGAAGCTAGGTAGGCTGCTACTCCTCTAGGTACCAGGTGTAACCCCTATGTGGCTGGCCAAGAAGAGAAGTGATCTTCCAGATATTAGCTGCAGCATGGTTACTGATCGATCCTGCTACAATTGACATCATCCCCTTGCAGGCTTTTGTGAGAAGAACTAGTAAAATCCAACCAGGGATCTTAATTAAGGGAAGGCTAAAGAAGATCACATGGAATAATAAGAGACAACAAGGACTACCAGAGCCTTGTCAACTAACCTGGCAGTTACCAGGTGGCCGATAAAAAAAGAAAAAGAAAAGCTGAATGTTTCAAATGACATCTTAGTGACAAAGAAAATCATGCCAATATATTTAAAATCATGCATTATTTCATTTTTTAAAACTAAAACCCACCTTATGTCCAACCATTGTCATGTAATCTACACTAAGATCAGTTACATCAACAGGCACTTTCCCTATGGCTTGAGCTGCATCCGAATGAAGCAAAATTTTAAAGAGGCCTTCAGCTTCTCTCCTTTTGTTTACTTCACTTAAAAGCCTAATAATAGGAGGAAAAAAAATAGTGAATAACCAGGAAGTCTGTAGGATCCTAACTATGAAACAAATTTAAACTAAAATCACACAAAATACCCAATATTACCTTGCAATATGTGCCACTGAAAACATTATTCCAGTCTCATTATTAGCAAGCATTACGGTAATTAAACATGTTGAAGGCCGAATGTTGTCAATCACTGCGCTTGGCAAGTTCTCAACACCAAGATAAGTTACATCTAATGGAGAAAGAAAAGCTCATTGAGTGTTTAAATATTTTTGTTATGGTGTTTTCTACCGGTGATTCACATCTGCACCTAGTTTAATGTGGGATTCAACCATGGATTTACTACAAGTGGCATTCAGTGCAAAGTTGATCAAATTGGTAACTCCATTCAGTAACTATAATTAAAGTAGATTAATTTTACTCAAAGAAGTGGTGTTTTCACTTGCCTATGTTATAGTCTAGTCTGTTTAAATATATTTATAGCTAATTCAAGAGAAATCACACTTAACTTTGTATGATATTAATGGTCATAAAAGGGAAATTTAAGGGTATTAATAAAAAAATAAAAAAGCTTTAGTACCTGCTTCAATGAAGTATCTGTGTTTTAATGGAAACCTTATTGAATCATGTTCCACTTTAGTGGTAATAATATGTGGCTTCATTTCAGAGAATGATGATGAATTTGCTTGTGATAAAACCCATTTTCTGAAGTGTACAACAACACTGTATATGACAAGGTTATTGGCCTGTTTTGGAATTAAAATACATTAATAATACAAAATTAAAATGTGCAAATTTCTCCTTGTGACTAAATTTAACAACCCAGGCATGAAATATGCATACTGTTTTGGGAGCCTACTTTTGTAAGGATCGCAAATTACCTCAGGCTAGTTCAGAGTTTGCTCAGGCCAAATAACTTTTATTGAATGCTCTTTTCCACAAATTCTACCGCCTATTTCACCTTTTCTTTCCTATCTAATTATAGTGTTGTAATTTTGCCAGGGCCGGGGCTAGGGTGGAAAAAACAGTTGGGGTTAACCGGGCCAGAGCTCCAGTTGGTCTATACTCAGCTATAGACTGACCAGGGTTAGCTGGGACCAGGGGGCCAGTCAGTCTATATGGGCAATATAGTTAAACTGAATTGCAAAGTACTTGTTATGGGCATACAAAAGAACAAAGATTATCCTTATGCCTCACAAAAGGGGGATAAGAATGCATTGTATTTAATAATGACAGTGACCAATGAGGTCAAAGCCCTCGCAAGCTGAGTGGATGAGGCATTCAATTCCTTACAAGAGCAGATCAAAAATTTCAGGAGCCCCCACCGACAGGGATGATGTTGAGTCTGATGCATACACCAGTAGTTCCATCCACATACATCACTCTTTGCCTTACAGACCCATGTGAAGGATTTATATAGACTGGTTGACTTTTCCTTGGGCCATAAAGGGTTCCTGACAAAATACAGTACTACAGCTCTTTCTGCACTAACCCCCTTGCAAATAACTTGGCCCTGGGTGTTCTCAAAATTGCCAGTAATTGTCATTCTAATTTTTATATAGATAAGTGACAAGGAGGTTAAGAAAAACCCATGAGTGGAATAAGATCTCATTTTATGGTAATAATTGTTTAATTACCATCTCATGTAAAGAAAAGGGTTTATCATCAAACAAATATAAATTATCCCTAAGCAATTTATACTGTCTGATACAGAACTTAGTGGAAAATAAATTCAAATCTGGTTGCTTTTTGATGACTAATTATATCCAATGTGGCCCAACTTGTAATAAAAATATATAAACTTACTTCTGTGCCACCTGAGACGAATACAATGTCCTTGGGATGGGCAGATATCATTGATGCTACCTCTTGCCTTGCTTTCCTCACAGCTTTTTTTGCCTTTGCCCCTTCTTCATGTGCTGAGCTTGGGTTAGCCCAAGTCTCTTTCATTGAAATATGAATCATTTCAATCACTTCTGGAGCCATTGGTGTGGTGGCATTAAAATCAAGGTATACCTTTCCTTTCACGAATAAAGTGGATGATGAGCTCACTGGCATCACAATCTCACTCATCTTTCGGTCATATGGTACACTTTAAAACAGGTATGGTACAAAAGCAACAACTTTAAAACTAGATTTGATTATATCTGTAAAAATTATATAAAAAGTGATTTTTTAAAAACTAAAAACACCAAGAAAAGCTCTGCAAGAAAGCTGCAACAAATTCATAATGAATGAGAAATTAGAGAATATGAAAAACTGAGATACATGCCAAGAAACTGAGTAGGGGGAGACTTGCTCCATGCCAGCACCTCAAAACACCATTTTTTCTGGTATTGAAACTCTCAAACATTATGATCTGAGCTGGTTGACTATGCGATCCACCTCACCTGTCTGGGAGAGCATCCCATAGCAATAACATGGTGAAGTAAACATGTGACAACAGCCCCAAAATGCTCAGGCAAACCTGCAGGAGGCCTGTAACCAATGGGAGATGCACTACCACTACTTTGAGTGTGTGAGCCAATAAGAAACGACAGTGCTCACATCACACAGGTGGCTTGGAAACAACGAGATCTATTTCTATGATACTCTGTTGTTTATTGCATTTTTATTCAGTTATCAACTCTCATTACAGTAAAATGAATCCAACAGTGAGTGAAGTGGAAGCTGGTGTGTCAGGTTACACCTGGAAACACCATTGAAGTGTAGAAAAGTGGGAGAAAACAAAGACTAAACATGCCAGGAATAAAGGGGAGGCGTATAGTAGCTATACTACAAAGCAACAAGTAGCTGCTTGTGCTGTGGTAGTTTTTTTTGTTTATTATAGATACTATGCTAATTTATTAATTTTATGAGTAATGTATCACTAAGCATTATTGTTTTCTGTTTATTATGGTTATAATGTACAATAACATACATTAAAATCAATTACTGAAACCTCAAATAACATATTAGTACTAATAGTAGTTAATTCACGTGTTTCATAGTTATTTGTTAACTTTAATAATTGTTGCACTTTTTTTTAACTTTTACTTACTGGTTTCCTTATTTTTATCAGTTTCTATGGGAATGAATGTTAATTTATACCTATAATGTATAGTGATTACCCTACAAAATGAGACCCAAGAACACATGTACATAAATAATTATTTTATGCTTATTTACATTTGGTCAAACTTTGGACAGCAATAACTCAAAACCTTGCCAATCCATAAATGAAACTAAAATAAAACATATACAATAAAGTGAATCATAATATAGCATTGTCAAATCATACCAGTTTTAGGAAATCATGCTCCATCCTTCAGCTATACAAAGACTGACAAAATATCACCATAACACATTCCTTTATACAAAATGAGAGGAAGAGAAAATACTTTCAAACAAGAGAGAGAGCAACACACCCAAAAAACCTGAGGGGCAATATCTATAAGGAGGGACTGGCTTATCTTGGGGTTCAGGGGATACCTATTTGAGATGCGATTAGTAAAGTTTAAAAAAGAATCAATTAGTACTGATTTAATCACCTATCACCATATAAATATATATATATATATATATATATATATATATATATATATATATATATATATATATATATATATATATATATATATATATATATATATATATATATAATTAGGTAAAAGGCCATGTTATATGCAGGTTATATTGAAGTCCACAGATGTGGCAGCATTATTAATTTTAACTTGTATATTCTAAATATTTCTTACAAGTTTTTTAACAGGGTCTTTGAGGAGAGAAAAAACCATTCACAAACGACATTCTTTATTCCTAGACATCTTTCAACCATGTTAGGTCATCTTCAGGAAATGGACAGAAATGGAATTATCCAAAAATTGTATAGTATTTCTATGAGAACATAAGTATTACAAAAATTGGCCAATCATGGCACAGGAATTTTTTAAGGGGAAACTAAGCGGTACAAGAAACATATAAAATTGGAAGGTTCAGATTGTCTGACTATTTGTCGCTTTGATCTATTTCTCTGGCAAAGGAAAATGAAAGTTTGAAAATATGCTTCTTTTAACGTCGGTCAACTCAGGGACACAGAGATGTTGGGAGTATGGTTTCCGGCTGAAGTTGCGCGTTAATTGCAGGTTTCTTCATTTGAATGACGATGGCTTCGGCCATCCGCAATCTTCTGTGATTTTGGAACCTCAGGATGATGGAGGTGTCCTGATTTAGTTTTTCACAGGTTAGAGTAGTGCCATGAGATTGGGCATGTTTTTTAATTGCGCCATCTTGAAGGTGTACTGTCAGTCACCTTGACAGGGTTGTGGAGGTCACAATTGACACTGTGATTGGTTGCAGACTTATGTTGAAAAATTGAATTGGATATGTAATTTTTCAAATATCTGTGTACACTATGCTAATCTACTCCTTCAATATATCTTCATACCCTAGTCCATCGAATCTTGGGATAAGCTTAGTAGTCCTAAGCTGAACATTTTCAATCATATCTTGCACCTGACAGGGAGCTAAATATTTCAGATAGGTAGATTTTTGACTGAAACCAATGAGTCTGAAATCCATTTTTCAATATCTTAACTAGAAACAAAGTTATGGACATCCCCATTTGGGAGTTTTGGCAGCACCCCCAAATTATAATGACTTGTATCCCAGTCCCTAATTTACTTAGGTTAAATAAAAAAACATTCAAAAGAGAATGTCCCAGACTGGGACATTTAACAAGAATGTGCCAAACAGTGTGTGGGATAATGCAGTCATCACAGTAAAATGCAGGAGAGCTCTTCATCAAATTGTGGTGCCAAATTTGAACAAGACAGAAAAGGACCTGAAGTGATCACAGCATTTGGGGGTAGGGTCTAGTTGTGGCGCAATGACATGCAACTTTAGGTTCCACACAGCCATCACCTATCTTCTTTGCTAAGCATCCTGGAGGGTTGCCATGATACCTGCAATGTAGTCCCCCAGTCTTCACACTCTTTAGCAGCCTCATTCACTGCAATTTCCATATGTCCATGAACACAGCAGAAGATAATCTCAACATTTACCCGGCTCGCAGCAACTGACATCACAGATGCCATGAACCACAGGGTGTGGAGATTCCAATGCTACAAGACGACTCAGGGCATTTTGTGAGTCACTAAAGATCACAATCTAGTCTCGAAAATGGGCACAATGCGTCATACCCAGTAGCAACCAGTTCAGCTACAAAGACAGATGCAGCATCCAGTAGAGCCCACTGACCTCAAACAAATACCATACAGCATGCATGGAAGCTGACCCAATACTGGGACTTGGAGCCATCCATGTACACTGGCACAGATCCATCATGAACACAAAGTATGCTCCAAAAAGGTCAGACACAACACTCAGTGGTGGAGAAGTTTTGGGAGCAGAAGTGTGGTGACAAATAGTCAAAGGTGATACCCTCTAGGGTGGCATCCTGGGCAGAACCAGAGGTGCCACCAGTCCAAGAGCTACACCAAGCTCTTGAAGCAGTTTCCTTGCCCTAAATGGTATGACTGGCATCTCTCACTGACACAGGCACTATCGAAATCAGCCACAAATGCAGAGAGTCAGTCGACTGAGGGAGATGCTGCACTCACACATAATAAATTGACAAGTAGGCACACAATGGAGGAGGTGTGGAAGGCACTGGTTGCCAAGCAGAGACTGGTGTGGTGGATCAAATCTGCCTTCCACAATAAACACATGGCTATGCATGCTGAAAACTAGCATTGATATTCAGCTTCGAACAAACAAGGATTGGTAGACAAGGCAATAAGCCCTATCAGCACCTCAAGTGCAATAATGCCCATGGCATGGGTACAAGAGACCCTAAGACTGCAAATATGAACCTGCCAGGTGAGGCGTTGGTTGAAAAAAGACCAAGGAACTGGTACGAATCCACCACTTCCAGGCAAGTCTTGTTTAGGCACAAGTCTGGGTCAGGATGAAGGTGTGAATGGCAGCAGAAGTGCACCACCTTAGTCTTTGCCAAGGAAAACTGAACCTGTGCATTTTGGTATAGTGAGATTTAGTTCAATGCCTGTTGGATTTGGTGCTCGAAAAGTTGGTATCTAGGCTGCACCAAAAGAGATCAAAAGGTCATACAGTCATACATGTAGAGTGTAGCGAGAACATCTTCCAGCAGCACAGAGGTGATACTGTTGATGCGCATGGCATCAATCATAATCTCACAGAAATAATGATTTGGAGATGTCTCCTGACCTACATGATACCATATTGACATGCAGGATCATAGGCCTTATCCAGATCGAAAAAAAAACAGTGACAATGTTGTCTACAGGGAAATGACTCGCAGATGACATTTTCTAGTCAGAGCAGAGCAACCAATGAGGGGTGCAACTTGCAGAAGCCACACTGAACAGGCAGAAGGCTAAAGAAATTGGACAGAAACCAGCCGAATAAGAGTCATCTCTCCCCAGTTTGAGAAAAGTGAGTACAGTAGCCATTTGCCAAGTCTTGAGAGAATAACCTCTGACCAGATCCAGTTGAAAATTCTAACAGAAATGCCATGTTTTGCTACCTAGGTATCAAAGCATGGCATACAGCATCCTCTGGAATAGGGGCTAGGTCCACTTATTATACTTCAACACTCAACTAAACTATAAAAAGTAAACTAACACACCTAACATGCTGACACAAACGTCTCTTCAGAGTGATTTTCAATCAGAATTCTTGTCAGTGAATATAAAAACCTTATGTTTAGTAACAAAATAAGGATGTAAAAAGCAATATAGGTGGCCATAGCCCTAAATACATCGGCGAAGAGACGCCTGTTTTAACCAAGAACAAAGTTAATCCCGCTGCATAAGCAGTATTGACAATCCAAGACGCACAATGCGCTAATTAAAATGGGTACAGATGCTATTTTTAATTTACATAGTTTACGTTAGGGATTTGAAGAGGCCTAAATTTCACCTCTAAAGTTGTTAGTACGAAAAACCAAGTCAGCGAAAAGTTCCCCCTCGAGCTAACGCCTAAGTAAAAATAAAAAGCCAGGCAAGTCATTTGTCTTCAAATAAGGTTGACCTCCACACGCACACCCTGCAGCAGCGATCCCTCAACCTCCTTCCACATTAATAGCTATATATATAAAAAGGCTAAGCGGAAAGTAGGAATTCAGACCGAGTTAGCCACAGAGAAACATTCTCTGTTCCCAAGTTCGTTATAACCGAGTTACGAACCCGAAAAGATAACCATTTTCGAAGCCGATCGTTCCCAAGAGTACCCAGAAGAGACTAGTAAAATGATAAATTCTACAAAGTTTTACTGAGCAAGGAAGATAATTTCTCATTCTCTATGATAGTATTATTCAACCAGAAGAAAGATGATTTAATCTAAAGGAATACCTATTGGGAGCCGTAGATAAGTGAATCGACCGGAAACCTCAGAATTTCCACCTACGAACGCGCAACTAACCAACACCTACCTTTTTGGCTGGAGAGAATCTACACCAGTCAGCTGGGATCTGCCTACCATAGGCCCAAAACCGCAGCAAGACGGTGACATCACGCATAACCAGCCAACCCTTGAAAAAAATAGCGGTAACTCAAACATTTTTCTAGTATTTTGTTGAATCTATCCACAGTACGCATTGTTGGGCGATTATTGAATTCATTAAAATGAACGGTGGCCCAAATTTATCTGGGTAGCCCGTTGTAATATTCCTTTAGTAAGCCAGTGAAAATTTTTTTGAAGATTAACATTTGCATATTTAAAGGTATAAATTAATTATTTTACGAGTCAAGCTTTATATTAATTAGCAAGTTAATTTTTTAGAACTATTTTTTTTTGTTTTGATTGATTAGTTTGTTGTAAAATAAACTATTTTTGGTTAATGTTTCCATCCATCGCTTAAATGAAAGTTTTCGCAATATTAGTAGTCATAATTCGAGATTCTACCTTAGTTTGTGATATTAATCCCTTGAAGCGTTAATAACTGCCCTAATTGAGTATATACGAGGTGCAAGGCACCATCTCTTAACCTCGACATCAGTCAAAATATATATAAAACTACTATATAATAAATTGGTGTCAGGTTTTAGAGGTTTATAAACGATCCTCCCCTCCCCTCAAAAAATTAGTTAGTCATTTTGACCCTTGTTGAATAAGAACAAATTATTGGCAAATCGTCCAAGTATAGATAAACACAATAGCAAGATAAATTTGGGTTAGAATTTTTGTGTCTGGCTAATTGAAGGTATTCAACCCGTCAGGGGGTGAAAAAGGAAGTTTTGTTTTGGTGCCGATTACTAACCTAGTTAACTTAAAGAGAGAGGTTAGGGTAGGTTAGGTTAAGCAGAGTGCTAAGTGTTTAATGGTGGTATAAGTTCCGTTCGCTTTAAGTATGCCCCTTATCAATTAGTTGAAAATGTTACTGCGTGCCTACCGTAAGAAACATCCCCTTTGTCAGTGCCTTATGCATTCCCCTCAGATCCACCAGAGTGCCTGGTGAATTGCATAATAGATAGGAGATCACCCGGAAGAGTAAAATTTGAGTCTGGGGCGGTAAATGGTCATCCGTTGATGCCATTATCAATTGTCAATGGGAATAAAAAATTTTTGCAATGCTCGGACTATGTGCTCTTAATACTTGTATATGTATAAATAGGATTAATCTTAGCACTGAATTGGGAAGTATATATAATGTCATGGGGATTACACTTGAAATCTAGTTATTAGGATGCTTGCGTCTTAATTGCACCCGACATAATAAATTGAATAATATCTTGGAATTAAGCACTGAATTAATCACTTGTAATACTCGAGGTTATGAGCTCGGGATGGAAATTATAGTTAACGATTAAACTGGTGAAGTTAGGGGAGGGGATAATTCACTTTAACGATACCTTTGAGATCGTAACTATTTGGGGAATGACGGTGAATGTCTTCTTCTTCTGACGATGTTCACACTTAGCCCGATCGTTCTAGGTTACCGAATGTGGGGTGGTAATCCCAGACCGGTGTCCTGATATAATGATCCTAGGCTGGATCGTGAAGGCGAGACAAACTGTGACTCAAATTGGAATTCTTCTTGAAGTGTCCGTTCCAATTATTGGCACCTGGAGTGGGTAGCCAAAAATGATTACCTAGCTGCATCTAGGGTAATCCACAGAGGGAGATCCTGTGTAACCTCTGACTCTGGAGGGGAGAGGGTTCTGCGAGAAGTTTAGCACCTACAAGTACCCTGATGGCAACAACAAATTCCCTGAAGTTTCTTCATTGCAACGGCCGAACTGTTTCCTTTGTGGGACTAGCTGCACATACAATGTAGGTCCAATGTCTGCCCCACTCCAGGGAAAATTTCCTCTTTTATTTCCCTCAAGAGCTAAAATCGAGAGAGAGCACCGGATTCTCATAAAATTCTTATCACCGTGCAAAAAGATCTTTCGTCTGTCACCAGGACATGCCAAACATTCACACATCGGCGCCATCCGAGCTTTCCTCGTCTAAAGCCACAGGTTTATGACGGCGTGAAGAAACTCGGGCCTTCATCAGCTGGCAGGTGTCTTTTGAGGCAGACATTTTCCTGTGTGGCCACCCACGAATTTGGTTATCTCAAAGGCGCAAAAGGGGTGAAGGAGATTGGATGCGAAAAGGCGAATTTGTAATAAGGTCCCGGGGGGGGGGGGACACGCAGCTGGGTCGGTGTATTTAAGTATGTACTAATGCATGGAGGTATTTAGACTTCTACAGGTATATAGGCTATTCCTAATATGAAAGGAAATGAAATAAATTCTGTAAAGATCCATATTCATTTTGTAACCTAAAACCTTCCATCACAAGCTATAAAAGTTCCAAGCTTCCAATAGCTTAAAAGTTGAGTAATATAGTTATGCAAACTAATTATATAAAGTATCTAATAAATTAAGCATAATACACTAAAAACAAATATTAGCCAGAATCGGCATCGGCAAGCAAGTATAAATAAGAATCGGCATCTGCAAAAATTTGGAATCGGCACAACTCTATATTTAATAAATAACATTTTTATGTTTGGATATCTATCTAAACCTTGAAGCATTTTATTTGAATCCTGAAGGTAACTGAACAATTCTAAATCTGCGGTTGATCGTGTTTGAGTGGGTTTTGTAAATCCAAAATAATCATCACTGTCTGATACACCCCTGCATGATTCAACTTCGGGTTCCTCTGCTAAATTTTCAATTACTTGAATCATAATATTTTTAACAGTCTTGGTGGCTTGAACTGTCCCATGAAATACTGATATATAATCAGCAGGGTTTGAAGAATGGATGGATTGTTGATACACTAATGGCCAAGGTCAAATAAGATTGGTAGTGTTTTCCAAAGCCCCTAGTGACTACACTTAGAAGAGGTTGGCAAAATTTCAGAGAACATGACTAAAGGCTCTTCAGCTTTTTCTCCACAGTGAGCAAAGTATGGAACAATTCTCCATAAAAACAGTTTTGTTCTCCCTGTAGGCAATCAATTGTCACTGCAATAGGAGCCAAAACTGAGACATACTCCCCAAGAAATTCAATTTTGTGACTTCTGAACACTGGAAGTTCAAGGGACATCATGAGTTGATGTAATTTGTCCTTGTGTTTTAAAAGTAATGACAATGCATCAAACAAGAGAGTTCCACCTTGCAATGCAAGGCACCTTTAATGAACAGTTGATAACAGTTTTGATAATCTCTGCTGATTTTGGATGGCCATTTGTGTTCTATAATGCTGAGCATTTCCCCATCGCAGCATGATTGATATTTACAAAAGAAGATATTTTCACTGTGTGTTTTGCATCAGTTGTGGCAATGAGTGTGTGTGTGAAGCACAGCGCACAAGCTTAGGTAGGCTGAAGCTACATGGGTCAGACGAAAGGTCTTCTTCCGGATCTAAGGCACTTCTCATTAAGAAACTATCCTCCAGCTCGTGCTAACCCTGATCTTCTTCACCTACCTGGATTCCATCTTCTGAATCTGTGGACACATTTCCAGCAGTGACTGCAAATTCTTTAAAAGCTTTAATAAAAGGAGCCTTATCAGTAACAGTGCTCATGATTTTCTGCAGGGGGATATCGTATTCATTGATCATATTCTCCATATGTTCAGCAAACTTGATGTAGTTATTTTCTCCTCCCAGGTATAGATGTTGACATAAAGGGTTTCATACCCAGCCCTGGCTAAAACCACAGCCCCCCCCCCTCATCTCCCCCAGCATGACCATTTCCTGTACGTTGAAATGGTCGCACACTGCCAATAAGTCATTAGACTCACAGTAGGCAACACCCTTGAAGTTGGTCATGAGGCCATCTTCCGGGGTTCCTAAAGCTGCCTCCTTAAAGGAGGACAACACTAAGGAAGCTTTGGCTCCTTCACCCATACCCAGTGGTTGGCTGGGTGGCTCAGAAATGGTGGATCCTCTAAAAGAGGGAAGCCCAACCTCCACTGATAAGTCCTCAAAGGCAACAGCACCTTCAGTGCATTTTCCAGCAAACAGCCATTCCTATAATGGTCTCCTCTTCGAAGAGGGCATATTTGTTCAATGGAATTGCAGCGGACTCTGGACCAACTGGGAGGAGCTGCAGAGGCCTGCCTCCTCCTGTTAGTCATCTTTTTGTAGCAAATCATGCTGGGCACATGCCCCATGCCCACCTTCTCAGGGTTTTGTGACCCCACCACTACAGAATGGGTGCCAGGCAGGAGGATGCAAGCTTTACACTTGGCATGATCTCTCCATTCTTCTCTTTGCTTTAGATACCTCCTTTTAGGGAGTAGCTGTGCAGCTGCACCTGGATAAGAGATATACTGTTATTTCCTGCATACATTCCACCGCCATCCGACTTTTGCTGCATTGTGGCACGGTTGCCAAGGCCCTTTCTCTTGCTCGGAGATCTGAATGGTAGACCCCCCCCCCCCCGTCTGGTGAGACTACTCCATTAGGTCAATTCCTTCCTGACCCTATCAATGAGATGAAGATAAGTGTTCTAAATGTGGATGAGTTTACGCATCACTGCCCAAGAATCACTTTTCTATGCAAATATCATTTTCTGGGTCACTGCCGCCCAAGAGCTACCCTGGTGGTGCTTGACATGGGTGCGGTGGTCCACATTTCAAGAAATGACTCATGTCTCAGTTGAGTTTAAGTTGGTAGATGAGGCTGTTGAGTTCTTCTCCAGCAACCTGATCGCCATGGGCCTAACTACTATTCCTAGAATGTCTGGCCATTTTGCACGCTAACTGCTCCAGTGGTGGTCAGGTGGCCCTCAAACAGAAGCATTATACCTACATGCACTATAAGCGCCGCCCGAACAACTTCACTGTCAGTGAATTTCATCAAGCTAGTGATATGTTCTGGTATATTTCAAAACATGCCCGCCCCTCTTTTTGGCGGGCAAACATTCTTCACTTAACGGGAAAGACCCCTCTAGTAAAAGTGTGGAAGGGAGCCAAAAGGATTTGGGGCAAGTTCTCGTATGACTCCTCTCCTGTTCTCGAAGAGAATGGGACCACAATCTCAGACCCACCTTTATGGCGGAATCCTTCATGACCGCTTTCACTCCATTCTCTATCTGGGATGCTGCCCTGCCAGCATTCAATGTGCAGGAACCACCTTTGATTATTTGTTGCCACACTTCTGTTTCCAAAGTTTCTATGGTGCCAAGAGTATTGTGTTTGAGCTTTATGGAGCACACTTTGTCTCATGCTGGAACCATGCCAGTGTATACAGATGGCTCCAAGTCTCAAGAGGGGGTCGGTTTCCATGTCATATCCCCTTTGTATGAAGTTAGCAGGGCTCTGCCAGGTGCTGCGCCTGTCTTTACGGCCGAGCTGGTTACTATACACCACTTGGTACGGGAGATAACGGAATGTTCCCAGTTTGGAGACTGGATTGTGATTTATAGTGACTCACAAAGCACCCTGAGTGCTCCTGGGGCATTGAAATATCTGCATCCCTTGGTTCACCACAGTTTTGATGAGCCAGGTAGATTTCAAGATGATCTTGTTCTAGGTTCCTGGACATGTAGGAATTGTAGTGAATGAGTGCGGCGTGAGGATGCCAAAGAGTCTGAGGACTGGGCAACCAGACCAGCTTTTCACTCTTCCTAACACCGATTACATGGCAGGAATACTGGCTGCTTGGCAAAGATGGGGAACTTAAAGTTGCCTGCCATTGCAATGCGACTATTCCCATGGACTTAACCTCCAATGCTGCGACAGCTTCAGGTTGCTTTTTGTCATCTCTGAATTGAAAACACTCATGGGATGCACCACCATTTATGGAGCGCTCACCTGCGATTTACTGTGAAGAGTGCATTTTCCCCCAGACTGTTTGGCACATTCTTCTTGAATATCCCAGTCTGGGCGATTTATTGTACATTACCTATCCCGGTACTGGGATGAGCGGGATTGCTACCGCTTTTTCTCTGTACTTGGGATAGATTCGTGTACTCTGACTTGTGGACTGACTTTTAGGAGGAGGCTGGCATTCTCCCCTTTATTTGACTGTTCTTTTGTAGGTTGCATGTTCCTACACCGGGGGGAGGAGGCGGGCCTACTCCTGATGCTGGAGTGCGCTTAGTTCTTGCCTTTTTGCTTTGTTTTCTTGGTTATTTTTTTGCCTTGTCCTTTTTTAAATATATTTATGTATTTAAAATTGTATTTGTAAATATATTTGAAATCATGTATTTAAATACTTTTTGCAAATACTTTACTGATAATAGGTTTATATAGCTGTTAAGAACATGTAATGCATGTTTTAGCTTGTTGCAACTTGTATGACACAAAGGTTGACTACATGAGCTGGTGAGGGAAGATTGCTTGCATTAGTTCAAATTCAGTTAACAGATGGTCACAGTTGTATAGTGAGAGATTAAACAATAATAAAGATGAGGAAGATAAAGAATCATGTAATTATAGTCATCCTTTACTAGATGGTAAATTTTTTAGAGAAATCTTTTGATGAAAAAAAAGTGAAGTGCGTATGTACATCGTGCAATGGCGAAATCTCTGCGGTGAGCAATCCTACTTCCAATAAATCTATGCATTCATTTGAAGTTAAGACAAAGACAAGGTGGGCAAATAAAAAAAAACAGCCCTAAAAAACCTGGGGTTTATTTCAGGGTTTTGTTTTTTTTTGCTTTTTCAAGTGAAATTTGAAAAAAACCCGGGTTTGGGGATTTTTTTCAAAATTACTTTTTTTCAAGAAATGAATGCTACTTATTATTTTAGTCAAAAATCATATTTGTTTATAATTTAAACAAATATGTATCAAATTAAGGTTATTTCTCTGATACTGACTAATAATAATTTCTCTCTCCTTTTACAGGTTATGGGTATCATGGGTACCCACAATTCTCGATCAGTGATCTGTTCTTACTATATAATTATTAATATTATATAAAAATAGAGATGGCTATTCTTTTTCTATGTTATTCTAATACTTGTAGCATTTGTTTTTTGAAAAAACCTGGGTTTTATTGGGCCTTTTCAAAATTTGGGGTTTTTTGCCAACCCTGCCCACAGAAGAGTTCAGAATGGGCACAGAAACTACCTTGCTCATAGGCCTGGAAGGGCAGGAGCAGAGGGTGTCTTTTATAACATTGAGGCATAAAACGTCCCAGGCAGAGCAGGGCAAAATGAGAGACCATCCTGGGCCTGAATGGTCAGGATTTCCTTCTAAAGGATATATGCACCACATTGCTTCCAAGAAGCAGGGTGAGGGTCTCTGTAATTGACATACTTGACCCCACAAATTTGGGGCTTATCATGTGCAGAATTGGAGCAACTTACACAGACTTCAGGGAACCCTGACTTTGCGCATCTACAGGAGCAATTAGTATGGCCAAAGCAGTGACAGTAGTAGCACCTCCACATAAGTGGCATGAATGCCTTCACACATATTGATACCAACTGGTACGCACTGACTCAGGGAGCTTGTCACAATTGAATGTGGCAAAGAGTGTAGGGGTGGGTCTTAATGCCCCTTCCATGTTTTCTCATCACACGTTTGACCTTGGTCAGCCAGCTCTAAGGTGATGTCATCTATGGAGTAGTCCATGAGTTCCCTCACATAAACTACTTCTTTCACGAAGTTCATGGTAGAGTGCGGTATCCCACTCGCCGGTGTGGCATCAAGTGGCAAGGGCACTAATCATGGCCACCTCAGAGGAATTCAATGCATTCTCCAGAAGGGTACTGTCCGAGAAACGGGTCACCTTCAGCTCTCTACCAATCATGCTAGCTAAGGCTCTCCTCTGATGGACCATGTTCCCCTTAGCCAACATGCTGCAAACAGTGGAGAATAATGAGGAAGCGTTTGAAGCCAGCAGGCTCGAAAACACCAAGTAGCCTCTGAATGAGGGGCCCCAACATAATCGAGGGTCCATTCTGCACACTTTTTGTCTTAGTCTGAAGCTCCTTACCAGGGAGAGTAGCAGGAACGGATGTGCCAATATTGGCTTGGTCGCATAATGAAATGACAGCAGCACTGTGGCTCCCAGGAAGGAAGAGGAGCCCCAAGTCTTTCTTTTTAGCAGAGGATATTGGTGAATGAACCCGCTTTTCCCCTCTGCCTAAGCTATCTGAGGAACTTGCATAGGGGTGGACACAGGCTTTGTGCTTGGCACCGAGCCCGGGTTTGACCCCATGGAAGATCCTACCATCTGGCGTGGAGTCAACTCGTGGACCATGTCCATCTGAGGGGGACCTATATATGCCCCCCACCCCCAAGACATCATAACATAACATAACATAATCACACGGATGACAAAAGCCACAAGGGCTTATCAAAGGTCATCCGCCTCCGTCAAAACCCACCCACAAAAAGCACCATCACCAGGGGAAGACAAAATCAAAGTCCCCCACAATATAATATAACAGATGACAAAAGCCACAAGGGCTCATTATAGGTCATCCGAGTCAAACAGCCTCTTTTTCAAGGCACCCAAACTCCCAGGAAAACTACATCCAGAGGATTGCATCCAGAAACAAGGGTATCACCAATCAAGGCTTGTCAAGAACTAAATCATGCAGCTATAGATATATACAAACAATATTAATGTATACAAAACTTAGGAACCATCACAACCTTCCCTTCCCATAAACTCATCCAACCTACTCTTAAATACATTTAGATTTGGACTACCTACTACCCTCTGCGGCAATTTGTTCCAGAAGTCTACCACTCTTGGTGAAAAAATATTTTCTTAAATCCAACCTACACCCTTGCTTTTTAATTTTCAAGTGGTGACCTCTAGTCCGATTTCTATCATCTAACTCAAAAAACTTGCTAACATCCAATTTATCTATCCCGGAAAAAATTTTAAAGAGCTCAATCATATCCCCTCTCACACACCTCCTTTCGAACGAGAACATATTTAATACCCTCAGTCTATCTTCATATTCAAGGTGCCTCAGGGAAGGAATAATCTTTTTGGCCCTCCATGCACTGACTCGAGAAGGTTAATATCGTGTCTAAAATGTAGGGACCATGCCTGTATGCAGTACTCTAGATGTGGCCTAACATAAGAATTATAGAGTTTAAGAATAACTTCCTTACTTTGGTAACTGACATTTCTCTTAATGAAACCCAGCACTCTATTTGCCCTATTTCTTGCTTCAATACACTGCTTAGAAAACCTTAATGACTTATGTATTACTACTCCTAGATCTTTCTCATCCTCTACTGAGCTCAGCCAATGCCCATCCATTTCATAGTTAAATTCTCTATTATCTTTTCCCATGTTAATAACTTTGCACTTATCAAGGTTGAAAGTCATTTGCCACTTATGTGCCCAGGATAACAATTTATTTAAGTCCCCCTGCACTTTAAAATTATCATCAATATCTTTAACTACAGCTGCTAATTTGGTATCATCCGCAAAAATTGACACTTTATTATTAACTGCCTCCCCAAGATCGTTTATATAGATGACAAATAATAATGGACCGAGAACTGATCCCTGAGGAACCCCACTGATAACATCCATCCACTCTGACTTTACACCATTTAGCACTACCCTTTGCTTCCTGTCTTTCAGCCACTCAGCTATCCAATTTGAAACACCCCCACATATCCCAATCATTTTTAATTTATGAACTAGTCTCCTGTGTGGTACCTTAAATGCTTTACTAAAATCTAAGTAAATTATATCTACATTCTCTCCCTTATCTACTTGATCTGTTACAAACTCCAGAAAGTCTAGTAAGTTAGTCAAACATGATCTACCTGATCTAAACCCATGCTGAGCATCGCTGATTAACCCCTCCCTCTCTAGATGTTGGCAAATCCCTTTTTCAACTATTTTCTCAAGAATTTTACAGACTACAGGAGTTAGGCTAACCAGTCTAAAGTTATTTGGATCCTCTTTACTACCCTTCTTGAAAATGGGGACTACATTTGCTCTCTTCCAATCATCGGGTATTTCTCCATATTCCAATGACCTAGTATATAACTTGTCCAGAGCTATTGAGATACTTTCTACCCCTTCTTTAAGTATCCTAGAATGAATATTATCAGGGCCGGAGGCCTTGGTAGTATCTAAATCACCTATTAGTCCTTTTATCATCCTCCGATCCACACTAATGTTAGTAAACACCTCTTTTCCTGACCCATGAGTACTATACATAGGACTATTTAGTTTCTCTTTTGTAAATACTGATGCAAAATGACCATTTAGTACCTCAACTATTTCCTCATCAGTTTCTCTCACAACCCCTTCATATTTGATAGGTCCTATTTTAACTCTGCCAGACTTGTTATTAATTTTATAGTAACTAAAGAACTTTCTAGGATCTTTGTTGCTATCCTGAGCTAATTTAATTTCAGATCCCATTCAAGGTTCCTTTACCACCTAATGCCGGCGAACTGGCATCTATTGAGGAAGAGAAGGGGGTAAACGTACAGTGACCCCCTGGGCTCTTAGAACACAAGTCAGGGTTGGAAAAAAATGGGGGGTTGGGGGGATTTGGGGGGATCAAATGTTTTTTCAATTTTCAGCATGGGAAAGTATGACTAGTACATGTACATGAAATAATAAGACATCATTGTTTCCTATGGTTAATAATGAAGTCAGACGAGAAAATTCAGACATATATATAATATAACCTAGGTATTTTTCAAAAATCCTTAGTAAAAAGGACAACTGGTTTTTGAGTAAAGAGCTTGGCCAATATCATGATCCCCCATCATTCCATCAACAAAGTCATCTAAAACATTTTATTGTTCTGCACTCATGACAGCTACCTATGAATATAAGATTACTGCAGTGACATTGGGATAGTAGGCCTATCCATTGCTGTAAAATTCATGTTATACTGATGAGAAAAACTTTCATAAAACGTCTACCGATTACTCAATTGATGAGTCGGCAGTTGAAGCACAGACCTAGTTCCATCATGTGTGTATGTGATAATACTTCCCAACAGTTTGAAATTCTTTGCCCAACCACAAGATTGCTGCGTCCATGGGCAGCACCATTTTGGAATCCATTTTGCCAGGAACAGCCTGCTGCCTGGCCTTTATAATGCTGGGTTAGCCAGTCTGTGAAATTCTCTGGCTACAAATGGTGGTAGACTTCAGATTTGGTGTGTGTTGGTCCCCTATAATTAGTTTGCTACAGTTCATTAACTTCATTTTAATAATTGATTATGACTTGATGCTTTTTCAAATGCATATTATTGAAAACTATATTACAGTATATACCTAATATCACAAAAAATACACTAAAAGCTGGAGATTTGATTCATCATTTGAACTGTCAGCATGAATGAATTTCTTTTGCTAAAAGTAATGTATGTTAATAGGATACAAACAGAGATAAATGAGTAGCTAATGATTTGTAATACAAGTGCTACAGAACTTAAATTTGCCGTTTTTCATGTGATGCAAGTTCATGTAATGCTCTGACAATCTATATTATTTTACAGATATTATAATATATTTCTTACAATTCCCATTTTGTTTAAAGCCTTAAAAGGCCTACTGGAAGGGGTAGAAAGAAGACAGCAGAATGGGATGAAGTTGCATAATCACATTTAATGTATACAGTAATAATAAGTATAGGAATACAAGTGAGAACCAGTGCATTTCGAAGAGGAATTATTGACACAAGGAATGTGCAAAGTAAAGTTATTTTATTTCTGTGGTTTTGCTTTTTTGGGCATTATTTCTATAGTAAAATTGGAATACAAATATAGTTTTGCATGAAACAGAGCTACTGTTGTTTTGCTTATTCCTTTTCATAGATATATGATTATTAGTAAATAGCTTAGGTGATTTTTTTTGTCTAATAAGGGTGATAAACAGCATTAATTTAAGAGTATATAGAAAATGGACCAAAAAGGATTAAAAACCCCAGAAGTGAGTTTTTAAGGGTGCTAAACAGCATTCCTTTAAGAGGAGTATCTAGAAAATAAACCAAAAAATATAAAAGCCCATTCAACACATCTGACAATGAACCATGCGGCACTCGTGATAGCCCATGCACCAGTTCAAGTGTAAACAGTGGTAGTGTAACATCTAGCTTTTGCTCTCCCCAGAGCACGTTTCTTTTTCTCAGCTAATATACCATTCCTGGCAGAAGGGACTGAATTTGTGAAATTAGTGAAGATGTTACACCCTGGGTATAACTCGCCAAACAGGAAGAACTTAGCTGGAGAATTACTAGATGTCATTGATAGTGAAGTAGTTACAAAAATAAAAGCAGATAAAATGCAACAACATACCATCACATTGATGCAAGATGGCTGGAGTAACACAAAGAATGAAACCATCATTGCTCAGAACATGAACAATGGAAAGTCATTATATCTTCTCTCAGTACTGGAGACTGGATCAGAAAAAAAGACTGCAGAATTCTGCGATATGCTAGCAGAGAATGCTATGACTCAAGTAAAAGAGAAGTTTGGAAATGGACACTATACAGCATTAATTTAAGAGGAGTATATAGAAAATGAACCAAAACAGCTTAAAAAAACTGAGGTGGATATTTAAACTGGGTTTTAAGGGTGTTAACAGCATTAACTAGAAGAGAATATTGAAAATAAACCAAAAAAAACAAAAAACAAATGGGTTTTGGGGGGGCTAAATAAGTGGGCAAGGACTGATAGGCCTTGCCATCCCTGACCCCCCTGACATGGTTGGCCCTATTGACGTGTTCCCACCAGGAGCAGTCAATTTTCTGCCACCTGCATGCTCTCTTGGCAGTCCCTTGTGAAAGAAAAGGAGGCACCTAAGGCCGCCTCCAGAGAAATGGCTGAGGGGGGGGGGGATCTCCCCTACACCCGTAGCCTGAGAGAGGAGTTGCCCAAAGGCAGCTCCGGTGATGGTCGAGGGGAAGTATGTTTTTTTTTTTATTTAAATCATCTTTGGGCATGGTGACCTTGTAATTGTTACAGGAAGCAAGCACTCATCACCCGATGCAGTAGCCCACTCTGCAAGGAGTGAACACAGGACTGGCAGCCTATCGGTATCAGCATGACAGCTCCACCTTGGGTATGGCGTAAAATTGATAGACAGAGAAAGGAGTAAGAAAGGGTATATGAAGGTGTGGGTGGGGATGAAGCAGGTTGTTAAAAACCCACCAACCCAGGCCAAAGCTCAGGGGTGAAGGAACATTGTCCGCTCCCCCCTCAGCCCAGATCCGGGATAGTTAGGTGAGAGGAAGCTGGTCAGCATCTACCCTCCTTCTTTTCTTATGTTCTTATGTTCTTACCCTATGAAATTAGCAGCCAACCAGAGAAAGTTGTGGGAGAGGTTGTAGGGTAAAAACACAGGTTGTCAGAAAGAAAGAAGAGGCTAAGCTGGGTCCGGACAGGGTGCTAAGTCCCGTCAGCACGGTAGCCAGGAAGGTAAATCACCACACCCCTTACGGGATAGGGGACAAATGACCTATATTTAACCTCATTTGAAAATAGCAATGCAAAGGAGATAAGGTTACTGTATTAATTTATATAATTAGAAAAATTTAAATAATTAATCCATTCCACTATCAAATTGTTAAATTTACTGCAAAAGTAAACAAATTCACATCAATTGCTAGTTTTGGTGGCAGTGTATTGTAACACTTAATCAGCTAATGTAAATTAAAAACAAGATTGGACCAGTTTGGGAAATAGAATGTTCAATACTGTTGGCACCAATCATCATGCCCAATTCAAACTATAATTCATGTCATCTTGCTACGAGCAACTCAGCCAGTGTTCATATTGCCAGATGTCATATCATAAATGATAACATAACATAATATAACATAATTTCATGGATGACAAAAGCCACAAGGGCCTATCAAAGGTCATCCGCATCCGTCAAAACCCACCCACAAAAAGCACCATCACCAGGGGAAGACAAAATCAAAGTCCCCCACAATATAATATAACAGATGACAAAAGTCACAAGGGCCCATCATAGTCATCCAAGTCAAACAGCCTCTTTTTAAGGCATCCAAACTCCCACGAAAACTACATCCAGAGGATTGCATCCACAAACAAGGGTATCCCAATCAAGGCTTGTCAAGAACTAAATCATGCAGCTATAGATATATACAAACAATATTAATATATACAAAACTTAGGAACCATCACAACCTTCCCTCCCCCATAAACTCATCCAACCTACCCTTAAATATTTAAATTTGGACTACCTACTACCCTCCGCGGCAATTTGTTCCAGAAGTCTACCACTCTATTGGTGAAAAAATATTTTCTTAAATCCAACCTACACCTTTGCTTTTTAATTTCCAAGTGGTGACCTCTATTCCAATTTCCATCATCTAACTCAAAAAACTTACTAACATCCAATTTATCTAGCCCAGAAAAAATTTAAAGAGCTCAATCATATCCCATCTCACACACCTCCTTTTGAACGAGAACATATTTAATATCCTCAGTCTATCTATATATTCAAGGTGCCTCAGGGAAGGAATAATCTTTGTTGCCCTCCGTTGCACTGACTCGAGGGTTAATATTGTGTCTAAAATGTGGGGACCATGCCTGTATACAGTACTACTACAGTACTCTAGATGTGGCCTAACATAAGAGTTATAGAGTTTAAAGGTCTAGGAATTCTCATACAATCAAAGTACAATGGCAGTGTGCACCATATATTTACATAGTTATCCCTAAAATGTGGGGACCATGCCTGTATACAGTACTCTAGATGTGGCCTAACATAAGAGTTATAGAGTTTAAGAATAACCTCCTTACTTTTGTAACTGACATTTCTCTTAATAAAACCCAGCACTCTATTTGCCCTATTTCTTGCTTCAATACACTGCTTAGAAAACCTTAATGACTTATCTATTACTACTCCTAGATCTTTCTCATCCTCTACTGAGCTCAGCCAATGCCCATCCATTTCATAGTTAAATTCTCTATTATCTTTTCCCATGTTAATAACTTTGCACTTATCAAGGTTGAAAGTCATTTGCCACTTATGTGCCCAGGATAACAATTTATTTAAGTCCCCCTGCACTTTAAAATTATCATCAATATCTTTAACTACAGCTGCTAATTTGGTATCATCCGCAAAAATTGACACTTTATTATTAACTGCCTCCCCAAGATCGTTTATATAGATGACAAATAATAATGGACCGAGAACTGATCCCTGAGGAACCCCACTGATAACATCCATCCACTCTGACTTTACACCATTTAGCACTACCCTTTGCTTCCTGTCTTTCAGCCACTCAGCTATCCAATTTGAAACACCCCCACATATCCCAATCATTTTTAATTTATGAACTAGTCTCCTGTGTGGTACCTTATCAAATGCTTTACTAAAATCTAAGTAAATTATATCTACATTCTCTCCCTTATCTACTTGATCTGTTACAAACTCCAGAAAGTCTAGTAAGTTAGTCAAACATGATCTACCTGATCTAAACCCATGCTGAGCATCGCTGATTAACCCCTCCCTCTCTAGATGTTGGCAAATCCCTTTTTTAACTATTTTCTCAAGAATTTTACAGACTACAGGAGTTAGGCTAACCGGTCTAAAGTTATTTGGATCCTCTTTACTACCCTTCTTGAAAATGGGGACTACATTCGCTCTCTTCCAATCATCGGGTATTTCTCCATATTCCAATGACCTAGTATATAACTTGTCCAGAGCTATTGAGATACTTTCTACCCCTTCTTTAAGTATCCTAGAATGAATATTATCAGGGCCGGAGGCCTTGGTAGTATCTAAATCACCTATTAGTCCTTTTATCATCCTCCGATCCACACAAATGTTAGTAAACACCTCTTTTCCTGACCTATGAGTACTATACATAGGACTATTTAGTTTCTCTTTTGTAAATACTGATGCAAAATGACCATTTAGTACCTCAACTATTTCCTCATCAGTTTCTCTCACAAACCCTTTATATTTGATAGGTCCTATTTTAACTCTGCCACACTTGTTATTAATTTTATAGTAACTAAAGAACTTTCTAGGATCTTTGTTGCTATCCTGAGCTAATTTAATTTCTGACACCCTTTTGTTCTTCTTTATAATCTTATTTAACTCATTCCTAGCCATTCTATAATCACTTAAATTTTGAATATTATTTTCTACCTGTAATTTTTTATATGCCCTTTTCTTCTCTGAAATTTTTCTAGCTATCTCCTGATTCCACCATAATGGTTTCCTACTTTTGTTCCTAATGGCCTTCATTGGGATACATTGTTCTTGGACTACATTTATTATATGCTTGAAAGTATCCCACATCCCATAAGCATTTTTACCTCTGAATTCTATATCCCAGTCTACCAAATTTAGCAAGCTTCGAAGTCTTACATAATCTCCCTTATGAAAATTTGGAACTTTTTCAGCATTCTCAGTTATTTTACCCTTCTCAATTCCCAAGTTAAAACGAACTATCTGATGGTCACTATTTCCCAATGCTTCCCCAACAGTCAATTCTTGAACTAAATGATCACTGTTAGAAAGTACTAAATCTAATATATTGTCCCCCCTCGTTGAATCATTAACAAATTGATTCAAAAAATTATCCTCAAAGCATTCTATGAACCTGCCACTTGTTCTATCCCTACCTATCATATTTTCCCAGTCCACAGAGTTTAAGTTGAAGTCCCCAATAATAACTGCATCTGTTTCACATCCCTTACTTATTTCCCTTATCATTAGTTCATCTATATCATCAGTCTGCCCAGGTGGCCTGTAAAAAGCTCCCAAATGCACCATTCTATTTTTACTGAACCTAATATCTATCCAAAGTGACTCAACTCCATCCTGCTTTATTGAAGTATTTAAACTTGAAACAATGTTGTTTTTTATATAGATAATTATTCCTCCACCAATCCTACCTGTCCTTTGACTAATGTACATATTATAGCCCTGAAAATCAAATTCACTTATAGTGTCCTTAAATTCTATTTCATTAACCCATGATTCAGTAACGCATAATATATCTATATCCTCATTGCTAATATAACTAAATAGCTCATCCTTCTTGTTTCTAAGACTACGAGCATTTGTATAGAAACAATTTAACCCCCCTATCCCTGAAGCACCTCTTGAAACTTGAATGACCTCACCTCTATCGCCTTGGAACCTATTTCTGTTATCTGCCAAGTCCATTCTACTTTCAGTACTATAATGTCCTCTCATAATTCCCTGACCACTATTAGTATCTAGTTTCCCGCCCGCAAAGACCTAATAACACGATCATACTCCTCCCACAACACATCTACCCCCCTCCTACTCAAATGCAGTCCATCCATCGCATACATTTCTTTCATTCCAACAAACCTATCCCACACATCCACAAACATGACACCTTCCATCTCACACATCCTCCTCACATAATCATTCAGCCCAATTGCACGAGACATCCATTCTACCCCAACATCCATTCTTGGAAGCACACCTGTCACAACACCTTTCATTCTACTTTCTTTCACCTTTTCAATCAACCTCTTGTACCTCTCACGTAACTCACATGCACCCACTTTCTTCACATCATTCACTCCTACATGTGTAATCACAACCGCATCCCTTGCACAGCCAGACACCAGTTCCTCATACCTATCAGACAGATCTCTCACTCCAGCACCCGGCAAACACACCCTCAAACCATTCAATCTACTTGCATTCAACTTCCTATCTAAATATCTAACTCGCGAATCACCCATCACAAGCACTTCAGTCAGACTCCTATTCCTAACCCCCACAGACCTAACTCCATCCCCACTCCTATTCTCATTCAAACTACCAGTCACTCGAACTCCACCCCCACCCCCATCAGTCATATCACTTCCAGTTACTTCCTCTCTTAGGGCACTGAATCTATTAGTCAAGCTAATAGGATCTGTGTCCCTCTGACTCACACACCTATTCTCCCCCTGGCTAACCACCTCAACAGAGGCAACCCTATTCTCACAAAGAACAGGAGAAGCCTCCCTAGCTTCATGTTTCCTAACCACTCTCCACTGTCCCCCATCCTCACTAGGCCTATTTCTAACTAATCTAAGGGGGCTAACTTCACTATCACTAGAACTATCACATCCTACCTCCTCCACTGGCCCTCTACCTTCACCTGAAACATCTAACTGGCCTACCTCACCACCTAACCTATTCCCAGCTCTAGGCCTAACACTAAGTTCCCTCCTGAGCTCAGCAACTAACCCCTCCAGCCTACATATCCTGTCTAAATCCTGCCTTCTCATCCCCTCTAAATCTACAATGCATTCACGCAGCCCACATACAACACATGTATACCCCTCACCTAATACACCACAACCAATGCATACATTCCGACACTCATGCTCACTTTCATCCCCAAACTCCATCACTTATTCAAACAAAGAAAGAATTTAAGTAGCAATAAGAAATAAAAAAAGAAGAGCAACTTAGCTTTCCTGATTGTGGTGAGAAAACAAAACAAAAAAACAAACAAACTATAGAAAGATCTGAAAAATAGATCAACAGACTGAGAGCTCTATAAAACACGTGCTACCTGTTCGAAGGTCAGTCGAAGACTGGATGCAATCCTCTGGATGTAGTTTTCCTGGGAGTTTGGGTGCCTTGAAAAAGAGGCCGCTTGACTCGGATGACCTATGATGAGCCCTTGTGGCTTTTGTCATCCGTTATATTATATTGTGGGGGACTTTGATTTTGTCTTCCCCTGGTGATGGTGCTTTTTGTGGGTGGGTTTTGACGGAGGCGGATGACCTTTGATAGGCCCTTGTGGCTTTTGTCATCCGTGTAATTATGTTATGTTATGTTATGTTATGTTATCCCATGACTTCTGCATCAGAGTAAAAAAAAAAAAAATTCTCTTATAAATTATGCAAGTCCAATAAATATTAATGAGATTTATTTAAAGAGCAGGGAAAGTTACATACGTTGTACCAAATTCTATTTTACATCTTTCCAAAATAGTAAGGTGTACGGTTTGTATCCACCTGTAATAATTGGCTAAATTCACATTTTAGGCCTATGGGGTTGCAATAGGTTATATAAACCTCTTGACATTGTTTCACTGGCACTAAAGTATTATGTGACAACAAAAGGAAATGCTATATAATTATTTTAAAAAATGCGGTTAATAAGCGCTAGTTGAAAATATTACCGACGGCAGAAAATTTCGAAATCGGCCTTTCTAGGCATATGATGCACGACGTTTTGAAACGGCCTGTCATTCAAGAGAAAAATAGATGCAACCTAACTCGGTTATCTCCGAATTTTGTTACACAAACGAATGAAGTAATAAGAAATAGACAATGAATCTATTAAATTACCAATCACCCTTTAATAACTTTGAATAGAGCGCTCATTTTCAAAGCAAACTAATTCAAATAGAGATGAAATATTTTATAACTTACCAACTTTTTATAACTTACTGGATTTCTAATCAAAATCCAGTAGGCATATTTATAAAAACTTTGTTTTCGGCTCATATTATAATTAGAATAAAAAATAATAAAAATATATTGACAATATTTTGTTGCATAAATTTAAACATGCTCCCAACGACCCGTTAAGTTTCTTCGGTGGGAGATCCCAGGGATTTACCCGTCAACCAACTACCCACAGGAGGATATTTAAAGGATTTGGAGAATATAGTTCGGCTCTTTCTTACTAGTAGTGAGTTTTTCGTTTATAGTGAATTGAGTGACAGTGATAAGAAAGATGTTATGAAGGCTTTTGCTATCAATCCCTTTCAGTCATATGAGCATTTCCAAAAAGGGTTTGGTGTTTTGGTTGATGCTTTTTTAACCTATCTGCATAAGCTGGCTCGTTTAGCTGATATTCAATCTAATTAATTGTTTATAAGGGAGTATGTTGTGTGATTACTATAGTGGTATCATAGGAACTTAGAGTCATGCAGAAAGTTGAAACTACCGCATTGTCAGAAATTGGTGAGCGAGTAAAGTCGCTTATGGCAGAGCTTGTAGAAAGGTCAATAGTAGCAGTAGCTTCAGAAAGAATTGGAATTGGTCTTAATGTTCGGATTAAAATTGGCGCAAATAATCGTCGATGTTTTCGGTGTGGTGGACCTCACTTGATAAGGGTTTGTCCAGATGCCAGCAAACAGCCGTTATCTTGTTCGAGTTGTGGTGAGGTGGGTCACTTGGCAAAAAATTCTCAGAGAAACGGGCAGGGATGAACATTTGCGCCGGTAGTTCTTCCGAAGGAGGATTAAAGGTGTTTCCTGATACCAATGTCTTTATGTGGAGGGAGGGGGGGTAAGAGCATTGGTTGATTCATAGTGCTCTAAGTAAAATAGTTAAAAAAGGGATTTGCCAACATCTAGAGAGGGAGGGGTTAATCAGCGATGCTCAGCATGGGTTTAGATCAGGTAGATCATGTTTGACTAACTTACTAGACTTTCTGGAGTTTGTAACAGATCAAGTAGATAAGGGAGAGAATGTAGATATAATTTACTTAGATTTTAGTAAAGCATTTGATAAGGTACCACATAGGAGACTAGTTCATAAATTAAAAATGATTGGGATATGTGGGGGTGTTTCAAATTGGATAGCTGAGTGGCTGAAAGACAGGAAGCAAAGGGTAGTGCTAAATGGTGTAAAGTCAGAGTGGAGGGATGTTATCAGTGGGGTTCCTCAGGGATCAGTTCTCGGTCCATTATTATTTGTCATCTATATAAACGATCTTGGGGAGGCAGTTAATAATAAAGTGTCAATTTTTGCGGATGATACCAAATTAGCAGCTGTAGTTAAAGATATTGATGATAATTTTAAAGTGCAGGGGGACTTAAATAAATTGTTATCCTGGGCACATAAGTGGCAAATGACTTTCAACCTTGATAAGTGCAAAGTTATTAACATGGGAAAAGATAATAGAGAATTTAACTATGAAATGGATGGGCATTGGCTGAGCTCAGTAGAGGATGAGAAAGATCTAGGAGTAGTAATAGATAAGTCATTAAGGTTTTCTAAGCAGTGTATTGAAGCAAGAAATAGGGCAAATAGAGTGCTGGGTTTTATTAAGAGAAATGTCAGTTACAAAAGTAAGGAGGTTATTCTTAAACTCTATAACTCTTATGTTAGGCCACATCTAGAGTACTGTATACAGGCATGGTCCCCACATTTTAGACACGATATTAACCTTCTTGAGTCAGTGCAACGGAGGGCAACAAAGATTATTCCTTCCCTGAGGCACCTTGAATATGAAGATAGACTGAGGGTATTAAATATGTTCTCGTTCGAAAGGAGGTGTGTGAGAGGGGATATGATTGAGCTGTTTAAAATTTTTTCCGGGATAGATAAATTGGATGTTAGCAAGTTTTTTGAGTTAGATGATGGAAATCGGACTAGAGGTCACCACTTGAAAATTAAAAAGCAAGGGTGTAGGTTGGATTTAAGAAAATATTTTTTCACCAATAGAGTGGTAGACTTTTGGAACAAATTGCCGCAGAGGGTAGTAGGTAGTCCAAATCTAAATGTATTTAAGAGTAGGTTGGATGAGTTTATGGGAAGGGAAGGTTGTAATGGTTCCTAAGTTTTGTATATATTAATATTGTTTGTATATATCTATAGCTGCATGATTTAGTTCTTGACAAGCCTTGATTGGTGATACCCTTGTTTCTGGATGCAATCCTCTGGATGTAGTTTTCCTGGGAGTTTGGGTGCCTTGAAAAAGAGGCCGCTTGACACGGATGACCTATGATGAGCCCTTGTGGCTTTTGTCATCCGTTATATTATATTGTGGGGGACTTTGATTTTGTCTTCCCCTGGTGATGGTGCTTTTTGTGGGTGGGTTTTGACGGAGTCGGATGACCTTTGATAGGCCCTTGTGGCTTTTGTCATCCGTGTAATTATGTTATGTTAAGTCAGTTTTAGCTCCCTGTGTGCTTGATGCTAAAGACTAGATAGATCAAATGTGTTTTATAACGGGTGTTGATGGAGGTATGGGTAGTGGGAAAGTCCTGGTATTTGTTTGTGCAAAGATTAAAGGGTCGGAGTTATTCTCAGGTTAAGAGTATAGGGGCACCGAGCGTTCTTGTAATAGGCTTCGGCGCAGGGGGGAATTCGTTTGACTGCTGGCTTTGATATCAGATAGGCTGGGTTTACTGAAGGTTTGATATTAGATAGGCTGGGTTTACTGAAAACGTTTTCGTATTCGGTGGGAGAGAAAGGACGCAGGGAAAATATAACTTTATTCTTCGAATTGGACTACTCAACGAGGGCAAATAAAAACGTCTCAAGGTTTTCGCGGTCAGTAAAAAGGCTTCGCCAAACCTGCATCACAACGGATTGTCAAGAGAAGGGAGTGATAGAATCTATACATTTTGACTCTTGATTGTTGACTGACTTTTCACTTTCTCTGAATTCTAAGTCTGATTGTCTGACTCTCTTCCAACTGACTGTCTACTTAGTGTGAATTTCGTAGTATATACGAGGGTCGGTCAATAAGTTTTGCAATTCGGATATAAGGAAGCGAGATATGAGGAAAAGTGTTTTATTATTTTTCAATATAACTACCCTCGACTTCAATGCACTTGCGTCACTTGTCCCTGAGAATTCGAATTCCCGACAACCAGAAATCTCCCGACTGCTGTTCAATCCATTCCTAGACGGCGAGCTGAACATCTTCATCGTCCCCAAACCGGCGTCCACGCAGTGCAGCCTTGAGCTGGCGGAATAAAAGGTAATCGCTAGCGGCCAGATCTGGACTATAGGGGGAATGGTTGAGCTCCTCGAATCCGCACTCGCACAGGGCAGCTTGTCCAACTCTGGCCTTGTGGACTTTAACGACGTTGAAGTCGATCAAGGGGCGTGAGGTTTCTAGGGACCCAACGGGCAGAGACCTTGGTCATGGAAATTGTCGTGGGTGATGTTGATAACATTTCCATGTGATATTCCAAGTTCTCGCTCGGTTTCTTCGACCTTCACCCGTCGATTTTCAAAGATCATCCTCTGTACACGGGCCACATTGTTCTCGTTGATCACGTTTGACGGGTGTCCTTGACGGGAGTCATCTTCAAGGGACTCACGACCATGGCATAACTCCCTATTCATTCCAGTAGCAATGGTTGCATCGGAAGAAGTGGTGTCGGTGCACACTGCAACCATGCGTTCATGGATCTCTTTTGCATTTTTGCCTTCCTTGGCCAAAAATTTTATCACTGCGCGGTGCTCAACCTTCTCCATTGTTGAAAAAAATTGTGAATTACGATCTGCGATCAGCTACTGCAGTGGTTCTCAACTGGTGGTCCATGATGACTTTCTGGGTGGTCCACGGGACTTCCACTATATTTAGTAAAAATTATATTTATTCGATAATATTTTCATTCCTTGATTGGCAGCTGCACTCTTCATGTCTTTTATAGTTTATGCTGTTTATGACACATGGTGCTTTATTTGCGTGTATTATTACGATTTACGTTTATCCCTATTTTTGCCAAACTCAACTTATAACTGATATATTTCGTTGCTCTGCCCACATATCTAAAGAAATAACAATGGTGGGAAGGATTGTTAAAAGTATTCAGAGGACTACATTGAATTTGGCTTCACTTGTCAAGAAAAAGATGACATGGAGTTACCACAGTGTGTTATTTGTTACAAAGTCTTGGGAAATGAGTCAATGAAGCCAGCTAAGCTTAAGCTCCATCTCGAAAAGTGTCATCCCAATTTGTTGCAAAACAATAAAAATTATTTCGAACAGAAATTATCATCTCGCAAGCGGCAGCGCCTTGACGCATCAGGTAAATTCCATGAAAAGACCACCAATGCAGTGCGTGCTTCCTACATTGTTGCATACAAAGTTGCACAGACCAAGAAGCCTCATACAATTGTTGAGCAGCTTGTGCTATCCTGTGCAAAAAGAAATGGAGAGGCTTGTTGTTGGCGAGGACGCAGCACGGAAGCTAAATGATATATCTGTATCTGATGACACTGTATCGAGGGGAAAAATGAAATCTCACAAAACATCAGTGAACAAGTTGTGGATGAAGTAAAGAAATCTCCACTATTTGCAATACAGTTGTATGAATCAACTAATGTCTCGCTCTGCTCTCAGCTAATGGTGTTTGCGCGATATATGGTTACAAGGAGTTACAAGGAAAGAGAGTACGCTAGGAGACCTTACGGTCAATTCAAAGAGGGTACCTTTGGACTAGCAATCGAGCGGGCACATGGCTGCTCAATTGTTTTGCGTCCCTAAACGGCCACTTTTCAAGACTTTGTCTAGTCTTGACTTGAACTGGTCAACAGATTCACTGTTAACAACTTCCACTGGAAGTGGATTCCACTTCCTGCAGATACTGTAGATGAAAAAGTTTCCACACAGATTGCGGTTGTAACACTTCAGTTCAAGTTTGAAGCCGTGATTGTGCGTTCTATTCTCACTCAGTGAGGAAGACTTCGAAGAAGAATTCTTTTTTGTAAGACTCTTGACACCACCACGCGGGCTCAGGGTGTTTAGAAATTGTCAACAGTTTCTTTGAAGCAAACAGTCTGGATTGGGAAAATTTAGTGGGTGTTACCACTGATGGTGCACCTGCGATGCTAGGCTCAAGATCAGGCTTCCAAGCATTGGTGAAACAGCGTGCTCATTGGCAACTGGCGTTCACTGCTTCATTCACAGACAGTCATTGGCATCAAAAACATTACCTGATCGTTTTCAAAGGACTGGTGAAGGTGTTTAATTATATCAAATCGTCAGCAGTGAACACCAGGCTGTTCAGAAAATTATGTCAGGACATGGGTTCCGACTTTGAGGTGTTGCTCTTCTACACTTCTGCTCGGTGGTTGTCAGAGGGGAACGTGTTCAACAGAATATTTGAACTGAGAGAAGAGTTGACTTTATTTCTCCAGTCTCAAGGGAAACAGGATTTAAGAATTATGATAATACAGTCAGAATTAGAACTTGCATATCTCACTGATATTTTTGGAATCTTGAACAAACTAAATCTTCAACTGCAAGGGAAAGGTGCAAATCTGTTCACTCACCAAGGCATCATCAAGGCTTTTCTTGAGAAATTAGAACTCTGGATCACACGAGTCGAAGGTAACAATTTGGTTCAGTTTCCATGTTTGGATGCCATGCTTGGAGAAAAGAAAAGCATTCAGATGCAAATTATCGAGCATTTACAAAAGCTGCGGAATGAATTTCAGCGATACTTTCCGGAGGTGAACATGACAACGGATGAATTATCCTTCATCAAGAATCCATTCACAGCAAATGTTCATAGCATTCCAGAGGATCTGCAGGAGGAATTCTTGGAGCTGAAGAATGAATTGGCGTCTCAAGATGTGTATCAGCAGTCTACCATGGAAAAATTTTGGGCCACTATGATTGGTAGTTACCCAAATTTGTCATCACATGCAGTCAAATGTCTTTTACCATTTGCATCAACCTACATGTGCGAGAGTGGATTTTCATGTTTGTTGCACATTAAGTTGAGACAGAGGAATCGGCTTGCAGTGGAAAGTGATATTCGTTGTGCGCTATCAAGCACCACTCCTAACATTGAAAAGCTTGTCAGTGAGAAGAGAATCCAAAAGTCTGGTTGCAAGGAAAAATGAGTTAATCAAATGGGAAATAAAAAATATTCGTTTTTATTCTTACAATCTTACATTATTTTAATTTTTTCAACATACATTTCATGGCAAAATGATACATAAACATTTATGTAATTTCAAGATATATTTTTGAAAGAAGTATATTTCAGATTAGAATGTTATCTGCTAATTATTTTATATAATTTTTCGAAATTCTGTTTTGAAGAAATATATTTGAAGCCAAAATGCTTGTTGTGTATGCTTACTTTATGCTTACTCAAATATGGAATGGTCCACAAAATTCTTTTAATTGAGCTGGTGGTCCATAGCCTGAAACGAGTTGAGAACCACCGAGCTACTGCTTCTTAAATAGACGAGGCAGGAGCGTGCGTCTGCAGGTCCTGACTTGTCATAACTTGTCCTAACACCCCCACAAACAGCCACCCCCCTTCCTCTGTTTTGCCCTACCGATTCGCAAAACTTATTGACCGCCCCTCGTATGTGCCTTGGAAATAATGGGCGTGGCCTATTATTATCCACTGTGGCTTTTCGGGCGGTGCTTGTTTTATGGTTTGGAGGAGATAAAGTTTTTGTTTCACGACTAAATTTCGTAGTCTTTCGCTATGCAAACAATAGCCGTTGTTAATTAAATAACGACCGATGCTACCGTATATTCAGTCTGCACCTGTATCCTAAGCTTCGTTTAAACAGATGACCTTCAATCGCGGCAATGGAAGGTCAGCTATTTAAACAAAGCGGGAATGACAGTTGTACATTCCCGACGGAGAAAATCGTGAAAACTAATTTTAACCGTTATATGAAAATGAATAAAGGAGTTTAATTCGAACCTGGGTTAAGGATGGTGACTCAGTCGATGAGCGTTGTGGTCATAATAGCGATGAGCACTTGAAGACACAGCTTCGAATCCACCTCCTTTATTCATTTCTATATAACGGTTAAAATTAGTTTTCACGATTTTCTCCGTCTCTATATCTCCAATTTTCTTTCTTAAGCTTTCAATGGTTACCTTCCTTAGTGTTGTGATACCAATTTCATTTTTTGGGGAATATATATATATATATATATATATATATATATATATATATATATATATATATATATATATATATATATATATATGTATAGTTTCATTTCCAAATTCTCTTTAGTGCCATATTATTTCGTTAATTTACTAAATAGCCTTTTAGGATTTGAGATTTCCCGAGCGTCCATATGTGGACCTTCTCGCTGGACCTATTAAATCTCACAATTTCGGTGTTATAAGCCTTACCCTACAAGGTAACTAATTTGTGGATGCACGGTCGGTAATTATACGAGGAAGTTATGAAGAGTCCTTGTTGATGTTGCACTGCTCAAAATCACCCGTCTAGAGCAGTGTGCGGGTGAAGGTTCCGATAGAGTTGACTAGACGGGTAACGAGGAACTTAAATAGTGGGCCCACTCTATATCCCTGATAAATTGGTTCTGATTTCTTATACTCTGTATAGTTACTCACGAAAGGTTACGCGTTAGGCTGGACGTACCGAAAGTGTCTTCTTGATCGGGGTAAGAAGAGGACTTCAAAAGGATGCCTCAAAAGAAAATAACTTTATTCTTAAATTGGCCTACTAAAAGGGAGCAAGAGGAAACGCCTCGAGTTATTTGCTGTCGGTGAGTAGGCTCTCTGTTTTACGCGAAGTATCGAATCTAAAGGCAGCAGGATTTAGGCGAGTTAACGGGGCTTCGTAACGCTACTAAGTTGACTGATTGATTCTCTAATTAGCCGATTCTGATTGACTGGTCTTGACTAATAGATTTTTGACTTAATGATCGAATGAATTAACTGCCGAATTGAATTTTTGTCTCTCGATCTCTCTCTATAAATTGTGTGCCGTCTCCGAGGGGCGTGGCCTTGACTTATTCGTGTTGTGGACCCAGTGATCTAATTTGTTCGTTACTTCCACCCATTGGGCGGAGTTCCGACCATTATATGTACCTGTTGCACCTGCATATTTCCCATCTCTCAGATTTATCTTAATTATAGGGACTCGCTTGTCTATTACAGTTCTTTGTGAAATTTTGTTGGCCGAAGCCTGTATTTGTTGAGCTTGCCTGCTGTCTCCCATTGTGACCTTTTTGCTGATAACTATCCCCAGTACTCGTATGTTTGTGTGTTTCCGCGTGACTCAGACGAACCGCTTGCTTTTATATCTATATAATAGCGGTACAATTTGATATATATATATATATATATATATATATATATATATATATATATATATATATATATATATACTTTGGGCCTATAAATACATTTATTATATCAAGGGTCATGTGTGATTTCAGTTATTTACATAATAAGCCCGTGCCTGACTCTTACTAGAAAACACTTGTCTTGTCTTTAGCTGGATAAAAAACCTACACTTCGTTATTCAAAAGGCTTCTTGAATAAACATTTTGGGGGGTTGAGGATGGTGGCTCAGTCGATGAGCGTCGTGGTCAAAATAGCGATGAGCTCTTAAGGACACAGGTTCGAATCCTGCTCCTTTATTCATTTTTCACATAACCGTTAAAATTAGTTTTCTCGATTTTATCCGTCTCTATATCTCAAATTTTCTTTCTTAAGCTTTCATTGGTTACCTTCCTTAGTGTTGTGATGCCAATTTTCATTTCTTTGGGACTATAAATGCATCTATTGTATCGCGTGTCATGTGATTTTAGTTATCTACAAAATAACCCGTGCCCCACTCTTACTAGAAAACACTTGTCTTGTCTTTCACTGGATAAAAAAAACCTACACTTCGTTATTCAAAAGGCTTCTTGAATCAACCTTTTAGGGGGTTAAGGATGGTGGCTCAGTCGATGAGCGTCGTGTTCACAATAGCGATAAGCGCTCGAGGACACAGGTATAGGTTGTTAGGTGGTTATTACGCCAATACACTAGACAGCTCTGGTCACAATAAACCCCCAAACCTATATTTTTGTTATACAAGGGGAATGAAGTTAATCGTTAACAGGAAGTCCGAATTTGCAGACGAAATTTCCTTAGACCTAAGTCTGCAACGTCGTGGGAATACTGTATTAAAACAAAGAGATACGAAAAATATATATTATGGAATGAACAGTTATGATTAAAAAGTGAAATTATAGTTTATGATTGGATTGAATTTTATGCGGTTGAATTAACTTTGCACGAGTTAATGAGAATTAGAGTACACATATGATGATTGACAAATATTAATTAGATTATAGTTGAATGTTAAATGATTAAATATTATAAATGTATGATAAATATTTATATGGATAGATAAATAGATTATATGAGCAAATAAATAAATATTTCCACTTGTAGGGGTATATTCCGCTACACTAGCACCACATTCGGGTCGAGTCGATTGTTATCCTTGTGTAAGGAGTAGAATGTTATTCGACAGTTTCGAGCTGCATACAGACCGTCAGGGAATGACATAGTTGAGCGTCATAAAAGGACCCTCAAGAATCGGGCAGTGACAAGTGGTGGTAGCCCTTTGGGGATGGTATATTGGTACAATTTGTCTGCAACGAAGGGGATATATGAAAGTACTGATCCTTCTAGGGAGATGCATACTTATTTATGGAGAGATCTGTCTCAACAGAAGAATTTAAGTACTTGTGTAGATTTAAAGTTTGGTGTGGACGACAATGTCTGGGTGAAACCTGCGAATAGACGGTGTACTGAGAGATGGGGAGCCGGAAAGGTCACAAGTGTCCATTCTGGTGTTGAAATAAATGGAGTACCAAGACATGTCATGAACATTAGGCATGTTTCTGATGATTACTGATGATGAGTGTCACTTCCTAGTAGTGGTGAGGAGGAGACAAATGAGGTGGATGCAGCAATGCCATTTCCCGTTCGCCCTGTTCGACAACCGCTGACCCCAGCATGTATTCAGGATTATGTTGGTTGATAATATCATGGGGGAGGGGTGCGCATGATTAGAGCATTTTGTTTTTGAATGGTTGGACAATCAGCTTCTTTTGCGGGTTCACAGTCGTTGACAGAGTTTCGTGAGAAAAGGTCGTTGGTTCTGTTAGTCGGTGGTGTCGATCGTCGAACGGATACCATATCGGTTTAGTTATCGTACCGTGTTGTTCAGTCTGGTTCTGTTGTTTATGTTGTCCATTTTGGATTTGTATTTATGTTGCTTAGTTTAGTTGTTGTGTTGTTTTTATGTTATTCCGTCTAGTTTGTGAGTACCCCGATTAAAGGACCATTGGCGAGGTGAGTTTGCTAAGTATTTTTGCTTCATTTTTTTTCGGTTTATCTTTTGAGAAAACAGTGTTGAATAAAGTTAACCAAAAGCTGCTTCTCACTTCAATTTATCTAACATAATGAACTAAGTTCTACGCTACGTCCTGACAAGCTCGATGTTACACCTTCATTACCTGATATCTGTGCAATTACTTTTTGAGTTCGTTCCGCCAATATTTAAAGCACATGGTGGCTTTCTGAAAGCCGTTTTGTGGTCTCTACCTGCAGAGGCGGGGCATCCTTCAACAACCTGTTTACATTAAACGAGATGTGTTCGCCATCACTTTGTGCGCGGATACTGCTCGTGGTTCAGCGATATACCGTAGGTTATGCTTCAACATCGGGGTGAGCAAGACATGGCATTTTTGTTAGCTTGTTGTTCGCAAGCTGTAAAGAGATCATTCTACCATGGCTGATCTACGTCCAATTTCTCGAAATTCGAGGGTGTGTAAGTTAATGGAAAAATTGGTTAATATTAGTTTTGCGTATTTTGGGGTTAACAGAAGTCACAGGTTTCTTACACTGTGCCGCGCTTCCACAAGTTCCCTGTCGAATGGTCTGCTCCAGTAGGAAAAAGCTATCTGCGAGGTGTTCCTTCATAGAGAGAGAGAGAGAGAGAGAGAGAGAGAGAGAGAGAGAGAGAGAGAGAGAGAGAGAGAGAGAGAGAGAGAAGAGAGAGAGAGAGAGAGAGAGAGTAACAACAAGGAGTAACAACAAGGAAAGAAGGTACCCTAGGAGACCTTACGGTCCATTCAAAGAGGGTACCATTGGACTTGCAATCGAGCGGGCACAAGGCCGCTTAATTGTTTTGCGTCCCTAAACGGCCACTTTTCAAGACCTTGTCTAGTCTTGACTTGAACTGGTCAACAGATTCACTGTTGACAACTTCCACTGGAAGTGCGTTCCACTTACCGCAGATACTGTAGGTGAAAAAATTTCCACACAGATTGCGGTTGTAACGCTTCAGTTCAAGTTTGAAGCCGTGATTGCGCGTTCTGTTCTCACTCAGTGTGAACATATCCCGGTAGTCAACATTGTCGAACCCTCGAAGTATTTTGAAAACTTCGATGAGCTGACCACGCAGTCTACAGGTTTCCAGCGAGAACAGATCTAATTCCCTTAGTCTATCCTCATAACTTTTATGTCGGATAGAGGGAATCAGCTTGGTTGCCCTGGCTTGTACGCGTTCCAATCTCGCGATGTCCTTTCGCAATGAAGGACTCCAAAATTGTAAGGCATACTCCAGGTGCGGTCGGACAAGTGAGTTGTACAGGCACAGTACAATCTCCGTGTTCCGATAACCAAACTGGCGCTTAATATAGCCTAGCATCTTTTGGGCCTTTTTCTCGGCCTCAATGCACTGTTTCGAGAACTTGAGGTCACTAGTGATTGTTACACCCAAGTCCTTCTCAGTGTCGGTGGATTCAATAGCAGTGCCCTTAAGGATATACTGAGATTGGGGGTTTCTATGGCCGATATGCATCACTTTGCATTTCCCCACGTTGAAAGGCATTTGCCACGTGTCCGACCACTCCCCAATCTTCCCAAGATCTTCCTGCAGGCGGGCAGTATTTCCATCATTTGCAACGTTCATACCAAGCTTGGTATCATTGGCAAATTTGGAAATCTTGGCAACCATGTCACCGTCTATGTCGTTGACGTAGATGATGAATAGTAGTGGTCCCAGGACAGAACCTTGAGGCACCCCGCTAGTAACGGGCACCCACTCAGAAGACTGTCCATTTACCACCACCCGTTGCCGTCTGCCACTTAGCCAGTTCTCGATCCAGCCGGCTACCTTTCCGTCTATGCTAAGCGCTCGCACTTTCCGGAGAAGGCGGCGGTGTGGTACCTTATCAAAGGCTTTCTGAAAGTCTAAGTACACCACATCCACCGCCTTGTCCCGATCGTGCTGACTGAAAACGAAGTGGAAGACTTCCACAAGGATCGTCAGGCATGACCGTTGCCTTCGGAAGCCGTGCTGGGAACTCCTCAGTAGCAGGTTTGACTCTAAATACGACGTCACTTTGTCCACCATAATGCTTTCCATGAGTTTACAGACTATCGAAGTCAGACTGATAGGTCGGTAGTTCGACGGTTGGTTACGGTCTCCTTTCTTGAAGATAGGAGTCACCTCCGCCTCATGCCAGTTTCTAGGAACGCATCCGGTCCGGATTGACACGTTAAAGATAGCGCACAGATGTCGTGATACTTCATCGCACACTTCCTTCAACACTTTAGGTAGAAACCCGTCCGGTCCAGGGGACTTATTCGTCTTTAGGTCAGCGATCTTTTTCTTTATTTCTCCTTCGGTGAATTCCATTGCCTCCAGCTTTTCCCCCGAGTAGGAATCCGTCGGCTGGGGAATGGGACCACACTCTTCAGTAAACACTGAAGAGAAGTAGTCGTTGAGGAGGTTAGCATTTTCTGCATCTGAATGCTTTAATGTCCCCTCCTCATTCCTCAAAGGGCCAATCGTTCGACGGATTGGTTTACGGCTGTTCACATATCCAAAAAACTCCTTGGGATTCTCTTTACAGAGTCTCGCCACTCGGAGTTCCTCAGACAGAGAGAGAGAGAGAGAGAAAGAGAGAGAGAGAGAGAGAGAGAGAGAGAGAGAGAGAGAGAGAATGTGTGTAACAAGGAAATGAGGTACTCTAGTAGACCTTACGACCCATTCAAAGAGGGTACCTTTAAGTGAATACTTGAGCCGGCGCAGTCCTCTAAAGGGTCAGATTGACGCTCTAGAAGAGCACACACGCCACGCTTCAAGTCTCCAAACGGCTAATTTTAAAGACTTTGTCTAGTCTCGACTTAAACTGTTCAACAAAGTGGCTGTTAACAACTTGTACTGGAAGTGCATTCTAATGGCCGCAGATGTTAGATGTGAAAGATTTTCCACACAGATCACGCTGGTAACGCTTCAGTTTAGGTTTGTAGCCGTGATTTCTTGTTCTGCTCTGGCTAAGCTAGAAAATATCCGTGTAGTCTACAATATCAAAGCCTCGAAGTATTTTGAAAGCTTTTCAATAAGCTGACCACGCAGTCTCCGGGTCTCCAGCGAGAACACGTCTAATTCCCGTAATCTATCTTCATAACTCCTGTGTCTGATAAAGGAAATGAGTTTGGTTGCTCTGGCATGCACACGTTCTAATCTTACGATATCCTTTCGAAGCGAAGGACTCCCAAATTGTTGGGCATATTCCAGGTGCAGTCGGACAAGGGAGTTATACAAACACAGTACTATCTCCTTCTTTCGATATCCAAACTGTCGCATTATATAACCTAGCATCCTTTGGGCTTTCTTCTCCGCCTCAATACACTGCCTCGAGAACTTGAGATCACTAGATATAGTTACATCCAAGTCCTTCTCAGTTTCGGTGGATTCAAGAGCAGTGCCTTTAAGGATATATTAAAATTGGGACTTTCGGTGACAATATTCATCACTTTGCATTTGTTCACGTTAAAAGGCATTTTCCACGTATCCGACCACTCCCCAATCTTCCAAAGATCTTCCTGCAGCCGGGCAGTATTTCCTTCCTTTGCAACATTCATACCAAGCTTGGTATCATGGACAAATTTAGAAATCTTGGCAACAATGTCACCGTCCATGTCGTTGACGTAGATGATTAATAGTAGTGGTCCTAGGACAGAACCTTGAGGAACACCGCTAGTAACGGACACCCACTCAGAAGCCTGTCCATTCAACACCACCCGTTGCCGTCTGCCACTTAGCCAGATCTCTATTCAACTTGCTACATTTCCGTCTATGCCCAGTGCATGTACTTTCCGGAGATGCGGTGGTGTGGTACCTTATCGAATGCTTTTTGAAAGTCTAAGTAGATAACATCCACCGCCTTATCTCGGTCGTGTTCACTGAAAACTAAGTGAAAGAATTCCCTAAGATTCGTGAGGCATGACCGTTGCCTTCGGAATCCGTGTCGAGAACTCCCCAATCGCATGTTAGACTAAATATGACGTCATTTTGTCCACCGTGATGCTTTCCATGAGTTTACCGACTATTGAGGTTAAGCTAATAGGTCTGTAGTTCGATGGCTGGCAAGGATCTCCTTTCTTGAAGATAGGAGTCATCTCCGCTTCTTGCCAGTCTCTAGGAAAGCATCCGGTCGAGATTGACATATTGAAGATTGTGCTCAGTTGTCATGACACTTCATCGCGCACTTCTTTCAACACTTTAGGTAGAAACCCGTACGGGCCAGGGGGCTTATTCGTCTTTAGATCAGTGATCTTTTTTTCTATTTCTCTTTAGGTGAGGTTCAATTCCTCCAGTTTTCCCCCGAGTAAGAATCCGTGGGCTGGTGGATGGGACCACATTCTTCAGTAACCACTGAAGAGAAGTAGTTGTTCAGGAGGTTAGCATTTTCTGCATCTGAGTGTTTTAATGCCCCCGCCTCACTCACTAAAGGGCCAATCGTGCGATGGATTAGTTTACGGCTGTTTGCCTAACCAAAGAACTCCTTGAGAGTCTCTTTGCAGAGTCTCACCTCTCGGAACTCCTCGGCACGCTTTGTCGCCCTTATGCTGGACTTCACCCACCTACCTAGCCTAAGGTAGTCGTCAAAGTCTCCAGAAATCTTTGACTGCCGGTATACCGTTCTCTTTTCTCTCAGCAGTTGACCGATTTCTCGATTAAACCACTTTGTTTGAACGGAAGACCGACGAAGGCTTTTCAAAGGGATGAATCGTGATTTAAGATTCATGAAGGTAGTTTTGAATCTATTCCACGAATCTTCGACATCCTCGCATACTTCTGGGCTCACATACGTCAATCCAGCACGAAGACCTGCAAAGTCTGCTCTTCTCAAATTAAGTTTCCTCGATTTAATAGTCGCAGACTCTACCTTGGGACCTTGACTATCAATCTGACTAATCGGTGATCACTGCCACCGAGCCCTTCGCCTACCGTGAGATCCTCAACGATGTCATCCTTAGAGGTCAAAACCAAATCGAGGGTATTATTGCCTCTTGTCGGCTCTCTCACCCTTGAGTCAGGAACTCGTTGTTCGCGAACTCCAGGAGTAGTGCGTTCTCGCCACAGGGCTCTCTGATTTCCCAGTCAACTTGGCTGTTGAAGTCTGCCATGACGATACACACTCTGTCTTCAACATGTTTACCCAGAAGCCGGTACAACTCCCTGTGCTTTTTAACGAGTTGGGCAGGGGGTCTATAAAGCAGCAGGGTCCTGTATTTGAGAGGACCTATCTCTAGGTCTACACCTAGGAGCTCGTGGTCGGATATAATGTTGCAGCTCGTCGTTTTAAATGTATCCCCAACATACAACATCAAACCGATACCCTCTTTATCTAGCCTATCTTTTAGAAAGAGTTGGTAGCCAGGAATTATGAATCCTCCCTCAGAATCTCGGTTCGAGGTTTTTACCCATGACTCCGTTATGGCTACTATCTCGGGTTTTCCGTCGCCACAGGGCCACGAAGTTCAAGAAACTTGACCCTGATTGACCTCGCATTGAACAGAAGAACTTTCAGGGAGTCCCTGAATTTAGGACTCCCTACCTTCTTCCGTTTCCCGGCTTGCTTGTTGGCGCGGTGGCACTCCTCTTAGCGACCTCCGAAAAGGTCGTACCAAGAGTGACGCGTGCGTACTGGCGCACGTCCGCCTTCACTCTGGCCCGGACACTCATTTGGGTCCTCTCTACGACATTCTGGATCATGTTCGACAGAAAGGCATTTCCTTTAAAGGAAAGATGTACCCCATCCCTTTGGTAGAGATCATTCCTACCATAAAAGGTGCGGTACGGGTCCACAAAAAAGACCCCCTCTGCCGTACACAAATCTGCCAGGCGCTGGTTCAAAGAGACGTTCATCGAATGAGCGGTCTGTGTTGGACCTCTCCTCGGGAGCATCCCAACCACAACACGCTTGCGGGTTTTCAGCCCACAGTCGTCCACGGCACCCATGACTGTGTTGAGGATTTTATCCGTAGGGCCTACCCTACCTCCTCTCAAGTAGAGGTCGTTGCCACTTACCATCAGAGCAACGACTGAGCTCTCAGAAATCTGAGCTTACTCCGCCTCTACTCTGATGTGGTGGTTACCCAGTCCTGGCAGGCAGCTTACCTCCACACCTGTGCGAAGGCGGGCTGCTAGCAGGGACTGAAGACCCCATGCTTGAGAATCACCAATAAGGGTGACCCTTGCACATTTGTCTGCAGACGACTGAGTCTTCCCTTTCGGAAGCGACTTGCCGGTTTCCTCTTTTTTCTCTACATTTTTCTTCTTCTTCTTTTCATGTCTTTTCTTCTTCTGTTTCTCGTTTCTCTTCTTCTGTTTCTACTTTTTCGTCCTCTGTTTCCACTTTCTTTTCTTCTCTTTCTACTTTCTCTTCTTCTCTTTCTAATTTCTCTTTTTTTCCCTTCTTCCTCCTTCTTTTCTTCTTTTTGGCTCGTTGAGCCAGTCCTGCAGCAGGAGACTCTTGCTCTTGGACGTCGGAGGCCTTCTCTCCTTCGCATTCGCCTAAGCATCTCCACCTTTCTGATTTTAAGAGGTGAACCTCCCTTTTGAGGAGGGAGTTCTCCTCTCTCAGTTGAGCGATGCTCTTGCCCAGGCGCTTCTCCAGTTCGCAGAAGTCACAGACACTAACGGCATCTGTGAGCTCCTTGCAGCTCCTGCCCCCGAAGTCTTCACTCCATCTATAAACTTTGCAGGTTAACTTGCGGAACGGAGGACCATTCTTCTTCGCTATCTTAAAAACTCTGTGACCATACGCATTAAAAAAAGGTTTTTTTGTGTGTGATTTTCTCCCGGATTAATCACATCCGCCTATTTCCAGGAGGTTTTCGGTCGTTCGGCCAGCAGAAACCCTTTGACCAAGCACACCAACCCTAAGGTCTCCCCTGGGCCGGACGTCCCCAATCGTGCCGCAGCTCCCAACTGAGCAACACGAGAGCCCCAGTAAAATGGATCTCTGATTTTTCAACAGGGCTGCTTGAGGTGTAACTGTCTTCCTACTTAGCCCTACTAATCAACTAAAAACGGCCAGACTTAAGGCAAATAGTAAAGCTAAATACCCACGACTTCATCCGAGATCTTTAGCTGATCTGGCAACCAGCAAGGCACAAAAGCTCTCTTAGCAAAAAGCAGTTGAGCCTTTGTTCACCAAGTAGCGGTCACAGGGGGCTGGTCAGGCCATTACACGTTAGGAGAAAGCTTATAAGGAGTACATAGCATTTCTCCATTAATCGTACCCCAAACGCCCGAGATCCCTTCAATCTCAGTCTCTTGCAACCTATGAGTGCTCCAAGGCATTCTTTAAAGAGGTTCTGAAGCCTTCCTTCTCACACAGCATAAGGTAGCTGGTGAGGCCCTTATTACTAAACAACTTATGTGTAATATAGATGAATGTTTTTTGTTGTCGTTTTTTTTTTTGTTTTTTTGACAGTTGAAGAGAGTTGGTGAAACTTAGTACTAACAGAATCGAAGAGGTTAGTAGGGGGATGCAAGGAGACGCATCAAAGAAATGGTAGAGAAGTTTAACAACCCTTAGTCTGGATCCTACTAAAGCTACCTTACTGACATGGGAAACTCTGCCGGACCAAAAGCCCCCAGCTTAGCTAAATTAACTAAAGCAGATCGCGCAAGCTCTCTCACCGACGGCAAGATGGTTGTTAATATATATATATATATATATATATATATATATATATATATATATATATATATATATATATATATATATATATATATAGAAGAAGGAGCAAATGCAAGTTCTGCGGGTGATAACAACCACCACAGTGCTTTCGCCATATTTATTTTCTGCCTTTCAAAACAATTTTGAAGACAGAAATAAAGGTGCAGAAACCTTGCATTGCAGACTATATTACAATATAGTACAGGAAAGAGAAATTTGACGGAATGAGCAATGAGACAAGAAACAGGAGTTTTTTAGAGGTAAGAGAAAGGGACATTAGAAGAAGACCAGAATCATAGAGAGCAGAGGGCGGCACAATGAAGGCAATCCTTTACCGAGAAGACAGAGATAACGCCAGGGAAAAAAAGTTTGAAATTCCTGGCCGGGACTCGAACCCGGGTCTGCTGATTGCCGGTCAGATGCTCTACCGCTGAGCTACCAGGCACAGTGAATTAAACCACATTCTCCGAAGACAATTTAATTCAGAACAGTTTCGGTGTATCTCACACCCATTTTCAACTGACACTGGGTAGAAAATATAAGAGAAGTGTATATAAGCATAACACAAGATCCCCTCTTTTTTTCCCCCAATCCCCTACTTGTGGCTAATCGGAGGGGGGGGGTTAGGCCTAAACATATTAAGGGGCTGACATTTAACTATTTTGTTTATATGCTTTCTTATTACAGGATTAAAAGAAAATTGACCCTCAGATAGATTTAAATTAGGAACTGACGATATCAAGCTCGATTCTACGATTCTTCTCTTAACATAGTTAGCCGATTTAAATACGTGTCCGACCATTCCCCAATCTTCCGGAGATCTTCTTGTAGGCGGGCTGTGTTTCCTTCTTTTGCAACGTTCATACGAAGCTTGGTATCGTCGGCAAACTTAGAAACTTTCGCAACCATGTTACCATCCATGTCGTCAAGATAGTTGATGAAAAGCAGTGGGGTACACCGCTGATGACGGGTACCTACTCAGAAGCCTGTCCATTTAGCCCCACCCGTTGCCGTCTGCCCCTTAGCGAGTTCTCTATCCAACCTGCTACATTTCCGTCTATGTCCAGCGCACGCACTTTCCGGAGGAGGCGGCGGTGTGGTACCTTATCGAATGCTTTTTGAAAGTCTAAGTAGATAACATCCACCGCCTTATCCTGATCATGCTCACTGAAAACGAAGTGGGGGAATTCAACAAGGTTCGTTAGGCATGACCGTTGTCTTCAGAAACCGTGCTGGGAACTCTTCAGTAGCAGGCTCGACTCTAAATATGACGTCATCTTGTCCACCATGATGCTTCCCATGAGTTTACCGAGTATTGAGGTTAGGCTAATAGGTCGGTAGTTCGACGGCTGGCTAGGGTCTCCTTTCTTGAAGATAGGAGTAACCACTGCCCAGATGTCATGACGCTTCATTGCGCACTTCTTTCAACACTTTAGGTAGAAACCTGTCCTGGCTAGGGGACTTATTTGTCTTTAGATCAGTGGTCTTTTTTTCTATTTCTCCTTAGGTGAAGTCCATTCCCTCCAGCTTTTCTCCCAAGTAGTCGTTCAGGAGGTTAGCATTTTCTCTGCATCTGAGTGTTTTAATGCCCCCTCCTCATTCACTAAAGGGTCAATCGCGCGATGGATTGGCTTACGGCTGTATACATAACCAAAGAACTCCTTGGGATTCTCCTTGCAAAGTCTCGCCACTCGGAGCTCCTCGGCACGTTTTTCCGCCCTTATGCTGGACTTCACCTCTTTAAAGAACGCCTTGGAGCACTCATAGGTTGCAAGAGACTGAGGTTAAAGGGATCTCAGGCGTTTGGGGTACGATTAATTGAGAAATGCTAGGTACCCCTTAGAAGCTTTCTCCTAACGTGTAATGGCCTGACCAGCCCCTTATGACCGCTACTACGGTATTTGTCAAAGTCACCAGAGATCTTTGACTGCCGGTACACCGTTCTTTTTTCCCTCAGAGTTGACCAATTTCTAGATTAAACCACTTTGGTTGAACAGAAGACCGACGAAGAGAGAGAGAGAGAGAGAGAGAGAGAGAGAGTGTTACAATAAGTTACAATGAAAGTAAGCACCTTAAAAGACCTTTCGATCCATGCCGAGAAGATGCTTGTTTCCCTATTCTATTATACAAAGGAATCTATGGGTTGGAGACACAGGACAGTAAAGTTGAAGTCTCTCCCCACCCTCCTCTCCCACCCGCCATGCGGGTACGGAAAACCGAAAAGATACCTGGTTCAGTTGAAATATAGAGCTCAACCAGGAAATTTGATAATAAAGATTTTGAAATATACCTAACTAATCATTAATAATAGCATTTATCATTACATACATCAACAATAAATACTCATTCATGTTCTCAATACATAAATATTTTACGTTCTTGCTGCTTGGAATCTCGTCATTTATTTATTTTTTTTACATCTACTTTGATTCTTTACAGCTTTCATTAAATAATGTGTATTTTAATCGCGAGATTCTTGTCATTATATTTGCTACAATTTATATACATATTTATTTGAATCCATTATATTTACAATTCATTAGCTAAGTGTATGTATGATTGTGTCTAGTTTTTTCTTAAAGGTGTGAATAGTTTTGCTAGATATTACATATCGTGGTAGCTTATTCCAAATATTAACGATTTTATATGAATAAAAATTACTAGTTAGATATTTTCTAAACCTTAATGGTACTAGTTTCATCCCGTTGTTTCTTGTTTCATTCTCATTTAACTTAAACCATATTCCAACATCTACATTTTCAATCTTCTTGAATGTTTCTATGAGTTGGCCTCGCATTCTCTGAGTTTCCAATTTAAAGAGATTTATTCTTTTTTAATCTTGTTTCATAATTATGTTTCCTTAACGATGGGATTAGTTTTGTCGCTCTTTCTTGAATTTTCTCTAGCCTTCTAACATCCTTCCTTAAATGCGGGGACAAGAATTGTGCTCAATATTCTAAATGAAGGAGAACTAATGCATTATATAAATTCACTACTATAGTTTCATTTCTGCCTTTGAATTGTCCATTTATGTATCCTAGGATCATGGAAGCTTTTTTTTCTGCTTCAATACATTGAAGACGGAACTTAAGATCATTCGATATATATATACTCCTAGGTCCTTTTCCACTTTTGTTTCTGATAATTCCGAACTGAAAAATGTATATATAGTTTGTAGATTTCTGCTTCCAATATACATTACCTTACACTTATCCAAGTTTATTGGCAGTCGCCATTCTTTTGACTTTTTCTATACGATTAATATCGTTCTGAAGCTCATCTGCGTCTTCTTTACTCATTATCCCTTTTCCAAGTTTTGCGTCATCTGCAAATTTTACTATTTTTGACATGAGACCTATGTCCAGATCATTTATATAAATTATGAATAGCAGGGATCCCAATACAGAGCCCCAATTGAAATTTTTGTCCATTCAGAAGCAGATCCAGTTATTACTACTCTTTGGTATCTATTCGAGAGCCAACATTCTATCTAGTCTCCTATCTTGCCTTTTATTCCTATTCCCCTAAGTTTTGCCATCAATAATTTGTGAGGGACTTTGTCGAACGTTTTCTGAAATTCTAGGTATATAATATCAATCGAATTCTCATCATTATGTTGCTCAAATACATATTGGAAGAATTCCAGTAAATTCGTTAGACAAGATTTATTTCTTCTGAATCCATGTTGAGAATCTCTAAGCAATTTTTTTGATTCCAAATGAAATACAATTTTCTTGGAGATGAAAGATTCTAAAAGTTTTCCAACCACCGGAGTTAAACTAATCGGTCTATAATTTTTAAAAATATTTGCTAGATGCCTACTAACAACTTCTGTAACTTCTTTCAGGACTTAGAGATAAAGCATATCGGGACCAGGTGATTTATTTGCATTCATTTTATTAATCAAATTGCTAACATCTTCGGCAGTACAGTTGGCATATTCTAATGAGTCATCGCCTCTATATACAATTTTTAATTCAGGTATATGAGGGGTTTCTTCGTTAGTAAAAACCGTAATGAAATAATTATTCAGTAAGCAAGCAATGTCATAGTTAGTGAATTTAAAACTACCATCACTATCTCTCAATGGTCCAATATTGTTTTTTATTGGTTTCATATTGTTTACTAGAGCAAAAAATTCCTTTGGGTTAACTTTACAATTTCGTGGCACTCTTATCTCTTCTTCTCTCTTGACTTTTTTAATATTTCTTTTTACTTTTCGTCTCAGGTTATTATATTGTTCTTTTAACTGTTGGGAAGGTCTGATTTTTAGCGTTCTATAATTTTTTTTCCTATTTTTTAGCATGAATTTTATTTCCTTGGTTAACCACGTAAGATCCTGATTTGTACATGATTTTTTAGTTTTAACGGTAACATGTTTTCTTTGTTGTCCCATAAAAAATTTCTTATAATATATCCACGCATTGTTTACTTCTTTTTCATTTGCATTATATCCTGCTAGGCTTACTTTAATGGCTTCATAGTTCCCTTTGTTAAAATAAGGTCTGTGTATATTATTGAATCTTTCCTGGGTCGATAAATGGATATTAATCTCTATTAAATTTTGATCACTGCCTTCAAATATTTCGCCGACGTAGACGTTTGAGAGTAAGTTGTTTTCAGTAGTCAATATAAGGCCTAATATGTTGTTGCCTCTTGTTGGTTTATTGACCGACTGTGTTAAGAAATTATCATCAATAACTTCCAGAAGTCTCTGTCCTTCTTTCTCCGTTTGTTTTGTTAGCCAGTTTATTTTGCTGCAATTGAAGTCTCCCAAGACGATTGCTATTTTCTTATCTATTTCTTTTGTCAACGAATCATACAGTTTAACATCAAGTCAGGGCTCTGGTGCGGGTTTCTATATATTAAATAAATATATATTTTTTTTATTTAAATTTAGTTTCACTCCAATCATTTCTAGGTTTGTCTGCAAGGCAATCTCAGTTGGGTAAAGATGTTCGTGAACGTATAATAACATTCCCCCTCCAACTTTATCTTTTCTATCTTTATTGAACATTTTGTAGCCTTTTAATTCAACTTCACCCCTAAAATCTCTTGAGTTCAAATTTATCCATAATTCTGTAATTGCAATTATGTCATACTTCTCTACAGCTACCATAGCTCTGAATTCTAAAAAAATATTTCTGATTGAAGATGCATTTAGAAGAATCGCTTTCATGGGTTTGTTACATTCAATGGAGGATGTTCGCTTCCCGAAACCGGTGTCGCTACACTTGATGGGGTAGTTTTGTTTTTGCGAACATTTCTTTTACTAGAACATTCAAAGAGGTTGAATACATTGACGTTCAATAGTTCGCCATATTTTTTTGGGGGGGGCCTTATTATTTAAGTGCGTCCCATGATTGTAAAGGTATTCTACTCTATCGATGAAACTCTGCCAAATATTTACGAACTTAATTCCTTTTCTCTCACACATTATTTTAAGTCTTGAATTGATTCCAATGGTTTTACTTGAGGCCTCTTTCAATACATTTAATCTTGGCAAAATGCCTACCATAATACCTTTGTCCGTCTTTGCTTTGATTTTATCTGTTAACGACTCGAACTGTGAAATGACCTGTTCGGTTTCGACCATTTCATCTCTAGCATAAGTATCATTAGAGCCAACATGCACTATTACTGTACTATCTACGTTATCATCTTGCAGTTTTACAATCTCTTCGTCAATTTTCTTAATCGTAGCACCTGGATAGAAAAGGGTCTTCATATTTTTATTTAATCCAAAGAACTCACATTAGTTTCTTACTAAAGAATCACCAATAAGAAATATCTCCTTTTCTTTCTTAGAATTTAATGATTGTTGTAATTTTTAGTTATTGAAGAACTATTATAAGTTTCTGTTTGAGAGTTGTATGGTATATCTGTGCTAACTTTTGGTTTACACATCGCTAATCTAAAATCGCCATCATTCCTTTCTATTTTATTTTCTAAGATCGCAACTGCTTGTTCTAAACGTACAACCTTTTTGCTTAAATTGGCATTGAGTTGGGTAATGTTATCGTTAATTGACTCAAGGGATACTATCTACTTTTCTAAGCCAACTACTTTGGCCTCGATACTTTTCAGAGCATAATTATCTACATCACAGTTACACCTTTTTAACTCTAGAGCTGACATTCTGTTTTCCATTTCGGCAATTATTCTTAAAAAATCGTTCTTTTCTTTTGTGTGGGATATATGTATATATATATATATATATATATATATATATATATATATATATATATATATATATATATATATGTGTGTGTGTAGAGAGAGAGAGTAAGTACTTCAAGAGACCATTCGGTCCATTTCAATGGAAGTACCTATAATTTTATCCTAAATTCTAACTATATACAATAGTACAGATAAGGAATAAGAGAGTACAGTTGAAGTCTCTCCCCAACAACCTCTCCTACCCGTTTCCGGGCTTGGAAAAGTGAAAATATATACCTGGTAGTGTTGAAAATAGACACATCCAGGAAATTTTAAAAGGAAAGCTGGAAATACTAATATATACAAAAACAAATATCTGACTTATCGTAATAATCTTATTTTAGAACATGCTCTTTTTTTATTTTTCTTGGTGTTAACTTGCAATTATTTTTTTGTTCCATTATTACTAAAAAAAACAAAAAAACCTTCTACTCTCTTATTGGACACTGCTAGTCCCGCTTGCAGATGCAAAGCTTTTTGTCAGATATTTTGAAAAATAATTATTCATATATATATATATATATATATATATATATATATATATATATATATATATATATATATATATATATATATATATATATATATATATACTGGATTTCCCAGAAAAAAGTTAACCGTACTTTGAATTAGTATAACTCAAAACCTAATCGAGATTTTGGGGTCTTGCTAAAGGTGTGTTATTTAACAACTATTTATCTGTTGATTCTGAAAGTTTCATTAAATTCCCTTTTATGATAGTGATACACTAATGAATTTAGTGGAGGCTATAAAAAATATGTTTGCGCAAGGAAGTAAATTAATGAAACGAAGCGGCACAAAGAGCTATGAAGGAGGGACTCCTGGGGTTCTACCTCCGCGTTGCCACTGAACAAATAGAAGTGGAGGAATTCGTTCAGCTGGAAACCTGCTTCAAATGCATGGCAGTGGAAAAACACCCAACAAGTGAGTGTCGAGCTCCCGGGGGGACATGCTCCATCTGTTCTAATCAAGGACACGGATGGAAGGAGTGTACCTCTGAAAAAACACGCTGTACAAACTGCGGATGGGACCACAGGGCCTTGGCCATGAGGTGTTCCCATCCGCAAAGAGGCAATCAGAGCCAAACGTGAAAAGTCTAAAAAGAAAAAGGAGGCAAAACCAAAGAACTTCGCAGAAGCAGCAGCGGCAACAAAAACAACAGCCACGGAAATAACGACACCACCAAAGCTGGTGATGCCAAGTGAATGCAAAGAAATAATGACCATGGTCATCTACGCACACTTGGCAAACCTAGCCAACCCCGATACCTTTTCCGAAGAATTAAACCAGCTATTACAGAAGAACGGTATCAGGAAAAAACTTTGGTTTCCTCCCAATCTCCCTCCCCAAGAAGTGCTAAAACTACAATTTGTAGACGACCCACAGCAAAACGAAACAACCCAAGGAAAAGTAAAAGAACCTACAGACATTCAACAACAACTGAAAACCACAGAAGAAGAAATAACTACAGAAGGAGAAGAAACAAGAGGCGAAAGCCCTCGAAAAAGCCCAAAAAAGAAACAGCAAAAGAAAAAGAAGAAGACAAACCCCGAAAGGAAGAAGAGACAGAAGAACAAGAATATACACTTCACGGGGAAGAAGACGAAGACGATGACATTTTGGACTATCCCGGAGTACCCCTCACGGAAGAGAGAAACATCTTATTACGAGGATTCTTCTTTAACGCCGCTGACGTGGGACTCAAGGTATTCGGCACTGTAGTGTGCAAGCCCCCGAAAGGTGACCTGGAGGCCCTGATCGATGGAATTATTCGCGGGGACTACAAATGGACCTTCGAAGGACCTTGGTCGCCAAAAGAAATAGGAGGAGTGTTGAAAGAAAGAACCATCTACATCCCAGACTCGTGTGTACACACCGTGAACGTGTCAACATATAAAAAAATCAAAAGTGGTCAAAAAACGTCCGATATCGTTTAGTCGAAAAATGTGTAAAAGTGAATGATAGTTAACAATTATAAAATTCAGTGATTAAACGAAGGAAAAATAAAAACATTTAATAAACAGTGGATAATAATCAATTAAAAATAATAAGCAGTGATTAAAAATGAATATAATATTTAGTATCAATAGTAGTAAATCCATAGATTAAGTGAATTAATTTAAGTTGTTAAAAAGAAAAAGTAAGAAAGTGTATAATAATACTAAAATTCGGAGGTTAAAGGGATTAATGATAAAAACATTCAATAATCAGTGGTTACGTGAATAAAAACAGTGGTGTATAAAGAACATAATATTTAATGACTAGTAAGAATAACAAAGTTGAGCGATTAAGCAAATTAATAATAATCTCATTAAATAAACAGTGCGCAATACTCAATATTCTGCAGTTAATAATTCATTGGTTAATAATGAATTTAATACTTAGTAACTAATAATAAACAGTGAGTAATAATACTTAGTAATAAGCATAAGGACTTCGTGAAATAATAAAAGCAGTAAATAAAGTTATCAATATTGAATAATTAACAATTAAGAATAATAGTTCAGTGTTTAATAATGAACACAATATTTAGTGGCCAATAGCAAAGTTTAGTGATTTAGAATAATAATAATAGAAACAATTAATAAACCGTGATAAAAGTGAACATATTTTTTGGTAGTAAGAACAAGGTCTTGGTGAAATTTGTACAAAAGATAACAATATATTAAAATTGAATGTAATTTCTGAGATATAATTCTCTGTCATGAAAAAAAATCCTGATTTTAAAATGTAAAATAGTTGTCCTCCAGTATGTCCTGGAGAACTAAACTCATTTAATATAAAAGATTAAAATAACTGAGTAAATATACAAAAATATGACCTCCGGTAGTACCTGGAGAACCCATTTCTTTCCTTACTAGTACTTGTGTAACTTTCTCTTCTCCGCTCAACTTTTTTCCCCACTATTAACTTTTTTTTTTTGTAACGCTAATTTGTATATGTATTTTTTCTCTCAAATAAATATACCGTAATGAAACGAAGCTTAGGAAGGCTAGGCCACCGCGCACTTTCAAGAAAAGCGAAGGGAGCCTAGGTAGCCTAGGTCACTATGAGATTCTTCAAGCAAAGCCTAGGTCACTATGAGATTCTTCAAGCAAAGCCTAGGCCATTTTACAGTGGGTTTTGACCACGCTGTGGTATGGTCTCGTTATTATTGCTTACTAAGCAAATCAAAGCGTTCCTGTGTAAAAGTTTACTTCCATAGAACCTATTTAATCATGCAGTTAACAAAAGATCAACGCGTATTTGTAGTCACACTCTTTATTAAGACTGGCAGTATTAAACAAGTACAAGATTCATTTGAACAACGTTTTCCAGGTAGGCCCCCACTAAGCAAGCCCACAATTTGGAGAAATGTTCGCAAATACCAACATGAAGGAAAATGCTTAAATCTAAATAAAGGTCGTTCATGTTGTATGAGAACCATAAGAACGACAGAAAATATCGAAAATGTTCAGATGACACTTCTTCAAAATCTACATGTATCAGTCAAAGTCATCATTTAACCTCATTATTAAACATGACTTCAAATGGCATCCCTATAAGATGCATGCAAGACACCAGCTTTTTGAAACTGATTTTCATCGTCGTAGACAATTTGTCGAATGGCTTCTCCATAAACCTGCTCGTTTCTTGGAAAACATTGTGATTGGTGAACGAGGCAGCCTTTTTCATGAATGGAAAGGTAAATAGCCATAACATTCGGTAATATGCGCCGCTGAACCACCTCCCAGCATTCAACTTTGACACACGTATTTGTCAGCAGAAAGTGTCTCTGTGGATCGGAATATACTGGAATAGCTATCTTGTCGGCCCATTGTTTTACGAGAATAGCTTGAATGGTGCTGTCTACTTGAGCATGATCAACGAAAGGATCTTCCCGGAACTCGGTCAGATTTTTGGCAATCAATTCAATAGACTTGGGTGGATTCAGGACGGCGCACCAGCTCATAGACAGCTTGCTGTAAGAACAAAACTAAGAGGAACGTTTGACAACCGCATTGTCGCGCTAAATCATGCGATTGAATGGCCCCCAAGATCCCCTGACTTAACACCGTGCGATTATTTCTTATGGGTTATATCTAAAGAATAAAGTGTATTCTACTCCACCACAAAGCATCAACCAGTTAAGAGATAGTATCACACGTGAAGTCAATAGACTTAAGGAAAATCACAAGTTAATCAAAAAAGTTGTTCAATCAATGAGATCAAAGGCGCAACTGTGCTTGGAAAGAAATGGAGGACATGTGGAAGGAAATGGTGCTTAGAAAATTAAAAACTTAAAAAATGAATTTGTATTACCTATATGAAGAGGTGTTTTTGTTAAAAATGGATCTAAATATATTTGTTGATTTTAAACTTCGAAGTTTCATTATTTTACTTCCTTGCGCAAACATAATTTTGATAACCTCCACTAAACTCATTAGCTAATCAATATCGTAAAAGGGAATTTAAGGAAATTTCCAGAATCGACAGATAAATAGTTGTTAAATTTGTTATATTTTGCAAGACTCAAAAACCTTTAATAGGTTTTGAGTTATACTAATTCAAAGTACGGTTAACTTTTTTCTAGGACACCTTGTATATATATATATATATATATATATATATATATATATATATATATATATATATATATATATATATATATATATATATATATATCCAAGATTATTTGTATTAGTAAAACATGACAGAAACGTATTTACATTTTATATAGATGCAGAATCAAACTAAAAACCGCAATAGTTATTATGTCTTACTAATGTAAACTTTGAACATGTTTTTTTTTCTTCGTTTTTATCAACATACAATGTCTTGTCCATTTTATCTAAAGTTTACCATTATTTTGTCTAGTCTAGTTTTAAAAGTGTCAACTGAACTGCTTAGTATATATTATATTCAATCAAACATTGATAAAGCATTTTATTTAAATTTCGAGTATGTCCTTTTTTCTTTAGTTTCCTTTATGAACATCCAATTTAAAAGCATTTTTTTAAAAATTCACGTCAAAGAATAATTTATTAGAAATGTTAGACCTAAACATACTTACAATAGATTGTTAATTTATCTAAACAAATATTAATGAAGACATTTTACTAATATTTAATATGAGCATGCGTTTTATCTTTTCAACATATGTTGTCATGTCACTTGTTAGCTAACATATTTACAGTAGATTCCTAGCTTATATAAACAAGCAAATAATAATGAAGAGATTTTACTCATCTTTAATATGAGCATTCGTTTTATCTTTCCAACATACAATGTCATGTCACTTATTATCTAACATTTCTTAACATTCTGTCCAGTCTAACCTTAAATGTTTAAACTGAACCTCTGGAAACCACATCTTCAGGTAACTGATTCCATATATTTACAATTTTGTATGCAAAGGAGTTTCCGCATAAACTTGTTCGAAAATGCTTCTGCATTATTTTCATTCCGTCATTTCTTGTATTAAATGTGCTGAATTCTAACCAAGTATTATAGTCTACGTTATCTAATCCTTTCAATATTTTGAACATTACTATTAATTGGTCCCTCAATCGTCTTGTTTCGAGGCTTAATAAGTTTAACCTTTCTAATCTTGTTGCATAATTATGATTTCGTAGTTCTGAAATTAATTTTGTGGCTCTTGTTTGTACCTTTTCTAATCTTTCAATATCTTTTCTTAAGTATGGTGCCCAGACCTGAGAACAGTATTCTAATTGTGGCCTTACCAATACATTGTACATATCAAGATTGTGGTTTTATTTTTGTATGTGAATTGGCGTTTTATAAATCCGAGAAGCCTTAGTGCTTTCTTGTCAACTTCAATGCACTGCCGAGTAAACTCAAGATCATTTGAGATATACACTCCAAGATCCTTTTCATTTTCAGTTACTGTAATCTTTTTATCGAAAAGTTTATATTCTGCTCTTGGATTTTTATAACCGATATGCATTACTTTAAGATTTAAGGGTAGTTTCCATTCTGCCGACCATCGTGCTATCTTATCAATATCCTTTTGAAATTCAAAGACATCCTTCAACAGGGTCTTCTTTCCCCACATTGCCTCGCAGGCCCGTTCCCCTGCCTGTGGGCTATCCTGTCAGTTATTATTCCTTTTCCTAATTTGCAATCATCTGCGAAATTAGAAATTGTTTATAGCAAGTCATCGTCTATATTATTAACATGCATAATAAAAAGCAAAGGTCCAAGGACAGAACCTTGTGGAACACCATTACTAAAAGGAACCCATTCTGACGCTTGTCCGTTAATAACTATTCGTTGTTTAGGATCAGTGAGGCAGTTATCGATCCATTTTGCTATTTCTCCTCTTATTCCGAAGGCTCTTATGCAGTAAATTTATCAAATGCTTTTTGAAAATCTAAATACAAAATATCAATTGATCTGTTATTGTCATTCTCGCTGTTTATGTAGTGAAAAAATCTAATAAATTTGTGAGTCATGACCTCTTTCTCCTGAAGCCATGCTGGGAATCGTTTAATAATTTATTTTTCTCTAAATGCTCTACTATTTTATCAGCAATACAGGTTTCGATGAGTTTTCCAACTAAGGAGGTTAGGCTTATTGGGCGATAATTATTAGCTGTCTCTTTAAATCCATTTTTAAATATTAGTGTTACATTGGCCAACTTCCAATCCTGGGGAACGATTACACTCTCTAACGATAAATTTAAAATCCGCGTTAGATGTTCAGCTACTTGATCTTTGATTTCTTTTAAATATCTTAAAGATATATTATCTGCTCCCGGAGATTTGTATTTATTCATCTTCTCAATAAGTTTTCTTGTAGTGTTGACGGTGCACCTAACCCATTCAAGTGGTTTAGTGATAGCCTTCTTGATAGTTGCCATGGGATTATTAACCATAATCTCTTTTGTAAAAACTGATGCAAAATATTAATTTAAAGTATTAGCTACATCAATATCATTAAACTAGAAAATATCATATTTATCTTTGATTGGGCCAATGCTGTTTTTTATCGGTTTTCTGCTATTTACTAAACCAAAAATCTCCTTTGGATTTTTTTACAATTTAGAGCTACTCTTATCTCTTCATTTCGTTTGACTCTTTTGGTTTCAGCTTTAACTTTTCTTCTCAATTCTAGCCAATGATATCTGTTTTCTATGTTACTGTTAGATTTTAGCATTCTGTACGCTTTACCTCTATCTTTAATGAGTTTCTTAATTTCGGCAGATAACCATTTTGGTTCATTGATATTTTTAGCACTACAAACTTTCAAAGGTATGAATTGAGATTGCCTATTGATTTTAAATTCACTCCATGCTTCATTGATTTTTTCGTTATTTACGGTATAATTGCTCAAGCTCTTTCTTAGAACACAAAATTAGCTCTTTTCAAATTTATTCTAGTGATATTGACAATTTTTCTAGCATGTGGGATATTAATTTAAAATTCAATTAGGTTATGATCACTATTTCCAATTCTGTCTCTTATATTTAAATTTGAAATTAATTCGTCGTCCGATGTTAACCCTAAATCCAATATATTTTCACCTCTTGTTGGTTCTTTCACCCACTGAGTCAGGAAATTTTCATCAATGAAATTAAGCAATCTTTGTCCTTTTGGGTCAGCAGTTTTCATAGACCATTTTACTTTTGCGCAATTGAAATCTCCAATGATCATTGATAGCTTGTCTTTACTGATGTTGGTCAAGAATTCATAAAATTGATTATCTACCTCCAGTATTTGATGAGGCTTCCTGTAAACCAAATTGACATATACAATTTTGGAGGGATTTAGTTTAATTCTTATTATTTCAAAAACAGAGTCAACGCTACATTCTATAGGATGCAAATCTTCACGGGCATACAAAAGAACACCTCTGCCTTCTCTCATGGTTCTATCTTCATGAAATAACTTGTACTCCTGTAGTTGAAATTCGGAAATAAGATCTCTTGAGTGGGAGTGAATCCACGATTTTGTGATGCCGATAATGTCGTATTTCTTAATTGATATTAGCGCTCGAAACTTGCTTCTATCGATCTCGCATTGAATAAAACGGCTTTTAATGTATTTATCTTATTTCTTCTGTTGAGGGGCTTTGGTCGTTTCCTTGAGCTACTAGAGCCAGAGATTTATTATTCAAAAGGTTCCTTAAGTTTATTTGTAACAATTCTCCATATGTTTCTTTCCTTTTCCAGAGAGGTGGATCCCATCTTGAGAATACACGTAATGGTTGTGCATGAATAAAAGCCAAAAGTCAATATATTTAACGTTTTCCTTTTTACAGAGACCTTTCAAACGTTGCTTAATCCCAATAGCTCGTCTTAGATTTCCATAGTTCCCATATATTTGGGGGAATACTCCAACAATAATTCCTTTATCCGTTTTCGATTTAATTTTTTTATCATTTCTGTGTAGTCTTTCATTATGCTGTCTGAACCTTGGTAGTTGGAGACTGTTTGCTCTTTATCTCGTAGTTACTTATTTCCTCTGTTACGCGGTTGATCTTTTCCTCTGAATAGCAGCGAAATTTGCATTTTTTGCTGTTCCAACTTCCGAAGTGATCTATTTGATTTCGAATTGTAGAATCATCAACTAAATAAGTTTCTTCTTCTTCTTCCTTGGACAGTATTTCAAATCTATTTTGGGTTGAGACTACTGGTTCTTCTCGGATGAGAGGTTTAGATGGACGTTTATTTCTAACTGAAATAAATCGTTCTTTTTCGCCTATGTTTGTTTTGTCAATTTTGTTTTTGAGTAATGCTACTTCTCGTTCTAATTTCGCATTTTTTTTTTAATCTACTCTAGCTATTCTGGTTTCGTCTTCTATTTGGCATTTGCACTTTTTTAATTCGAGGGCGTTGATACGGTTTTCCATTTGGCTTACTACAGACATCCACTTTGCTTTTTCATTTTCATGTTTTTCTTGCATCTTACAAAATTCGCACACACTTCTTGACGTAATATTTTAAAAGATTGTTCTGGGAAATCTATTATCCATCTCGTACTTTTGCATTTAAAGCAACAGTGCTTTAACTTCTAAGCTCCTGGCGTCTTCGTTAATTCGTAAATATATTCACTTATCTTCAACTTCACTATATTACACTTACGTTTGAACGCACTTATTTACAATTTATAAAATAGTCGACTTCCGACACTATATCTTACACTAATGAAATTTGATAATTTAATATACAATACAGTTTATGAACTTGTATAGATTAATCGTAAAATAAAAATACTGTTTTGAGCAGATATTTTACAAAATAAAATATGAGTGACAAATTAATCAATTGATGAAAAACACGAGTTAAATAGGTAAAACGTTAAAATGAAAATATGTTTATTGTAATGGAGACGATCAAGCGCCTCCCGGATTAATTCTCGCTCGCTGATTGGTTAAGAGCCTCAGAACTACGATAAGAGTCAAGAGAGTGGTCCCACGTGCGCACAAGCAAGAGGCAAAACCAAACGAAATCAAACAAAACTCCAAACAATATTATGCGCAAAATCCTGCAAACACAGAAAAGTCTTAGCAAATTACATATACTTTAAGACACTAAATGAAAATGGGAGGCAGAAAGATATAATTAAACCACAGCACTAATTGGGCGAAAGCAAGATTTAGCTATTAAGTATTTTCAATAAAGATCGAAAATTCTTGCAATTAATGAGAAATATTAAAAAAATAAATACCTATTGAGTGAGTAGTTAACACGCGAGAAAAGTAAAAAAAACAAAAAAGAGAGAAATATAAAAGAAATACTAACTGTTTTCGTTTGAAGGGATTATTATTTTCAGGAAAATGTGGAGACAAGTGGATATCCAAATGACCGCGAAAGTTAACGTATGCACGGTAAACAAGTGTATAAAATTCGCGAAAGCACTTAATATAAGTGTTAAATTCACCGACGCACACAAAAAGTATTTGAATGAGCAAAAATGAAAAACGTATTGACCAAACACAAATTAGAATGTAAAATTGATAAATTGTAAACACCACTATATGTATAAGTTTAAAAAGTTGGAGTAAAACTGCGCGCAAGTTCACAGAAAGACGGCTGACGGGCAACTGAAGAGTGTTACAATGAGAGAGAGAAAGAGAGAGAGAGAGAGAGAGAGAGAGAGAGAGAGCTACAAGGAGATACAAGAAGTACCCTAGAAGAGCTTACGGTCCATTAAAACAGGGTACCTTTGGGCTAACAATTGAGCAGTCCCAGTTCTGCACAACGACTTAAGTGCCCAAACGACCACTTTTCAAGATTTGTCCAGTCTTGACTTGAACTGATCAACAGAATTGCTGCTGACAACTTCCACTGGAATTGCGTTCCAGCTACCGCACATGCTGTATATGAAAAATTTACGACACAGATCACGGTTGTAACGGTTTAGTTCAAGTTTGTAGCCGTAATTTCTCGTTCTGCCCTCACTAAGTGGGAAAATATCAGTGTATTCTACATTATCGAAGCCTCGAAGTATTTTAAACATTTCGATAAGCTGACCCTGCAGTCTCCGGGTTTCCAACGAGAACAGATCTAATTCCCTTAATCTATCATCGTAACTTTTGAGCCTGATAGAGGGAATCAATTTGGTTGCCCTGGCTTGCATAATTTCAAATCTCGCAATATGCTTTCGAAACGAAGGACTCCAAAATTTTACGGCATACTGCAGGTGCGGTCGGACAAGTGAGTTGTACAAATACAGTAATATATCCTTGTCCCGATATCCAAACTGGCGTTTATGTAGCCTAGCATCCTCTGGGCCTTTTTATCCGAGAACTTAAGGTCGCTAGTGATTGTTACACCCAAGTCCTCAGTGCCGGTGGATTCAATAGTAGTGCCCTTAAGGATATCCGGAGATTAGGGGTTTCGGTGGCCGATATGCATTACTTTGCATTTGTTCACGTTAAATGGCATTTGCCGCGTGTCAGACCACTCCTCAATCTTCCGAAGATCATCTTGAAGGCGGGCACTATTTCTTTCCTTCGCGACATTCATACCAAGCTTGGTAGCATCGGCAAATTTAGAAATCTTCGCAACCATGACACCGTCCATGTCGTTGACGTAGATGATAAATAGTAGTGGTCCCAGGACAGAACCTTGAGGAACACCGCTAGTAACGGGCACCCAATCAGAAGCCTGTCTATTCAACACTACCCGTTGCCGTCTGCAGTTTAGCCAGTTCTCTATCTACCTTGCTACATTTCTGTCTACGCCCAGCGCTCGCACTTTCCGAAGGAGGCGGTGGTGTGGTACCTTAAAAAAGGCTTTTTGAAAGTCTAAGTAGATAACATCCACCACCTTATCTCGGTCGTGTTCACTAAAAACGAAGTGGAAGAATTCCCCAAGATTCGGGAGGCATGACCGTTGCCTTCAGAATCCGTGTCGAGAACTCTCCAATCGCATGTTGGACTCTAAATATGACGTTATTTTGTCCACCAAGATGCTCTCCAGGATTTTAACGACTATTGATGTTAAGCTAATAGGTCGGTAGTTCGACGGCTGCTTAAGGTCTCTCTTTTTGAAGATAGGCATTACCTCCGCTTCATGCCAGTCTCTAGGAACGCATCCAGTCCAGATTGACATGGCGAAGATTGTTCTCAAATGTCGTGACACTTCACCGCGCACTTCTTTCAACACTTTACGTAGAAACCAGTCCTGGCCAGGGGACTTATTCGTCTTTTTTTTTCTATTTCTCCTTGAGTGAAGTCAATTTCCTCCAGCTTTTCACCCAAGTAGGAATCTGTGGGCTGGGGCATGGAATCACTCTCTTCAGTAACCACTGAAGAGAAGTAGTCGTTCAGGAGATTAACATTTTCTGCATCTGAGTGCTTTAATGACCCCCTTCCCTCATTCATTAAAGGGCCAATCGTGCGATGGATTGGTTTACGACTGTATACATAACCAAAGAACTCCCCTGGATTCTCTTTGCAAAGTCTCGCCACTTCGAGCTCCTCGGCATGATTTGCTGCTCTTATGCTGGACTCCACTCTCCTAGCTAGCCTACGGTAGTCGTCACAGTCTCCAGAAATCTTTGACTGCCGGTACACCGTTCTTTTCTCCTTTCAGCAGTTGACCAATTTCTCGATTAAATCACTTTGGTTGAACAGAAGACCGACGGAGGATCTTCAAAGGGATGAATCGTGATGGAAGACTCATGAAGGTAGTTTTGAATCTATTCCACGAATCTTCAACATCTTCGCACACTCCTAGCCTCGCATGTTAATCCAGCACGAAGACCTGCAAAGTCTGCTTTTCTCAAATCAAGTTTCCTCGATTCACTAGTCGCAGACTCTACCTTGGGGACCTTGACTATAAATCTAACTAGTCGGTGATCACTGCCATCGAGCTCTTCGCCTACAGAGAGGTGGTCTTCAACGATGTCATCCTCAGAGGTGAAAACCAAATCGAGGGTATTATTGCCTCTTGTCGGCTCTCACCCATTGAGTCAGGAACTCGTTGTTCAAGAACTCCAGGAGAAGTGCGTTCTCGACACAGGGTTCTCTGGTTTCCCAGTCAACTTGGCTGTTGAAGTCTGCCATGACGATACACACTCTGTCTTGTACAAGTTTACCCAGCAGCCTATACAGATCCCTGTCTTTTTCAACGAGTTTGGTAAGGGGTCTGTAAAGCAGCAGGGTCCTGTATTTGGCAGGACCTACGTTTAGGTCAACACCTAGTAGCTCGTGATTGGATTCAATGTTGCAGTTCGTCGATTTGAGCCTATTCTTGACATACACCACCACCCTCTATATCTGGCCTATCTTTCTGGAAGAGTTGGTAAACGAGAATCGTGAATTCACCTTCAAAATCTCGATTTGAGGTTTGTACCCACGACTCTGTTATGGCCACCATTTCAGTTTCTTCCCTCGCTACGAGGCAACGAAGTTCAAGAAATTTGTTTCTTATTGACCTCGCATTAAAAAGAAGAACTTTCAGGGAGTCCCCGAATGTAGGACTCCCTACTCTCTTCCGTTTCCCGGCTTATTTATTGGTTTGTTGGCGCTCTCTTTGCGACCTCCGAGAAGGTTGTTCCAGGAGTGACACGGGCGCACGTCCGCCTTCACTCTGAGCCTGACACTCCTTAGGGTCCGTTCCACAACATCCTGTATTATGTTACAGAGTACAGCCTTTCCTTTAAAGGAAAGATGTACTCCACCCCTTTGGTAGAGATCGTTTGTACCATAGAAGGTGCGGTAAGAGTCCGCAAAAAAACCCTCTGCCGTGCACAAATATCTCAGGGTCGATTAAGGAAGACGTTCCTCGAGTGAGCGGCCCGGGTTGGACCTCTTCTCGGGAGCATCCCGACTACTACACATTTGCGTGTTTTCAATCCACAGTCGTCCACAGCACCCATGACCGTGTTGAGAATCTTTACTGTGGGCCTATCCTTCCTCCACTGAGGTAGAGGTCGTTGCCACTTACCATTAGGGCGACGACTGAGTTCTGGTAGGCGTGATGCTAGCAGGGGTTGCAGGGCCCCTGCTTGATAGTCCCTAATAAGGTTGACCCTCGCACATTTGTCTGCACTCTTTTCTGTCACTGAGAATGGTGAATAATTACGCGCCAGGGAAGGGGTTAACAGGTCACTACCCTTATCCTATTCATCGTGCCCCAACGCCTAGGACACCTCTAGTCTATCTCTCTCTCTCTTTTTTCCTAAATAAAGTAGAGGGATAGGTGACGCCCCTTTGTCTCGGAAAGAGAGCTTGTATGTACCTTTGACTTTTCGAGCTATGTCGGTGGGGGTACCTCTTCTAGGTACCCCTGGTAGGGCTTCCCTTGTCGATTTGGTCGGAAACGAGGTTCCAGACTAAGTGCGTCATTTCTTCCTTTTTCTACTCTATCCTTCTCCTTTTTTACTTTTATCCTATCTCTCCCACTTATACAAAAACAAAAAAACAAAAAAAGCCTACTCCTATCATGTCACTCTTTCCCTGTTTTCCCTCTATCTACATATAAGGACCTGGCAGCTACCTCACGCGTCAGAAGAGAGACTTTGGAACCTCTATAAACAACGCCAATCGACGCTCACTGGTTGCGAGAGACTAGGATTAGAGGTGTCCTAGGCGTTTGGGCACGATGAATGGGATGAGGGTATTGCCCCGATAACTCCTTCCCTGGCGCGTAATTATTGACCGTTCCCAGTGCCCGTTGACGGGTGCCTCTGGTAGCATCGGTCTAAGGTGACGGCCCTTTGTTCCCAGGTTGGTTGCCAGGCCAATAAAAAGCCTTGGGTCGAGTCTCTTGGTGTGGCGGGATATCCATTGAACGCTGCTCCGAGATCCTGGCCGTCGTGAAGGGAACTAGTAGGAGTTTAGTACGGGGCGTGCTCCGTTGTTCACCTGGTGAGAAATCGATGGCCCTTTCGGGGACCGTCAGGGCTGCTTGGTTGGGAGCCACGGCACGCCGAGGTTTGACGACTCGGTCGGACGAACAGCAGTACATGGAGCGTGCCTTCTGAAAGATCCGAAACCTCTCCGATGGATAGGTGGGAGCGACTCACGCGGAGAGAACTCACCAACCCCCCTTTTTATCATTGATTGGTCACGAGTTTTCAGAGAAAGAGAAAGCGCTCAAAATGACAAGCAAAAAAAGGACCCGTTCGTCTAAAACATAACTGTGCAGCATGCCAGTTAGAAAAGTGGTGCGTTGACTTTCCGGAGAGCTGCTACTCAAAATTCAGCCCTAAAAGGATCTGCACTACTTGCATATTGACGCGAGAGGTGGAGAAATTATTAGACCTCTATAGAGCCTCAAATGAGAGAGCTCAAATTCTTGAGAGAAAGGTGGAGAAATTCGAAGCCTTTCACGCAGCTCATATTCGATGCCTAGAAGAGGCATCGCCCACTGATGTGTCGGAATCCTCTGGTGCCATAGTTCTTACCCAAGCGGAGATTTCGGCATCATCCGATGTTAAGAGAGCTGAGGCAGGAGAAAAAGAGAAAAAGAAGAAAGGAAAAAAGAATAAAAATAAGAAAAAGAATAAAGTTGAAACAAAAGAAGAAGAACCAAAACTAGAAGAAAATCCCATAAACAAGAAGAAAAACGGGAATAAGAAAAATAAAGATAAGAGTGGGGAGAGTAAAGAGGAAAAGGAGAAACCTCTTCCACAAGGGAAGACCCCGTCTTCATAGACCAAGTGTCCGAAGGTCACTCTCATTGGTGACTCGCAAACACGGGATCTGCAGCTGCTCCTAGCGGCCCGCCTTCGCACTTGCGTGAAGGTAAGCTGCCTGCCAGGACAGGGTAACCACAACATCAGAGTAGATGCAGAGAAAGCTCAGATTTATGAGAATTCAGTTGTCGTTCTGATGGTGAGTGGCAACGACCTCTACCTCAGCGGAAGTAAGGTTGGCCTTAGTGGCAAGAACATCCAAACGGTGATGGGAGCCGTGGATGACATAGGGCTTAAAACCCACAAATGTGTGGTGGTTGGGATGCTTCCGAGAAGAGGTCCATCCCGATCCGCTCACGAAAGAAACGTCGCAGTGAACAGAAGGTTGGCGTATCTCTGCACGGCAGAAGGAGTCTTCTTCGTGGACCCCTAGCGCACCTTTTACGGGAGAAATGACCTGTATAAAAGGGACGGAGTACATCTTTCCTTTAAAGGGAAAGCTGTACTCGCCAACATAATCCAAGATGTTGTGGAGCGGACCCAAAGAAGTGTCAGGCCCCAAGTAAAGGAGGACGTACGCCAGTACACCCGTGTTACTCCGGGTACTACCTTTTCTAAGGTCAAAAAGAGGGGAGTGACCCAGCCACAGAGAAAGAAAGCGGGAAACGGAAGAGCGTAGGGAGTCCTACAGTCGGGGACTCCCTCAAGGTTCTGCTGTTTAATGCGAGGTCTATCAGAAACAAGTTTCTTGAACTTCGTGGCCTCGTAGCAACAGAAGAACCTGAGATGGTAGCCATAACGGAGTCGTGGATAAAAACCTCAAGCCGAGACTTTAAAGGTGAATTCACGATTCCCGGTTACCAGCTCTTCCTGAAAGATAGGCCAGATAGAGAGGGTGGCAGTGTGATGTGGTATGTCAAGGATACTCTCAACTCGACGGATTGCAACATCGTATCCGACCATGAACTACTAGGTGTTGACCTAGAGATAGGTCCTGCCAAATACAGAGATCTGTACCAGCTACTAGAAGAACTTGTCGCAGACAGAGTGTGTATCGTAATGGCAGACTTCAACACACAAGTTGACTGGGAAACCAGAGAACCCTGTGGCGAGAAGCACTACTCCTGGAATTCACAAACAACGAATTCTTGACTCAATGGGTGAGAGACAACGAGAGGAGACAATATCCTCGACTTGGTTTTCACCTCTGAGGATGACATCGTTGAGGACCTCTCTGTTGGCGAAGAGCTCGGTCGCAGTGACCACCGACTAATTAGATTTGTAGTCAAAGTCCCGAAGGCAGGTCCTGCAACTAGTAAATCGAGGAAACTCGATTTGAGAAGAGCAGACTTTGCAGGTCTTCGTGCTGGACTGACTGACGCGAGGCTAGAAGTGTGTGATGCTGTTGAAGACTCGTGGAATAGTTTCAAAACCACAATTCATGAGTCTTCAATCGCGTTTCATCCCTCTGAAATGCCCCCGTCGGTCTTCTGTTCAACCAAAGTGGTTTAATCGAGAAATCGGGCAACTGCTTAGGGAGAAGAGAAATGTGTACCGGCAATCGAAGATCTCGGGTGACTTTGACGAATACCGGAGGCTAGCCAGTTGAGTGAAGTCCAGCATACGGGCAGCTAAGCGGTCTGAAGAACTCCGAGTGGCGAGACTCTGTAAATAGAATCCCAAGGAGTTTTTTGTATATGTGAAAATCCGTAAACCAATCCGTCGAACGATTGGCCCTTTCAGAAATGAGTAGGGGATATTAAAGCATTCAGATGCAGAAAATGCTAACCTCCTCAACGACTACTTCTCTTCAGTGTTTACTGAAGAGTGTGGTCCCATCCCCCAGCCGACGGATTCCTACTTGGGGGAAAAGCTGGAGGATATGGACTTCACCGAAGGGGAAATCAAAAAGAAGATCACTGACTTAATGACGAATAAGTCACCTGGCCCGGATGGGTTTCTACCTAAAGTGTTGAAAGAAGTGCGCGATCAAGTGTCACGACACCTGAGCACAATCTTCAACATGTCAATCCGGACCGAATGCGTTCCTAGAGACTGGCGAGAAGCGGAGGTGACTCCGATCTTCAAGAAAGGAGACCATAGCTAGCCGTCGAACTACCGACCTATCAGTCTGCCTTCTATAGTCGGTAAACTCATGGAAAGCATAATGGTGAACAAAATGACGTCGTATTTAGAGTCAAACCTGTTACTGAGGAGTTCCCAGCACGGCTTCCGAAGGCAACGGTCATGCCTGACGAACCTTGGGGAATTCTTCCACTTCGTGTTCAGTGAGCACGATCGGGACAAGGCGGTGGATGTGGTGTACTTAGACTTTCAGAAAGCATTTGATAAGGTACCACACCGCCGCCTTCTCCGGAAAGTACGAGCGCTGGGCATAGACGGAAAAGTAGCCGGCTGGATCGAGAACTGGCTAAGTAGCAGACGGCAACGGGTGGTGGTGAATGGACAGGCTTCTGAGTGGGTGCCCGTTACTAGCGGGGTGCCTCAAGGTTCTGTCCTATGACCACTACTATTCATCATCTACGTCAACGGCATGGACGGTGACATGGTTGCCAAGATTTTCAAATTTGCCGACGATACCAAGCTTGGTATAAACGTTGCAAATGATAAAAATACTGCCCGGCTGCAGGAAGATCTTGGGGAGATTGGGGAGTGGTCGGAAACGTGGCAAATGCCTTTTAACGTGAACAAATGCCAAGTGATGCATATCGGCCACATAAACCCCCAATCTCATTATATCCTTAAGGGCACTGATATTGAATCCATCGACACTGAGAAGGACTTATGTGTAACAATCACTAGTGACCTCAAGTTCTCGAAACAGTGCATTGAGGCGGAGAAAAAGGCCCAAAGGATGCTAGGTTATATAAAGCGCCAGGTGGATATCGAACAAGGAGATTGTACTGTGTTTGTACAACTCACTTGTCCGACCGCACCTGGAGTATGCCGTACAATTTTGGAGTCCTTCGTTTCAAAAGGACATCGCGAGATTGGAACGCGTACAAGCCAGGGCAACCAAGCTGATTCCCTCTATCCGACATAAAAGTTATGAGGATAGACTAAGGGAATTAGATCTGTTCTCGCTGGAAACCCGTAGACTGCGTGGTCAGCTCATCGAAGTTTTCAAAATACTTCGAGGGATCGACAATGTTGACTACCTGGATATTTTCACCCTGAATGAGAACGGAACGCGCAATCACGGCTACAAACTTGAACTGAAGCGTTACAACCGCAATCTGTGTGGAAATTTTTTCACTTACAGTATCTGCGGTAAGTGGAATGCACTTTCAGTGGAAGTTGTCAACAGTGAATCTGTTGACTAGTTCAAGTCAAGACTAGACAAAGTCTTGAAAAGTGGCCGTTTAGGGACGCAAAACAATTGATCAGCCATGTGCCCGCTCGATTGCTAGTCCAAAGGTACCCTCTTTGAATAGACCGTAAGGTCTTCTAGGGTACCTTCTTTCCTTGTTTTTACTCCTTGATGTTACTCTCGCAACCAGTAAGCGTCGATTGGCATTGTTTATAGAGGTTCTAAAGCCTCTCTTCTGACGCATCAGGTAGCTTCCAGGTCCTTATATGTAGATAGAGAGAAAATAGGGTAAGAGTGACATGATAGGAGGTAGTTTTTTTTGTCTTTATTTCTTTTTGTATAAGTGGAAGAGATAAAATAAAATGAAAAGGGAGAAGGATAGAGTAGAAAAAGAAAGGATGCAGTTAGTCTGGAACCTCGTTTCCGACCGAATCGACAAGGAAAGCCCTACCAGGGGTACCCAGAAGAGAGGCCTCCCCCCCGCCGACATATATATATATATATATATATATATATATATATATATATATATATATATAGAGAGAGAGAGAGAGAGAGAGAGAGTGTGTGTGTGTGTTACAATGAGTTACAATGAAAATAAGCACTTTAAAAGACCTTTCAATCCATGCTGAGAAGATGCTTGTTTCCTTATTCTATTATAAATACAAAAAAATCCAGGAGTTGGAGACCAAAGGTCTGTTGCCAGACAATCAAGGAAATTTGACTTGAGAAGAGCAGACTTTGCAAGCCTTCGTGCTGGGCTGACTGATGTAAGGCTAGCGGTATGCGAAGATGTTGAGGATTCGTGGAACAATTTCAAAAATAAGTTCATGAGTCTTCAATCAAGTTGCATCCCTCTGAATTGCCTTCGTCGGTCTTCTGTTCAACCAAAGTGATTTAATCGAGAAATCCGCCAACTGCTTAGGGAGAAGAGAAATGCGTACCGGCGATCGAAGATCTCGGGTGCCTTTGACGAGTACCAGAGACTAGCCAGAAGAGTGAAGTCCAGCTTAAGGGCGGCTAAGCGGTCTGAGGATCTCCGAGTGGCGAGACTTTGCAAGGAGAATCCCAAGGAGTTCTTCGGCTATGTAAATAGCCGTAAACCAACCCATCGTAGGATTGGACCCTTAGTGGACGAGGAGGGTGCATTAAATCAATCAGATGCAGAAAATGCTAACCTGCTCAATGACTACTTCTCTTCAGTGTTTACTAAAGAGTGTGGTCTCATCCCCCAGCCCACGGATTCCTACTCGGGGGAAAAGCTGCAGGTAATGGACTTCACCAAAGGAGAAATAAAGAAAAAGATCACTGACTTAAAGACGAATAAGTCCCCCGGACCGGACGGGTTTCTATCCAAGGTGTTGAAGGAAGTGTGCGATAAAGTATCACGCCATCTGTGCGCTATCTTTAACATGTCAATCCGGACCGAATGCGTTCCTAGAGACTGGCGCGAGGCGGAGGTGACTCCGATCTTCAAGAAAGTTACCCCAGCCATCCGTCAAACTACCGACCTATAAGTTTGACTTCGATAGACGGTAAACTCATGGAAAGCATGATAGTGGGCAAGATTACGTCTTATTTAGAGTCAAACCTGCTACTGAAGAGTTCCCAGCGCGGCTTCCGAAGGCAATGGTCATGCCTGACGAACCTTGTGGAATTCTTCTACTTCGTCTTCAGTGAGCACGATCGGGATAAAGCGGTGGATGTTGTGTACCTTGACTTCCAAAAGGTCTTTGATAAGGTACTACACCGCCACCTTCTCCGAAAGTGCGTGCACAGGGCATAGACGGCAACGTAGCAGGTTGGATAGAGAGCTGGCTAAGTGACAGACGGCACGATTAGTGGTGAATGGACGGGCCTCTGAATGGGCGCCCGTATCTAGCGGGGTCCCTCAAGGTTCCGTCCTGGGACCACTACTGTTTATTATCTATGTCAACGACATGGACGGAGACATGGTTGCCAAAATCTCCAAATTTGCTGATGACACCAAGCTTGGTATCAATGTGGCAAAGGAGGGGAACACTGCCCGCCTCCAAGAGGACCTTCAAAGGATTGGGGAGTGGTCGGACACGTGGCAATTGCCTTTCAACGTGGAGAAATACAAAGTAATGCATATCGGCCATCGAAACCCTAAATCTCAGTATATCCTTAAGGGCACTGCTCTTGAATCGAGTGACACTGAGAAGAACTTGGGTGTTACTATCACTAGCGACCTCAAGTTCTCGAAACAGTGCATCGAGGCAGAGAAGAAAGCCCAAAGGATGTTAGGCTACATAAAGCGCTAGTTTGGACACCGTTACAAGGAGATAGTACTTTGTCTGTACCATTCCCTGGTTCGGCCGCACCTGGAGTATGCCGTACAATTTTGGAGTCCTTCGTTTCGAAAGGACATCGCAATGTTGGAACGCGTACAAGCTAGGGCAACCAAACTGATTCCCTCTATCCGACATAAAAGTTATGAGGATAGACTAAGGGAATTAGATCTGTTCTCGCTGGAAACCCGTAGACTGCGTGGTCAGCTCATCGAAGTTTTCAAAATACTTCGAGGGTTCGACAATGTTGACTACCTGGATATTTTCACACTGAGTGAGAACAGAACGCGCAATCACAGCTTCAAACTTGAACTGAAGCGTTACAACCGCAATCTGTGTGGAATTTTTTTTTCACCTACAGTATCTGCGTAAGTAGAACGCACTTCCAGTGGAAGTTGTCAACAGTGAATCTGTTGACCAGTTCAAGTCAAGACTAGACAAAGTCTTGAAAAGGGCCGTTTAGGGACGCATAACAATTGAGCAGCCATGTGCCCGCTCGATTGCTAGTCCAAAGGTACCCTCTTTGAATGGACCGTAAGGTCTCCTAGGGTACTTTCTTTCCTTGTAACTCCTTGTAGCAAAGTTGAAGTCTCTCTCTACCCTCCTCTTCCACCCGCCACGCGAGTACGGTAAACCGAAAATATACCTGGTTCAGTTGAAATATACAGCTCAACCAGGAATTTTGATAGTGGCTATTTTGAAATATTTATCAACAAGTGCTATTTAATAGTTAATAATCCTTATAACTTTATCTAATCTCTTTTTAAATGTGTTAACGGTGGGACTCGAGACATCCTCTTCCGACAACCGATTCCATACATTTACAATTTTTACGAAAAGAAATTTCCACATACATTGAGTCTATACTTTTTCGGAACGAGCTTCATGCTGTTATTACGTGCAATATTTATGTTGAATTTAAACCAGATGGAGTAGTCCACATTTTCGATTCCATTTAAGATTTTATATACTTCAATTAGTCGACCTCGTATACGCCTTGTTTCTAATTTGTAAAGGTTTAACTTTTCCAGCCGTGTATCATAACTGTATTTTCTTAATGATGGTATCATTTTCGTAACGTAGCCTGCACTCTTTCTAATCTTTCTATATCTCTTCCGTGGTAGGGTGACCACACCTAGGCACAATATTCTAGTTGTGGTCTTACTAAGGCATTGCACAAGTCAATAAATACAGTCTTGCTTTTATAGCTGATCTGTCTCTTAATGTAACCGAGTATCTTTCGCGCATTTTTTTCTACGTCGACACAGCGTTGTGTGAACTTGAGGTTATTTGTGGCCAACATGCATCACTGCAAATTTCAAGATTCAGTGGAAGTTTCCATTTTTTCAGACCATTCGGCTATGTGGTCAATGTCCTTTTGAAAATCTACTATATCTTGCTCGGTAATTATACTTTTACCTAGTTTACAATCATCAGCGAATTTGGAGATTTTAGAGATCAATCCCACGTTTATGTCTTTTACATAAATAATAAAGAGCAAGGGTCCCAGGACCGATCCCTGAGGAACGCCACTACTCACAGGTATCCATTGAGACTCTTCCTCATTGATCCCCACCCTCTGTTTATGATTACTAAGCCAGTCTTCAATCCAATTTGCTATTTTACCTCGTTTCCTAGAGTCTAACTTTAGACATTAATCTTTTCCTGTGGCACCTTGTCGAAGGCCTTTTGAATGTCCAGATACAGAATATCGACAGATCTCTCACTATCATGAATGATTGTGTCAATGTAATGGAAGAACTCTAATAAGTTTGTAAGACAAGATCTGTGTTTCCTAAATCCATGTTGCGTGTTTCTTAGTAATTCGTTGGTTTCTAAATGGCTTACTATTTTTTCTGCAATAAAACTCTCGTGCATTTTGCCAATTATTGATGTTAGACTTATAGGTTGATAATTGCATGTCAGATCTTTACGTACTTTTTTCTTTATTGTCGTTACACTGGCTAATTTCCAATCTTGAGGGACAGTACTAGTTTCAAGTGATAAGTTAAAAATGTATGTTATTTGGTCCACTGTTGCATCTTTTACTTTTTTTTATTACTCTCGGCACTATCTTATCGGGTCCTGGGGATTTGAATTTATTCATTTTATCTATTCGCGCATTTCAACATTTCTAGTGGGTCATTACCTAAGTGCTCATTATATGGTATGATATTTTGATTTAAGGTCTCGTTGTTGAAAACTGATGCGAAATACTCGTTTAGTGCAGTAACTATATCTTTATCTCTAACTTGTAAATTATTGTGACGATCATTGATTGGGCCAATACTGTTTTTTATTGGTTTTCTATTATTAACTAAGGCAACGAATTCTTTGAGATTTTCTTTACAGTTTAAAGCTACTCTCATTTCTTCGTTACGATTTGATCTTTTAATACCAGCTTTTACTTTTCTTCTGAGATCAATATATTTCTTCTTATTCGCTTCTGAGCTGTTTAATTTGATAATCATATAAGCCTAGTTTCTTTTATTTATGTCTCTTTTGGTTTCATTTGTCAACCATTTAGGATTTTGGTTATTTCCACTTGTTCTGACTGCTAGAGGAATGAATTGGTATTGTTTCATTAAAAGATTGTTTTTAAATTCATTCCATGCTTCATTTATGTCTCTACCAGTTATTTTATAATCTTTGAGACTTTTTTTAAAATCTTTGAAATTAGCCTTTCGGAAGTCTAATTTTGTAATATTTCTTACAATTCTTTTGTGAGGTAAATTTAATTCAAATTCTATTAGGTTATGATCGCTGCTGCAAAATCGATCGCCTACGCTCACGTTTGAAATAAGTTCATCATCTGAAGTTAAGATTATGTCCAATATATTCTCTCCTCTTGTTGGCTCAGTGACCCATTGAGTTAGCAGATTTTCATCTATTGAATTTAGTAATCTTTCTTCAGAATCTGAATTCTTTGTCTGCCAATTAATTTGGGGGCAGTTAAAATCGCCAAAAATTCATAAAATCAATTGTCTGTTTCATTTTATTAGTGTGGCTTTCTATAGACCAAATATATATGTAAACATTTGTTTATATTTATTTTTATTCCTATTCTTTCAAATTCTGTATATATATATATATATATATATATATATATATATATATATATATATATATATATATATATATATATATATATATATATATTGCAATTAATAGGCTGAAGGTCCTCACTTATATATAAGAGTACTCCTCTTCCTTCTTTATAAATTCTATCTTTGTGAAATAATTTGTAGCCTTGCAAGTGAAATTCACTGATATAGTCCCTCGAATGACTGTGGATCCACGTCTCGGTGATGCCTATTATATCATATTTTTTTAATGCTACTAACGCTTTGAATTCTGATAGCTTGTTCCTGATTGATCTGACATTAAATAAGGTGGCTTTGAGTGAAGTTATCCGTTTACTTCTAATGCTGCACTGAAGTCGCTTCCCGAATTTTCTTGGGGTTCTGAGGAGATACTAGGTTGCTCTAGAAGTTCGATCAAATTTATATGGAGCAATTCTCCGTATTCCTTTTTTTTCTTTTAGGCTAAAATGCGTTCCATCATGGTTGAAGTATGTCTCTTTTGGGATAAATTTCTGCCAAAAGTCAACGAATTTAACATTTTCTTTTTCACATATCTTCTTTACGCGATCGTTAATGCCAATTGCTCGACTTAACGCTTCTCTATTTGAATTTAATCTCGGTAGTAAACCATGCCTCCTTTAGTCTTAGATTCGATTTTTTCAAGCAGCGTAGTATAGTCTTCAACTATCTCTTCAGTTCAGGCATAATTATTTTTACAAAAGACATCATTACTTCCAACATTGGCTATTAATGAACACTTTTGATTTTTTAAAGTTAGGTTGTCTATCTCTTGGGTTATCTTCTCCAAGATAACACCTAAATTTACGTTTTCTAGAATTTTTCGCACCGAAGTAGTCAATCTGATTTCTGATTAAGGAGTCTCCAAATAAATAAGTATCTTCTTCTTTTAATTCTGAATACCTATTTTGCAGGTTCAATGGGTGTATTCGTGTTTGGTTTGGCTCTAAATTTTCGTGTATTAGTAACTGCGATGAAGTCCTCTTTTCTAACGTTCTTATGTTCAATTTTGTTTTCTAAAAGCAGTACAGATTGTTATACTTTCACCACTTTTTGATCGACGCGTGTTATTTGATTTTCATCGATAGCACAGTCACGTCTTTTGGATTCTAATGCAGTAGTTATTCTGTTGGCCAAGTCATGAATAATTTTCCTTAAATCGTTCCTTTCTTTCTCATGTTTTTCAGCCATTTTACAAAAAAGGCATATGCTTTGGGCTGTAATTTGTCCAAAGCATTGCTCGGGGAAATCTATGATCCACTTTATTGTCTTGCGTTTAAAGCAAAACGCTTTTAATCTTTGGGCTCCAGGCACTTTTTTTCGTCTTGATAAGTCTATTGTAAATTGAAATTAATATAAAGTAAATTCACTTACCGAGATCTGCGAATACCCGGTGTGAGACTAGACTATTTAATGAAAATTCTAACTCACAAGCCTAGCTTAATAATCTTGAACTTTTATTTATTAATACAGTAACTAATATAGTAATTATTTAAACGAATTGGAGCGCGCAAGTTCAAAACCCACAACCAAGATAGCCGACGATGTATACAAAAAAACAAAACAAAAGCCCGTCTCCGAATTCAGAGAACCGGACTACGATTAATCACAATTTATCTAAAAATTCACCACTATTCAAACACAATTCAAGAATTATAGTCTGATCGAAGATAAGCCCCAAGGACAACCATTAGAAAAAAACACTTTTCAATATGAATATCGATAAATAGCAAGCACTTTATGAATCAAGTCGAGGGAGCCTCACTGTCGCACGTCCGACTGGAAGAGAGAGAGAGAGAGAGAGAAAGAGAGTGTGTAGCAAGGAGTAACAAGGAAAGTAAGTACCCAAGGAGACCTTACGGTTCATTCAAAGAGGGTACCTTTTGATATATCAATCGAGCAGGCACATGACTGCTCAATTGTTTTGCGTCCCTAAACGGCCACTTTTCAAGACTTTGTCTAGTCTTGACTTGAACTGGTCAACAGATTCACTGTTGACAACTTCCACTGGAAGTGCGTTCCACTTACCGCAGATACTGTAGGTGAAAAAAAAAATCCACACATATTGCGGTTGTAACGCTTCAGTTCAAGTTTGAAGCCGTGATTGCGCGTTCTGTTCTCACTCAGTGTGAAAATATCCCGGTAGTCAACATTGTCGAACCCTCGAAGCATTTTGAAAACTTCGATGAGCTGACCACGCAGTCTACGGGTTCCCAGCGAGAACAGATCTAATTTCCCTAGTTTATCCTTCCTCATAATTTTAATGTCGGATAGAGGGAATCAGTTTGGTTGCCCTAGCTTGTACGCGTTCCAACCTTGCGATGTCCTTTCGAAACGAAGGACTCCAAAATTGTACGGCATACTCCAGGTGCGGCCGAACGAGGGAGTTGTACAGACAAAGTACTATCTCCTTGTTACGGTATCCAAACTGGTGCTTTATGTAGCCTAACATCCTTTGGGCTTTCTTCTCTGCCTCGATGCACTGTTTCGAGAACTTGAGGTCGCTAGTGATAGTTACACCCAAGTCCTTCTCAGTGTCACTCGATTCAAGAGCAGTGCCCTTAAGGATATAATAAGATTGGGGGTTTCTGTGGCCAGTATGCATTACTTTGCATTTGCTCACGTTAAAAGGCATTTGCCACGTGTCCTACAGCTTCCCAATCTTCACAAGATCTTCCTGCAGGCGGGCAGTATTTCCATCATTTGCAACGTTCATACCAAGCTTGGTATCGTCGGCAAATTTGGAAATCTTGGCAACCATGTCACCGTCCATGTCGTTGACGTAGATGATGAATAGTAGTGGTCCCAGGACAGAACCTTGAGGCACCCCGCTAGTAACGGGCACCTACTCAGAAGCCTGTCCATTTACCACCACCCGTTGCCGTCTGCCACTTAGCCAGTTCTCGATCCAGCCGGCTACTTTTCCGTCTATGCCCAGCACTCGCACTTTCCGGAGAAGGCGGCGGTGTGGTACCTTATCAAAGGCTTTCTGAAAGTCTAAATAAACCACATCCACCGCCTTGTCCCGATCGTGCTCACTGAAAACGAAGTGGAAAAATTCCACTCTTCGCATATCGCTAGCCTTACATCAGTCAGAGAGAGAGAGAGAGAGAGAGAGAGAGAGAGATAGAGAGAGAGAGAGAGAGAGAGAGAGAGAGAGAGAGAGAGAGAGAGAGAGAGAGAGAGAGAGAGAGAGAGAGAGGATAGCTGGGAACGAGCTTGCTGACGTGCTGACGGAGGCTGTCTGCTCTTCCTCACTGTCTTTATGGTAGGAATTAGGCAAGCCTTTCGGTGATGCATGGTAAAGGAGGTGGGGAACCCCCTGGCGGAAATTTAAAATTGTGTGCTATTGCCTGCGCTTTTTTTCAGTCAACCTATCCCACCACGCCTCGACGGTATCAGGTCATATTTATTTGTCGCTTCTGAATCGTCACATTCGCTGCACACAGAGCTCCTATGAATCTTACTGGGAAAACTGCTTGATTCATAGGCAAACTGTCCGTGATCTTTTGGTTGAATGTCCTCATCTAAGGTAACTTCGTATTTGTCCCAGTACCGGGATACCAGACATCAGCCCTTTTAATTACCTTCTCCGGAAACTTTTATCTACAATTTTAAGGAAATTTTATTGTTAAATAAATTTTAAACTTATATTCATCAAAAACAAAAATATTTGCAATTTTTTTTTATAGTGAAGGATAGTATTCCGATGCCGTTGAGTTCGTGCATTGTATATAGATTTACTTGCCCCAGCTGCAAGCAGGTGTCCTATATAGGAAGCACAGTATGATCACTTCAGGCATGATTCTGTTCTCACATGGGCATTAGCTATAAAACCGGTAAAAACATTGTATAATAAGCGTATTTTTCCATCAGGAAACATGAGATAGATTGTAAAACAAACGTATCTTTAAATGATTTTTCTGTGTTAAAATTTGCTACATCTACATCCACTTTCCGCATTAAAGACTCTCTCTGTATTAACTGCAACCACCCAAATTTAAAAATTTCTACAACATCCTTTCCGTTGTTTATAACCTAACAACCAACAAAGCTGGATTTAATCTTAAATTTCATTCTAGTTTTCAGTTCTCATTGTGATCCGACCATGTAAAGAAATGTTCAATTTCTTTTTTATAGTTTTACTATATTGTATATGTTTCCAACTCTATTTTCCCTCATTTCAATTGTTAGGTTTTGTACTGTTACGATTATTTTGTTTGCGTTTGATTCATTTAATTTCGTTTAAAATATTTTCTGCTGTACTCACCTAACTAGTATTTTGTTTGTTTTTTTCATAACATAACGTTTCTTTTAGTATTTTGCCACCGTTTGTGTTATTTTCTCAATTTTATAGCATTACACTATTGAACTTGCGCCATAGTATATATTTAATTTTAGATTACTGATTACAAATTTTTTTATAGCTCCTGAAGATGGGTTTTGGAATACCTCGAAAGCTAGAGATTAAAGATGGGAACCGCCTTCTTCGTTTTGTCCTTCCTAGTTAAAATTAAGCTCAAGTTTTGTAGAATAAATCATGGTGGGTGTATATATATATCAGGGGGGGGGACTTTTTGACTTTTTTTTATCGAAAATTATTTCCTGTAGCACGAATGAATGAACCTTTGCATATTAATGACAAAAATTACTTTTATTCCATTGAAATATTAAAAAAGGTCACGCACAAACCAATTTGAAATGTAATATAGGCCATTTTAGCATTATATATGTGTTAAAAATATTTCTATTAAGTATATAAGTCATATCAAACAGACTTGTATAGAATTTTCCAGAAAATCATCACGTCATCACTTGGGCGATTTCTGTAGAGTTCCAGAATTATCTTCAGACATTTCGCATGCGGTATATACGAGTAAGCGAGATGTTTAAAGCGGGTAGTTACTAGTTCAGTTTTAACGGCGTTGATATTATTATTGGCTTATTATAATTGTTGTGTATACTCCAGCGTTTATTGTAAAGAGATCCTGGTATTATTTGGTAAGCTACATTTAACTCTCTCACTAATTATATAATATAATAGCATATAATATTTTATTAGTGTCTGCCTTCTCTCTTATTTTTTCATAATTGTAATTTGCTTGTTTTTTATTCAAATATATAAAAGCTCAATAACAGTTTATTTAATTTGTTACCTATTTAATATTTAAATTTATTTTCTATTTCAGTTGCTGAGTACAAAACATGAGGTTCAAGAAGAGCTTTTTTAACACGGAGAAGAACAAGAAAACCTGGACAAATAACTTAGTCCAGTTTCAAGCACCATCAAGAAGAGGCAACGTGGCAGTTTATGAAGCACCCTTATGTGAACAGAGTCGCATGCCCTTGAAAATCCACGTCGTTGGACGCTTCAAATTTTTTAATCTACCGCCAAAGAACGGAAGGAGAGGATCGGCCTAATTGTTGTGGAGCTAAAAGCCCTATAGAGCAAAACATTGAACTTTCTGCATGTATCTGATCAAGCCATTTGTAAAAAACTAGAAAACCTTCTGAAAGACTATGAGTACTGCAGAAAGAAACAAAACTTTAATTCTTTGAATGAACTGTTTGACGTGACCAAGGTGAAATCCAACTGGTTGTGCAAAGAAGATGAGAACCTCTATAAACAGCAAATTTTGACCAAAGGCCAGGTTGGTTATTCCACTGGTAAACCTGCTAGTGCCAAGACCATCTATCCATCCAAGCGAAACAAGGCATTGGAAGCGACTGTGTCCCAACTTTACAGCTCAGCACCACCTGATTGTTCTGAAACTAGCACGGACTCATCTAATAACAGCGAAGACAGTTCTTGGGAGGATGAGAATGCAGCATCAACGAGGAAAAGGAAGCATAACCCAAAAGGCTTAGAAAGACTCCTTGTTACAAGCTCAAAGCTGTCGTTCCACAGAGCAGCAAAGGTATGTCGCCAGCTTTCTGATGAGGGCATTGAAATCCCAACCCCATCTCAGTCAGCAATCTACAAGGCTATCTACACCAGAGCTGATCAGGTGAAGAAGCACTTGGTGAGCACGCTTCATCTGAAAAAGTGGAGCTTACACTTTGACGACAAACGCATTGAGGACTTTGAATATTAGGTCGTGGTCCTCAAGAATGAAGCGAAAGAAATGAAGTTGGCTGCGCTCAAATTGAAGGATGGGAAAGCTGTAACAATTGCAAAAGGGCTCCAGGGTGTGTTAGAGGAGTTCAACCTGTGGGGATCAATTGTTATGCTTGTCGCCGACACAACAAGCGTGAATATCGGCAAAAAGACAGGCGTTGTTGTTCGACTGCAGAAAATGTTCGAAGATAAAGGTCACCCCAAATTCAAGTTCATCAGTTGCCAGCACCATGTCCTGGATCGGATTCTTCGCGTTGTCATGGACGATGAGCTCCATGGGTCGACTAAATCACCAAACATAGAGTACTTCTTTGTGCAGGATTTGATGAGCAATTATGATAAATTCAAAGCAGCCTTCAGCAACGGTAAAACTAAGATTAAGGAAACAGGCGGCTGGAGAGACATGAAGTTTCTCAATCACCTCACGCGTGTCTAACATCACTTCACTGAGATGAATGAGGTCCCCTTTGTAAAGTTTCAAAAGATCCCAAACATCAGCAATGCACGTTGGAACTCTCGTGCCATTCTAGCCCTTCTTGCATTCATTCTGATGCCTGACACCCGGAGCAGGCTGCGTAAAATATTTTTCATTCATTTCTTACTCATGGGCTGACCATTGGTTTAGCACCCAGTTGTTCCGCGCTGAAGATTTTTATGAACTATGTGCAGCCTTGAATGAATACCCAACAGGTCTCAAATGCTTGAAAACCCACTGGAAAACAGATGAATCTCCAATCAATATTGCCCGAAGCAACCATTGCTGTGAGCGTGCGGTCAAAGTTATGCAAGAATTGCACGGGTCCTGCCGCAAAAGGACAACCTATCACTATGATTCATCCTGTCCAATGACATTATTGTAACTAATTTACTTCCTTGTGTGTTTGATGACCCTATATAATGTTATATATATGTGAATCATAAGCTTGTGTTCAATCTTGTATATGTTGCCAGTGACTTCGAAAACTGGACAAAAAAGCTGACAAATAAAATTTTTAAAATCATTTTGTGCGGGAGTTTTTTTTATCAAATCACCTTGAAAGTAAGATTTTATATAATCTTTAAGTAAAGCTCATCAAATTATGACACAGGGATATGTATGAGGTTGTAAAGAAGTAATCACCCTATATATATATATATATATATATATATATATATATATATATATATATATATATATATATATATATATATATATATATATATCCAGCATACCACAACAAACATAAAAGCAGGATATTTTTCTGCACACTTAGGCAGCGAGCAACCGCTTTGATCTCAATTAAACCGAGCCTTAGACCACTCGGCTACTCGTAGCCGAGTGGTCTAAGGCTCGGTGTTATGAATTATCGATTTTTTTTACCAAAAAGAATTACAAATGATGAATTACACAAAAAGAGAGGAGAAAATTGATTAAAAACGGCTGTCTTTTGGTTTTTCGTATATTCGAACGTTTTATCAAAGTTCTTTCTAAAATAGATTGTTCATTCTAATCTTTAGCAGGAGGAAATCTCTACTGATCCCTAAAAACAACTAAAGCAAAATGAAATTATTACAGCAAATTTAGATTTAAAAAGTCCGTTGGATTGTTTTTTAAGTATTTAAAAAAAAACCCGATAAGTTTTCCTTCCTTTAGGTCTAGAAAATAAGCACCCATCTGAAAAAGGCAAAAAAAAGAGAAAAGAGTAAATTATTAGGAAATATGCAGTGGAAAGCTTTTAATTATTTTTTTAGACCAAAATCTCTTTGCCAAAATCTCTTGGGTCTGTATTTTTTCATATGATCATTTTTATTTTTCCCTGAATTTCACCATTTGTAATAATACTTTTTATCTCTAAAAATTCCAAAACATTCGATGATCATATTGATTATTCCCTGAACTTCGCATTTGTAATTCTTTTTGGTTTAAAAATTACAAAACAACCGATAATCATATGCCAAAACATTCGATACCTATATTAATTATTTCTGTGTTTCACAATTTGCAATTCTTTTTGTTTTAAAAAATTCACAAATATTCGATAATCATATTTTCTGAACTTCGATATTTTCAAATTCTGTTTTTAAAAAAATCCCAAACATTTAATACTCATATTTATTTTTTCAGAACTTCACCATTTATAATTCTTTTTGTTTAAAAATTTTCAGTTAAAATATACACATCGATAAACTAATTAATGTCAAAATTTGGGGCTATGACTATATCAATATCCAGAAAATTATAACATCGCACATTAAAAATTCAAACTGCTAAGAAAATTGCCCTCCTAAATTAGTGTAATGTATTAAGTAACAAATTCAAAATTTGTGCTACTTTTCGCCCATGTCCAGGCTGCTAAAAATCTAGTCACTATCAGAGTACTTGTAACCATGTACGGCAAGCCACTGCACCCAAATAGGAAGGGCGGGTAGTCACAAAGTAAAATTATCAGAGAGTTGCCTCCTAAGAGTGTGTTTAGGCCTGAACACCATTTGAAAAGCACGAGTGTGTGGGAGTTACGCTGAGGGCAATAACCGAGGTGAAATAGCACGCATCTTCATACTAGTAACCTCATAGCGTCCAACGAAGAGCAAAATGTCAGTCCGCCGCAGGGTCTGCGAATCTCATAAAGCCACCACATAATTTATTTGGGTTGCCTTAAATTGATTACAGTCTTGATAGACCCATAACTGATATTCTTATAAATAACCATACTGCTTTTCCATATTTTCCTTTATTGTAGTTATTGCCAGATTTACCTTTAGTCATAATTCGCTTATTTCTATATTGACGCGTGTCCATTTTAATATAATTTCCAATTTCTGGGTAGATCTTCAATTATTTAGAACAGATTCAGTATTTTAATCAACTTAGATAAATAAAAAAAGAAAAGTTATCAAAAACCAAGGCATAAGACCATTTAATAGAAAAATAGAGTATTGATATGTGGGTAAAATCAATAGAGTAAATATTTCTAGAAAGAATTTCCATAAAAATATTAGTATAGCAACGTATTTTTTTCGAATACTAAGTCCTTCTTATAACAAAGTAAACAACAAAATTGTGTATTAAAATAAATGCTAAATATTGATAATATCCTCTTTTCAGAATAAAGGGATGAATAACAACAATGGAAATAGAAAAGCGAGTATTATAATTGGGTAAAAATATATAATCGGGTAACCTCTTTTTGAAAAATAAAATTAAGATCCACAGTTCCTTGTATATACTGATGACTGATAAGTGTGAAATGATATGGAAATGTATTAAAGCTAGTTAATATTCGATTTATTTAAATTACCTGAAAAAGCGAAATTTTTTGGAAATTGTCAATATAAAATCTTGCTAGATTTACATTAACATCAATAATTTTTTTAGAAATACCCCAAAGAATAACTAATAGAATCATGTTTAAAGTAGAATAACCAGCATTCTTATAAGCCCTGATATAGTAATAAGGCTGGTCTCGAGCATTTTAATTCACTGCTTTGGTGTTGGTTTCCCTCTTGAGCGTCAGAGGGAGCCGTGGCTCCCTCCGACGTCGAATCAATAATTTTTCGATATTTAGGAGTAATGTTTTCGTTGCAAAGACATCCTGGTCGCAACTTCCCGCCAATTCGTGACTTTTCCCGGCGGAAGCCCCGCTGCAATCGGGTCTCCTTTCGTAACAGTGTTTCTAGGGCAATACTTGAGGGTGTGGGCAAAGTCTCCGGTTCCTCCACATAGAGGACAGATGTAAGTTCGCAACACAGGGCACTGACAACATCCATTATCATCCTGCAACGAGTAGAGCGTTTAAAAATACACTTAGGTGTGAATAAAAATATTTTAGGGTAAATTTACTCTCACAACATCGTAGCCCCACTAATTTTAAAATAACTAAATTGGACAATGTGCACAATCATTAATATAGACGAATTATTTGAAATAACATTTCATATAAACAAAGATTGCCGTTTTATTTGGTGGAATTCAAATACACCCCCCCCCCTCCCGCCCAGCTCCAAAAGGAGAAAACGCACGAAGCAATATCGAAAAATGAATGATTCGACGTCGGAGGGAGCCCCGGCTTCCTCCGACGCTCAAGAGGGCAACCAACACCAAATCAGTTAACTAAAATGGAGGACACCAGCCTTCCTAAAAGGTCAAGAATGTCACCAGGACTGAGTGAGCACAAAGGAGATGCGATAGCGACCATGATCGTACCGGTACTAGGACAGGTAGTGTGCGCTAAGAGTCCCCAACCTAGAGCGTTTTCTGAATCCTTATAGATCACTATCTGGTCTCCGAACCGGGTACGACGCGTTTTCCCCCGTACCGAGTGGTGCATTGCAACCAGCTCGGCCGTGAAGACAGACGCAGCCCCTGGTAGGGTCCCACTGTCTTCAAATAGAGGGGATACGCCTTAGAAGCCCACCACTTCCTGGGACTTGGAGCAATCTGTGTACACCGGCACGGATCTAGTGTGGCACGAGCTATGTGCCTAAAAGGTCGAGCGCAATACTGCCGTCGCAGTGGAAGCTTCGGAAGCAGAGGCGTGGCGACAAATAGTCAAAACAAAAGCATGGAGGAGGAGGAGGAGGAGGCACGCTCTCGCGTCGGGATGGAGGGAGGCCTGCCTACCCTGGCATTAGAGTAGGCGACGAACACCAATGAGTCAAATAGAATGGAGATCATCTTCCTCCACAAAGTCCACGAGCCCACACCTCTGTGTGCACGAACTCGTCCGAAGCGCAAAAAATAGGCAGTAGTGATCCCGTTGTGACAGGTAACGTGAATGATCTCCCAAACTGGGACATTCAGCAAGAATGTGCAGAATGGTCTAAGGAACAAGGCAGTCGTCGCAGTAAGGTGCAGGGGAGTGTTCCATCAAATGGCGATGCGTCCCAAGTGTTCCCAATTTGAAGACCCGGAAAGAAACCTGAAACAGCCGCGGCATTGCGAGCACATCCACGCGAACAGTCATGGCACGATGGCACCCTAGTTAAAATTCCCATCTGCCGTCCCTTATTTTCTTTCTCGCGCAACACAGAGGACTAAACCCGATTCCTGCAATGTGGTGAGTGTGAGTTATGGTGGAAGATTCCTCGTTAGGAGAAAAGGCGAGCACTTTCACGAGACTTCTGTCGAGCCCAAGGTGAAGCATGCGGACACACTCCATGTCTGGTACTGCGTCTCATCTAACGGAACTGGAGCACTAACAATTTTGCCCAAGAACACTGCCATGAATTCAAAATGGTATGATAATGTTCTGCATTAACACCTTTCCCCCAAAGTTCAGAACCAATTTGGAGATAATAACTGTATTTTAGCATGATAGCGAACCTTGCCACAAAGCAAAAAGAATAATAAAGTTCTTGGCTGAAAATAACATCAAACTTTTGGCACCTTGGCTCGGGAATTCGACAGATTTTAACCTAAGAGAGAATTTGTGGGCGATGACCAAACTCGCGGTTTATGTGATATTAGACAGAGGAAGCATTTTACAGACCACACAGGTGGACTATGTCGGCAACGGGCATATGGTACAGTGCTATGTGGACGAGGAATATGATACATCTTCAGTCACAAATATCACCATCGCATTGTTCACCACTGCCTATGTGCAAATACATCTGTACCGTGTCATAAATAATACGCTGGGTAGAGGGACCTTTTACCCGGACACAGAGTGTGCTATATGTATATATATATATATATATATATATATATATATATATATATATATATATATATATATATATATATATATATATATATATATATATTGCTAATCCTTTTATGACCTCTATTATACGGTTGACCACTCACGTGTGCGTTTACTGTTTCGTCCTATTTTTACTTCAGCAGTTATTATCTTTAGATTCCCTATATTTTTGGTTCCTACTTTATATATATATATATATATATATATATATATATATATATATATATATATATATATATATATATATATATATATATATATATATATATATATAAATATATATATATATATATATATATATATATATATATATATATATATATATATATATATATATATATATATATATATATATATATATATATATATATATATATATATACGGGAAACCATCGATATAACGAACTATATGGGGCGGGAGGTCGTTCGTTAAAGCCGAAAGTTCGTTAAAAGCTATGGAAATAACGATGATTCGTTCGTTAATCTGTATACGTAAATATGTATCTAATGACTGTATTGCATGGATATGTAATACGTATGTAATTAATAATATTACTAATAAAGTTAAGTGGAGTAATCGGATTTAACGAACTTCGGTTCGTTCGTTATTTATATTCATAAATTTGTTATATATATATATATATATATATATATATATATATATATATATATATATATATATATATATATATATATATATATATATATATATATATATATATAGGTTTAAGGTAAGGAACCGGTGGGTTGCTGCCCGATCCAAGTGGATTCTATATGGCAGCTAGGATGAAACGAGGCAAATCATCTATAAAAGGTGGAGGAGAAAACTTTGTGACAAAAATTTAAAAAACGACCGGTTAAAAGATTCCTCCGCCAATATGAATCGAAGACGGGTGTGATGAGGAATAGGTAAAAGGGTCGAGAAACAGGACAACCGGAGAATGGCGAAATGGGTGCAATCCAATAAAAGGTGGGCAACCGATTGGTCCTCACCCCAAAAACGACAGCAAGGGCTGATATGAACATCACCCGAAACAAGATCGCCGTGAGTAAGTCTCGTGTGGCCAATGCGAACTCGGCAAAGGGCCACCTCCAACGACCACATTCTACGACGGCTCGAGGGCCAAGAGCGAATAGAATTTTTAATTTTGTATAGTTTGGATGATGAACAGTCATCCCATTCATTCTGCCACAGTTGAAAAAGTAGTTCCTAAAAAGCAGAGCCCAGTTCTCAGGGGACACAGAATGTGCTGAGCGGGCCAGCCGATCAGCCCTCTCGTTGCCCAGGACCCCAACATGCCTAGTGACCCAGCAAAAAATAATTCTATATCGGAACGCATTTTTGATCAGCCAGTTGCAAATTTCTGTGACCAGGGGATGGGACGCATTAAAAGATCTAGTTGACTGTAAGACACTCCGTGAGTCGGAAAAAATGACAAAATCACTAAAAGGTAAAATTTATATGAGTCTAAAGGCTAAAAGGATTGCTGAAAGTTCAGCGGTAAAATTGGATGCTGCTGGTGGCCAAGATAGAGTTAGGAATTCTCCTCCTGGGTAGATGGCTGGGGCGCCCATGCTACCGTCCGACTAAGAGCCATCCGTGTATAGTGGGCAGCATTGTGTGTGGGAGCTCGAATGCTCTAAGAACAGGCTTTTAATGATGTGAGGCTCTATGGAAGATTTCTCCAGGCTCCACATGTTGGTACATACTGTGGGGAGAGGAGCACGCCAGCTAGGGGTCAGTAAGGATGGAAGGGTAAGGACCTTTGGAGCACCCAGGTTAGAGAGATGATCTCCTATGCGAAGGTTCGAGGGGCGGGGTAAAGATGGCAACTTATCATATGCCGCCGTTGATTCGGCAGCATATAGGCATCTGTAGATCTCTGATACAGGGGCTTGCTGTACTCGGCAGAGGTATAGCATGCAGATTTGAAGTCTATGGTAGGGCAAAGGAAGTACCCCCCTCTCGCAGTAAAGGCTGTTGACAGGAGAAGTACGGAAGGCTCCACTGGAAAGGCGAACTCCGAGGTTTCGAATGGAGTTCAGCATTTTAAGGGCTGAAGGGAAAGCCGATGAGTAAATTTGACAGCCATAATCCAATTTGGATTGAACGAGGGCTGTTTGTAATGTCCACAATGTTTGTCGGTCGCTGCCCCACGAAGTGTGTGAGAGGACTTTCAAAATGTCTATAGCCCGCAGACAGCCCGTTCGAAGTCGGCGTAGGTGTGGCAACCAGGATAACTTTGGATGGAGAGTTACGCCAAGGAACCGAAACTCGGAGACAAACTCTATATCTTCGCTTTGTAGGGAGATAGATGACAGAACAGGAACTCCTCTGCCCCGGTGGAAATACATTGCTTTGGTTTTGTTCGTGGAAAAGCGGAATCTCTTAAGTTGTGCTCTTTTGGAGACAGCATCGACCGCCAGTTGTAGTCGACGCGCTGCTGATGGAAGGCGGGGTGAGGAACAGTGATAATCATCGACAAACAAAGTTGCCGATACATCCTCTGGGAGAGACTAAATAATATCATTGATGGCAATTATAAAACATGAGACACTTAGAACACTGCCCTGAGGAACTCCCTCCTCTTGGGGTTGCAGGTCAAAGTATGCGTCTCCAACACGTACCTTGAAGGATCGAGATGCTAAAAAACTCTGAATAGGTAACAGAAAAAGGCCTTTCATCCCCCAGACGTATAGCTGCTTCTAGATGCTGTATCTCCATGTTGTGTCGTAGGCTTTCTCGATATCGAAAAATATGGCCAGGACTAGGTGCTTTAATGAGAATGCTTTCCGGACCGATCCCTCGAAACGTACTAGTAGGTCAAGGGTACTATGACCTTTGCGGAAGCCACATTGAAATGGAGAAAGAAGGTGATTGGTTTCTAGGAACCAGTTTAGGCGCTCCAACACCATTTTTTTCCAGCAACTTACTCAAACAGCAGGTGAGAGCTATAGGGCGGTAGTGATCGGCGTCCAACCCGTCCCTGCCCGGTTTGACAAAGGGAAGGATGATCCCAATGCGCCACGATGAGGGGTAAAAACCCTTCACCCATATAAGGTTGTAAAAATCAAGTAAGAAGAGAGTAGATTGTGGATGTAAGTGCCGAATCATATCGAAATGGATCTCGTCAAGACTAGGGAAAGTAGATCTGCAAAGGGACAAAGCGCTATGCAGCTCATGGATGCTGAATAGAGCGTTATATGAAAGGTTAGATTTTATTGTGAAGTTGAGAGAATGATACTCTTCCTTTGATTTGTAGGGTAGAAAAGCCTTATCGTAACGGCTGACACTGCTGACGGTGCGGAAATCGTCAGCAAAAGCATTGCTGACCGCCAGGCTGTCATTCTCCATGGAACCGTGTAAGTTGAGTGTGGGGTTATGATAATCTTATTAATTCTCTTCCAGATCTTAGCGGTGTAGGTGTCATAGAGGTAATTGATGAAACGTATCTGCGCCATGAATTTCGGCGAGCCTGACGAAGGGTTCTTTGGCGAAGCGCACGAGCTCGGTTTCGGTCGACCTTGTTGCACAAAGTTGGGTTCTTTTGGAATCGGGCATGGGCTAACTTGTAGTTTTTGATAGCTGTTGCACACGCCGAGGTGCACCAGGGCACGGTTGAGTGACCCGTGGCGGGTCGCCTCCGTGGGATGGTCTGTGTTGCTGCATTGTAGATAGTCGATGTAAAGTATTCTACCGCCGCGTCCACTTCATTGAAGGTCCCCAAGGATGCACTTGGTAAGGATTCCTCTGGGAAACCTTCCCAATTTGCATGACTTAAGTCCCACTTAAGGGACATGGTTGTAGGAGGGCTATCTTGAAGGGCTGACAAGACAATAGGGAAGTAGTCACTCCCATGGAGATCGTCAAGAATTGACCATCGAAATTCCGTGAAGCAATCCGGGGAACAAACAGACAGGTCAACACATCTAAAAGAGTCCGTCTGGACATGATAAGAGGTAAAATCGCCAGTGTTTAAAACACAAAGAAAGTCAGATAATAAAAGAGACTCTAAAACACTGCCTTTGGCAATTTGAGTGATGCCACCCCAGTATGGGTGACGGGCGTTAAAATCTCCTAGTAATAAGAATGGGGAGGGCAACTGGTCTATAAGTTCTAAAAGGTCGGGTCTTGACAATGATAAACAAGGGGGTAAATAAATAAAACAAAAGGTAAAAAGCATAGTAAGAAAAACCCTCACGAAAATAGCTTGGAGGGTAGTATGTAGGGGGATGGGAGAAACATGGTGGGAGGAAGATACCATGATTGACACCCCCCCCCCCGCCCATGAGAGGAGCTTTCCGCCGGGTACCGGCGGAAAGGGCCGTATACCCAGTTTATTCTCCTGTAGATATATGTATAACAGCGGGGTGGAGACTGGTCCAAATAATTTTGAGTTTTTCCCACTTTCGAAGAACTCCTTGACAATTCCATTGTAAAATGGAGGATATTATGTGGGACGATTAGATACCACTGTGGATATCTTTTTCTCTTTTGTGGCCGATATTGTATTTGAGGTTCGTCCCAAAGAGCTTGGGAGACGGAGAGCAGATTTTGAGGAGCCTGCTTTTGCAGGGGCTTTTTTCGAGGGTTTTGGAGAACCGACCGAGGCCCTTGATTGTAATTCGGGCTCACAACCTGGCGGAAAAAGAAGGTCAAGAAGGGATTTTCGGCCGGTAGATCCGGATTCATGGGTCGAGTGTATTTTCGGTGTCTGAGGGGTTGGTCCAACCGTCGCGATTGGTGATGTTGGAGTATCAACTGCTTCCATCGGATCATGGGTAGAAGGGCGAGTGTAACGAACAGGCGATCTGAGCGAGGTGTGTGGAGCTGGGTGTATATCTGCCATTGTTTGGATCAAGATGGGGCCAAAGTCCTGTGAAGGTTGGGACGGACTTAAGGGCATAGAATGTTCAGCCATAGGGTAAGAGTCCATTGAAAATTTTCGGGGTTCAGCCGAGTCAGCTTCAGAGGCTGCCCGTTTATTGGTGGTCGATGGCCCAGGTGAGGAATCCTTCCTCTTACCACTGGGCTTTGGGTCTCGGGGCCGGGTGGATGAACCTTCACTAGTCGATGTTGAGGATTCTTTCAAATAGCGTCTGATGTCTTCGAGTGTCTCACACTGAGCGTCTCTCCCAGCTAGAGCTGCTGGAGAGAGGGGGGGGGGCTACATTGGTTATCTCGGTGTGAGAGCGATGCTACGACTGCATATTCTGAATGTTTCTGCCGCTGCGAGTAGATGTAGGATGAAGTGCTTCAGGCTGGTCGGAACTCGAGCGTGATGGTCGGTTTCGTCCAGAGTCACGTAAAACGTCAGAGAAGAGACGGCCGAGTGTTGAGGTTTGTGCTCGAGCACGCTGGCGCGCGGACGTAGGGAGTCGCGCAAAGCGAGCACCTCCTTTTCATATAAAAATATAGAGCAGAGTTTTGATGCAGCACTGTGGGTACATCCGCAGTTGGCACAACGAGGTGTTTTGGTGCATTCGGGGCCATGGTAGTCAGAGCTACAATTCACGCAGGAGCGGGGGTGCCGACAGGCGCGGCCAACATGTCCAAATTGATTCCAATTGAAGTAGGGTCTGGGTAGTTCGATGTAGGAACTTACCGGGACACGAAGGTAACCAGCTTTAATATACTGCGGCAGTTCTTGTCGATCGAATGTTAAAATCAGTTTGGCGGCTGGGACTCTAGTGGAGTCTAAGGTTTTAGTCACCCTGTGTACGTGTGTTACACGTTGGGTACTAAGCTTGCTATGAAGGCGGGTGAGGTCGTAGTCCCTTAGTTCGTTTGAACGGACGACACCTTTAACAAAATTCAGACGCGGATGGGGCGATACAGTTATTGGAATTTCAGCTATCGAAGATAGGTTTCGCACAAGGTTGTGTTGAGAGTGGTATGACACCTCGACTACGACACCACCACTACCTCTTGACCACATCCGGCGGGGTTCACCACAGCTGGACTCAAAAGATTCATTGACGTCAAGCACATCGACTTTTGACAGTGGGATGTCGGATGACGAATTCATGACAAGAAAGCAAGGATAATCTAGATCTGGGTCTACTTCGTTGGAATAGGGGTCCAATGAGCGAGGGAAGGCTGAAAGGGGAGCTAAGGAACGTTTGGCACGAGAACCCTTACGAGAAGGGGAGGTTTTTGGTTTATGGCTAGCCATTGGTAAAAGAAAAAACTTCGCATTCTCCCTCGGGGCTCCCCACCATGGAGGCCTACAAGGGCCCGGCACTACTGCAACTATACAATCAGTTACGTCCGGTATGTACTCTTGGAGAATGGATACGGATCCACCACACCATCTTTATAACCCTAAGAGGCTGCCCGAGTTCTCCTACGCACGGAGAAAAGGGGCAAACGATGGGTTTATCCTTGGGCATTCGGTAGACGAAGGCGGTGGAGATGCCCAGCCTCTTCCACCTTCATGAAATAACAATTCGGAATCAATCCATAAGACGAGCAAAGGTCGGGTATCCATAAGGTCCACTAGATAGGTGAAGGAAGAGGGTGAAATAAAGGGCAGTGAAAGAGCGTAATAGGGAAGGAAAGAAAGAGGGTAATGTTAAAAGTTTTTTGGGGAGCACCATGGGACCCCTAAGTAACCCAGGGCTGACCCTCTCTGGGAACAACCCCTGAAGAAAAGATCCCAGAGAGGGAGGATATATATATATATATATATATATATATATATATATATATATATATATATATATATATATATATATATATATATATATATATATACGAGGGGCGGTCAATAAGTTTTACAATTCGGATATAAGGAAACGAGATATGAGGAAAAGTGTTTTATTATTTTTCAATATAACTACCCTCGACTTCAATGCACTTGCGCCACTTGTCCCTGAGGCTTCGAATTCCCCACAACCAGAAATCTCTCGACTGCTGTTCAAACCACTCCTGGACGGCGAGTTGGACATCTTCATCGTCCCCAAACCGGCGTCCACGTAGTGCAGCCTAGAGCTGGCGGAATAAAAAGTAGTCGCTAGGGGATCCCAGTGATGGACCCACGTTTCATCACCTGTCACTATGCGTGACTCGAATCCCGCAGGGTCTTGATTGTACAGAAGCAGCAGCTCCTCCGAACTTTGATGACGTTGAAGTCGATCATGGGGCGTGACGTTTCTAGAGACCCAACGGGCAGAGACCTTGGTCATGGCCAAATTGTCGTGGATGATGTTGATAACACTTCCATGTGATATTCCAAGTTCTCGCTCTATTTCTTCGACCTTCACCCGTCAATTTTAGAGGATCATCCTCTCCACACGGGCCACATTGTCCTCGTTGGTCACGTCTGACGGGCGTCCTGGACGGGGGTCATCTTCAAGGGACTCACGACCATGGCGGAACTCCCTATTCCAGCAAGCAATCGTGGCATAGGAAGGGGCGGTGTCGGTGTACACTGCAACCATGAGTTCATGGATCTCTTTTGCATTCTTGCCTTCTTTGGTCAAAAATTTGATCACTGCGCGGTGCTCAACCTTCTCGATTGTTGAAAAAATTGTGACTGACGACCTGCGATCCGCTACTGCTTCTTAAATAGACTATGCAGGAGTGGGCGGCTGCAGGTCCTGCCGTGTCATAACTTGTCCTAACACCACCACAAACAACCATCCCCCTTCCTCTGTTTTGCCCTACCGATTCGCAAAACTTATTGACCACCCCTCATATATATATATATATATATATATATATATATATATATATATATATGAAAAGTAGGAACCAAAAATATAGGTAATTTAAAGATAATAAATGCTGAAATAAAAATAGGACAAAACAATATAGAAAAAAAGGAACACGTGAGCGTCAACAGTGTAATAAAGGTCATAAAAGGATTAGTAATAAGCCTATTTAATCCATCTGGTTAAGAGCGAAAGACGGCAACTGTGTACCAACGTAGAAAATTCCTGGGTTTACATAACACATGCAGATTCTTGGAGAAAATAATTAGAAAAAATACTGAGTGCCACCACTACTGTGGTGGCACTCCTCAAAATATGGGGCGAAATAGGCAATAACCAAGAAATAATTGGCGGGGATTGTTACTAAGAGGAACCATAGCATTATCGAAGTCTAAAGATGGAGCCATGAGGAGCTAGATTAGTTAGAGAACGTGCTAGCCACCCAATTTCCACCAAAATGATATCCGTGGTTCGCCGATTCGGAGTCGTGGAAATGGGACCTATTTGACACAATCTACCAAGCAGGCTATCGAAGTAGTACTTGATTCAACAATTACCACACAGGATCTTGGAATCAATTTGTACTTTCATCATGCAACGTTGTTTATTTATAGCCAAATTGTACACGTGGCGCCAAATTGCAAGGTGGTGTAGAGCCAGCAAGGAAACTCACAAATGAGCACCCAGTCTTCCTTATGAAATCTTGAAATTGGGCACACAGATCGAACATTGAAATAATATGCCATCTTGTAACAATTAATTAAAGTACAACAAAGCAAATACTTGTAAATAATGTTAAATCATAATTTAATATTATCAAGCAAAATATTTTTTAATGATGTAAGTGAAATCGTTGTGTTGCTACGCGAATATACAAACATACACACATTAGGAAACAAATGCGAGGCGACGGTCTGGCTACAGAGATATATTTTTCTTTAGGAGTCCATCTGGCGACTGCCTACTAGGGCAAAAGTCGCTGTACTCACCACATCCTACGACTAGGGTATATTAAAAAAACACAAATAATATGTAAATAACAAATAACGATAAAAAAAGGTCAAAGGATAAAAAAAAACTCCAAAATAAAAGGAATAAAGGCAACAAGAAAGCGTGCTCCGACGTCGAGGGTAAGCCCGCCCCCTGGGCGCAAGACGATGTGACCTACAACAAACAGTCAAATAAAGTGCAGGAGGCCAGCCTCCTTCCAAAAGTCTCATAGTCAACAAGTCTGTGTGCACGAACCAGTCTTGAGTACAGGGGATAAGTGGTAGCGACACCGCTCGTCCCGGTATCGGGACATTCAACAAGAATGTGCCGACAAGTGTTGGGGTCAATGCAGCCGTCACAATAAGGGGCAGGCGAGCTCTACATCAAATGACCGTGCGTCCGGCGAGTGAGTCCAATTCGGAAACGACAGAAAGCAACCTGAAGCCGTCGCAGCATTAGGGGTAGATCCATGGGAATAGTCGCGCCACAATGGCACGAAACTTTAAGTTCCCTTCGACCGTCTCCCATCTTGTTTGCCAAGCAGCCCGGAGAGCTGCCAGTATTCCTGCCATGTAATCGGTGTGAGGAAGAGCGAAACACTGGTCTGGTCGCCCAGTCCCCCTGGACCCCTTGACGCCCTCATCAGCATGCTCATTCCCCGCAATTCCTGCATGGCCAGAAACATAGCAGAAGATAATCTCGACTCGCCAAACCGTGGCGTCACGGATATTGCGACCCAAGGGATGAGGAGATTCCAATGCCTCGAGAGCACTTAGGGCGCTTTGTGAGTCGCTATGAATTACAATCCGGTCTCCGAACCGGGTACGTTGCGTTATCTCCCGTACAAAGCGGTGTATTGCAACCAGCTCAGCCGTGAAGAGAGACGCTGCGAAAGCAGAGCCCCGCAGACTTCAAACATAGGGGATACGGCGTGGAAACTGACCCCCTCTTGAGACTTGGAGTTATCCGTATACACTGGCGCGGTTTCAGCGTGACACGAAGTGTGATCTAAAAAATGCCGAAGCCAATACCCCCTGTGCTGTAGAAGTTTTGGGAGCAGATGCGTGGCGACAAATAGTCAAAAGAGGTACCCTCTAGGTTGTCATCCGGGGCAGAAGCAGGGGCGCCACCGACTCGAGAGCTATACCAAGCTCTCGAGGAAATTTCTTAGCACTAAGCCCAAAGAGCTTAGGGCATGACTAGCGTCAATCGGCGGCATGGCATCGTAGAGATCAGCTGCGAGCCAGTGAGCGCTGTTGGTGACTGAGGGAGGCATCGGGCTCCTGCGTACAGGCGAATAATGTACTGTGCACGGCGCAGAGCGAGTGGCATTTCCCCAGCATCGACAAGTAGGCTCTCAATGTGCTTCGTGCGGAGGGTACCGGTCACCAGGCTAAGGCCAGTGTGGTGGATCGAGTCCATCTTTCGAAATCACGCTCTGCAGCAGATGCATAAAACTTGCATCCGTAGTCGAGCTTCGAGCGAACAAAGGATCGATAAAAAAAGGAAGTAGCTCTATCAGCGCTTAACGTCACGGAGCGAAGAATATCCATGGCGCGGGTAAAAGCGACCTTAAGGCTGCGAATATGAGCCTCCCAGGTGAGGCGTCGGTCAAATACAAGACCAAGGAAACGGTGCGAGTCCACCACTTACAGGCGCACCCAATTGATAAACAAGTCTGGGTCAGGGTGGAGCCGTGGATGGCGGCAGAAGTGTACCACCTTAGTCTTGGCCAAAGAAAACCGAAACCTGTGCGCTTCGGCATAGCGAGAGACGCGGTTCAATGCCTGTTGGAGTTGACGCTCCAGAGATTGCATCTGTAACGCGCCAAAGGAGATCGAAAGGTCGTCCACGTAGAGCGTAGCGAGAACATCTTCCGGGAGCACCAAGGCGATGCCGTTGATGTTTAGGTAAAAGTGCGACACTAAGGACACTTCCCTCCGGGACTCCCTGTTCCTGCTCCATTAGGCCGGAGAGGGCTCCCACCACCCGTACGCGAAATCGACGATCTCGCAAAAATTCAGATATAAAGATTGCGAAGGGTCCCCTCGCCCCTATCGTGTGGAGAGTCCCCATCCTATCACTATGCAGGATCATTATCCTTCTCCAGATTGAAAAACAATGTCGCATAGTGCTGTTTACGAAGGAAGGCCTCGAGGACGGCATTTTTCAGTTCAACCAGAGCATCCGTGGAGTGGAACTTACAGAAGCCGCACAGTGAAGTAGAGAGGTCGCCTCTACCGTTCAGGAAAAAGGATAGTTTAACTTTTACCAATTTCTCCATCAACTTGCACACACAGGAGGTTGGAGAGATTGGGCGGAAATCGCCCGGGGTAGAGCGATCTCTTCCCGGTTTGCGAAAAGCGAGCACTGTAGCGATTCGCCAGGAGCATGGGAGGATACCCTCCACCCAGATCCTGTTGAACAAATCTAAGAGAAAGGCGATGCCTCGCTCACTCAAGTGCCGAAACATGGCGTATGAGACATCATAGGCATAACGCTTCTGTTTGAGGGCCGCCTCACACTCAGCTGACAACCAAGCAAGCGGTTGGCGTGCTAAACGGCTAGTCGCTATAGAGATAGTAATCAGGTCCACGGCGATGAAGTTGCCTGAGAACAACTCAACGGCCTCATCCACAGATCTAAACTCCTCGACAGAGACAGAGAAATCAGTCATTTCATTAAATGCGGACCACCGCACCAAGCACCACTGGCGCGGGCTCTAAGGCGGAAACGGCCAGGAAAATGATATTTGGATGGGAAGGTCGCTATAGGAATAGTAATCAGGTCTACGGAGGTCATCGACTAGCCCCTACTCAAAATAAGGATGTGCATCCAGAGAGCACAAATATAGATCAAAACAGGTAAATGAAGCGGTTCTCGGGCAGTGATGAGTAAACCTACCGGCATGCCATCGGTGTCCAAAGGGCACTAATCATGGCCGCCTCGGAGAGATTCAAAGTATTCTCCAGAAGGCTACTGTCAGAGAAAAGGGTCACCTTCGGCTCTCTACCAATCATGCTAGCTAGAGCTCTCCTCTGATGGAGCAAGTTGCTCTTGGCCAACATAATGCCATCAGTGGAGCGAATAACGAGGAGGGGTTTGAAGCCAACGGGCTCGAAAACGCCAGGTAACTTCTGAATGAAGGGCCCCGACGTAATCGAGGCTGCGCTCTGAGCAGTCAATATTGGGCCGCCTGCGTGCTTTCTTGGCCGTCCCCTGTGAAAGAAAAGGAAGGACTGCTGCTGGAAAGAGGGAGGGGCAAGGGCGCCTCCAGAGAATGGGGTCAGGGTGAGTTCCCTGCACCCGTAGGCTAGGAGAGGGGTAAGCCTCCTCTCCGGTAGATAAATTTGGAGGGTCCCTCTCAGAAACCACAGGGGGAGCTTCCATTTTTTCTATGGAGCTGCCCGAAGACGGCTCTGAAGATGTTAGGGAGGAAGGTAAAAGGGGAGTATTTTTTATAGAACTCATCATTGGGCATGGTAACCCTATTTGTATAACGGGACGCATACGCTAATCACCCCACGCAGTAGCCCGCTCTGCGAGGGGTAAACATGGAGCCGTCAGAGCCAGCTATTTAGGACCACACCTCCCGCCCAGTGCCGAGGCGGCTTCACCTTGGGCTGGGCGTAAAATTGATAAACAGTGAAAGGAGAGAGAAAGGGTATGTGAGGAAGGTGAGGGTGGGGGTGAAGCAGGTTGTTAAATACCCATCACCCCAAAAACCGGAGCTCAGGGGTGAGGGGGCGTTGTCCTCTTCACCCTCAGCCCTGATCCGGGATGGCTGGGTGAGAGGAAGCTGGTCGGCGTCTACCCTGTGAAATCAGAGACCGACCAGAGAAAGTTGTAGGAGATGTTGTATGGAAAGTGAGCAAGTAAGGTAAGAAACCAGGGTGTCAGAAAGAAGAGGTTAAGCTGGTGCCGGACGGAGCGCTGAGGGCTACATATATAATGAAAATAGTGGAAAACAGCTGTGCACACATAGAACGGAATCTGATCTGATCCGCCAGAGTTTAGATGAACCCGTGAAAAGACGAAATCAATCTTGGTATTGATGTTGACTTGATAAACCCCTGTCAGTTTTCCAAATTCAAATACTCGTTGGTACACACATGCTTACACCGAACATGCACACATCCTTTCAGCATATAAACTCCACCAAGCAGTCTTAGTAGAGAACACACGCACATACCTTTGATCCGATAAGCTCGGCCTCGCGTTCAGATTAAGAGAAGACATGTCATACCCCCTTAATTAGCGTAGTATAAATAAGCGGAGAGAAACATTCTCATGATCATTCCTATTCTGATTAGTATATTATTAGCGTTATTATTATTAGTATCACTAGTCCGTATCTCGTCCTCAATCTGTCTGTCCATATCCCAACAATCTGTCGTAGGAGACTTACCAGAAACACTGAGCATTAACACTGATAGCCAAACGTAAGCACACAAACAAACCACGGAAAACTCAACAATTTCATTCACCCGAATCGAGGCAGCCCTAAGCCAAGATTAAAGCCTACAAAACCGCCATTTTTACCCTTCCGAGTCCTTCCTTCTGCCATATAACAACCAGGTTACCATTCGAGCCCAGCCTACAAGCGAATTAGCCAAAAGAACACTTTGGAGTTTGACCAAACTCGACTGTAAGGCGGCCTTACCCAATCACCCATAAACTGGTAACCCATCATCATTCACCCCCATATACAATCCTTACCTTTAGAACATGCGACTTGTAAAATGTGGAGTGGTAACAATTATTTTTACAAAAAACACAGCCTTTAGTGGGAGTTGGGGGCGGAGTTTGAAGTCTTAAAGAGGCATTTTGATACTTGAATTCATTATTTTCATTTGTAAATAAGGCCAGTTCTTGCATCAGGGCAACTAAATCTAATGAAATAACAAAATAAAGGAGAAAAATGAGTAGAAATAGAGTTAATAAGATAGTTCAACGGCTAAAAATTGAACTCATTTTTGGATAAACGATCGTTTTTATCAATAGAACCCACCACTTGAAGTTGACTAAGTTTGCTATTGCTGTCTATGTCGCAGTACCCCAAACATGGAGGGGGGAGGGTCTGGTGTAGCATGGGCAAAAATGCTACAGCCCAAATGCCTGCAGAGGAACTAAAGCTATATATATCTTTCCAAATTTTCCCTTCTTCTCTCTTCACCACTTTCTTTACAGCTCTCTCCTTAAAAACTTTCTGCAGATATCCTCGTTGTTATTGCGTTATAAAATACCTAGATACATTTGATGAAACTGAAGTTTCAATTAGAAATAGTCTTGCAAAATGACATCCGAATTGATATCGATAATGAGACACTTCTGAAGACCTAAACTAATTAATAAAATGGAAAATGTTTAGTTTAGATAGTAAAAATAGAAAGTGCTTAGGGCCGATTTTATCAGGCCTGATCGAAAAGTATGAAAAATAACTCATTTTATTTTAAATTACCTAAAAAAACAATTTAAATCATGAATATTAAAAGATTTGGAATGAAAACGCTGATTTGTGAGATAGAAGAATTTAGGTTTGTATGAAGAAATCAAAACAGTATACTCTTAAATCATCAAGGTAACTACGGCTTGGCTGAGTGGAGACATTTCTTACTTAAGAAGCTAACATTGTTATATTCAATAAATGATTCAACTCTGCACCGACTGCTTATATAGAACAGATTCATTATTAATCAAATCCAATATTTGGTTTGTAACGAGAATTGCAATGGACAGAGAGACAATGAACTGAGTGTACAAATAAAACCAGATAAACCCAGTGTCTGTTGTTGCAGTGAGTATACCGAGTGGTGCAATACAACCAGTTCAGCTTGGAGACAGAAGCAGCAGTTGAAAATAAATTTTAGGTTTCCTATGGAGACCGAAAAATAACAAAAACTCTAACTTCAGGCAAAATATACCCCCTTCCCCGCTAAATAGCAAAGCAAAGAAAAACCTACACAAAAAACAAAAGGCAAAATGTGAACAGGAAAAAAAACCCCAACAAATTCATGCTCAGGCTTCGGAGGCAAGTCAGCAAGGCCCGTTCAAAAATGTACTTTTCTTCATTAGTTTTTGTACATTTTCTTATGCTTTGTGGCTTAAAAAAAAAAGAGAGAGAGAGAGAGAGAAGAAAATCACAACTAATTTGACCTAGGATGTTGGATAGTATTGCCGCATTGAGTTTTAAATTTTCTGCTTTGAAATGGGCCAAAAACATCAGTTCTGGAATCACTTGAATCATGTTTTGTACTATAACTTTAGTGAGCAACAAAATATAGACCGAATTAAAGTGTTTTTAATCATCTTTCTAATGTATACAATTGTGATAGTCTTGGCACAAGAATGGCACATACAAAGATTTCAGAAATATAAGAAATTTCATTTTCTCACTCCCAGAAAAGGCACCTTATTCAATGACGCAAATTGAGATTAACATTTTGTCATTAATCTAAATGATCAAGAAGTGAAAACATTATATGATTAATTTCATAATGACATTTAGAGTCAGCTGTTGGGTTTGTTTTTTTGAAGCTGCCAAAGCGACGTCTGCCGAGCTCCACAAGGAGATAGTCCCTTTGCTTGGCATATGTTGTTATGAGATTTGCAAAGTCACTCATTTTGACACGTTCAGAAATGTCATTTACCGCTTTCAAATACTCAACATACTCCAACGCTTTTTGCAGTCCTCACTGAGTAGCAAATTCTTAATAGTAAACACAAACAAAGCAATTATTTAGGATCATGGCCATACCATTTGCATCGCTAATTAGTTCTTCACGTGAGTTTCTAATTGGACCAATATTTCCTCCTAACGGATTTTTATTGCTAACATATGGATGGAACTTATTAGGATTGCTCTTACTGCCACGACTTATGGCTAATTCCGTTTGCACTTTTAAACTATGAATTTGTCTTTTAATTCCTCTTGTTAGTTTCCGAGCTTTTTGCTCTTTAAATTTCTTATAAACCAAATTTCGCTCTCTTAAAGCAGCACTAATTTTGTCGGTCTATTATCGGATAATTTTATTCTCTATCATTGGAACAAACTAATTTCCTGTTTCATTTATCAAGATGTGAGTAGCTAGTTGTTGCCGAATGTCCCGAAAGTAGATCATTCCATTTGTTGGTTGCTAACCTTCTTTTGAAGTCTGTTTAATTAGCGGGTCTAAAATCTGGGACGCACATAGAGATTTCATAATTTACATTATTTTTATTTTAAACCGAACCATATTGTGATCTCTGTTGCCTAAATGCTCACCCAACTTTGACTTTAGTTACCGTTATTGGTTAGGATAAGATCTAATATTCGATCACCACGCGTTGGTTCGTGGACTCCACAAACAGTTGACCATCTCTGTCATTGTAACTTAATGTTTTCAAATCTATGTTTCCATTATTAAAATCGCCTAGAGGCAAACACTCACTGTTATTAACGAACAACAGAACAACTAACTACCTGATTCTGATTCAGTTAAAGTGGGTGCATGTAAGGGAGGACGATAGGGGGTGTGGGTAGATAGAGAAAATAGACAAGCGGAGAAAAGAGAAAGAAGTGTAGTAGGGTGCAAAGAGATGCCTAGAGCCTGGTGATCAGACCTATCACTTTTATTTGTTTTGGTAGCGTGTATTCTTTGTTGTTTCTGTAGATTTTAATAATTATTAATAATTATTTATGGTGTTCAAGCCATTTGTCTTAATAATTTTTAGTTTAATTTTGTGTGTTATGCATTGCTTATATGTTTGTGTTTTTTATTACATTTTAGGTGCGTGCTTATTGTTGTTGGTATCATTTGTATTCGTGTGTGTTTTAGTTTTTTACGTTTCTTCATCTTTAGTAGGGTTCTTGTCGTAATCGGGTTTTTTTCACAATCTTGGTTTATAGTTGTCTTCATCGGTGGTTTGTTGTCGTAGTTTTGAGTATGCCAGCCACTCGGTTGGCGAAGCTGGGAAATCTGGCGCGACAGTCAGCTTTTCTGTTCTGGTTAATCATCTGAGTGGTATCTTCACTCAGTTCCCGATTAACCAGATACTTCATTTTCCGGGTCCGTTCTTCTATTACTTAGTTGATGGGAATTATCCCCGCCTCTCTGCGCAGATCTTCTTGCCTGCGTGTACCCGTGATTAGGTACATGCATTTATTTTGCACTACTTGAAGTCGCCTTTTTTGTGTTTTTGAGACACGTGAGAGAGTGGAGGCGGGGTAAAGCAACGTAGATCTTAAAAGGCATTATAGATCTTCTTCTTTTTGCTTTCACGTAGATTTCTAAATATATATAGAGTTCTGACAGCGGCCGAGGCTCGAGAAATTCTTTCTTCGCCGTGCTTCTTGTACCCGGTAGAGGTGATTTTCATACCAAGTACATTGCTTTCGTTGATGTAGGGGTATCGCGTATCCACCCCTCCCCACGCACGTCTGCTCTTAGGGTGCGTCCAATGGGGACCACCTTGAATTTCTCTTGGTTTGTTCTTATCTTCCACTGAGCCTCGTAGTTGTTCAAGTTCGCGATTTCCATCGCTGTCATGCAAACTTGCCACGGCGCATTCCTCCATGGAGATACGATTATCTGGCTGAAATCATCGGCGTACTGAATATTGAGAGAAGAGGGGTACACAGGGGCTGGGACATCCGCGGTGTATATCGAGTAAAGGGTGGAGGACAGACAACCCCCCTGCAGGAGGCCCGCAGTGAGCGGAAACTTTGGTCCGTCCGTGCACCCTAGACTGACATACGCCGCTCTCTCCATGACGTAGTCACAGAGTTCTCTCTAAGTTTTCACTTAGACCCAGCCGTAAGATCTTATACTGCATGCCCCGCTGCCACACCTTATCAAACACCTTTGATACATTCCGACAAACGATATCCACATAACTCCTGTCCCGTTTGGCTTGGGAAAGCTTTTCCGTTATGACATTGATTGCCATTTCCGTACTTCGCTTCTTTCTAAACCCGAATTGACATGGGTTGTAGAGGAACTAAATTCTTGTATTCTGATGCAGCTGTTAAATAGTACATTTTAAGACGGTAATTGTTATTAGTACATGCTAAATATCGCAATAGAATTACTTTGTGACGTTCAAAGTAATTAGTTTTGCCTTGTTCTTGTCTGCGCTCGTCTTTCAATCCTCGCTGCTTGATGAAGAGATCCTGTCATGACCAGACATATAACCTTTCCTCTGTCTCTCGTGGAACCTAATATCCTCCTCTTTCTTCTTTCTGTTATGTATTCCCTGGATTACATCTGTAGCTCCTACATCGAACATGCTGTTTAATTCCAGCACAAGTGCTCCTCGTTTTACTTCAGGGTTACTTGCTCTTCCTTTGCTTTTCAACATAGCACAATATTTTCCATGTAATTTCAAAAGAGATTCATTGCGTTGTACTTGGTCATTGTTTTGATCATGCCATCTGTCAGAATGAGATGATAGATTCAAATGTTTCATAAGCAAGGTCTTGAACCTTGGGCCTCTATGTATTTTCCGGTAAATTCTGAAGATTAAAGAAATATAGAACGCCTGTCTGTTAGTGGGAGGCCTGGAACCACTGATAAGGGCTGAAGGGTACCCAACCAGAAAGTTTTAGCGAGATATCTGGTAGATGGCCTAGTTGATAACTGCCTGTGGATAGTATGTAAGCTTCTGAGACATCAACTGTGCCCCCACGGAGCTCCCTTGGCTCCTTGTTTAATGCCATTGTGAAGTTGTAACTTGTAGATGATTTTTTAGATTCTTATAGAGTACTCTCCTATGACTGCTCTATTATCTGACACAATATATTACCAATAGAATGCTAAATGTGTTTATAAGTATTCAGTTATGTACAAATAAAATAACGCAAACTTCGGAAAAGAGAGTAAAAAAAAAAATAGTAAAAAACGAAGTGTTTATAACTGATATCTTATAGCTTGCATATCAGTTGCTATAAATAATCAATGCGGAATTATTGTATATCAATTTACTATAAACATGGTTATTCTTTTATTCTAACTAATTATTTTAAGTTATTTATTGAGAAGAAATGTTTTATATTGATTAATTAAACCGATTTAATGAAGAATGTTTGTCTGTAGTTGGTATACAAATAATTGTATAGAGAAGGAACTGTTTGAATACATATAATCAGATGATTAGGTGATAAATTATAAGAAAAGCATTAATTTATTGATTATGGAAATAAACAAACTTGAATCAGATCTAAACTGAAATCTGTAAACTTAAAAGCTATTTTTGTATTTTATAATGGATAATTTAATCTAATTAATATATTAAAATGTACTGAATTTTCCCTTATTATTATGTTAACAAAATATCAAAGAAATTTGTATTGATTGTGTATATAAAAAATGTATTGTTCAGATTTAACTCAGAGTGGGCGAGTGTCTGCTATATAAGGTGTGTGAAATTTTCTAAAAAACATAAAGTACAAGACGCAAGGAAAAGATTATACAAAGATAATTTCCATGTCACTATTTTGTCAAAAAGTAGACAATGAAGAATTGAAAAAAGGATTAACGAGAGCGCTGGATCCAGTCATCTTCCCAATGAACCAAATGTAAGTCAGCAGCATCCTGCTATTCAACGAAGATCAAAGTGAAGGCCGATCAATCTGCTAGTGGAGTCATCTCAACTGTTGACCCCACATCTCAGTGGAAACATCACTTCAAATTTAGCTCGAAGAACGCAGTAGGTTGAGAACCCCAAATATCTCAATCAAATGAAAGGTATCTAAATAGGAATACCCAAACTCGTGACTACATTATCTACCAGCCCAATATCTATATTAGCATCCCAAATGTTAAACTCCGAGGAACCAAGAATGTCTTATATCTGGTTGCAAGACACCCTAGGAATGATCATTCTGCACCTTGCATGTGAGCCGTCGGTAAAAAAAAGACCAAGGAAACGGTGAGGCTCTACCACATCCGGAAGAGCCCTATTTAGGAACGAGTCGGTGTCAGTGTGAGACCTTGGATCGCGACAGAGGTGATCGATAGTCATGGCCAAGGAAAATCGAACTCTGTGAGCTTTGGCATTGCGAGAGATGTGGTTCGGAGGCTGTTGAGTCGTCGCTCTAGGGTAGGCATGTGGAGCGCACCTAAAGAAATCAAAAGGTCAGCGTAGAGCGTAGCAAGAACATCTTCAGGCAGCGCAAGCGTTGATGTTCGTGGCAAAGAGTGAAACTAAGGAAACTTCCATGCGGACATCCTCTTCCTACCATATTGGATCGGGAAGAACTTGCCTCCACCCGTAGGGAGAATTGATGATATCACGGAAACTCACAATAAAATTGGAATGAGTCACCTCTACCCCATGGTGTGGGTCGTCTTCACGATACCTTGTCGCATTGTGGTATCATAGCCGTGTAGAATACAGGTAACCTCCTCAGTCCAGAAAATAAGCTCGGCTAGCGTTAATCAATTTATCCATCTATTTAAACACGCAGCGTTAGAGAAATTGTGCGGAAACAGGACGAGGTAGACTGATACCTCCCCCCCCCCCCTCTTTTGACAAGCAATTACGGTAGCCATCGCTCCAAAAATCTGAAAGATACCTTCCATCCAGATCCTGCTGAACAAAGATAAAAAGGTCATGCTTCGTTCGCTTAGGTGTCGAAGCATGGCGTACGATATATTCTGAACCAGGGGCGGTATCAACGCAGGAAGCGAGGGAACGCACTTCACATGGTGTAAATAGGTCGTTGAACGGTTGACGCGTCTGGAGGTGAAATCTACTAGGATGTCTTCAAAGAACCAGTTCGTCATTTAAATACTGGCAGAGTAGCACCCCTGTTCGAGAATGTGGAAAATTTGGTTGCGCACGACTCCGCTACGGAAGCTTGTCCTAGATAATGGTCTATCCTTCTCGATGACCGGAGGGGAATCTTGCAAGACCATGCCCCAAATCTATTTGATAAGCTTCCACGCATCTACAGGAGGCTCTTCCTCGATAGGTTAAGACATGTACCTGTCAAGAAGAGCGACAAACGTGCTTCAAAACAAAAATAGCAGACCTAGCCCTCACTCAACGAAATGCACACAAAGTGAATTTTTTTCGGACAGCGCTTGTAGGCATACAAAGGGCGGTCAATAAGTTTTGCAATTCGGATATAAGGAAACGAGATATGCGAAAAAGTGTTTTATTATTTTTCAATATAACTAGCCTCGACTTCAATGAACTTGCACCACTTGTCCATGAGGCTTCGTATTCCCAACCAGAAATCTACCGACTGCTGTTCAATCCACTCCTGGACGGCGAGTTGGACATCTTCATCGTCCCCAAACCAGCGTCTACGCAGTGCAGCATGGAGCTAGCGGAATAAAAAGTAGTCGCTAAGGGCCAGATCTGGACTGTAGGGGAAATGGTTGAGCTCCTCGAATCCGCACTCACGCAGGGCAGCTTGTGCAACTCTGGCCTTGTGGACTTTGACGACGTTGAAGTCGATCATAGGGCATCAGGTTTCTAGGGACCTAACGGGTAGAGACCTTGGTCATAGCCAAATTGTCGTGTTGATAACACTTCCATGTGATATTCCAAGTTCTCGCTCGATTTCTTCGACCTTCACCCGTCGATTTTAGAGGATCATCCTCTCCACACGGGTCACATTGTCCTCGTTGGTCACGTCTGACGGGCGTCCTGGACGGGGGTCATCTTCAAGGGACTTACGACCATGGTGGAACTCCATATTCCAGCGAGCAATGGTTGCATAGGAAGGGGCAGTGTTGGTATACACTGCAACCATGCGTTCATGGATCTCTTTTTGCATTCTTGCCTTCCTTGGTAAAAAATTTGATCACTGCGCGGTGCTCAACCTTCTCCATTGTTGAAAAATTTGTGACTGGCGATCTGCGATCAGCTACTGCTTCTTAAATAGACGAGGCAGGAGCGTGCGGCTGCAGGTCCTGACTTGTCCTAACATCCGCACAAACAACCTATCCCCCTTCCTCTGTTTTGCCCTACCGATTCGCAAAACTTATTGACCGCCCCTCCTATATATGGCTTCTCTCTGAAGACCGTCTCACACTTGGCCGACTAACAAAGAAGCGGACGGATTTCAAAATGTCCCAACGTTCGTGAAATGGTAGTCAGGACCACGGTAATGAGGGTGTCTTAAAACAACTCAACGGCCTTATCAATCGAACAAAGCTCATCGAGGGTGGTACAGAAGTCAATCATTTCCTTGAATGCAGACCCCAGCGCCAGCTCCAAGCACCACAGGGTGGCTTCTCTGGTGGCAACGGCCCGGAAAAAAGTTATTTGGGTGAAAGATTTAACCGGAGGTATCGAATTACTGGGGGCGCCGTACGTTTTCGTGGTTAGATTCGGCGCAGAGGGGGTTCGTTTGACCGAGGCTTGAGATTAGATAGGCTGGGTGTACCGAAGGTGGCTCAGTAGTCGGGGTAAGTAAGGGACTTTGAAAGGACGCGGCAAAAAAATATAACTTTATTCTTGAATTAGCCCACTAAAGGGGCAAGAGGAAACGTCTAGAGTTCTTTGCTGTCAATGTGTAGGCTTAGTGTTTTATGCGAAGTATGGAGCCTAGAGGCTGCATGACTTAGGCGAGTAAACGCGATTCCGTGAGGCTACTAAGGGAATGAAATGAATTAATAAATCTTCTGAATAATGATAATGACGCATGTGTCTGCCTCTCTCTCTCTCTATACATTGTGTCCCAGAAAAAAAGTTAACCGTACTGTGAATTAGTATAACTCAAATCCTATTAGAGATTTTTGAGTCCTGCAAAACAATACAAATTTACCAACTATTTATCTGTCGATTCTAAAAATTTCATTAAATTTCCTTTACGATTTTGATACACTAATGGGTTTAGTGGAGGCTATCAAAATTATGTTTGCGCAAGGAAGTAAAATAATGAAACTTCGAAGTTTAAAATCAAAAAATATATTTAAATCCATTTTTAACAAAAACAGCTCTTCATATACCCATATGAACAGCTGTTTTTGTTACAAATAGATTTAAATATATTTGTTGATTTTAAACTTCGAAGTTTCATTATTTTACTTCCTTGCACAAACATAATTTTGATACCTCCACTAAACCCATTAGGGTATCAAATTCATTTTTTAATTTTCTAAGCACTGTTTCCTTCCACATGTACTCCATTTCTTTCCAAGCACAGTTGAGCCTTTGATCGCATTGATTGTCAAAGTTGAATGCTGGGGGATGGTTCAGAGGCGCATATTGCCGAATGTTATAACTATTTACCTTTCAATTCATGAAAAAGGCTGCCTCGTCACCAATCACAATGTTTTCCAAGAAACGAGCAGGTTTATGGAGAAACCATTAGAAAAATTGTCTACGACGAGGAAAATCAGTTGCAAGAAGCTGGTGTTTGCATGCATCTTATAGGGGTGCCATTTTAAATCATGTTTAATAATGCGGTTAAATGATGACTTTGACAATTGTAATGTTTAATAATGCGGTTAAATGATGACTTTGACAATTGTAACCGATTCTTTCTGACTGATGCATGTGGATTTTGAAGAAGTTTCATCTGAGCATTTTCGATATTTTATGTTGTTCTTATGGTTCGCATACGACCCGAACGAGCTTTAATTAGATTTAAGCATTTTCCTTCATGTTGGTATTTGCGAACATTTTTCCAAATTGTGGGCTTGCTTGGTGGGGGCCTACCTGGAAAACGTTGTTCAAATGAATCTTGTACTTGTTTAATACTGCCAGTCTTAATAAAGTTTGTGACTACAAATACGCGTTGATCTTTTGTTAACTGCATGATTAAAAGGTTCTATGGAAGTAAACTTTTACACAGAAACGTTTTGATTTGCTTAGTAAGCAATAATGACGAAATCATACCACAGCGTGGCTTAAAAAACACTGTAAAATGGCCTAGGCTTTGCTTTAAAAATCGCACAGTGACCTAGGCTACATAGGCTCCCTTCGCTTCTCTTGAAAATGCACGGTGGCCTAGCCTTCCTAGGCTTAGTTTCATTATTTTACTTCCTTGCGCAAACATATTTTTGATAGCCTCCACCTAACCCATTAGTGTATCAAGAGCGTAAAAGGGAAATTAATGAAATTTCCAGAATCGACAGAGAAATAGTTTTTAAATAAAAAACTTTTGACAGGACCCACAAATCTCCAATAGTTTTTGAGTTATACTAATTCAAAGTACGGTTAACTTTTTTCTTGGACACCTTGTATATATATATATATATATATATATATATATATATATATATATATATATATATATATATATATATATATATATGTTTCGACTCCAAGGGGCGTGACCTAGACTTGTGCGTGGGGTGGACCCAGTGGTCTAGTACGTTCGTTATTTTTACCCCTTGGACTGAGTTTCCGACAGCTCTGGGTACTTGATGTTCATACATATTTCACATAAATTTAGCTTTATTATATGGACTCGCTTTGTTGCCGGTATCTGTGTAATTTCTCTGGTCAGAGCCTCTATTTGTTCAGCTGCTGATAAATGTTCCCAACGTATGTATGTTTGTTTGTGTGCGATCCTCGTATTTGTCCAAATGGTCACCTTTGATATCTTTGTATGTTCGTGGGTTTTCGCGCGACCCTAATGAAAGCTTGCCTCAGATCTATTTGTACAGTGTAGATAGAGGGAAGTAGGAAAAGGGGCAAATAGAAAAATAATATCATAGGCGAGTTGCGAACAGCTTCCCGCATCGCTGGACCACTATTAGCCAGTGGCGAATCCACTCGGCCATCCTGAGTCTAAAAAAAACCTCATTCAAACGAAGCTTTTTAAGTTTCTAGCCTGAACTTCTCGTACGCCATACAAACCCCCTCCTAGAAGCGGAGCCTTTTTTGAAGAAATTAAGAGAGCCCGTTTGGAAATGTTATCCAATGGCTAACGCTCCCCCTCCCAGGTCTGGGCACCATTGTAGATAGAGAGGAGTAGAAAACGGGGCAAAGAAAAAATAATAGCGTAGGCGAGTTGCGAACAACTTCCCGCGTCACTGGACCACTGTTAGCCAGCCGCTAATCCACTCGGCCATCCTGAGTCTCAAAAAAAGACTCATTCAAACGAAGCTTTTTAAGCCGCTAGCCTGCAATTCTCGTACGCTATGACAGTTTAACATATAATTTCATTTACTAATTTTCTTTGGTTCTTTATTTATTACACTTGGCATATTATTTTCTTAATTTACGCACATAGCAATTTTTAGGATTTGATAAATCCACAGAGCGTCCATTTGTGGAGTTACTCGCTGGACCTATTAAATCCTGCAATTTGGTGCCAGAGGCCTATTTTATAGAACGAGCCCTACAGGACTCCCCTGCAAGTAATGGTGTTAGTGAAATATAACGCATTATAAATACATAGGTAGATATATATTAAATACATATTTCAGGCAGACCTAATGTCTAGCAGCATTTTTAATATTCGCACAGGGAATCGGTATTCGTAAGCACATACATCTGTAATCAACAAAACAGGCCTATTCATTATGCCATGTTCTGGGATATAATTTATCTTACAACTTGGCCTCGTCCCTTTTTCGACAGTTATACAAATGCTATAATTATCACACAGTACATATACATAGTTCGATACGTAATGGAGCTATATGGTAATGAAGCGTGTTTATATTTATACCTCTTTTTATTTTATTATAATATGCCGCTGCAATATAATGCCCACAAAAGGATTCAAAAATGTATGAATGACGAGTTCCTGGCAAACGTGACTCGCCTCCTGGATGGAGCGCGTGAATACGTCTGGCTTGCCGTTATTCTCTTTGGTTCCTGTAGATGTTTCTCGTCGATTTCCTTTAGCATCATTGTCTTCTGACCTATGTCCTCCAAGAGGTGAATTGCTTCTATGAGTTCGGCGAAGATGGGGAGGGATTAGCGGGTGCGGAACTGTACAAAGCCTCATATTTCTCCAATATGGCTTTGCAGACCACTTTGTGACAAAAATTTAAAAGACGACGAGTTGAAAGATTCCTCCGGCAATATGAATCGAAGACGGGTGCGTGGAGGGATAGTTAAAAGGGTCGGGAAACAGGACAACCGGAGAATGGGGGACTGCTCCTTCTCAATCTGCGCCCCTAAGTTGTGGAATGCTCTTCCTACTGAAATCAGGTCTTCTCCCTCTCTTACCACATTTAAGCGTCTCCTGAAAACGCATCTTTTCAGAATTGCCTTCTCCCCCTCTTGAATTTCCATTCTCATCTCAGCACAACGTGCGCTCTGGGAAGGCCTCAGGCCTTGAAGAGCGCACTACAAAAAACTTATTATTATTATCATAATGGCGAAATGCGTGTAATGCAATAAAAAGTTGGCAACCGATTGGTCCCCACCTCAAAAACGACAGCAAGGGCTGATATGAACATCACCCGAAACAAGATGGCCGTGAGTAAGTCTCGTGTAGCCAATGCGAACTTGGCAAAGGGCCACCTCCAACGACCGCATTCTATGACGCCTCGAGGGCCAAGAGTGAATAGAATTTTTAATTTTGCATAGTTTGGATGATGAACAGTCATCCCATTCATTCTGCCACAGTTGAAAAATATATTTTCTTATTGAAGGAAAGTAGTCCCTAAAAGGCAGAGCCCAGTTCTCAGGGGACACAGAATGTGCTGAGCGGGCCAGCCGATCAGCCCTCTCGTTGCCCAGGACCCCAACATGCCCAGGGACTCAGCAAAAAATAATTCTATATCGGGACGCATTTTGGATCAGCCAGTTGCAAATTTCTGTGACCAGAGGATGGGACGCATTAAAAGATCTAATTGACTGTAAGACACTCCGTGAGTCGGAAAAAATGACAAAATCACTAAAAGGTAAAATTTGGATGAGTCTAAAGGTTAAAAGGATTGCTGAAAGTTCAGCGGTAAAAATGGATGCTGGTGGTGGCAAAGATAGAGTTAGGAATTCTCCTCCTGGGTAGATGGCTGCGGCGCCCACGCTACCGTCCGACTTAGAGCCATCCATGTATAGTGGGCAGCATTGTTTGTGTGAGGTCGAATGCTCTAAGAACAGGCTCTTAATGATGCGAGGGTCCATAGAAGATTTCTCGAGGCTCCACATGTTGGTACATACTCTGGGGAGAAGAGCACGCCAACTAGGGGTCAGTAAAGATGGAAGGGTAAGGACCCTTGGAGCACCCAGGTTAGAGAGATGATTTCCTATGCCAAGGTTCAAGGGGCGGGGTAAAAATGGCAACTTATCATATGCTGCCGTTGATTCGGCAGCATACAGGCATCTGTAGACCTCTGATACAGGGCTTGCTGTACTCGGCAAAGGTATCGCATGCAGATTTGAAATCTATGGTAGGGCAAAGGAAGTACCCCCCTCTCGCAGTAAAGGCTGTTGACAGGAGAAGTACGGAAGGCTCCACTGGAAAGGCGAACTCCGAGATTTCGAATGGGGTTCAGCATTTTAAGGGCTGAAGGGGAAGCCGATGAGTAAATTTGACAGACATAATCCAATTTGGATTGGACGAGGGCTGTGTATAATGTCCACAATGTTTGTCGGTCGCTGCCCCACGAAGTGTGTGAGGACTTTCAAAATGTCTAGAGCCCGCGTACAGCCCGCTCAAAGTCGGCGTAGGTGTGGTAACCAGAATAACTTTGGATCGAGAGTTACACGCCAAGAAACCGAAACTCGAAGACAAACTCTATATCTTCGCCTTGTAGGGAGATAGATGGCGGAACAAGAACCCCTCTGCCCCGGTGGAAATACATTGCTTTGGTTTTGTTCGTGGAAAAGCGGAATCCCTTAAGTTGTGCTCTTTTGGAGACAGCATTGACCGCCAGTTGTAGCCGACGCGTTGCTGATGGAAGGCGAGGTGAGGAACAGTATAGTGCTAAATCATTGACAAACAGAGTTGCCGATACACCCTCTTGGAGAGAAGAAATAATATCATTGATGCAATGGCAATTATAAAACATAATACACTAGGAACCCCTCCCTGAGGAACTTCCTCCTCTTGGGGTTGCAGGTCAGAGTATGCGTCTCCAACACGTACCTTGAAGGATCGAGATGCTAAAAAACTCTGAATAGGTGACGGTAGAAGGCCTCTCATCCCCCAGACGTATAGCTGCTTCAAGATGCCGTATCTCCATGTTGTTTCGTAGGCTTTCTCGATATCGAAAAATATGGCCAGGACTCGGTACTTTAATGAGAAAGCTTTCCGGACCGATCCCTCGAAACTTACTAGTAGGTCAGGGCTACTATTACCTTTGCGGAAGCCACATGGAAATGGAGAGAGAAGGTGATTGGTTTCTAGGAACCAGTTTAGGCGCTCCAACACCATACTCAACAATGAGTCGTAGATTCTTAAAGGCTTTTCCTTCGACCTCATGCTTTGACACCCACAGCCGAAGAAGTCTGTTAGCTGTGGTCAGCCAGCGACTGTAGTTTACTGGTCCTATTTCCAATAGAGAAAGCCCTGTAGGAAGCACTCCATCTCTGATTGCCAATACAATTATATAGCCATAGTGTTGATCAGTGGACAGATCTTGCACCACTTCCTGATAAAAGGAGGACCTAAAGATATTTGAGTGAAATTTGGGTTGATATCCAAGTCTGTATCAGAGTCAAGGAGCTTTCCTATTGGTCCGGAATATCTGTTGTCAGATAGTGTTGGGCCATCCAGGTTGATAATTAGATGACGGAGAGGGAGTTCCCCAGTGTGCAGGTTACACACCAACTAAAAAAGCTTTCTGCCCAAATGGAGCTCCATTTTTCGCATTACTCCAGCATTTACACCTGTGTATACATTCGTGGAGTCTCTTCCAATGGCCATTAAGCTTTTATCCAAACATAGCCTTAGCGATCTTCTCTGCATGTGATTCTTCTTTTGGAGCCTTTTCTGGGACAAAGTGGAAGAAGTAATTGCTTCCAGGCTCACTGATGACAGTGTAATGCTCCTCTTTTGTTTTTGCTGGAAATATTTTTTCACTTCCCTCTGCCTCCATCATAAAATTTGTTACATCGATTCGTCCATCAAAAAGAAAACAAGAAATTTCCCCATCCTTCCTTAAATTTTCCTCAAACTCATGTTCAATAACTGTCATTAGCTCTACCTGTGCTCTCTTAACTTTATTCTTATCAATTACTTTACTTGTATCTTCCTCAGTAATGAATCCAACATATATTAAAGCTGCTGTTGCTATAGCTGCAGTTGGTCTCAATCCGACACCATACATTATACTAGCAAGAACAATATTTGGAATTTCATCATAATTCTTTCTATTCCTGGTGGAAGATTCCGGCTCTTGGACAGCTTCAAAAGTTACTTCATCACCCAAACTGTTGTCACCATCAGAATTTTATGCCTCCAGATTTTCACCTTCTGCCAAAAAATGCTTGATTTCTTTTCTTGCTGCTTTTCCTGCTAAAACAGCGCTTTCCTCATTACTTTTTCTCTTTCTTTCTGCTATCCTTTCTGAAGCTCTTAATTGTCTATTATGCTCTGGAATATCAGGTCCTCCAATTTGAAAGGTACCTTTACTTCCAACCTTCTCCTTTTGTCCTTTAATAAAGGCCAGTTGCGTGGTAGATATTTTTTTCTCTTTACTACAACAGTTAGTGTGGGCTTCAGTCTCACAGCCATTACAACCTACTTCTCCACAACTGGAAATTTGACATTTGCATGTTAATATATCAAATAACTTATCTAGTTTTGCAATGAACCTCTCTTTTACTTCAATTTTTCCTTTACCAAGGGAAACTTTTATTACCTCCTTCCAAACCTCTTTAAGCTTTTATATTATTGTGACCTTTTGATTTACAACAGGTGGTTTGAAGAGAGATTAGCTTTGGTCCATTGATTAATCAAGCCCTGATGCATGTCTTTTACCAGCTGGTCCATTTCATAATTTCTCCGGTCATCTTCACTTTGCACCCTCAGAGAGATGCCGTACCTCAAAATATCTCTTATTGTTGCTAACTCAGACACCATCATCTCTTGCCCAGTCCCAACAAAATTAGTCAGATGAGAACTTGATTTGGACCTTGTCTTGATTTTCGCCATTGTCACACTAATCGCAGGTATATCTGCAAATGAAAAGATAGCACCTATATTGAGAAATAATCTCTACCAAATAATTATATGTTATTCTAAAATGATCCACAGCCTTTACTAGCACTCAAATAAAATGTAAATGCACTATAAAAAGTTACCAGAACTGGCAACATTACTGGAATTTGCCTTCCACTGAGTAATGAGAACTGGCTACTTGCAATTTTGGAGTTAGACCAAACTAAATTAAGGGTCATTTTTAACAGGTTTCCTACTTCTCATGTCTCTCTAATACATTTTTACAATTTTTTAGACAAATATCTTTCAGAGTAAATAAATGTATTGATGATAGAAAACGGTAAATTTGATCTTTTATAGGTAACTAAAATAATAGTAAAATATAGTAAATGACCCAGAACTAACAATATTTCAACTTCAAATTAATGTAGGTTAGATCAATCAAAATTTAACTTTTCTGCCAAAAGTATGTTCTTTTCACCAATATTCATTATTTGAATATCCCTCATCACTAGTTTCATAAAATTCTAGAGTATGACCCGCCCTACAGTATCCCAGGATCCCCTGATAGTTTCACTTCTGATACGAGCTTGGTTTATTGGTCGATAAGTATGCCGCGCGCAAAGCCAACAAAGAAATTAAAATGCCTCAGAAAGTCAATTCCTAATAACGATGAAGTGGCATCCGGGACCACAAATGACCACCTGAATGATCGGCGAAGACTAGGGATAACTATATCCGTGTGTACCTCGCCGTGTACTTTTATTTTACCGCCATTAGCCATCGTAATATTTACACTGGACTCGCACAATTCACCCGAATTCACCAATTTAGCCGGAATTATCGACACACTTGCCCCCGTATCAATTATAAATCGCATTTATTTTTATTCACTTTACGGCGATGGTGAAAACAGATGGCATACCAACGGCCGCACTTACAATGGCATGCCCTGATAGTTTTTCGCCGTGGCTGGCAAAGATGGCCTGAGGAAAGTTGCATCTGCAAATGTTCTCCTTTTTGGCCACCTGCACCAGGGTTCGCAGAATTTCGCATTCTCAACAAAGTACAAATGTGAACGGCAGACTACAGGTCTTTGTTTCCTTCGAAAAGGTGGCAATCCTACCGGTATATTATAAGCACTGTGATCATTATTTCGCTGCACAAAAATGGGACGGTTACCATTAGGGTACGCACTCATGGGCACTGATCGCGCACATTTATACAATTATCACTTCTATTATTAGGATAAGGAATACACATATCGAACAAAGAAGTGACACTATGTACTAAGGATTCACTGCTATCATTAACATCAAGACACTGTGTTCTATAGAATGGCATTAGTTCATCCGGAAGCTTTCAAAACTGGACTAGAGTAAGTTCCTTCTGGGTAGCAATTATGGGCGCGATGTTGGCTGGCAGGGAAGGATAAAATTGTGCCTCACGAGTTCCTCACCAACTCCTACCGGTAGAGCAAGTTCTCCTTAGTTCTTCCAAATTGGTAGAAAGTCGACCGGTGAGCGTGTGGGAGGCGATGAGCTTCTCGAAAAGCTCGGCTTTCGTCCTATCGAAGAGTCCAATCACCTCAGCACTTAAGAGCTGGTAATTATGAGTTGATATGGTTGCAGCCAGAAGACGGTCGACGGTCTCGGGAAGTAATGCAGCCGAAACATGAAATAATTTAGTATCCTCCTTACTTACCCTTGAAATGGGAAACTAGGCTTTTATAATCTTGAACCAACTACAACTGCAGCCTCGTTAAAGACGGGTAGCTTGATGGTGATGGCATTCACGATCTCCGTCTCTCATTGACCTGCCTGTTGATGGTCTAATGCGTCCATTTCGTCACCTTCACTGTTCGGCCGAAGAGGGTCACCAGTTTATGGGGGGCAGGGGTCGAATTACTAAGGGTGCCGTACGTTTTCGTGGTTGGCTTCGGTGCAGAGGGGGTTCGTTTGACCGAGGCTTGAGATTAGATAGGCTGGGTTTACCATAGGTGTCTCAGAAGTCAGGGTAAGTAAAGGACTTTGAAAGGACGCGGCAAGAGTTTTTTGCGGTCAATGTGTAGGCTTAGTGTTTTATGCGAAGTATAGAGTCTAGAGGCTGCATACTTAGGCGAGTAAACGGGATCCGTGACGCTACTAAGGGAATGAATTGAGTTAATGAATCTTCTTCTGAATAATAATAATGACCCATGAGAGTTTGTCTGCCTCTCTCTCTCTCTCTCTCTCTCTCTCTCTCTCTCTCTCTCTCTATATATATATATATATATATATATATATATATATATATATATATATATAAGGACTATGAGGCGGGAATCAGCAGATGATTGTTGCAGAGATCTTGACGCATTAGCTCAAGATAGAGCGTGGTGGCGTGAGTTCATTGAGGTCCTATGCATCCCCGTGGGTGCCACAGGAAATGATATATATATATATATATATATATATATATATATATATATATATATATATATATATATATATATATATATATATATATATATATAATCTTTCGTTCGCGTCCAAGGGGCATGTCATTGACTTGTCTGTGGGGCGGACCAAGTGGTCTAGTACGTTCGTTATTTTCACCCCTTGGGCGGAGTTTCCAATAGCTCTGTGTGCCTGATGTGCCTTCATATTTCCCATAGAGTTAGGTTTATTATATGGACTCGCTTTATGGCAGGTCTTTGTGAAATTTCTCTGGTCAGAACGTATATTTGTTCAGCTGCTGATAAATGTTCCCAACACGCGTATGTTTGTTTGTGTGCGATCCTCGTATTTTTCCAAATGGTCACCTTTGATATCTTTGAATGTTCGTGGGTTTCCGCGCGACCCTAATGACTGCTTGCCTCACATCTATTTGTACAGTTTAACATATATTCTGATTCTCTTTGGCTCTTTATTCATTACACTTGGTATATTTTCTTAATTTACACAAGCAACAATTTTTAGAATTTAATAAATCCACCGAGCGTCTATTTGTGGACTTCCTCGCTGGGTATTAAATCCTGCAATTTGGTGCGAGACCTAACTATTTTATAGAACGAGCCCTACAAATTATCACTATCGTGATAGTCCTCGACCATCTCACTCCGAATCAGAGCAAGTGTCAGAAGAGCACAATGATAGATCGAGACGCGATTGGTTGTGTAGACCGCTGTCTGTTTAAGGGGATACCACATTTATCTTTTCAACTTTATACTATGTTAGATTTTCATATATGAAATTAAAGCTCATTAAAAGCCATTTTATTCCTGCCAAAATCATAATAACCTACGGCGGTTTTTGAGATACAGGGGGTTCGTTCAGAAACCCTCTCTTGAAACCTGATATAATATAGAGGGCTATAGAATTATCAAAATTTAAGCATTAGGACTCAATTCATGACCAAAAGATTCACATATGATTTAGTTATCATTTCAAATCAGTTTTCTTTAGTTCCATTAAAATCTGTTTTAATGACGGACTGAAATATATATTTTTCATACATGGTCAACTATAGGCTTTGTTTTCAGTTGGATGGGGGAGTGTTAGGTGAATAGTTTGGGTGATCCGAATGCCCTTAAATTTAGTTCAATCTATATTCGAAGGATGCTAAAAATATATACCAGTTCTTAGGGCGCCGTTTGTTTTTTTTTAGCAAATATTAAAAAACACATGGTATAGTTTTGCCTTTTGTTCACAAATCAACTTTAAAAATCTACGGAAAATTTCCACGAATGTATAAAACTTTGCATTATAATAATTTTCACTATGTTCTAGTCATGTTGCTAAAACAAAATATATACTATAAAAAAGTGCATAAAACTTGCAATAAAATGATATAAAAATCAATGGTGTAGTTTTGTTTTGTTTTTCACAAATAAAATTTAAATATCTAAAAGATTTTCCATGAATGTATACAATTTTGCATTATCTTAATTTTACCTATATTCTAGTCCTGCTGCTAAAAAAATAATTATACCATTAAAAAGGGCATTAAATTTGCAATAAAATGATATACAAAACCAAAAATGCGAATTTTGGACGAAACGTGAAAAGTAACTAAAGAAGAAATGTGTCATCCCCTTAAATCTCGGAAGAGAAATACTATGGGCAACCGTTTATTTTAAAGTCGCCCATCTGGCGACTGTCTTCAAGGTCATAAGTCACCGTAATTAAAACTCCCGCCTACTTACTAGGCTATTCTAAAATTTGGATAAAACCCTGAGAAAAACAAAACAAACAAACATAAGGAAGCATGTTCCCGGGTCGGGGGGGAGGCCAGCCTCTCCCTAGTGCAGGCACATGCGACCTACCACAAAGAGAGTAAAATAAAATGGAGGAGGCTAGACTCATACAGATAATCAGATAGTCTGCAAGTCTGTGTACACTAACCCGTGCCGAGTACAAGGTACAAGTGGCAACAATCCCGCTCGTCCAGATACGGGGACAGGTAACATGCGCGAAGATCAACCAGATTAGGACATTCAACCAGAATGTGCCAAACAGTCTTGGGGACAACACAGTCATCGCAATAAAGTGCATGCGAGAGCTCTATAAAATGGCGGTGCGTCCCGCGAGTGTGTCCAATTCGAAGGCGACAAAAAACGACCTGAAGACGTCGCGGCATTGGGAGAAGGTATATGGGAACAGTCGGGGCGCAATGAGACGCAACTTTGAGGTCCCCTTGGCCGTCTCCAATCTTATTTACCAGGCAATTCGGAGGACTACCCTGATTCCTGCTGCCATATAGTCGCTGTGTGAAGAGCCAAACGCTGCTCTGGTCACCGTCCTCGCGGACTATTTGACGGCCTCATCGTCTCGTTCATTCCCAGCAATTCCCATATGTCCAGGAACCAAGAAGAAGATAATCTCGACACCCACCCGGCCCAAGGCAATCGTGACGTCACCGAAAGCGAGAACCCGGAGTTGTGGGGATTCCAATGCCCCAAGAGCACTCAGGGCACTTTGTGATTCGATAAAGATAACAATCCGGTCTCCAAACTGGGCACAAAGCGTTATCTTCAATAACGAGCGGTTTATTGCAACCAGCTCGGCCATGAAGACGGATGCAGCACCTGGAAGAACCCCGCTGACTTCAGAGGGAATAGGGCATGGGAGCTGAACCCTCTCCTTGGACTTGGAGCCACCCGTGTACATTGGCACGGTTCCAGCGTGGCATGAAGTGTGTTCTAAAAAAGTCGAAGGCAATACTCCAGGCGCTGTGAAAGCTTTGGGAGCAGAGCGTCCTGGGCAGAACCAGAGACACCACCAGACAGAGAGTTACAGTGAGCTCTCGAAGGAGTTAGCTAGCTCTAAACCCAAATGGCTTAGGGTATTACAGGCATCTCTCGGTGGCATAGTCACCGTCGAGATCAGCTGCAGATGCAGTGAGAGCTGCTGGTGCTGAGGAAGGCGCCGGGCTCACGCGTACAGGCGAATAATGCTCTATACACGGCGCAAAACGAATAGCATCTCTTCAGCATCGATAAGAAGGTTCTCAATGGGGAACATAGGAAAGGCACTTGTCACCAGGCGGAGAGCGGTGTGGTGGATAGAGTCGACCTTCCGCAATACAAGCTCAGTTTCAGGATGCATAAAACTCGCATCCGTAGTCAAGCTTCGAACGAACAAAGGATTGATAGAAAAGCAAGCCCGTAGCTCTATCAGCACATCAGGTGCTAAACGTCAAGGAACAAATAATGTCCATGACCCGGGTACAAGACCCCAAGGTTACGAATATGAGCCACCCAGGTAAGGCATCGTCAAATACAAGACCAAGGAAACGGCGCAAATCCACCACTTCGAAGCAAACCGAGTTTAGTAACAAGTTCAGGTCAGGTGTAGCCGTGGATGGCGCAGAAGTGCACCCCCTTGGCCTTCCGTTGGAGTCGATGCTCCAGAGTTGGCAATTGGGCAGCAACTAAAGAGATCGAAAAGTCGTCCATGTAGCGAGAACATTTTCCAGCAACATCAGATGATATTGTTGATGCTCAGGGCAAAGTGACAAAGAGGACGTTTTCCCGGTGGGCAATCTTTGCGTGCTTCATTGGTCGTGAGTGCTTCCTAAAACTGTTGGCAAATCGACGATCTCGCATGATACCGTATAGCCCTGTGTTATCATAGGCCTTCTCTAGATCGAAAAACATCATGGCTTAGTACTGTCTACGAAGGAAGGCATCGAAGACGGAATTTTCTAGGTTTGCGAAAATCGAACAGGGTAGCCATTCCCCTGGAGTCTGGGAGGATACCCCTTGTACAAATCATGTTGAACATATCTAACAGAAAGGCCATGCCTCGCTCAAACACGTGTCGAAGCATGATATAGGGGACATCGTTCAGACGAGGGGCGGTGTTCGCGCACAAAGCGAGAGCGGAACACAACTCACTCAATGTAAACCTGCAGTTGAAGGGTTCTTCGTCTCTGGAGGTAAAGTCCGGTCGGCGGCCTTCAGCGACATCACGCGTATATTGAATGCTGACGGAGCTGCATCCCGGCTAGATTATGCGGAGAAATCGGTCGCGAAGGACTCCGCCACGGACGCGAGGTTGGAGATTGCGGTCCCATTCTCCTGGAAAACTGAAGGGAGATCGTGCGAAAACTTACCCTAGATCCTTTTGGCTCTCTTCCACACCTCTGCATGAGGAGGTCTTCTCGTTAATTAAAGACACATATGCCTACCAGAACCAGCGGTGAAAGAGCTTCGAAATATACTACAATCTAGCCCTAGTTCGATGAAATTCCATGACAGTGAAATCGTTCGGGCGTCGCTTATAGCGCATGTATGCATAACGCTTCTGGTTGAGGACCGTCTCAAACTTGGCTTACCACCACGGAAGCGGTGGGTGTGTAAAACGGCCAGATGTTCTCGGAATAGTTATGCGTACGGCGATGAGGTTTCTGGACAAGAAACCAAAGTCCTCATCCACCGACCTAAACTCCTGAACTGGGACAAAGATAAGTCATTTCCTGAAATGCGGACTATCACGCCCGCGCCAAGCACAACCGGGGTGGTCTTTCAGGCAGAGGCGATCCAGAAAATGAGATTTGAATGGGAAACTGATAACTATCATGGAGATCATAAACCACCTCCAACCCCAAATCAGGCTATGCATCCGGAGACCAAGGATAGATCAAGGCAGGAAAATGAAGAAGTTCTCGGGCAGTGAATAGAAAACTCGTCCCCATTTTTTACACCTATCCCCATCTCGTCGATCAGGTCGATAAGGACCTGACCCCTGAGATTGATAGAATAGTCTTCCAAGAGGTGGTGTCGACCGTTTAAATCCCCGAGCAGTAGAAAGGTCATCGGCAACCATGTCTTGATGCGACGGAAGGTCCCCGGGGCGAAGTCGACAGACGGTGGAATGGACGCAGAAATAACAGTATACCTACTATCCAAGTGCAGCTGCACTACTACGACTGAAAGGATGTATTTAAAGCAAAGAGAAGAACGGAGACATCATGATAGGTATTAATCACACATCCTCCGGCCTGGCTTTCATACCGTAGTGGTGGGGTGGTACAACCCTTATACATCGGGAGGGTGGTCAGGGAGCACACACCCAGCATGGTCTCCGAAAAAAATAGCCGACGGGAAACGGGAGAAGAACCTCCGCATTTTCTCCAAATTGGCCCGGAGTGCCCTGCAATTCCAGTGAAGGAATATGCCCTCCAGGCCTAGCTCGGAGGAGATGTGGGAGCCCTCTACGAAGAGAAGACCCTCACGAGAATAGCCGTGAGATTCTCGAAGGCAGAACTCCGTGCGCGTTTGGCCGAATAAGGAACTGAAGGGGCGATCGCCTTCGAGGAATTATCGGAGGAGTTTGGCCTCACTATGTGAGTCTTTTCCTCCCACCGCCTCGAAACCTTTGGAGGGCGGGGCAGCTTCGCTTGTAGGGGTCCTTTCTTTGGAGGATCCACCGTCTCTGAGCCACCCAGTCCAGCCCTGAGTGCAGGCGCAGGAGCTAAAGTTCTTTTTGTGCTGTCCTCCTTTTGGAGGGCAGCTTTAGAAACCTCGGAAGACGGCCTCACGAACACCTTCCAGGGTGTTGCATCACGGATCCCATTCGAGGTACCTTTAGTAACTGTCCAGTCTCTGGCCGGCGAACTTACCTCTATCGGGGAAGAGAGGGGGGGCAGTACGCTTAGCCCCTGTAAGGTACATAAGCAAGCATGCAGGATGACTGGGGCAAAGCGGTCAATTTTTGGCCGCCTACCACTGTTCCTAAGATTAGGTCCCCCAAATGTGGCTCCAAAGAAGAGGGTAAGGGAAAAAACCCCGAACATTTCAAGAAAGGAGAGGGACAAGTTTGGAGTGGCCCCTCAAAAGGCAAAGGGTAGGGCCACCTCCTTTTCAGAAGTGGAGCTGCCTGAGCACGGCTCCCAAGATGGTAAAGGGGCATGGAAATGGTGAGGGGAGCCCCTCCACCGATCGAAGCTGTGCCTTCTTTTACCTCGTTCTCCATTATACCTAAGGGGAACAAGGCTGTGGTTGGATGCGAATCTCCATGTGCCTGCGGTCGCACAATATTACTTTCCCGTTGTCGCTATAATCACAGTAAATAAAAAAGAAGTGGATGGAAAATAGATATTATGACTTCCCAAGTCAATTCGTGATCGGGGCTTCCCTAATCTGCATTCGGGCCGGGAGGGTGTGCAGCTAGCTCTTCAGGGTACCAAGCATGACAGGCTATACAGGATGCCCCCTTGCAGGGAGGAAAGTGGGGCAGTGGGGCTGAGGCTGTGCCAGAGGGTACTTAACTGCAGGCACTCGGACCAAGTGATGTGCTGCTCCTCCAGGTACAAGGTGTAACCCCCTGCAGAATAACCAGTTTGGACATTTTCATTTCATGGAGAAAAATTGGAATGGTAGATGAGAAAAAAAAGAGAGAAATAGAACATGAATAATAAAGGAATATTAACACCAAGAAGAATACAATAGCAAACCGCATCAACTATAAATATGGAGACTGCCCAGGCGTCATATAAAGCTCTTGAAACAAATCGATACAAGAATCAGAGGAACTTAAAAGTAAGGAACTCTTAAGTAAGAATTGGAAACCAAAATTATATATAGAGAATCACTGGATAATTTTACATGTCCATAGAAAATATTTAGATGTAGGTATAATTATGAATACATTATGCAACGGACTCGATATAATATTTAAAGATTTTTTAAACTTACCTGTGTTTAATCTTTGTGGTGGAGCAGATGATGCACTAGAAGAAGAAGAGTCCATGGGAGTAATGGGGAGACTCATTCTTCCTGGACTCTTCTTCCCTTCGAGGCAAGTGTCATTCAAAGCAAAATTATTTTCACAGGTTTTCAAGTTTAACAACTCAGAGCTCAAGTTTTCAAAATTAAAAGGAAAATTTGAAGTTGGAAGAGCTGGTGGTTGTATATTTTCCCGATAATTTAAAAAATGGCTTGAATTTTTTTGATTTTTCAGGTTTTCCTTGTTATTATTGGATAGTGTACCAAAATAACTTGAGTTCTGCGAATTTTCATTTTCAAAATTTTGTGCCAAAGGTTCCCCGCAATAAGCTTTTAAGAAGGAAAGGGAGAGATTTTCAGCCAAATTCAGTGAATTGCATTTTATACCTGCAGTGCTCAAATCTACAGCAGCTTTGTTTCCACTGCTTGTGTCCCTTTTTGCCATCCAGTTATTATTTAAATTTCTACAAACTTGATCAATATTTGCTTGAGATTCCCATGGTTCAACTTGATTGAATGGAGATATTTGTGGTAATTTTTGAAATAATGAAGCATTTGAACTTGGTAAGAAAGCAGGACTTGCCAACCAACTAATGTCATTGCCGCTATTTGAATGATCTTTTGACATTGGATAAATTTGAATTAAAACTGTAGAAGAACAAATGATTAATAATCTTATGCTATTAAAAAAGGGTGGTTATAATTATATAGGATTCAATCATCTTTAAATCCACATATTTCTATAGAAATACTCTAACTAGAATGTAATTTAACAAGATTAATATTTACTATGGGATGATATAGTAAATTTTAATATATCAGCTTACATTGCATTTATCCAAAGGTCTAAATGCACACAAAATCAGAAGTTTTTGTCTTATACACTAAATTCTTTTTATTATTTATGGAACATATAATGCCACAATGAAAATGCAATAGTGGGGGGCAGATGATTAAAGATATTTAGAACATAAGTAGGGGCAAAGATTACACTAATTTCTATAAAAAGATTATAAATTTGCACTCAGGAATATGTTGCTTTCAGCAATGGAAAAAAAGAATATAAAGCAAAAGATTTAGAGAGAAATCAAAAAATGGAAAAATTAGAATAATTTAAAAATTAAAGCTTGTAATATCTTGTTCAAATAAGTGATTATTTTGAAAAATGAGAAGATAGAAGCTACTAAAGTTTGAATAAAAATTCATTATTTTATTCCCAAACAGCTGTATTGAAATAATGGACTTTAGTGGATATGTAACTCTCCTGAGCCGATAAACATTTTAGAGATTCCTTATGACTGAAAGTTTGCAAATGACATTCCTATTAATAAAAAAAGGCATCTCACATTATCAACAGTTACGACAATTTCCATGTTTTGAAATCTTTTGGAAATAATTATAAAACAGGAATTTTTAAATATGAAAATAGATTAAGAATTCAAAACATAGATAAAAGAAAAGTATGTAAATCAGGTTTATCAATTGTACTAAATTTCCCGGACTCTATTGTGGGCATTAAGGACAGGAAAGAGAGAGGGATGTTGCATATCTAGGATTTAGCAAAGCATTCAATAAGTTTCTGCATTGGAGGATGATATTAAATTCAGAGACTGACATGATCTTAGGCTAAAGTATTAGGTTTTATAGGAGAGAGGCTTTCAGTGAGTTGTGATATTAAATAAAAAAATATATTATCCTGTTATCAGTAGTGTTCCTTAGCGGTCTGTTTTGGGGCCTTTAGAGTAAAGAAAAAGAATTTAGGATAGGCTGGTACTCTGGTCATCCAATTGCAACATGAAATTCAGGTTTTGAAAAAATAAATTAATGTGTAAATAGAAAGAGATTTAAGTCTTAGTGACTCAAGTTATTAATGAGTCGACTAATGGCTCTGACTTGACTAAGTGCCACTTGAGATATGGGACTCGAGCAATCACTCCCATGGCTCCGGACATCCGCTCACACACAATCTCTCTCTCTCTTTTTTACTGTGTATTTGCCCTTGCTGACTCTCAAACTCTAACACCAAGAACTGATATAAAAAAGGTCATCCATATCAATCAACTAGCTGCTGCACACAGAACCCACCATACACCTATAAAAAGCACCTAACGTAATCCATATCAATCAACCAGCCACTGCATACAGCACCCAACATATACCTATACAAAGCATCCACAGGATTGCATATATTCGGGATAATGCCACAAAGTTATCACAAATAACATCAACTATTGCTATAAAAATATGTACAAAGCAAAACTCAAAATAATCTTCTCTAACATGCCTTTAAAAATATTTAAACTTTGACTACTTATGAACTAAGTAATGCCTAAAATCTACCACCTTACTGTTGAAAGAATATTTGATCAAATCCAACCTTTGACTTCTTAATTTTAAAGAGTAATTTGTTGCAATACCACTGCCTGATTCAGGGTACCAAAAATGGCCTTACCTGTTTGTATCCTGTCTCTTAACAGTAATATTTTAACACACTGATGGTGTATGCCTCCACAGGGTCACCTTAACTTCATAGATTACTCTCAAAGAGAATGCAGTGGCGTAAATAGCATTTCACAGGCAAATGGTGGTTAGTTTTGAAGGTTAGAGGTTGAGTAAAAACTTATTAGTTTTGAAGTTTAAGAGGTTAAGAAAAGGGTGTTTGGTAACATTAACCTTAAAACTAACCAAAGTGCACTAGGGAGTAATAACCATGTTTGTTCCAGTGTTGATATTAGGCCCTATGGTGCACACTTGTGTTTGTGTTACGATGAAGAAAAGTTGGGAAGATCTTGACGCATTAGCTCAAGATAGAGCGTGGTGGCGTGAGTTCATTGAGGTCCTATGCATTCCTGTGGGTGTCACAGGAAATGATTGATTGATGGAAGAAAAGTTCCAAGATGGAACTTAACCACCTAGCCTTAAAAACTCGACACCTTTTACTTACCCCCCCCGCCCTTTAACTTCTGCCACCATATATATAGGAGTAACATGTGATTCAGCAAAATGATTGCATTGGAGTGAAATAGTAACTTGTGGTGATACTATGGGGAAATACACACTTATCACTACAAAGATATTACTGCTAGGACACCATCAAGAGGATACTAATAGGTACAGCCATTTTTGGTAGCCTGAATCTGAGGTATTGCTATGGTAACCAATTAACTTTTCAAGTTACCACTACTATTATTACACCACTCTCTCAATCCCCCTCCCCAATTAAATAACAACCATATCTCCTCTCACCATTAAAATAATAACATTTAGTTTGCTTAGTAAGTAGAAGTAGGTTGCATTGTCCATTCCTCATATGGTGAACGAGATCAGCCAACCGGATAATGAAATGCAGCTAGTAATCCAGAAAAGCGCCAGAAAGTGGTCCTCATTGGAGGCAAGGTAACAAGTGGTATTGCGTTTCGAGGCCAACCAGATATCATAGAACTATTCATGGTTTCCCATCAGGGGGGATTTTTTCTCAATGGTAGGTATTTTACCACCGACCGATCTGCACTCCCTTAAAAAGTGTGTATTTCTCAGTTTAGACCTACTGATTAACGTGAATTCTGAACCAAGGGTATCGACAGAAGGCAGACATCGCGAAGGCGAATCCATCCGGAGAGTAACCACACCCAATGTGGCTTAGCTTCGCTGTAATCGGAGGCGGTGATTCCATTCGGCTAAGACTATGTTGATCGAGTACTCCCGTATGGACGAGTATTAGTACTCACTGTCGGTAGTGAGGAGATTGGGTATGTTGTGCTGTGAAAGACAAGAGATGTTGTGTATTTATTTTGAGATATATTCGTCAAATTTGGGACAGTTTGTCTTCATGACATCTTCTGTCGATCTCACTCGATGAACCCACCTGTGGCCTCGATAACCTCCTCCTGGTGGCTTCGGGATCAGCCACAAGACTTGGTCATTATCTCCCGTTTTAGGCCCCCGAAGACCGGGATATTCCTGGCCCTCAGCTCGTCGTGTTGCAACTAGATTTGTTGGTCTCTCATTCCACTGCGTCCCACGCAAATAAGCCGAGGGGGTTGCAGTCAGGCGAGTTGGGAGGTCAAATGGCAGGTGCTGTTTGATTAAAGAAATTCTCTGGTGTGGTAGGGCGCAGAGTCTTGGTGCCACAGGTAAGGCCTCCTTGCAAATACCCGGTTGATCCAGCGATTCACTACCACTAGTGAGGAGATTGGGTATGTTGTGCTGTGAAAGACAAGAGATGTTGTGTATTTATTTTGAGATATATTCGTCAAATTTGGGACAGTTTGTCTTCATGACATCTTCTGTCGATCTCACTCGATGAACCCACCTGTGGCCTCGATAACCTCCTCCTGGTGGCTTCGGGATCAGCCACAAGACTTGGTCATTATCTCCCGTTTTAGGCCCCCGAAGACCGGGATATTCCTGGCCCTCAGCTCGTCGTGTTGCAACTAGATTTGTTGGTCTCTCATTCCACTGCGTCCCACGCAAATAAGCCGAGGGGGTTGCAGTCAGGCGAGTTGGGAGGTCAAATGGCAGGTGCTGTTTGATTAAAGAAATTCTCTGGTGTGGTAGGGCGCAGAGTCTTGGTGCCACAGGTAAGGCCTCCTTGCAAATACCCGGTTGATCCAGCGATTCACTACCACGCTCTGAACACGGATGAAGCGGTCGGTATTCAGCCTGAGGCCTTCAGAGAAGAGGTGGGATGGCATGAAGTCACCTTCACTAGTGACGACCCTGAAGACCATGAATGTCGCTGGAAATTTCATCTACATGACTCTGGCCACGTCCTTGGGTGCGATAGCGAGTTTATCTTCAAGTTTTGGTAGAATTCTTCTCGTCTGAGAACCACAGCATGTCTGCCACCAACGGATGTTTTAACTTGTTGATCAGCTTCTTGGTGTGTTTAGGTAGTTTTTCCTGCATCGCCTTAGACAGAACTTGTCCCTTTATCTAGTATAAAAAGTAGTGAATGTCCTTATGCACCACGAGCCTGATGAGCTTTTCATACATACTTTTTTCCCTCTAACTGACACGCACCGACTTTCTGGGATCATTGTCGATGATATCCTGGATTTCCGCTACGAAAACCGGTGTCCTGATGGCATCAGATCGTCGACCATGGGTTTTCCTCTCTGTTCTCGCCTTGTAGTCAAACACTGAATCTTATAGCCACCTTCTGACCTTTTCCACCGTCTTCTGCTGACGTTGAGAAAGTCTGAAATCTCCTTGTTTGTCCTTTTGTCGCGGATTCCAAGGACCGACTCTTCCACAAATTGGGAGGGTTAAAATATTTCCATAGTCAATTATTCTGCCAAAACAAGGTTATGGTATTTAAGAAGAAAAGGACCTACAACGAAGGTAAAAGAATATGTGTAAAATTAGCAGTTGAAAAATGCGAACGAATACCGTCCGCAGCTTGTACCTACCCCCGCGAGGGTAAGCACAGCGTGTCCAACAATGTGTCCATTCCCACTTGGGATCGAACTCAGCAACTCGAAAATAGAACACCAACGCCTTATTCACTAGGCTAGCGCGAGAGCCAGGTAAGTACCGACTTTCGTCCGTTGCATCGTAGACAAGATCTCGGGACCAGATAATGAAATGCACATAAAAATACAAATGGCAGTCACTATCAGCCCGGAGGCACGTAGAGCCGGTCCTCGTTTCGGGGGTGTCCCAGTCGCATTGTCATTTTTACACCAACTCCCGATCGTGAAAACCTTTGTGACCCTAGGAGGCACCCGGGGCTCTGATCGGGGACACTATTACTCCATCTGCAAGGCTCCGGAACAGAGGAGAGTATGTTGCAATGTGAAGGCGGGGAAGTGATAGCAGTGTTGTGATTGGTTAAATGTGTGATGAGGTGTGTGAAGTTACTTACCTACGTGAACAGTATCAGGCGATGAAACTTGTCCGCAATAGCTGAAATTTAACCCCAGCCTCGACATCAGAAATCCAACAACATAGCCACAAGGTTAACGAGAGCTTCGGTATGTTTAGTGGGTCTACAGAGTCAAGGTGATTTAGGTAAGGTACACACTACGCTGGCACGGATCCAGCATGACACGAAGTTTGTTCCAAAAAGGTCAAACGCAATATTCCCAGCGCTGTGGAAGCTTGGGCAGCAGAGGCGTGGCGACAAATAAAAAAAGGTGGTACCTTCCAGGGTGACGTCTTTGGAGACCAGAGGTGCCAACGGCCCGAGAGCTACACCGAGCTATCAAAGGAGTTTCCTAACCCGAAACCCAAAGGGGCTTAGGGTATGCCTGTCGTTATTTATATGTACAAGACAAAAGGAGCCGATTATATTATGTAACATATCATAGGACTGCTACTAATGAAATTGTCTGGACTCAGGGAAGGGTAGTCCCAATTACCTGTATACTGAACGTAACGAGAATATCTTCAAGATGAGTCTCGTTTCATGCGTAAACATGTTACTTACTGGTTCTTTGCCTCTGGAGGTAAAGTCCAGTCGGCGGCCTTCAGAGTCATCACAACATGCATTGAATACTGGCAGAACAACAACTTGGCTAGAATATGGGAAAAAGGCGGTCGCAAAAGTCTACGCCACGGAGGTGGAGTCCAAGATTGCAGTCCTATTTTCCTAGAGAACATGAGGGTCCTACGAAAACTTGGCCAATCTTTTTGACTCGCTTCCACACCTATGCAAGAGGGATCGTCCCGTTAAGTGAAGACACGTATGTCAGCCAGGAAGCGCGGCGAATTACGACTTAATGTAACTGTGTGTATGTTTGTGTGGAGGGTGATGAATCATGTATGGCAGAAACAGAACGAAATAAAATTGGTGAAAAGAGATAGTAGTGTAGGAGATTCGCAAAGGGATGCAAGACACCTGGTGATCAAGCTTATTACTTTCCTTATATATATATATATATATATATATATATATATATATATATATATATATATATATATATATATATATATATATATATATTGTTTTTTAGTATCTTTCGTTGTTTTTACTTTAGTTATTTTAACGGCGTTCAAACCTTTTGTCTTAAAAAACTTTAATATTTTTTTTGTATATGTAGTGAGCATTTGCTGTTGTTTTATGATATGGTTCTTATTTATTAGTATTTTTGTATCTACATAATTTATTCTGTGGGGTATGTTGGTTTTGTGTGTTTTTTGTTATCTTCTTTCTTCGGTATTTTTTTCATAGTTGGTAAGGTTTTTAGTCATAATTGGTTAGGTTTCCTTAATTGAGTGCGTTTTGTGTTTGGTATAAATTTTCTTTTCCAATCTTTGACACTTTTTATCATGCGTAAAATGGCACTTCGTCTCCATCAGTGGAAGGCTAGCGGAGCTTGGAAATCTTGCATAGCTTGTGGCTCTTCTATTTTCGTTAATCATTTGAATTATTTCCTCATTCATCTCTTGACTAACCTTTTCCTGCATATTCCTAGTCCGTTTGGGGATGAATACGTTAATGGGACTCATATCCGCCTCCCTGTGCAGCTCTTCTTGGAGTCTTTTTTTTTCTCGCCTGCGTGTACCTGTAATATTTGTTCTGAACCACCTATGGTCTCCTTTTTTGTGTCCTCGAGACACAAGAGGGGGCGAAAGCGGGGTAAAGCTAAGTAGATCTTACAATTGCATTGTAGATCTTCTTATTGACCTCTCAGTATCTGAGCATGTATGTATAGAGTTCTGCCTGCAGCCGAGGCTTTCGAAATTCGATCATAAACGCGCTTCCTGTACCCGGATGAAGTAATCATTTCGTGGTGCAGGGATAGCGCCTATCCCCCACCCTGACATCTGATAGGCGCGTTACGCCAAAGATACTATTACCTGGCTGAAATCATCCGCGAGTTGAATATTGAGGCAAGTGGTGTTTAGGGGCTGGAGCATCTGCGGTGTATATCGAGTAGAGGAGGAAAGACACCCCTTGCGAAAGGCCTGCATTAAGCATAAACCTAGGTCCGTCCATGCTCCCCAAACTGATATAAGCCGCTCTCTCAATGAAATCATGTAGGTACCGAGTTCTTTCTAAGTTTTCACTTAGTCCCAGCCACAGGATCTTGTGCTGCATTCCCTTATCATATGCTTTTGATATAACCCGAAATACAATGTCCATGTAGCTTCCCTCCCTTTTGGCTTAGGCAAGCTTTTCCGTGGACATTGGTACTTCGCTTTTTCCGAAAGCCAAATTAGTACGGGGAGTTCTCCTCCAGGTGAGACACCAGTCTTCGGTTGAAGATTTTCTCGAAGAGCTTCCCGCTAAATTGCAAGGGTGAAATTGGCCGGTAGCTCTCTCATCAACGGATCTTTTCCATGCTTAGCTAAAAAAAAATAATTTTACCCGTCTTGAAAGATTGGGGAAAGTATCCTGTATTTAGACAGGCGTTAAAATTATTTTCATTCTGTCGATAAAATTTGCTGGTGCTTTTTCAAAGTTTAACTTTGTGGCCCCATTAACCTGGAGCCTTCTGACGAAATGAGCGGAGCGCGCCGAGTAGTTCCTCTTCGGTTATCTCGGAGCCCCCGTCACGCTGATTATCCACCTGGTGGTGAGGGTGTGTCTATGGATTTGGGTGTTTAGCTCGTGTATAAATTCGCTTTCAAACTATATATATCATAGTCTTCGTCCTCCTCTTCAGTTATACTGAATATTTTTTCCAAATAACTTTGGAATATTGCTTCTATATTTTATTTCTTCTGTTTCGATGTTTCCATCTTCGTTTCCTATTTTTATTTTCTACGTTCTAACAGTCGATCCTTTGAGACGCCTGATTTTTTGCCAAAAATCTTTAGTAGATGCATCATGATCGAGGCTTTCGATCGCATCGTCCCAATGTCTCTACTGTTGTTCGAGGATCAACTGGTTGAGTTCTTATTTGATCTCTTTACTTCGTTGTATTGAGTCAATTATGGTTTCCTGATGTTAATCTCATATAATTATTTCATACCACGATACAAATCCTTCATGTATTCGGTCCATCTATGTATATGTTAAAATGGACCTATACCTACTCGGATTTCTGGATACAATCCCTATATGCGTTGATTAGGTTAACGGTTATTAAGATCTTCGAGTGCCTCGTTAATCTCCTCGAAAATTGCCTCATGCAAAGTGGGAGGATTATAGGGTAAATTGAGACGACGATAGTGCCGCTTACTTTAGGTTATTTCCCCAAAAATATATCATTTTTTGGTAATTTCGAAACAGGGAGCGAACATACTTCCTTTAATTGTGGAGGTTGCACCCCCCACACACCCAACTACTTTTAAATAAACTCGTAGTATTCATAATTCAAAGCCTAGCATTTTATTCGAATTCAGAGGCGATTGCCAGATATCGTTAGGCCTCTAGTTTTTATTCCGTTTCTTGACTTCAGATATACAGCCTTGGCCAAAAGTATTAGGCCACCCGTGTTTCTGGGTTCTGCTATCTCAATGTTAATGAAACACGTGTGCATAGTGGTTTATGGTATATTACACAATATACATTAGTTTAATATCTAGTTGACCCTCCTTTAGCTTCAATTACCGCTTTTATACTGTACTGTACGCATGTAACCAATTTTGTGTAAAACCAACGTCCACAATTAACTTATTTTCCCTTGATTATTCCAATTTTTTATGTTAAAATACGTTGTAGATACAGTTAATAAACAGTAAAATGCCTAAAACAAGGGAGTTGAGTGAGTGTGAGCGAGGTTAAATCGTAGCTCATCATAAAGATGTAATGTCTCAAAGGTAAATTGCTCATAAGATGAAATGTTCTCGATGTGCGGTGCAAACGACTCTCAAGCGCTTCAGAGAGACAAAAGATGTGAAGACAATGCAAAGAACATGTAGAAGAAAGGTTAAAACGCCTCGTAATGACAGATCCATCATCCGTCAGTCACTCAGAAGCAAGAGAAAAACATCTTCAGAGCTCTGTGCGAACTTCAACGAGGCAAGTACATCACAAATATCAACCAGAACTGTGAGAAGAAGGCTTGTAGAGTAAGGTCCGAAAGGCTCTAAAGCCAGAAAGAGGCCATGGAGTTCTGAAGCGAATATGAATAAACGTCTTCAGTGGGCCAAAAACCACTCAAATTGGACCAGTGAGCAATGGTCGAAAGTCATATGGTCTGATGAAAGTAACTATGAGGTTAGATAGCACAAGTATTCAATCAACATATAAATTCACAATATCTGGGTATTTTGCCCAAAATATATAAGAAATATCCAACAGAAGGATAATATTATCGTTCGTTTTTTATTCAGGTTTTCGGCACATCTGATGCAACTTTTGTGCGTCGCAGAGTTGGGGAAGCATTTTAGGCTGAATGTCTGGTACCAACCGTAAAACATGGGTGTGGTTCTATCATGTTGTGGGCCTGCATGTCTGCCACAGGACCCGCAGAAATGTTTTTATGCCAGGGAAAGATGAATTCAGCTACCTATGTTTCCATGTTATCGGATGTTTAAGAGCCATCAATTGCTAAATTACATCCAGGAGTGTCGAAAGACAGTGTTATCTTTCAACAGGACAACGCTCCATGTCATGCAGCTAAGAATACTCGTCAATGGTTTGAGACACAGGGTATTGTTCCCATGGACTAACCAGCTCAAAGCCCCAATCTACATCTGATCGAACACCTATGGAGAACTCTTGGTAAAGCTACCAAAGAAGACAACAATTAAAAATAAAGAACATTTGTACCAAAAACTTAGAGAAGAATGGAGTAAGATTGCGTCTAGCACCTGCAAGAAACTAGTTGATTCTATGCCTAACCATATAAAAGCGCTAATTGAAGCTAAAGGAGGGACAACCAAATATTAAAACTAATGCACATTGTGAAATATACCGTAAACAACCATGTCCACGAGTTTCATTAACATTGAGATAACAGAAACCAGAAACACTGGGGTGACCTAATACTTTTGGCCAAGGCTGTATAAGCCTCGCCTCCGAATGCTATTTAAATCAATCAAATTTTCTTTAAAATTGATTAATATAAATTATCCATATCATATTTTGATTCTGAAAAAAATTCTCTTCAAAATGATATACAATATGATGCGATTCCAATTAACAATGTGGCTACCAAGATGGCGGCCAATAAATTTTTTGTCAGAACTTAGAAAAAGTAATAAAGTATCTATAATCATAATTTCGTCGGCATTGAACCCAGAAGGGGTATTCCTATGTAATTTGATGGGCTGAATAACATTTCTTTATACCTTTATTGATTAGAAGGCTCTAAAACCTTGGGAATGACGGTGCTATTATCATCGTCCCATATTACGGAATGACAATTCTCGAGGAAGACTTAGTGTGTGTACCGTGCCGTCTGCCTTTTTGTAGTTTTTCCTAACTACGGCTGGGACTTGTATAGGGTTCTTGTTGATGGTGAGTAGGACCCCTATATGATCACTACATGGTACCTGGACTGGTTCCATGTAGTAGTTAAACGGAAGCTAACGAATGACCAGGCATATGTCTGGTTTTGTGGCACCCCCTCCTCTAACAAAGGTGGGGAAGTCGGGGTCGATTCAGTGGACGATGTTTCTGTCGAACAAAGTGTCGATGCTCCTACCGATCCCATTGAAGGTTCTATTGCCGGACTCCTGACACCTGGCATTCAGGTTCCCCATTAGTATTGTGGGGGGTCCTTCTTCCAAATAGGCCATTAAGAGACTGTGAAGGTAAAAAGTATCTCCTTGGTGGCTGGTATTCGGTGGGTATGACTATTTTTCCTGATCGAGTTCGACCCCTATCGCGAGATAGGATTCTTCAAGCTTTCTGACTTGTATTTTATCCATTTTTTAATCGCAATAGCGGCTTCGTCGAATCGTTCTTACGAGTAGTGCGTGATCAACATGTCGTAGTTCCATATTTTCATTTGTTCACTACGCGTGTTGACCCCGTGTTCCGAATTCAAGATGACATCTGAATACATTTCCGTAAAGAGTCCATTTCGTCGTCCACCCATTGGTGTTGATTTCCAAAATCCTCAGTGCGCTTCGTTACATGATGCTGTTATTTACCGCTGTTTCTCCTTGTTTTTCTTTTTCTTCTTAGCCTGGGGGATATCTTTCGAGTGGAAGAGCGGCAGGTGTGCTTCGTAACATACTGGAACCACCTAGCCCTAGCTCGTCGAAATTCACCGACGGTGATATCATTCGGATGGCGCTTAAAGGGCGTGTAGACATATCGCTTCTGTCTGAGGGCCTTCTCACACTCGGCCGACAAATAAAGCGGGTGGGGTGCAAAATGACGTTTTAGGAATAGTAGTTACGACCATGGTGATGTTACCGGAGAAAAACTCAACGCCACATCCACCGATCTCAACTCTACGATTGGGACAGAGAAATCAGTCATTTCCTGAAATGTGGAAAATGAGCACATGGACAGATTACGGCAGGAAAATTAAACTCCTCGGGCAATCATACATAAACTCGGAAGTTTGGGGAGCTGGAAAGTGATAGGACTGGGTGGCACTGGATGAAAATTTAAAAAATCAAGATGCAGACAAGATAAGGAAATATTTTAGTATGTCAAATTCTTAGAATACATTGCTTTGGCATCTTGTAAATATCTCTAGTTTGACATCAATCAAAAGAAATCTAGACTAATATACGAGGAAGACCATATAGGTATAAGAAAAAAATTCAGGTTTATATAACTTTATGTATTATAGCCAAGTTGTTATTAGTATTTAACATACTAAAAACACCCCTACACCCCACTTTCACACAGAAACAAAAATACTACCCATCAGTCAACAACTAGACATGGTTGGCACACAATTCTTCAGCAAACTGCGCCCCCCTCCCCCCAGAGATCTTAGGAGTGTCCTCGCTTCCCACTGCTTATAAATAGTGGGAAGTCCCCCTCTCCCCAAAAAGCATGAAACCAGAAGACAATACAACACCTACACACTCACTTCATCCAAGTAGCACTCGGACGGTGGGCAAACAAAAAACCAACTTCAACGCATCCCACTCAAATTCACCCTCTGAAAACCACCCTGGATTGCTGAACAGGTCTCTAGCCCACCTGTGATCAGTACACTACCCCTCACAACACGAATACAAAAACAGTCTAGACCGCGACATCCCCAGCCAACTGACAGACGACACCACTCATCTGATCCTTACCCAACCCTCCCTCAAACACCTCAGAGCTGACTAACGTGTCAACTGACTTGGAGACATCTGGACAAGACCGCGCGCCGTGGAGGCAATCATGAGTGGTACTGGGTTTAAATGAACAGAACCTATGGACCCCAAAGTAATTAAGTAGTATTTGCATTACAGTACTTGTGTTAAAAACAATGTGATGAGCCTACTGGCTTGATGGCTGAGCATGCAGATTATGGCACTGGATTTCTCGGATTTTGTATCCTCTGTGATGAGCTTTGATATGCACTAGTAGGTTTTTTCATCCTTTACATTATATTAGGTATGTTAGAGTGATATAGTAGGGATTGTTCAGAGGAGAGCAAATTATTGATATGGATTGATTATAGGTTTTGTTTTTTCCTAGTTAAAGAGAATAGGAAAAGGGGGCATAATATAAAGAGTAAGATGTACGAGTTAGACCTACACTAATTGTTAATTATATTGTTATTAATTACAGTATCATATCTAACTTATCCTTGATCATTCTTATAAGGTTCAATTTAGGAGTAATCTTATCCCAGGACTCAGTAGGCTATGGTATGTGGCAGTTTAAAAGTGTTCTGTAGGACAAAGATTTATTAGAAGGTAATGAATTCATGTATTTATGCTTTTAAAGACTCAGATATGGACATTGCTAATCGTTTTAGTTATATGAGAGAGGAGAACAAGGGGTCATCATAACATAACATAATTCAAGGGATGACAAAAGCCTCAAGAGCCTATCAGGTCATCTGAATCAACACATAGCCCATAAAATGCATCCACATTATGGCTTGTAAAAAAACAAATTATGCAATGCACATATCAATATATACATAAATTGATAATACAATATGTAATTTGTCCCAATATAACTTAAAAACCATGATAACCTCCCCTCCCCATATACTCATCAAAAAACACTTAAAAACATTTCAATTTTGACTAAATAGTCTGTCTTGTGGCAAGCCATTCCAGTATCTACCACCTCTTAGCGAGAAGATACTTTTCACATCCACCCTAAACTTTTGTTTTTTTAATTTCAAATGGTGGCCCCTAGCTATATTCTAACTCAAAGAACTTGCTAAAATCCAACTTATCTATCCCAGAACAAATTTTCAAAAGCTCAAGCATATTCCATCTCATGCATCTTCTTTCAAATTAGAAATATTCAGCAACCTCAACCTATCTACATATTCAAGGTGCTTCAAGATGATATCTTTGTTGTCCTCCTTTGCCCTGACTCTAGCAGGTTGATATCATGTCTAAATGTTGCCTGAGTGATATTTGAGTTATATAGTTTAAGGATAACCTATTTAACTTTGTAACTAACATTCCTCTTAATGAAGCCAAACACTATTTGCACTATTTTTTGCCTCAATACACTGCTTAGAAAACCTGTTCTTCTTATCTTCTACTATTTTCAACCAATGATATATCCTTGCTCTACCGCACAAGTCAGTCATGGGGTCTGAAATTCTCTGTAAATAAGTGTGCTCAAGTTTGCTTTTGTAGGCCCAACACTATATCTGTTTTTGATTATTTTATTGGGAATTGTCCTACTCCTAATAAATCTTCCTTCAAAGATCTTGGTGTTCTGGTGGATTCCTCTCTTAAATTTCATTTGGATATCAGGGAAGTGTTCAGCAAATGGTATTCTTAGGGGCACAGTTTGCTGGTCTCCTGATTTTATGAAACAAGATTTTATTTCTCATGTTCGTCCGATTATTGATTTTGCACGTGTACTTTGGAATACTGGTTATGTCAGTGATTTGAAACTCCTGGAATCTGTACAAAAAAGATGGAGCAAAAATGTTGAATAATTCATAAATTTGCCTTATATTGAACATTTAACAAACCTGAATTTGTTCTCTATCAAGGGTAGATTACTGCGATCTAATTTGGTCATGGTGTGGAAAAGTTTTGAATGGCCACTGCCCCCATTTTGAACACTTGTTTGCATATGCTGACAGTGTTCGCACCAGAGATCATACTAAGAAGATTTTTGTACCTAGGTATTTCATAGATGTTAGAGCTCGTTTCTTTACAGTTAGGATCATAAATTTCTGGAACATGCTTCCTGAAGAGTTAGTATCTGCTTCTTCCTTGCAGTCTTTTAAAAGTAAATTGACTGGCTTCCTTGGTGATTCTCTTTTTGAAATTTAATGGCTTTTGTCATTGATAGGAGATATGATTGAGCTTTTTAAAATCTTTTCTGGGATGGATAAATTGGATTTCAGCAAGTTATTTGAGTTGGAAGGCAGTAATAGAACTAGAGGTCACCACTTAAAGATTAAAAAACAGAGGTGCAGACTGGATGTTAGAAAATATTTTTTCACTAACAGAGTGGTGGATTATTGGAATAGTTTGCCACCTGAGACTGTAGACACCCCAAACTTGAATGTTTTCAAGCGCAGATTGGATGATTATATGGAGATGGAGGGTTAACTTCTTACTTTTTGGTATGGGGATATGTTTCTTGACTCATTCCTGTGGATGCAGTTTCTTTTTATTGTATATTTTAGGGGACTTTGATTTTTTTTTGACAGACTCCTATGGAGGCTTTAAATTATATATTGTAGATGCATGATGGTCTGACATAATCCTATGGATTGTTTAAATTGTATATTGTAGATGCATGATCTGACAAAATCCTATGGATGCATTATGTGGGTGAGATTTGATGGATACGGATGACCTTTGATAGGCCCTTGTGGCTTTTGTCATCTGTGAAATTATGTTATGTTATGTTATTGCCTCTCCTTGTTGTCATTTTTCTTTGCTGTTCTGGTTGGACGACACAACAGTGAGTGGTGAGGAAGAAGACCCTGATCAAGGTAAGAAATCCATTTCATACCTAACTTCTCTATTATCTCTTCCCATATTAATAACTTTCAATTTTTTAAAATTAAAATTCATCTGCCACTTTTGTGCCCAGGCTAATAACTTATTTAAGTCAATCTGCATTTTAAAGTTAGCCTGAACTTCATTTACTACCATTGCCAATTTTGTGTCATCGGCTATTTACCTCCTCCTCAAGAGAGTTGGCAAGTAAAAAAAACAGCTGACCTCCCCCCCCCTGGTTTTATTGTTGTTTTTTCAAGTGAAATTTGAAAAAAATCCAAAATTTTAAAATTACAGGGTATTTTTTTCAAGAAATGAATGCTACTGATCATTATTTTATTCAGAATACATATTTATGTTTATAATTTAAAAAAATATGTATCAAATTAAGGTTATTTCTCTGATACTGACTCATAATTCATCTTTCCTTCTACAGGTTATGGCTATCATGGGTACCTATTATTCTCGATCAGTGATCTGTTCTTACTATAATATAGTTACTAAACTAATTAATTATTAATATTATAAAAATATATATACCTATTCTTTTTCTAGGTTATTGTAATGCTTGTAGCATTTATTTTTTTAAAAAACTGAGATTTTAAAACCACCAGAATAAAAAACCCTTTTTAAAGTGGGTTTGTTTTTTTTTTCAAAATTTGGGGGGGGGGTTTTACCAACCTTGCCTCAAGATCATTTATATAAACAGGAATAATAATTGGCCTACAACTGATCCCTGAAGTATGCCACTGAGAACATTCCTCCACTATGACCTTACCCCATTCAGTATCACCCTCTGCTTCCTGTCTTTCAGCCATTCAGCTATCCAATTCAAAACTTTCCCACATATCCCATGCATTTTTAATTTATGCACTAGTCTCTTATGTGGAACCTTATCAAAAGCTTTGCTGAAATTTAAGTAAATCACATCAACATTCTCATTGTTTAGTTATGTACATAATCCATAAATTCCAGTAAGTTTGTTAAACATGAAATACCCCTTCTAAACCCATACTGAGTATAATTTATTAAACTACCTCTTTCTAGATGCTCCTAAATATCCTTCTTAATTACCTTCCAAAGATTTTTTTTTTTAATATAGATATTAAGCTTACTGGTCAAAGTTATTTGGGTCCTCTTTACTTCGATTCTTAAAAATTGGCACTGCATTTGCTATTTTCCAATCACAATCATTATGAATTTTTGCAAACTCAAGTGATCCAGTATATATATATATATATATATATATATATATATATATATATATATATATATATATATATATATATATTCTCAAGAGCTACTGCAATACTGTCTATACCTTTAATTAACCTAGAATGAAAATGTCATCTGGTTCAGATGACTTATTAGTATTGAACCTAATTATAAGTCCTTTAATATTTTCCCATCTACGTTAATGATATTCAATACCTCATCCCCTGACCTAGAACTATATTAAATTAAAACGTTCAGATTCTCTTATATAATTATTGAAGCAAAATAATCATTAAGTACCTCTACTATTTCTTTGTCAGATTCTTTCACAACCCCTTCTTATTTGATAGGCTCTATTGGAATTTTATTATTATTTTGAGTTAAATTAATTTGTGCTGCCCTTTTGCTCTTCTTAATTTGCTTATTATTTAGTCAACCTATAATGATTCAGATTTTCAACAGTATGGTCCCCATATAATCTTTGGCATTCCCTTTTTTCTCAGAAATTTTCCTAGCTAGGAAACTATTAATCAAGCAATTTAGATTGAATATTTGATAAACCTTTTTGCGTCAATGGACGGTGAAGTTTTGGAATATTTTACCCAGTGAAGTGGTTAGCAGTAACATACTTGAGTTTAAATCCAAGTTGGACCACTATATGTATAGTTTAAAAACGATTTCACAGGGACTATTTGGTCGACTTTATTTTCTAGACTATTTTATTTTCAAACCTAGAGGATTCCTAGATTCTTTTTGATTAAGTATCATTTATAAAAAATCTTGCAATGGGTTAAAAATATTTTAAAAATACATATTACTATTTTGGTATATATAATTTTATACATTTGTATGAGGAAGGATGATTTAATTACAAAAATACTATATTTAATATACTAGATGTGGGCGTGAAATATGTATATACATATTCTTGAACATCACCCAGTATGTAGTTATTTTACAAAGAACAACATTTTATTCGAATAACGTAGTTTACTAATGTAATTTTAGCTAATGGAAAAATTAATAAGACAAATTTCCTATAAATCTGAAACCCGATATATGACCTAGGCTTTTAATGGAAATAGCTAGTAAAAGTTACTTTCTAGATTTTACTGATCTTGCCATTATATTGAAATTGCTGAATTTGGGGAAAATTCCAAATTATTTTTAATAAAAAATGTGCAAAGATGGGAAACGAATTTCACACCGAGATGTTTCTGAGTGAAGCTAATAAATAAAATATTTTGTAGTGTGTATGAACCAATTGCAGAATTATTTCTATATATTTTTAAACTATTTTTAGTAGATTTCGTCGTGGCCATGCAGTTTATTAGATGATATAACATTAAAAAAGTAATTCGTAGTATAGTAAGAATGATATAAGGTATATTTGCAACATTTTCTAACTACATTTGTTTTAGCCTCACCTGAATTAAAAATAAAGCAACGTGCCTATAAAATAAAATTCTGTAGAGGGGAATTTAATGTTACCTCATAAGAGGTGAAAATAAGTAAGAAAATTAGAAATAGTCAGCGAATTGGGCTTTGAAATAAACACGAACACGTCCGTACAACCAACTGAAACATTTGAAATAGATCGTTTGATGTTGGAACCATCCGATTTTTTTCTACAGGGTTGAGTAAAAAGTATAATTCACGAAACTCTTTACATTGTACCGAATCACTCAAATCTTAAACAATTATCAAAGTGAATTTTTAATAATCTCAATAGAAAACTTTCCAAATCATGGCAATTTGATGAGTGTGAAGCTGCTTTCAAGATAACATTTGGTGGAGACTTACCACCGACCAACACTCATTTCTTTAGGCCTTTTAAGCTGCAGTTTGATGTGGCACCAAACCACCGTGAAGTTGACTTGAATCTAATCCCATCCATCAACTAACCATACCCAGTGAGACTTAACTTTGCTGAAATCGGAAGCTGTGTTTCCATTCCGTACGTTTGCAGCTATATACCATATAACTACCACAGGCCTTTGGCCTTTAATTAATGTTCTTCGAACCCTTTGAAGACAAATAGAATTGCAGAAACCATGCCGTTATAAACTATACATATATCATATGGTACGAAAGATTTAAATTGGACTGTGAATGTCAAATCAACTTTAATGCCTGGTAATCGTATTAAACTATTTGTGCACAGCAAATAGCGCACACCTTTACTATCTTAATATTTATTTGAGTGGCTCACACCTACAAGGGAGAATGACTTTATTACTTCTATAGTGAGACAAATGGAAACAATAAAAAACATCTACGGTGAAACTTCAGAAAACCTACGCCGTATTTTTTTTTGTAGTGAAAACAGTACTAATGGTATTTGTAGGCATTCTAGTCGTCATTTAGGGCTTCGGTTAAACACAGAAAGCACTTATTAGTCGCGTGTGAGCCTAGTCGCGAGCGACTCTACATCTCACTATGTCGGTCGGTCCCGTTTTGCTTCTTCTTTTGTTTGTAATAACATTGTAATTATTCGGCCGATTCTAACGAAATTTGAAACCTTCAAGTTGTTTTACATTCTCTTTTGAGTGATATAATTGCTAAAGTCCTCCCAAGATTAGTCCGGGAAATATTGTTTTGGCAATAACATCATAACTATTCGGCCGATTCTACCGAAATATGAAACTCTTATGTTGTTTTACATTCTCTTTCTAATTATATAATTGGCAAGGTCCTCCCAAGTGAAGCTCAGAAATTATATTTGTTTTGGCAATAACATTATAAGTATTTGGCCAATTCTAATGAAATTTGAAACCCTTATATTGTTTTACATTCTCTTTCGAATAATATAATTGTCAAAGTCCTCCCAAGGTTAGCTCGGAAATTATTTTGTTTTTGCAATAACATCCTAACTATTTAACCGATTCTAACAAAATTTGAGCCCTTATGTTGTTTTACATTCTCTTTCGAATTATAGACTTGCCAAGGTCCTACCAGGGTTAGTCCAGGAATTTTTGAAAGTTTTGAAGGTCGTAAGGTTATAAATCAGAATATGTGAGGGCACGCGATTTGGGGGTCAGCAGACCTTGTTTTTAAGATACTAGCACTCTGAGTACGGTTCTATTTGCAGTGATACTATCTTAAAAATAACCTTTGCGCCCGAAAAGGAAGCTGTAAATAATGACCAAAAATACCTAAAAACATCATTTGTACTGTTACGAGACTAGTTTCGGTATGTAGTTTATCATACCCTATTCAGTCGTATACTGAGAATGCGATTGTCACAAAAGTCTATAAATAGTGTACAGATAAAAAATAAAACAAATAAACACAAAACGGGGGGAAGAGGTCATTAATCAGGGGTGTGTGAGTCTAAGATCGTTGACTAAGCTGTTTACGATGAGGTTACGGAAATGGAGATCAAATTTGGGCAAAATGTTCAATAATTAATTTCCCATATTCTGTCGAATTCTGAAATGAAACGCGGGCCACATGAAAAGGCTTCGCGGGCCTCAGTTTGTCCACCTCTAGTTTAAATCAACACAAATACAATTTAAGAAGAGGTAAACGTGGTAGTGCTTTCTTTGTTTATTTAGCCAAATATGACCATCCTATCAATTGGAATTCTGCTAAATTTATTTACTTTTCAGGAAACTATGTTTAGCGCAATATTGTTGAATGCTCCTCCATTGCTATTTCTTCTTATTTTAATATTTCTCCCGGTCTCTTTAAACTTGATCCCATCATAAAAAGCTTATTTTAAATGAAATGGTGCATTTGAACCCATAGTTCTTTCTTTATATTCATTATTTTGTGCTTATTTAATAACGTGTGTATATTTGTGCCTTTGTATTTATATTTAATGTGACTTCTCTATTTCAATTTATTTTTCATTTTTTTCTAGTATTTATCCCTTTTAATCCCTCTTTTTTATATTTCTTGCCTCATTAAACACGCCTTCGGTGTTTTCAATCTTCCGCTTTGGCTACCATATAGGAACCTTTGCTTACTTTTCCTATATATATAAATACCGCGTAATGGCTTCGCCACTCCCCACCTAAGGGGGAGCTTGCGCTTCGCTACTAAGATTAAAATTTTAAATCTGAAAAAAGCAGCCATGTTTAAATTTTTATAAATTTTCTGAACTTCGCCAATTACAATAATTTAAAAAAAGAAATCTAAACTAAATTTTCCCCCTTTCAAAATATAACGTTGATAAAATATAGTTATAGAAGATATATAAAAATAAATTTTCTGAACTTCACCATTTGTCATTCTTTGAGTTTTAAAAAATTCACAAAATTTCGATACTTATATTTATTTCTGAACTTCACCATTTTTTTTTTTTAATATTAAGAAAAGAATTATTAGAAATAACTTTGATAAAAACATAAGTCATAACCAAACTAAGATGAAATTATTAGTCAAATACTCAAAAAAATCCCCTTCTTAAATTATAGAGTTAGTGATGATAATGATGATGATGATGATGATGATGATGATGATGATGATGATAAGGATGGATAATGAGAAGGATCTAATTCCAGAGAAAGTTGTATTTCGAAGTTTCGCCTTAGACCAGCTTCTGCATAGAACTGATATTCTGGAAGTATCGGAGTACGTTTGATAGGTGACCTGTATAGGTCACCTATCAAACGTACTCCGATACTTCCAGAATATCACGGGACGAGTTCGTGCAGATTGACTTGTGGACTTGTTGACTTTTGGGGGAGGCCGGGCTTCTCCCCTTTATTTAAAAAGATTCCTTTTTTTGTATTTTTTTTTGTTTGTTATTGTTTTTTTTTGTAGGTTGCACGCTCCTGCACCGGGGTGAGGGGGACCTCCCCCCGCTGCCGGAGATTTCTTCCTAATTGTTAAGTTTTTCTCATTTTCATCATTGTTATGTTTTCATATTTTTATTTTAAAGTAGCCTAGTTCTAGGCTGGGTCGTGTTTCCGGTGACTTATGCCCAAGTGGGTAGTTGCCAGATGGGCTCTATAATTAAAAAAAACAAAAAACCCGAATATCAGTGTACCTAAAGCTTTACGTGGGTTCAGAACCATGGTATGTATTTTATCTTTGCCTATTCATTATTTACTATAGTACCCTTGACCCACGTATAAAGTGTTCAGCCCGAATGAGAAGGATATAAGAAAAAAGTGTAGGGAAAGTGCAAAGAAGTAGTAGGTTTGCAATGGCTAAACTCTTTCCGTTTTGTAGTATAATATAGTTTGAAAATAAATAGTTTAATGAGCTGTTGTCTGAATATCACGCTATCCTTCTTCGTTATTTCATGTTTGTATCATATGTGTTGTTTTCGGTGTTTAAACTGCTGTTTTAATTCTATCTACTGCTTGCTAGTTTAACTTTCTCGTAACACTTTTTTTCTCCTGTTTATTTTTGTATTGAAAATCATATTTCTGTTCATGTAACCTAAAAATATAAGAAAATACATTTTAATGCCTGAAATAATGGATGAGGATGTTCTTAAAATTTACCATAAATTTATCCTCCCAGATACTTTCTCTATTCAATTCATTAAGCAACATCTTTTCCAATTATTGCCTATTTTTCTTATTTCGCTTACGCCCGAGTTGCCTAATACCACCAGGTTTATGAATCCATTATTTTGATAAATTAATAGTTAACGTAGATATCCAAACAAATTTCTGTATTGTAATTATTATAATTTTATAAATTTTCATATATAATACATAAATCATTAAATCAATTGTGAATTATCCAAATTTAATTAGGCCTAGCTTCTAGGCTTAATTAGATTAGGAATAATTAGATTATTAATACTGAAACATCAACATCTAAGCATCATGTTAGCATTGTCAATGATAAAAGTAGAGCTAGTTTAAACCACTTTATATACAGGTACATGTCTATCAGATAATTTGTAGAAGAGAGGAAGTATAAAATTCCCTGAAAAGAATAATACTCAAATATAGAACATCTCAATACAAGCAGTATGACTTAATTAAACCCAGCAATCATGGGGCAAGAAAGTCATTTAAAAATTTCTCTTTCATGGTCGATACTGTTTGGTCAGACTTCTGAAAAGGCAAAGCCTCAAAACTATTAATGGTAAACATTACGATCGACGGGAACGATGGGACGTAAACTATTTCATCCGTGTTCCAATATGTTTCACCCTTTGGAGTAAATTCAAGGGGACTACTCGTGAGGGGTTTAAACACTGCGGTGGCTATCCCTACGATGATCCTGAGTTACAATCAATTGGGGGAGGGGGGGGAGGGGGCACAGCCACCCAGTATATAATCAAAATTATTTATAGAATAATGTTCTAACGTTTTTATTTAACCGAACGCGCATGAATATGCATGCGCAGGTAAAAAAAATAAACCAGGGTGCGCCGCCGATCCTCATGTTTACCTGTCGTAGAATTGCTCATAGTCTGGTCCAATAATTATTCTAGTCCTTGATCTGGACACACCGCTTTTGTTTAAGTCGATGGTATTGACCCTATGACTCAATCTACGATCATATATATATATATATATATATATATATATATATATATATATATATATATATATATATATATATATATATATATATATATATATATATATATATATATATATAGGTAGGCTTTAATTCCTACTGAACGTGCGAAAGCTGGTTAGAGGTGGGTTGTGCCGTAGCCAGGATTCTCACTATAAAAGTCCCACTTGTTACTGGGGGGAGGTTTGTGATTGTTGAATTCTAAGAGTGCAAAATACAGGAATAAATTAGCCGGAGGGATTCTTAATTAAAGTCTTGCCAAGGATAAGTAAAAAAGGAGGAGCCACAAATAAACACGTACAGAAAATAAACTTTACTTTACACAAATATAATAATTAGCAATAGTTAAACGGGCAAAATTAAGGATTAAATATTAAACACTGACGTTAAGCGTCTAGATTTATAATGACTCAATGGGAGTATCAATCACTGTTAATTATATAGGTAATTTAAGAATATAGGGACACTGGGTTTACAGATTACCATTAATTGTGATGGATTGGAGAGACGACTACTCAGGTCCAGACGGGGTGGTTCGGGTGGGGTTAACACGAGTTCTCGGGGAGAGGGGTGATAAGACGACGGGTTCGGGGCTGCTGGCTGCAGTTCCGGTTAGTTCACTCCTAACTGGATGTGACACTAACAAATAGTAACTTCCAGTAACTATTTGGATGTTCCTTTTCTTTCTCAAGTTTCGTTGAGCAACAGAGCGTATTCTTCTAGTCACAGACTCTGCGGGGCGGGATTTACTTCAGGGACACTTTGAGACAGCGACCAAGTTGTCTCGGCGGCGAGTTGACAGTCGATACGTTACGGCAACGACTCTCGTTCAACGTTAGGGTTACGCGTTACGCGAGTAAGTTTGGGACACTGCTGTAGAGGGATGAACGGCGTTGTTATTTATACCGCGTATTGTGGGAAATCGAGAGAGAGATTCCATTCACGACAATTCGCTTATCGCAGCGCCTTCTGGACAATCTCAATGGTATCATAAAGAGATGCAAATAGAATTTAGGCTTCTCTGTGAGATAGGCCTTCTTTCGTTAGACTTCATGTCGCCAGTTGGGGGAAGGGTGGGGGGGGGAGAGGAGACGAAGGTCAACTCAAACGACAAATTTCTTTCGTTCCCACGATTGTCTGGCGGCATGCGAGTATGTACGTTCCATACCCTCACACGCCTACCTATTTCGAGGAAAATTATTCCGCCATGAAATAAATAATAATGTGAAAATTAACTTCACCGGGGGAATTTGTAATTATCTTCCTCGACTCGAACAATTGTATCGGTAATTTTATCAAAACCGTTAGGAATTTACCTTAGCATCTAATGGCTACAAAATACTACTGCTACGTCAGTTTCTCTGATTTACATATACAAAAACAAAACAAAACACATACGGAGTACAGGCAAGAAATAATTATTAATACAAAGAGATACACACAAAAAAATAAATAATTGACTATTAATCGCTATCTGAAATTGGGTTTCTCGAAAGGCTATCTGCGAGTACATTGTCAGACCCTTTTAGATACCTGATTTCATAACGGTACCCCGCTAGCAATAATGACCATCGCATTAGCCTGCCGTTTCGGTTTTTACAAGTTTTTAAGTTGGCTAACGGTCTATGATCAGTCTCTATGGGGAATGGACGACCTACCAGATACATTCAAAATTTTGTAATCCCAAAAACAATCGCTAGAGCTTCCAGTTCTACCGTAGCGAATGCCCTTTCGCGAGCCGTCAGTCGGCGACTCGCATAGCTTATAATAGCTGGTTCTTGGTCGTCGTCGTATTGGAGTAATACGCAGCCAATATCCAGTTGGGAGGCATCTGTCCTTACGCCAAATTTCTTTTGAGGGTTCGGCAATTTTAAGATTGGGGCGGAGACTAGCTTCTCTTTGAGCTCTTCAAAGTGCGCTTCGGCGTCGGGGTTCCACTGGAGGGGGTCCAGGAGTTTCTTTTTTAGCAGATCGTTTAGGGGAGCTGCTACAGAAGCGAATTGGGGTAAGAAGCGGCGGTAAAACGAAGCGACACCGAGGAAAAACCGTAATTGCTGCGTGGTAGGGGCATATTTACAATAGCCTTTACCTTCTCTTTCTGTGGGGCCAGATGACTTTCGCCTATTTTAAATCCAAGGTATTCCATGGGTTTATAAGAAAAGTGGCATTTTGAGGGTTTAATCGTTAAGCCATGATGCTTTAAGCGTTCTAAAAGCGGGCGGAGGGACAAGATATGGTCGTTCCATGAACGTTCATGCACATGGACGTTATCAAAATAAAAAAAAACCCGTTTTTTAAACCGTCTATTACACGGCGCATTGTGCGGTTGTAGCTACTGCAGGCAGTGACTAGGCCAAAAGGAAGACGAGTGAATTCCATTAAACCTTTGTCTGTAGGAAAGGCTGTTAGTTTCCTCGCTGATGCCTTTAGGGGGATCTGATAATAGGCCTTACATAGGTCATCTCAGTGATGCAGGCGGCTCCTTCGAAGAAATGTAAATTTTGGTCAATTAGAGAGAGAGGCTCGGCGTCGAACCCGGTGACGGTGTTTAACTTCCGAAAATCAACGCACATCCTAAAGGACTGGTCTGGCTTGCGGACCATGACTATTGGGGAACAGTAGTCGGACGTAGATGGCTCGATAATCCCTAATTGCAAAAGATTGTCGACTTCCTCATTGAAAGCGTCTCTTAGGTGCACCGGTACGGGATAGGGCTTACATCGCACAGGTTCGAGCGTAGTGAGGGCGATATCATGTTCGAACTGAGTTAAGCATCCTGGGGACTCGGAAATGACGTCACTAAATTCTTCCAAAGGCGCCATCATTTGGTTCCTTTGGGCAGGGGTGAGGTCGGAGTTTACACCCAACTCGGGGAAAGGTTCTTTTATGGGGGGCAGCTTGGACGGGAGGACGGGGAGGGGACAATATTCGCTTGACTCTACGCAAATCGAATTAACAATATTTAGGGGGTTGTTTGGGTGGACGGCGTCAATTACCCTTTCTTCGTCGAGGCCGACTATATTGTTTATACAGGCCCGTCTATGATACTTTTTTAGCATGTTTATGTGATATAACTTATCACCTGCGGGTGTCTGTATAACGTAATCGACCGATCCGTGGGTTTTCTGAACGGGGTAGGGGCCTTTCCATTGGGAGAGAAGCTTATGGGAGTCCGAGGGGAGTAAGAGTAGAACTTCATCTCCGGGCTTCAGTTTTCTGTGTTTGGCCTTTAGATCAAAGTATGTCCAATACTTTTCCATATTAATTTCGGAATTTCTGACTGCTATGTCAGAACACCTTTTTAATCTTTCGCTTAGTTCGAGGACGAAGGAATAAGTGTTCCTTAATTCTGGACACAAACGGGAATTTTTCCATAACTCCTTCAAAATACTGAGGGGCCCCCGCACGTATCTCCCGTACAGGAGCTCAAATGGGAAAAATCCGATGGTCCTATGGGAAATTTCGCGGCATGCGAATAACGCAACTGGCAAATATCGGTGCCATTCTTGGGGTTGTTCCATGCAAAGCTTCTTGATGACGCTTTTCAAGGTCGCATTGAACTTTTCGCACATGCTGTTCACGCTCGGATGGAAGGGAGTGGTAAAAATAGGTTTGATTTGGAGCAGGGTCTTCACGTGATCCATGAGCTCAGAGGTAAACTGGCGGCCTCTATCTGACAAGATTTCTTTGGGCAATCCTACTCTAGAAAAAATGGAAATAAGAGCTTCAGAGCAAGAGATACTATCGATCCTTTTTAGAGCGACAACGTCTGGGAATCGGGTAGCGTAATCTATCAATGTTAGTACATGCGTATGACCTTCGGCGGAAAGGGGGTGAATTGGTCCGATGAGGTCGATGGCGACTCTCGAGAAGGGCTCCGAAATGACTGGGGTTCTTTGCAGGAGAGCTGGGGCTATTCGACCTTTTGCAGTGGTTTTCTGGCACAAATCGCACGTTTTGCAGAATTCTGAAATATCTTTAGCTGCACAGGGCCAAAAAAAGTATTTAAATACTCGCTGAGAAGTCTTGTTAGGACCGAAATGACCGGCCATGGGACTTTCATGTGCTACTCGCAGGATTTGGTCTACATGTGTGCGCGGAATACACATGACCTTGGAAGGTGAGTCCGACTCATCTCGCGAGGTGCGAAACAGAAGGGAGTCGTTAATGATGTACCTTATGGGACGATTCCCTCGAACGATCACCTCTTCATTCTTTCGGGCCTTTTCCCAAAGGGATTGAAGTAAAGGGCAGCTCTGCTGAGCTCTGAGGAATTGTGCATTACTCGTTGGGACCTCTAAAGGAGCCTCTGGGGTGAAAAGGCGTGTTGGGGGAGAGGCCTCGCGGCTAGCTTGCGCTCGAGTGACGACAGCTTGAGTCACTTCACTCGGAGAGAGTAGTGCGCTCTGGCCAATGAATACCGAGCACAACTTGATGGGGGTTGCCACTACATCGGCCAACCAGTGAAATATTTACACTGTACATACATGGCAGCGGATTACCGGGAATCTATTTTCTCGACCCAAGAAGTCGTGTACAATTGCGTACTTCTTATGTTGGGAGTCGACAGGGGGGAGCAATTTGTCCGACACCAAAATGCATGTGCACCCTGTGTCTCTGACGAGGGTGGACACTTTACAGCCATTGATCGAGCCAGTTTCGAAATTTAGTCCTCCGGGGGAACTCTTATTGAACAGGAAGTTCACTTGAAATTCCTGTGAGGATGGAGACGAGTGGGATGACGTAAGCGCGGCGGGCTGTTCCGGGGGAAGGGTAGCAGTTACTTGGTGGACTTGTTGGCTCTGGGTGGGACGTAGGCTAGAATTCTGTACACATTGGGATTTATAATGGCCAGGGGAACCGCAGGAGTAGCATATAACCTGCTTATTCTGGTGCTGGTTATTGTAGGGGGTATTGAAGACTGGGGGTTTTCTGTCTTCGTGGGCTACAAAAGGCTTATTCTTTGGCCTGAACGGGGCTGTGGTCTTTATCAATGGAGGGGGTTTCCTTTGTTGAGACTTCCATTGACTAAATTTATTCTTCGGGGACGGGGGACTATTCTTCCGGGTATCCTGTTGGTATAGGCGATGATTTGTCGCATGAAGATCAGCTTCCTCAAGGCATTCTTGAAAGGTAGACGCTCGGGGGTCTTGCACGAATGCTCGGATCTCCAGGAGGCGGGTGGACAATAGATGGTCTTTTAACATAAAGTCAATCAGGGCCTCATACTCCGATTCGACTTTGGAGGATTCTAACCAGAACTGGAGGTTTCGCTTCAGGATATATCCAAAATGTCGGTAAGTTTGACCGGGCTGGATTTTAGCCGATCTAAACTTTGCGCTGTAGAACTGAGGGTTCAAGTTGAAGGCGGATAGCAATTCAGCCTTCAAGGTGCTATAGTCTATTGTAGCTTCATGTGGTAACGAGATGAAAATTTCTCTTAAGCGCGGACTGAGCAATGGGAGCAATCTACTGACTCCTTCGGTTTCTAGGGCCCATCCGTTTACCTCTAAGATCTTTTCAAAATGTGTTAAGTATGAGCACAAATCTTCTTCGTCTTTATATTGGGGAAGTTTCATAGCGGAGGCCTGAGGTTGATGATCACGGGATCCAACAGAACTGACTTCAACTTGGTCTCTGCTTAATTCCCTTTCATGTTTTCGAATCCTTTCTCTTTCTTCAAATTCTAACTCTTCTTTTCTTCTCCTTTCTTCCATTTCTAACACTTCTTTTCTTCTCCTTTCTTCCAATTCTAACTCTTCTTTTCTTCTCCTTTCTTCCAATTCTAACACTTCTTTTCTTACTTCCCTTTCACGTGCTCTTTCCTCTCGCTGTTCGCTTTGGACGAATTCCTTTAGTTCCTGTCCTGTGAGACCGAGAGTTTGTCCTTGCTTGACGAAAACTTCGAACGATTGTGAAGCCATTGCTGCTCTTGCTGACGCAACTGGTGACTCACGAAAGAACTTACGCACCTGGTAAAAAAATTAGAAGCTGCGATTGTTCCTAACCGATACAATCTAATAACTATCCCCCCCAAATAATGAATATTTTCCTAGCTTTGCTTTTGGAATCTGGAAAGGGTTATTAATGGTTATTATTTATATTCCTTCGGGGAATAGACTCTAATTATTAAAATTTACGTTAGTTTATTTGGGCTTCCTTGGACGTTGGCAAGTATTAGGCTATAAGAGTTCGCTTACTCCAAAATTTAAACCCCACACCTGACACCACTTTTATATATGTCGTAGAATTGTTCATAGTCTGGTCCAATAATTATTCTAGTCCTTGATCTGGACTCACCGCTTTTGTTTAAGTCGATGGTATTGACCCTATGACTCAATCTACGATCATATATATATATATATATATATATATATATATATATATATATATAGGAAGGCTTTAATTCCGACTGAACGTGCGAAAGCTGGTTAGAGGCGTGTTGTGCCGTAGCCAGGATTCTCACTATAAAAGTCCCACTTGTTACTGGGGGGAGGTTTGTGATTGTTGAATTCTAAGAGTGCAAAATACAGGTTGAAAAAATTAGCCGGAGGGATTCTTAATTAAAGTCTTGCCAAGGATAAGTAAAAAAGGAGGAGCCACAAATAAACACGTACAGAAAATAAACTTTACTTTACACAAATATAATAATTAGCAATAGTTAAACGGGCAAAATTAAGGATTAAATATTAAACACTGACGTTAAGCGTCTAGATTTATAATGACTCAATGGGAGTATCAATCACCGTTAATTAAATAGGTAATTTAAGAATAGAGGGACACTGGGTTTACAGATTACCATTAATTGTGATGGATTGGAGAGACGACTACTCAAGTCCAGACGGGGTGGTTCGGGTGGGGTTAACACGAGTTCTCGGGAAGAGGGGGGATAAGACGACGGGTTCGGGTCTGCTGGCTGTAGTTCCGGTTAGTTCACTCCTAACTGGATGTGTCACTAACAAATAGTAACTTCCAGTAACTATTTGGATGTTCCTTTTCTTTCTCAAGTTACGTTGAGCAACAGAGCGTATTCTTCTAGTCACAGACTCTGCGGGGCGGGATTTACTTCAGAAACACTTTGAGACAGCTACCAAGTTGTCTCGGCGCTGAGTTGTCAGTCGATACGTTACGGCAACGACTCTCGTTCAACGTGAGGGTTACGCGTTACGCGAGTAAGTTTGGGACACTGCTGTAAAGGGAAGAACGGCGATGTTATTTATACCGCGTATTGTGGGAAATCGAGAGAGAGATTCCATTCACGAAATTCGCTTATCGCAGCGCCTTCAGGACAATCTCAATGGTATCACAAAGAAGGCAAATAGAATTTAGGCTTCTCTGTGAGATAGGCCTTCTTTTGTTAGACTTCATGTCGCCAGTTGGGGGAAGGGTGGGGGGGGGGGGGAAGAGGAGACGAAGGTCAACTCAAACGACAAATTTCTTTCGTTCCCACGATTGTCTGGCGGCATGCGAGTATGTACGTTCCATACCCTCACATTACCCTATTAATGACTAAACAGCTTTCTAATTGACTAGATTATTACAAGCAGGACTAACGTTGGTTCTCTTTACTAATAAAAAATGTTTCCCCGATCTCTTCAGTGGATGGTTCATGCACCACACTTAAAAGAAAAGGTGTATTTCTCAAAATTAGTTTTTAAGTTATTTCCCCTACAACCGAATAATCTACCAATCATGCCATAATAAATATAGGGAGTAAGTGACATTAACTAAAAAGTTTATTCAATTAGTGAACTTTATTATGTTGCCAAATAAGTTGGTAACATTCTGTTCCATGCAATTAACAAAAACTGTCTCTTTCACGCTTTTCCTCTTCGTTTCTTGTCTTTCTTCCCTGTGCACTGGAGGGCTTTGACATGATTTTCATCTCACCTTTTACACATTATGGAAGTTTGTTGCCGTAACAGCAGTTAAGAGCGGCACGCTGTCATTGTCACTTTTTAAAATAAAGTTCTTAAAAAAATGCATGAAGCTTGACGCTGCCTGACCATGGGTTACTTGGTTAGTCTTATTAAGGGGGGGCGATAATACGCTAGTTAGTTCGATGGAAAATTATAACATAGGACATGTTTAATAGATTATATATTTAAGTTGCTGTGGGCTTTTTTTTTTTGCATTTGAGAAATAATTGTATTATGAAGAAATAGTTTTTTTCCATCATTTGTGGTGCTCATATGGATTGTTCCCGGTCTTAGCTTAGCATTTGCCTATTCCGCCTATGCCAGGGCTATCCTAGCCATTAAAAATAAAAGCATTTTAAGAGTGTTCAGATCGGCCGTAAACCCCCTACTAATTTATTTTATCTCTTTAATTAAAAACAACTTTATCTTATTAACTATCAATCATATCGGTAGTGGTGTTCTCGCTGATCCTCAACTGCCTAGCTAATCAGCTCCGAGACCGTGAGTGTTAAGCTGTAGAGAACCCTCAAGGAGCATACACACTTTGCCAAGTGATTTATATTTTTAACATTTTTATTCAAACATTTTAGAATTTAGCAGGTTATTCATAAATATGTATGATAATAATGTGTATGCTGGTAATATGTTTGAATGTTTTATTATTACAAGTATATTTGAATTACGTAATATTTTACTAAATGGTGTGTAATTAATAAAATGATATGCTTTCTAAAATCAGTATTTAACCAATGTTTCTTATTTCAGCTTAAATGTATAACAATTCTGTATTCATTACCGTTCTAAATAAAGAGCATGACTAAAGGAAAACTTAAAGAGGCACATATAATACAGTTCAAGTTCTCAATAGCTAAGGGTTATCACAAGTATAAAATGGTAAAAAGAAAATTGGTAAAAGATATGCAGTTCAAACTACTATAAAACTATATCAAGAAACCAAGAGCTTTGTACCAAACAAGATTAGTCGCAGAACAGATCTTCCAACACCTATAGAATACAGATCTATCAGTTGGGTTTCACTACAAAATCGTAGCTACAACAGGAAAAAACTCTTAAGTGAGCCAAATGCCATGAAAATTAGACATGAACGATGGCCAAAGTTATTTGGTCATATGAAAGTAATGATCAGGTAAATAAGATAGAATATTGCATTGTTTGTTTTCTATTTAATTCATGCAATGCCATGTAAATAAATCTTGGAAGATAATTATTTAGAAATTTAACGGCTTGGACCAACTTTGCCGATTTTCGGCGAAGAGTTGGAAAGGCATTTCACCCTGATTGTGTGGTACTGTGAAGCATGTTTTTATGACAGGGAAGAATGAACTCCACAACTTATACCACTTTGTTGTCAGAAGTTTTAGAGCAATCTATCCAGAAATTGCATCTCATAACACCAAGAAATGAAGTTATATTTCAGCAAGACAATGCATCATGCTGTGTAAAAAGACACAGCAAGAATAGGTTTGGAGAAATGGGGATCACCCCTATAGCATAGCCAGCACAGAGCCAATAGTTAAATCTTATAGAACAGTTGTGGGAGGGATTGAAAAGACAATAAGAAGTACCAAAAGTAAAAATAAAAAAGAACTGTGTGAAAAATTACAAGCTGAGTGGAGAAGGATATCATCAGAATATAGGCCAAACAACAAGGAGAGTCAAGTAAAATGGAGGAGATCAGTCGGCGGAGCGCCACGCGAGTGTGCCCGATTCGAAAAAGACAAAAAGCGATCTGAAACCGCCAAGGAGTTTGGCTGCAAGTCCACTGTAACAGTCCCGGGGATATGTCACGCAACTTTAAGTACCCATCGTCCGTCTTCCATATTCTTTGCCAGGAACCTCGGATGGCTGGCCTGATTCGTTCCATGTAGTAAGTGCAATGAAGAGTGAAAGGCTGGTCTGGTAGCCCAGTCCTCGCGGGCACTTTGGCACCCCCAACAATGCGTTCATTCTCTGCAATCAATACATTTCCAGGAACCTAGCAGAAGATAATCTCGACATTTCCTTTATTCCCAGCAACCGTAGAATCCCAGAAACCTCGAACCACCAAGAGGTGCGGAAATTCCAATGCCCCGAGAGCACTCAGGGTGTTTTGTGATTCCCTATAAATAACAATCTGGTATCAGAACCTGACTGGACGCTTTATCTTCCCTACCGAATGTGTATTGCAACCAGGTTGATCATAAAGAAAGACGCAGCACCTACTAGAGCCCGGCTGACTTCACCAGGAGGAATACGGCGTGGCAGAGACCTTCTCTTCGGACTTGGAGCAATCCGTGTACACTAGCACAGATCCAACGTGACACAAAGTGTGCTCCAAAAAGATCAGACGCAATACTCCGGGGCTGTATAAGCTTTAGGAGCAGAGGCATGGCGATAGACAGGCCCCACGAAAGGAGGATAAAGTCGGTGCGCCGCACCAGGGCCCATAAGAGTCTAGGGGCCCCATGAATATCAAAGTTCAAAATTGAACATAACATAACAATTTCACGGATGACAAAAGCCAAAAGGGCTTATCAAAGGTCATCCGCATCCGTCAAAACCCACCCACAAAATGCATCCATAGGATTAAGTCAGACCATGCATCTACAATATACAATTTAAACAATCCATAGGATTGTGTCAGATCATGCATCTACAATATACAATCTAAACCGTCCATAAGAGAGGGTCAAAAACAAAAAGCATCATCATCAGGGCAAGACAAAATCAAAATCCCCAAAAATATACAATAAAAGAAACTGCACCCAGAGAAATGAGACGAGAGACCCACCTGCACACCAAAAAGTAAGAAGTTAACCCTCCATCCCCATATAATCATCTAATCTGTGCTTGCAAATATTCAAGTTTGGACTGTCTACTGTCTCACGTGGTAAACTATTCCAATAATCTGCCACTTTATTATTGAAAAAATAATCTCTAACATCCAGTCTGCATCTAGTCCTATTACTACCTTCTAACTCAAAAACTTGCTGAAATCCAATTTATCCATCCCAGAAAATACTTTAAAAAGCTCAATCATATCTTCCCTCGCCCATTTTCTTTCGAATGAGAACATATTTAGTACCCTCAGTTTATCTTCATATTCAAGGTGCTTCAGGGAAGGTATTTTTTTTGTTGCCCTCCTTTGTACTGACTCGAACAGGTTGATATCATGTCTAAAACGTGGTGACCATGCTTGTATACAGTACTCTAAATGTAGCCTAACATAAGAGTTGTATAGTTTAACGATAACCTCCTTACTCTTGTAGCTAACATCCCTTTTTAATCTATCCTAGTACCCTATTTGCTCTATTTTTGACTCAATCTACTATTATTCCTAAGTCCTGTTCATCTTCAACTAAATTAAGCCAATGCCCATCCATCTTGTAGCTGAATTCCCCATTATCTCTTCACATGTTCATAACTGCATTTATTAAGGTTAAAAGTCATCTGCCACTTCTGAGCCCAAGCCAGTAACTTATTTAAGTCACCTTGCACTTTAAAGCTACCCTCAACTCCTTTGACTACAGCTGCCAGTTTAGTGTCATGCAGCAAAAATTGACACTTTGCTATTTACACCCTTCCCTCCCCATAGAAACATTTGAACCCATTATGTGTGTTTTGATATCCTTGCCTACTCGGATTCTGAGAGTAGATAAAACATCTCAATCCACCTATCTCTAAAGCACCCCTTTAGCCTATATACCTTCTACTCCTCTGTGCTGGCTTTCCTTCACTGCCCCACCCTGAGCCACGAAATTTCCCTGACCACTCTCAGAACCTAGTTTCCTGCCCGCAAGGACCTAATTACACTATCCAACTCCTGCCACAAAACCTCAACCCCATCCCGGCTCAGATAGAGCCCATCCATCGCATACAATCCCTTATTTTCCCAGAGCACTTCCATAGATCTACAAACACTATTCCCGTCTCTTCACACAGGCCTTTCACGCGTAATGTAATATTTTCATTTTTATAAGTAACTGGATTTTTAATGTTGAAAAGGAAAAGCTGACAATTCTCATTATATTTTTTTTCAGAATCTGCCCATCTGAAATATGTCTGCATAAATCAGGAGAACAAAAGAAGAAAGAAAAAAAAAGGAACGTGATGACACTGAAAGAAGAGGATTATAGACACTCTTTCAAGTATGTATGAAAAGAAAACAAGCTAATGTGGAAACATATACGGATGCAAATTTGGAAGAAGGGGAAAGTGTAGGAGGCAGTCGTAAACAAGAGAGCCTATATGGAAATGAGATAGAAGATAGAAGCCTATAAAGAAACAAATTCGGCGGCATGTACGAGGGGCGGTGAATAAGTTTGGCAATTCGGATATAAGGAAACGAGATATGAGGAAAAGTGTTTTATTATTTTTCAATATAACTACCCTCGACTTCAATGCACTTGCGCCACTTGTCCCTGAGGCTTCGAATTCCCGACAACCAGAAATCTCCTGACTGCTGTTCAATTCACTCCTGGACGGCGAGCTGGACATCTTGATCGTCCCCAAACCGGCGTCCACGCAGTGCATCCTTGAGCTGGCGGAATAAAAGGTAGTCGCTAGGGGCCAGACCTAGACTGTAGGGGGGGGATGGTTGAGCTCCTCGAATCCGCACTCGCTCAGGGCAGCTTGTGCAACTCTGGCCTTGTGGACTTTGACAACGTTGAAGTCGATATTGGGGCGTGACGTTTCTAGGGACATAACGGGCAGATACCTTGGTCATGGCCAAATTGTCGTGGATGATGTTGATAACACTTCCATGTGATATTCCAAGTTCTCGCTCGATTTCTTCGACCTTCACCCGTCGATTTTAGAGGATCATCCTCTCCACACGGGCCACATTGTCCCGTTGGTCACATGTGATGGGCTGCTGGACTGGGGTCATCTTCAAGAGACTCACAACTATGGCGGAACTCCCTATTCCAGCGAGCAATGGTTGCAGAGGAAGGGGCGGTGTCGGTGTACACTGCAACCATGCGTTCATGGATCTCTTTTGCATTTTTGCCTTCCTTGGTCAAAAATTTGATCACTGCGCGGTGCTCAACCTTCTCCATTGTTGAAAAATTTGTGACTGACGACCTGCGATCAGCTACTGCTTCTTAAATAGACGAGGCAGAAGCGTGCGGATGCAGGTTCTGACTTGTCATAACACCTCCACAAACAGCCATCCCCCTTCCTCTGTTTTGCCCTACCGATTCGCAAAACTTATTGACCGCCCCTCGTTCAAATACGATGGACATAGATATTAATTTAGAACCTGGACCTGTTGGAGCAGATAAGAAAGTAGATTCCAAAAATCAAGCAGACAGTGCAACAGAAATTCCTAAAACAAGTAGTGAATCAATGGAAGTAGTAAAAGATAAATTTGAAAAAAATAGCCCTGCGCTTGTCGGGCTTAACATTAGGTTCCTCACAACAGAATTTCCTTCTCAATCAGACATAGAGAATTATGTTACCAGAGGTCATATTGACTTTCCTTTAACATTGCCTAAAGATGGTAACAATCAAACATTTTCAGAAGGTATCCTGAAGTTCAGAAACATTAATGCAGAACAGCATACCCGAGACTGGCTTGTCTGGAGTCAGCATAAATAGTCACTATATTGTTTTCCGTGCCTGCTATTTTGGAACAGTGTTTGCTGCAGGCTGAGTACTACATCTAACTCTGCATTTGCTACAGCTGAAGGCTGGCCAGCCAGTGCTAAGTGGCGGAAATTATATAACAGGGTTCCCGAGCATGAAAAGAGTAATGGGCATAGGAAATTCTATCTAGCTTGGCGTGAATTAGAAAGACGTCTGTCATTGCAAGATGGTATTGAGAATCTTCTAGAAGCATCAATTAAAGTGGAATCGGAAAAATGGCACAACCGTTCGAAACGAATTATTGATGTTACCACACTCTTAGGAGAACGTGGCCTTGCTTTACAGGGTTCTTCGCACGCATTGGTGACTCAAATAATTAAAACTTTTCAGGTCTGATAGAGTTGCTTTCCCACTGGGACCACATTCTAAAGAAACATGTGCTAAAGGTAGAAGAGTCGCAGAAAAAGAGTGAAAGACTGCAAGTACATTACCTCTCTAATGAGTCCCAAAATGAATTCATTTCAGAATGTTCTGATCTTGTTAAGCAGCACGTTTTGGGAGAAAGGCAGTCTGCAAAGTACTATGTAATAATAGTAGATTCCACACCAGATTCATCTCATGTTGAGCAAACAACATTCCTTTTGCGTTACCTAGTTCGCCATGAATCACGATTTGAAATTGTGGAACGATTTCTGAAATTTGTAGATTGTAATGACAAAACAGGAGCTGAAATTGCTCAAATTATTACTGAAACATTGGAAAATCATGCTATTCCACTTACTGATTGTAGGGCACAAGGTTATGACAATGCGGCAAACATGTCAAGCAAATACAATGGTGCACAAGCAATAATAAAAAAACAGTGCCCTACTGCTATATTCTCTCCTTGTGGTTGCCACACACTGAATTTATGTTGTAATGATGCTGCTGAATGTATTCCAGAAGCAATCACCTACTTCGGAACTATACAAAAAATATGCACCTTATTCAGTTGCAGCCCCAAAAGGTGGAAAATATTGGCCAAGCGTATTGATGTTCGCTTCATGGCATATCTGGCACCAGATGGTCAGATCGAGTTGAGAGTGTATAGCCATTTGTAGCTCACCTTCCAGGGGTTAAGTTGACTTTGGAAGACCTGCTAGAGCTGAATCTTACTCCAAAAAACAGGAATAAAATCCATGGAGCTATATGTCATGCCAGTTCCTTCACCTGCATTATAATGTCAGTCGTATGGTACAGAATACTGGTCCCTATTGACTTTTGCAACAAAGTCACCCAAGCTAGTGATGCGACTTTAGATATGGAAGTTGCAAATATAGAAAGCTTGCTTGCACAACTAGTGGCTCTCCGGGACAGTTGAAAACCAATGTGGAATCAAGTTAAGCTTATTGCATCTAGCCTGCAGATAGAAGTAAAATTGTTTAGTGAACGTAGTACCACTGCCAGAAAAAGAACAAAATTCCATGATGAGGATACACCTGATGAAAATGTGAATGAAATGAACGAAGCAGATAAATCCTCTGACGAAGCCCACTTCCGAAAGCACATATCTTATGTAGTATTGGATAATGTTATTGGAGGGCTTACACTTCGTTTCAATGCAGCTAAACAGATTTCTGACACCTTCAGCTTTCTTTGGAACTACCAAAAGATGTCAGACGAGGAATTAAAGCGCAAAGCAGCTAAACTAGCGGAGAAGTATTCTAAAAACATCAGCAGTGAAGACCTCGTGCAGGAAATGAATCGCATAACAATGGTTCACAATGCCAATTTTGGTAGAAAACAGTTGGGTGCATTGGAACTGTTAAATGCTTTGGCAGAGTACATATTAGAAAGTATATTTCCCAACCTCATTGTCAGTTTGAGGATGTTCCTTACAGCACCAGCCATAGTAGCATCAGCAGAAAGGAGCTTCAGCAAGCTTAAGCTCATCAAAAATTATCTCAGGTCTACCATGGGTCAGGGTCGCATGAACAACCTGGCTAGGCTCAGTATTGAGTCTGACATTGCAAAACATATAGACTTTTACACTGTAATTCGTAGCTTTGCCAAGACAAAGGCACGCAAGGCAACCATGTTTTAATAAAATTAGTCTATTTACTAAGTTTACTATCATTTATATATTTCCTGTAAACTGTAGCCTTTATGAAACAGCGAGCATTCAGGTGATGAATGATTTAGGTATATTTGTAAATAATTAATGATATGGACATGCATTAAGTCTGAATTGTGATTAAGATGTACATTTACGTATATGACTACTATTGGTTAGTATATAAGTAGGCTTACTAAAAATTCCAAATGGCAAATTTGATTTTAATTTTTTTCCATTATTATGTATGAAATGCTTGTACATTTTTTAAAATACAGGGAGTTTTTGCTAAATTCTTGTCCTTCTATTACTGGTATTAGGGTTATAGAATTATTAAATTTGTTTTGCTATGAGAATTGCTATACTATTAATGTTAAATTTGATATATAATTGTGAAATTCACAAAGCAACTGTGTTATGTGTATTCTTTGAGATCAGCCTGAGACATTTTGAAATTAACTCATAACATTGGTAAATGGTTATAATGTAAAACTATAATAAATAAAGCATATCATTTTCTAGTTATAATATTGAAAAGCTGATGAAGGTCTTAATCATTTATGATTTATAATTTATAAGGGGAGGGGAAAAAAGGCCTTCCACCAGCACATTTTTTTCCTCTCAAGGGCCTTGGCGATTGATAATCAAAGCCCTTACCCTCCAGGGTTCCGTCGTGAGCAAAACCAGAGGTGTCACCGGCCCGAGACCTCCACCGAGCTCTCGGAGAAGTTCCCTAGCTCTAAGCCCGAATGGCTTGGGGTATGACTGGCGTCTCTCGGCGGCATAGGCACCGTCGAGATCAACTTCGGATGCAATGAAAGACGTTGGCAACCGAGGGAGACGCCAGGCTAGGGTGTATAAGCGGATAATACACTGTATAAGTTCCAGGACAAATAATTCTCCCTGGCATCAAAAAGCACGCTCTAAATAGGAAATGTACAGAAGCTTAAATACGGCATCAATATTCAAGCTTGGGGCGAATCAGGAATGATAAAACCACATAAGTTGTAGCCCATATTAGTACCCTAAGTGCTGAACTTCACGGAACGAAAAATGTCAATGTCGCAGGTACAAGAGTCTCTATGGCTGCAAATATGGGAATCCCAAGTGAGGAGATGGTCAAAAACAAGACCAAGGAAACTGTGCGAGTCGACAATTCCAGGCGAGACCAGTTTAGGAACAAGTCTAGTTCGGGATGGGACCGTAGGTAATGAGACTAACTTAATCTTGTCTAAGTAAATTCGAAACCTCTGCGAATTAGTATATTATGAATGCGGTTTAATGCTTGTTAGATTCGACAGTCTATTGTTGACATCAAGACCTAAACAAAAGAGCTCTAAATGTCGTCTACGTAGAGTGTAGCGAGAACAGCTTCCAGCAGCACCGATGTGATACGTCGATGCACAAGGAAACGCCTATTGAGGTACCCAAGCATACACGGAATTGATAATCTCGAAGGAATTCAGGTATGAAAATTCAGGGACTTTCCTTCGCCCCCATCATATGGAAGGTCTCCATGATATTATAAGCCTTCTCCAAATCTTATGTAATTCTCCTGACAAAGGAAGCCCTCGCTGATAACATTTTCCAGTAGGAGCAGAGCATCTAACGTGGAGTAGAATTTTCGGACACCGCATTGTGCTGAAGGAAAAGTTACTCGATCATTTACCAATTTCTCCATCAACCTGCGCATGCAGGAAATTGAAAAAAAAATGGGCGGAAATCGGTTGAGGTTGAGTGATCTATCCACGAGTTGTAAAAATAGAGCACATAAGCCAGATTCTGATTAACAAATGTACCAAATCGAGGTGTCGAAGTATGACATACGGAATACCGTTGCCGCCGGATCAGAGTCAGTGTCCGCGCATGAATTGAGAGTGGAATGCAACTCACTTAATGTAAAGATGTCGTTGAAGGATTCTCCGCTTCTAGTTAAAAAAGCCCAGTCGGCGGCCTTCAACGACATCACTACGTGCATTGAATTTTGGCAGAGCAGTATTACGGATAGCGAATGTGAAGAAAGCGATGACGAAAGAACCCACCAAGGAAACGAGGTCCGAGATTGTGGTCCCGTTCTCCTGGAGAATTGGAAGAAGGTACTTCGATAACTTGCCCCGAATCCTTTTGAATCACTTCCACACCTCTGCCAGAGAATTCATCCTGTTAAGTGAAGACACGTTCGGCCACTAAAAATAGCGGCGGGGGTTCTTCAAAACAGCGAAGCTAACCCTAGCTCGATGAAATCGTTCGGGTGGCGCTTTTTGTGCATGTAGGTGCATTGCCTCTGTCTGGGGGCTGTCTGACACTCGACCGACTACCAACAAAGCTGAAGGCGTGGAAAATGGCCAGACGTTTTTGGAATTGTAATTAGACCCAAGTTGCCAGAGAACTCAACGGCTTCATCAAACAACTTAAACTCCTTGACTGGGACAGAGTAATCAGTCATTTCCTGAAATCAGACCACCGCATAAGTTCCAAGGACGACCGGAACGATTTTCTAGTCGGTAGAAGCCCAGAAAGTGATAGTTACATGGAAGGGTGGTTACTACCATCGAGGGCTTAAACCACATTCCACCAAAAGGCTGTGCATTTGGAGAGCACAGAAACAGTACATGAAACGGTTCTCGAATTGATGAGTAAACGCATTTACATTTAGGATATCTATCTCCAGCCCGTCGATCAAGTTGGCAAGACCTGACCCCTGGAATTGATCGTGTAGTCCTTCCCGGAAGAAAGAAAGGGTCTCGGCCTCCGTGCCACGACGTGGAGAAATTCCCTCGCGTTGAAGTCGGCTGACAGTGGAATGTACGCTTAAATAACAGTATACTTCCTCCCAAGGTGTAGCTACAACGCCATTGCCTGGAAAGAGGTATTTATAGCAAATAGAAGAACAGAGACATCATGCCGTTTGTAAATCGCGCATCCTCCTGCCTAACCCCCATCCCGTTGTGCTAAGGGTTATAAAACGTTTATACCCCGTGAGAGTTGGCATGGGCTAGAAAAAAAAAAGCTAACGAAGAACGGGATGAGACGAATCTCAGCATGTTCTTCCAGCTGGTCTGGAGTTCATGGCAATTCTATCTAAGGAATATGATCTACAGGGGCCCCTCTTTGAAGAGAAGACCATCATTGAAATGGCCGTACCTTTCCCAGAGACAGAATCCATGCACTATTTGCCGCACGGCGCTGTCGCTATCGAGGACGACCACTTTTAGGTGGTTGCATCACGTGAATCTACCAACTCTGTGCAGACACGCATCCTTTTGCAATTAAGGGCCACGGCTATAGCAATGCCTCTGGGCATTCCTATAATAAAAACCTCATGGGAAACTTAAATATATATATATCATCATTTATTATGTATAAAATTCATTCAATTATTTTACTTTAACTTTGTTAATTTAATCTTCCAATTAATTTATTTCAACTTTTTAAAATTAAATCATTTTATATTAAACTTAATAATCAATTAATTCATTTATTTTACTTGTCAATTCAATTAAAGTATACTGTTCCAAACAACATCTCTTAAATTCCACACACAAACAAACAAACACACGTTCCCAGCTCGATCAAACTAGCACGCTATTCCACCCACTCGACTCGCAGCTTTCTTCGTATAAAGGTCGGTAACCATTCCTTCTACAATTATTCATTTACCTCCAAACAAATCATACTTAGTTAATTCCATTTTCTCTCACATTTCCTTGCAAACGACCATACGAGAGTGGATCCTAATTATATTTACTTCTCATTGCAGCCCCAATTCAGTCCATCATAGATACTCTATATTACTACACTATATTATATATTATTTACTTTATTGTTTCACCATATTATTCCACCATACTAAATTCACATACTTCAAGTCTCTTCGCATCTTTTTACTGTAAATCATATGTTAAAATATCTTACATTGTATACCTAACCTACTTATCTCATTGTACATTCGTTGATTTTATGAATATATTTATATTTGTGTAATTGTCTTTCTTGAAGCCCAAGTCATTATTCCCAAATTTATTTCACTGTCGCCTTAAGCCTAAAACTAACGGCAGACAACTTCAATCAAACAAATTTATAGTTATGGTTTTCGAAACGCTATTTAGGCTGATTTATTAACAAGATAAATCACATAGATAACCATACACTATACGGTCACATGAGGTGCGGGCTCTTATTTTAGCCGATCTTAGATGTAATCAATCAGTTCTACAAGGGCATCGCCCTAACATGGGAGGTAAAAGTTCTAGGGAGGCCATTTCCAAATTCCCCCAAAGGAGGACATTGAGTATGAGAAAGGAGGAAAAGGGACCAAAATGGAAAACACCACCACAGCAGGCACTATGGCATGACTATTTTGCACATGTATGCTGTCTAATTATATTATCCATACATACATTTATATAACCTAGCATAAATTTATTATCGAAATATATACATTTTTCCTCCAAATGAAATAGAATGCTAACCAAATTGCAATACTCTTCTACATACTTTACAAACTCAGACATACTCACCATACTGTATATCGCCAGGTCTGGATTATTGAGTGTGTTAAGTTTATGTTTGGCTGTAGAAGCATGTTGATCAAAAGGCTCCTTTTCCTTTACTCCCTATCTCCACTTCACACCGGTATAATGTACAAAAATCATGATTTTCATCTTTTCTGTTTGGCAATAAATGTATGCTCTTTTTCCTATTCAGGACTAAAAGAAGTCTTTCTTTTCGGCATTTCACTATTCTACACACAGCCTATTACCGCACTATCAGTAGTTACCGCGATGTTGAGCAGACTGATTGTTTATCATCAAAGCTCCCGATTCATACTCGATACTTTCACGTCGATTGTGTTGCCAAGTTGCAAAGTAATACCTATTATATGTTATAAATACATTAATGGTTAATGTGACCTTTAGCATACAGTTTATATTTTAGTTTTCGGTGTATTTTTAGTTAATTTCTATGAAAATATTTTACGAATTTTCCTAGAGCCCCAAAACGGGGACAATTTAGCATCCGGCTTGATGTGGTGCCTGACGGAGGACAGAGGGTTGGGCCAAAAGTCGGACGTCTGACCATCCTAGATAGAACCCGCAGAAGAATTCCGAATAGGGGCGGAAACGATCTCTGCATGTATGTCTAAACATGTCAGGAGCAGAGGGTGCCTTATTAACAATTAACGTATAGGACTTCCCAGGTCGCACTGGGCGGGGCAGAAACAAGTATTAACCTTGCGAAAAGTGAATCGGCCCGTAGCCTGAACGGTCATGACCGATTTTTCCAATAGATACGCGCCGCATTTCTTCAATGAAGCAGGGCGCGGCTCTCTGCATTTGCCATACACGATGAGGAATTATCGTATACGAACTTGAGGAAATTCATAAAGAATTCGGGTAAACCCTACTTTGCAACGTCTATACGATAAATTCCTATGGCCAATGCGGTAGCAGTAGTAACACATCCGCAGCAGTAACACGGTTGCCTTCACGCTGTACCGATAGCCAGCGGCACGCAACGATTTGGGGAGCATGTCACGGTCGAACGTGACGAGGAGTGTATGAGGTTAGTTCCTCATATAAACCACTCCTTTCACGAAGTTCATGGTGGAGTGTGGATTCATATTCAATAGTGAACCATTAAGTGTCAGAAGGGCACTAATCATGGTGACTCGGAAGGTTCCGACGCATTCGCGCCAGAAGGCTTCCGTCAGAGAAACGGGTCACCTTCAACTCTCTACCAATCAAGCTAGCTAATGCTCTCATCTCATCCAATGGATCATGTTGTCTTTGGTCAACTTGCTGCCATCTGTAGAGCAAGTAACTAGAAAGCATTTGAAGACAGCGGGCTCGAAAACGCCAGGTAGTCTCTTGAATAATGGCCTCAACGTAAGCGAGGCTCCGCCCGGCGCACTTGCTACTTCAGTATTTGTCGGGGTATCCCCACCCGAGCGCGCATTGGCGTCGGACGTGACGATCTTGGCAGGGTCGCATGCCAAAGTTACAGCGGGAACGTCCTTCACCTGAGCCCCTACAGAAGGAGAGGAACCCCTAGTCCACGTTGTCTTCTTGTTCTTTTTCTTTTAAGGAGAGGACGGTGGGGAGGGAACAAAGAAGCGGACTCAGGTTCATTGTTTGCCACCGAGCCCGGCTTATATATATATATATATATATATATATATATATATATATATATATATATATATATATATATATATATATATATATATATAGTGGCGGCTGGTGCTCATTAAGTCTGGTGGGGACAGTCAAATAAGTTTTAAACTACACAACCGGTGACCACCCATATGATATTATAACTTTTGGTAATAGACTTGTACACTATGTATTACACATTACATAAAAAATATAATAGTTACATTTATTTATATAAATATTCTCTTCAGTTTTTCTTGAAAACAAATTATAATATACAATCACATTCGTTTGGAAAGAACGATGCAAACATTTTGTCAGTTTTGCGTCATTGTATTTCTTAACATTGTTTTGATCCATTTCAGAGTGCTAAAGTAACGCTCAAAATCGGCCGTAGACACAGGCGTGATTAAAACAATCTTCAATAACTTTTTATACTTCTGAGAAAGCGTCAACAAGTTTATTTTCATTTAGGAATCACAAACACGAGGAATACTACTGAAACCTTTGTTAGAATACATAACTTTTAATTCAGATGACATTTTTACTTTGTGCAGCATCAGTGGCGGATCAAAGATATAAATTCTGGGAATGTTTATGATGTGGACAAGCGACAGATCATCGTCTACGAATTTAGCCCTACACTCCATTTCCTCGCACGTGGTATTAACCAGCGCCAGGAAGATAATTGGTCCTGCACGAGTGCCTTGTGGCACTCCGCAGGTATTTAACGCAGTGGAGACAGCCAGTGAGGAAGCTGGACACGAAAGGGATGACTGATAGGCAACATCCCAGAGCAATGAGGTCAGCGATGTCTGTTATAATCGACATAGTCGAATGCTTTCCTGAAATCTACCAGGATTATATTCGTGATGTTCGGCGATCGATCGTCCAATCCCTTGTGAATTTCATCTAGTAGGTAAATGAGATAGTGGCTGGTAGATCTACCTTTCATATTACCTTACTGGCGCTGGTCGATATTGCTTCGTATGTCTGCTAATATCACCCTCGCTACCAGCCCCTCTAATATTTTACCCAGATCTGGTGTTAAAGATGCCGGTCGCAGCTCTCCCATCTCACTAACCACCTTCACCTTCGGTAATGGAGAGATAGTCGCTTGCTTCCATCTGTCAGGAAGGACTCCACTACGGAGGCTTACATTGAAAATGTGCGTGAGAGGGAGGCTAAACTCGTATTGCAAACTCCTTTAATAGCTTCTTAGGGATGTCGCCAGGAGGTGAAGCTTCACCAAGGTTGATTTTAAGGAGAATGTGTTGGAGAATAAGATAGGATAGGTCGTGCGTAATGTTGATTTTATGGATGAAGAGAAGGGGTGATTTAGATGAGGATGCTAATGATCTGTGCCAGATTGTTTGGCAAACGCTTTTTTTCTATTTTTCTTCTTCTTCTTCTGTTGTCTATTAGATTGTATATGTAGCATTTAAGCCTTTGTTATCATTTGCTCATTTGAGCTTTTTTATCATTTGTTTGTTTTGCGTGTGTTTTTTTGTGCCTTTTCTCTCATATTTTACTTCAGGTTTTTCATATTTATTTTGTCTTTTTCATTTTTCATTTCTGGTTCATCATCTTTCTATTCTGTTTTTTTTTATGGTCTCATTGGTTGACTATTCAAATTGTTTATTCTGGTTATTAAATCTTTGGTTTATTTCAGTTGTCTTTTTCGGTTTTAGGATGTAGCTTGTATTAATATTCCGCAGTCTTTTTTTCTGCTTCCGTCAAATCGTTGCCTATATCGGATTTTACGGATTTCTTGATCAGGTAGAGTTATTCTGTTTATCTCCTCTTGTGGTAAAGTTTCGTATATTTTGTTTGATATGCTTTTGTTGCGCACTCATGCAGTACTTGTTCATTGTTGTTCATCGGTGCAGTTTTACCGGTGTGAGTAAATGGCATCTTCTCTTGTTTGGGATGAACCTGGTACCCCAGTTTTGTATCTCTTTTTTTTTTATCTGAGTATTTGTAAATGTTTGCGTGGATATTATTGGGTATATCATCTCGCAGTGGACGAGGGCCATGTAAAGCTTCCTCTTCTTTCCGCTTGATAAGTTTTCAAATCTTTGTAGCGCTGTCAGTACGGTTTTTGCTTCGAAACCCTTTGTGTTAAGTGTGAGGTATATCCTTTTGCTTCAGTTTGAATCCTAAGACTAGCCCTTCTGTGGCATACATCTCCATCTACACTTATTGTTGCTGTCTTTCTCCGATTTACGGGAAAAGCTTGAATTTATTTTTGTTTGTTTTATTTTTTTTCTTTCATAATTGTTTACCTTTTTTATTTCTCTTGATGTTATTTATGCAATATCTCCTAGATTTTTCTCTCGCTGGTAATTATTTGTCTGATGTCCTCTGCTAGTTGTATGCACATCACACTTCATGTGTCGGTTGTGACAGATCACTGCTTTACAGGGTGTACAGAGTTAAACTCAGAGACACGTCTTTAGGGACACCAGCTTGCAACTTGAATGATGATGATGTACGCAATTTTCGAAAAGAGATGTTATAGTGGAAGATATAGTGGGTGAAAAAATTAAAGATGGGGGGGGGAGAGTTGCCCTAGTAGGGAGGGCATCACTTTATTTTTAGTTACTTTTTCCTTTATTTGAATATTTTATTTTTGTCTTTATGTTTTCGTTTGTTTGTAGTGTTCTTCTTACTGTATTTTTGTGTCTTCTTCTCTGTCTTTTTATTGTAGTTTAATACTTTTGTTGGTTTTTTAGCATTCAAGCCTTTGAAAGCTTTTTTGCCGACAACGTAGTATTTGTAGTCACATTTTTCTTGTGTGGATGTATTGAATTGTGTGTTGTGTTTTGTCGCTGTTATGTGTACATTGGGGTTATGTTATTACGTGTACAAAGTTTTGTGCTCGGGAACCGGCTTCTGCGTGAGGCTTTCGCCCGTAGCCACGCAGGTATGTTCAACCTGCCGCCTGCTCCCTGGAGTTCTGGAATGATATCGTCCGTTAAAGCGGACCAGATCTTCTTGCCCAGTTTCTGGGTGACGACATTGATGGGCTCCAAGCGTTTCCTCCGATGCAGGACGCTTTGCCTGACATGGTCACGCCTTCTTACTTTATTAATAAGCAGAGAGGCAGTGTTCTGGACACGCTGGAGCCTTTTCATAGAGGTTTTGTTAGCCGCTTGGGACACCACTGCGGGGTAGATCAGCATAGCCCGGACATACATCATATATAACTTTCTGATGTTAGCCGAGCTAAGATTTCTAAACCTGAATAGCTTGGAGATTTCTCTCTTCGCCAGGTTCCGCCTCTCCGTGTGGTGTCTCGAGTATCCATGGTCGGTGATTTTAAGGCCCAGGACAGTGCCTTCGGCGGAGTAGCCGTATCGCCTCCCATCTATGATGATGGGCCATGTCGACTCGCGGTTCAACGGGACAATTTTGAACTTGTCCCTGTTGGTCCTGATTTTCCATCGTCTCTCGTATCGGCTGATGTTGTTGATTTCCGCTATAGTTCGGTCCGCCTGCGCCCTTGCTTTCCTCTCCGGGCACGGGACAATTTGTGTGACGTCATCTGCGTATTGCAGATACATCGTGTCCCTGTGCACCGGAGTTGGAAGGTCGATGGTGAAGACCAAGTAAAGCAGAGGACTCAGGCAGCTACCCTGAGGGACGCCCGACTTTAACTCGAATTCGGGGCCTCTGTGCCCTTCGATCATGAGACATGCCCTTCTGTCCATGATAAAGTCACAGAGGATCCTTTCCAAGATTGGGTCTAGCTGGAGGTTCAGGATCTTGTATTGAAGTCCTTCCAGCCAGACTTTGTCGAAGGCCTTCTGCACGTCCCTCAACACAATGTCTACATAGAACCTGTTCGCTTGGGTGTATGCTACTTTTTCCGTCAGGAGCGCCAGGGCGGTGTCTGTGCCCCTCTTTTTGCGGAACCCGTGCTGTTGTGGGTTGTGCGCTCCTAACTCGCTCAGTTGAGCTTGTAGCCTATTCGCTAAAATCTTTTCGAAGATTTTACCCAAGCATCTCAAGAAGAGAGATGGGGCGATAGCTTGCCACCTGGTCTGGAGGCTTGTTTCCCTTTGGGATAAAGATGATTTTGGCCATCTTGTATCCATCCGGGTAGTAGCCTGTATTCAGGGCGGCATTCATCGTGTTTGCCAGTCCCTGAATAATTTGCCTTGGGGCATTTACGAGGTTATTCTTCGTAATTCCAGACCAGCCTGGAGCCCTCTGTTTGAAGGACCTTATGGTGTTCAAGGTCTCTTCTACAGTTACCGGGCCTCCGTGGTCAGCCATCACTCTTTCCTGTGACACTTGCGGATGGGGGTGGGTTCTATGTATCATTGTGCCGAGGTCGTCGAGCAGTTGGTCTTCGAAATCCTGGTCGAAGTCGTCGTTCTCCTCTGGCGTTATAGCGAAAATCGTCTGCCAATGTGATCTGAATCTTCTTTCGAGAGACTCTGGATCCTCTATGATGTTGTCTCCTTCCTTAATTTTGGTTCTGGGTCTGGGAGGTAATCCCCTAAGTCTCCGGATGTTATTCCAGAATTTTACCGGATCATTCTCCCTGTCCAGCTTCCCGATGATGTCATTCCATATCGTCGTCTGTTTTTCTATTAAAATGTTTTTCATTTCCAGGCTTAGGTGTCTCATTCTGGCCGACCTTTCCCTATTGGTACCTGTCCTTCCGATCTCGTCATAGATTGCTCTATGTTCACGGGCGATCTCTCTCATCTCGTCCGTCCACACAGGATGTGGGAGCATCTTATAGGAGATTCTGGGAACACATCTCTCGTCGGCTTGAATGAGGAGATCGGTGATCTTGTTGATCTCCTCATCAATTTCTTCGAGATTAGTGTCTCCCAGATCAGTTGGTTGGTATGTACTGAATATCTCTCTATATAGCTCCCAGTCAGCTTTCGCGTAACTTTTCCTGAGTGTGACGGGTTTGAGTATTGGTGCTAACGAGATGGTAGTGAGAATCGGGATGTGGTCGTTCGGAACCATTGGTCCGGGCTCATTGACAATGTTGAAGGGGAAGTTGTTGGATGTCAACACAATGTCCGGCTTTATTGCTGAACATTGTGTTATGAAGGTCGGGAACTCTGGCCCGGCCCTCTGGAGTCTGTCTCTTTCGAGTAGCATCTCCAGGTTTCTTCCCCTTGAATCGGTACTCCCGTAGCCTGATGCACGGCATCTGGCATTAAGGTCACCGCCAAGCAATGTCAATTTCCCACGCCCGAAGAGGTTGTAGAAATTAGGGATCGGGAGGTAATCGCATCGCGGCGGTTGATAGGCCGCCGCCACGGTCAGGTCTCCAACTAGGGTAGGTATTGCAATTGCCACGAATGATTCATCTAGGTCTGGAAGTGTTTTGTATGTAATGTTGTTACGTATCGCGATGGCAGCGCCATCATACCGTTCTTGTGTGTGGTTTTTACTAAATATCGTGTAGTTGGGTATTCTTAGGTTGTTGACGTTTGTGTTAACGCCATGTTCTGAGATGAGGATTAGGTCGGGATCCACTTTACGGAAAATGTTTCCGTAAGGAATGTGTTTCCCTACCCATCCGTTGACGTTAATTGTAAGTATCTTTAGTGTGTTGTTCGTGTTTTCCATGTTTATGTGCTGTTGTGTATGTGTGTGTTAGTTTGTGTCTTGACTATTGGTTTTCTGTGTGTGTAATTTTCCCGTTCCGAATTACATGTGGCCTTCCTCTCGTCTAGATAGACTCATAGTATTTTGCATAAGTTCTCTTCCATATGTAGCTTGTTTATTTTGACTTTCAGACCAGGTATCCACACATTGCCGAAAAACATTGCGGAGTATCACGTTGACTATGTTGCCTTTCGCAGTTTTGTAGCGATTTTTTTCCGATATTATCAGCAGTGCGGTTTCCGTTCCTCGCTTGCTCCTGAACCCGTGTTGAGCGTTATATAGGGTATTATTTTCAAGATTTTTCTTTAAGCTTTCGTTCAAGATTTCTCAAAGAGTTTGCGTAAAAAAACTCCGATAGCGAGGTGGAACGGTAGCTGTCGATTTGGTGCTTCGGTTTTCCCGGTTTCGGTAGGAAGATCATATTTACTGTCTTGAAAGCTTGCGAAAATATCCCTTATTCAGGCACGCATTGAAGATCTTCAATACTGCATCATGCACGTTGTTTGGCGCATTGATTAGGTGGGCTTTTGTGATCCCACTTGTATGTACTTGGTGCTTTTTCTTTGAAGGACTTAACCGCTGTTAAGCACTCCTCTTTCGTGAAAGGCATTCGTTCTCTTTGCGAGTTGCGTCCTGCCTCATCGCCGCGTGAATATGGTGCGATGTTCTCTTGTTGTTCCTGAAGTATTTGTTATTTCTTCTTTGTATTTCCTATTGAATTCCTGATTATCCTCTGGTGAGATGGAAATAAATTTCCATTATCTTTGGAAGTGTTCTTTGAGTTCGTCGTTTCATTGCACTTCTCTTTGTCCTGTTTCAATTTTTAGGTGTTCCTTAGGTTGTGCTCCACGGAGTCTTCTGTATTGTTTCTTGAATTTTCTCGGATTTTGTTCTAGATCCAATATCCATGCTATTAATTATTTCGTTCCAGAGCAGATCTGACTTGTCTTTTTTCATTGTTCTTATTTACCTTCTGATATTTCTTAGCCTCCTATATCTTTCCTTGTTGTTACCCAGCTCCACTATTTCGTTCGTTAAGTAAGAAATTCTTCCATTTTTCATTTAATCTCTTCATCCCATTGGGGTGTAGGTAAAGTTTTATAGCCTATTTTTGGTGTGTATAGTTTGTTGGCTTCTATTAGCTTTGTGATTGTTCGTTCCAAATATCCTTCTATTTCTTCTCTTTATTTAGGTTATTGTAGGGATCCAATTTCTATTTTTAATTAGATGTTCTTTCTCTTTGTTCCAATATGTCTTGCCGAGGGCTTTTCTTTGTGGCATCTTAATTAAGATGGGATATGTGGATATTGTGGTTACCATGCTTAGGTGTTCCGGTGTTGTGGGCCCTGGCTCTGTATGGAGGTTGAAGTTGAAATTTTGTTCTGTGAAAAATGTTGGGAAGTCTGGTCCTTCTCTGTTTACAAGGTTCCTTTTCATTAACAATTTAAGGGTTCTTCCTACTCTATTTGTGTTACATGTGTAAGCTGCTTTACCCTACCTGGTATTAAGATAACCACACATTTTTGACGATGCTGGGCGTCGAAAGATTCTAATCCAGTTAGGAGTACGAAGATCTGGGCGCCTAGGGGGTTGATATGCCCCGGCTACTATTAGATTTCTTGTTGCCATCTTTATCTTAATGGCAATATAGGATTATTCTAAATGTTTGATATTTCGGTGACTTATTCCATTTTTAATTCCCATCATTACTCGGTCGTATCTGGTCTAGGTATGGCTTGATGCTCTAATGTTGTAGTATTGTATCTTCATTGGTCATTTTCCTAGGTTTATTCCATGCTCATTTAATACAGCGATGTTCGGGTCTTCTGTTCTTATTATATTCGAGTACATGATTTTTGTTTGTACTTTCAACTGTTTACGTTTAGTGTGAATATTTTTACTCTATCCATGTTGGAGGTTTTGCCATTTTCCGGTTTTGTTACTCATTCTTTCCATACCTGTATTTTTTCTTTTCCCTGGAAGTAAATTTAGATTAATTATTCTGGGTTTATTTTTACTTCTATTCCGTTCCTGTCTTTACCTTTTCTCGTCTGACCAGTGATCGAGTGCGACCAGATCGGTTTTTCTTGAACTATTCGTTCAATAAGTCATGGCAGGATTATGGGGGTGATTGTGAACATTCCTTGTTTGAGCGCGTTATGAATTTCCGTTTCGACATCTTCGGTATTGTATTTCCACTTGAATTTGCCTTTAATCAAGCCGTTGACTATATCCTTCTGCTTGTTTCCTTTAGTGAGGGGGTTAATATATGAATCGTAGATTTTGATATTTACTTGGTGTTTATTGGGAATTGAGTTTACTTTCTGTTTTTCCTTTTCTAGTTCTTCCCAAATTTCTCTTGTTGCTTTTAGAATTTCGGCGTCTCCATCTATAGATTCCTTTTCATTGTTCTAGTCGGTTTCCGTTTAGGTTTTTCTTCTTCCTGTTTAGGCGTCATAATGATATTGCAGATTTTGTTTGAGGGTGGGTTCTCCGGGAGCCCATTTTGTTTTAGGCCATTTATTACAGCCTCATATTCAGTTCTTTTGCGTATGATCCGGGTTTTGCAATGTTCAAGAAGTGAGGTTACATAATTCAGGTGGATTCGCTGGTACTCCTGCTGTTGCCATGGCGTAGATGGTGTTTTTTTTCTTTCCTTTTCTTAATTTATTTGTATTTTTTGCAATATCTTTTCATCTGGCATGATATCGTAAGAGTTCACTGCGCATTCTTGCAGTTGGTACATTTTTTTTGTTAGGCTTCTGCCCATGTCCCACTTATGCTCTTGACTTGCACATTAGGAACATACTTTTCTTTTAAACGTACATTCCTTGCTTGTATGTTTATCCAGGTCATAACATGTGAAACACACCTGGAGTGAGACGAATGTTTCTCGTTCGATTTGGTCTTGAGAAATCTTCGTATCGAATGCAAGTAGTTCGTGTTCGGTTGCTTATTTTCCCATCTCGGTCGCTCGGAATATGATCTTATAGATATGAGTCTGCTCTTTCCTATTCCGATTCTTAGACTTAATGATGTCTTCTACGGTTGCCGACGTTTGTTATTTTATTATTTCTTCTTTGATTTCTTGTGCCGATTGCGCTCTGACCCGAGGGTCGAGGCGCCTACAGATGGCCGATCTATTCGTTGTGACTTTCGGGGTAATTTGAGGTTCGATGCACATCTTGGCGAGTTTCTTTCTTACGTCTTTGCTTAACAGCTCGTACAGATCTTTCTCCGTATCGCATAGCGCGACATTTCCGTTAAACGGTTCCTTTAGCCCCAGTAGAATTACGTCAATGTCCGAATATATGGTTTGTAAGGTCTTTTCACGCGTAGGTTTTCTATTTTCCTGGGAGAACAGGAAGAGGAACCCTCTTCGCACCTTCGCGGTCATCTATTTTAGCTCGTGAGGAGGCCCTTTTCCGGTTTTTTTACTCGTTCTTTCCATACCTGTATTTTTTTTTTGTTTCCTGGAAGTAAATTTAGATTATTTTTTAGGGTGAGAATCCCCCCCCCCTCCGCAACCACGCGCTCAGTTAGTGTAACTACCTGGATGAGGATGATGAATGAGTGGATGAACTCGGGGGAGGCCCTCCTGAATCCTGAAGGATGACTCATGGCGGACTTAAAGATGGGTGGTGATCGAATCAAATAACACCACACGGGGTGCCGCCCTTTCAGGGGTTTGGCTATCGAAGCTCTTTTCGGCATGCGCATTTCAATGCCATATCGACAAGTTAGTTCCTGGCTCGGATTCAGTTTTTGTCTATCAACGACATTCTAATCTTCTCAGATAACATCAATGATCACATAGAACAACTAGATAAAGTCTGTAAAATATTGGCAGAGAATAACTTACGAATTTCGGTGGAAAAATGCTAGTTCATGAAGGAAGAAATTCATTTCTTAGGCCACAATGTCTTAGCTTCAGGAATATGCCCTCTAGGGAGGAAGTTAAAAAGAAATCATCGAAATGCCCTTACCAACGGAAGGGCATAAGAACTACGTCGATTTCTAGATATGTTAGGCTATAAGTGGTAGTCAGAATCATAGCCTTGTATTCACAAGGCTATGATTCCAAAAATGGAAAGCTCTCTTTCTGCTTGGTAGGCTAGGTAAAGTGATGGTCGGAGATTTCTTCAAAAGGTAAAACGAATCTTGGAGCTGGATTCGATATTCTTTATTCGGCGGGAGCATGGAATCATCTTAAGATGATTGTTTCTTGATAAAAGAGTTCATCATTAAACGCAGTCCAGCTCTCGTTTTACATATACGACCCGCGGACATGCGGTATTTTGACTTTTCACGCGAATTAAATTTTATACATTTAATTAGTTTCCATAATATTAAATTTATTCTTTCTACTTACATTGACATTATTTTAGAGTAGTTTTATATTTTATTTTAATTACTAAGATATACATATTACAGAAACAAAACAAAACCATAACGTTTTTTGTTTTCTTAAGTTTATCTCTATGGTTGCCAACTGTCACCATTTCTCTTATTTAAGCCATCTAAACTATGAATGCCCTTTGTTTTCATCAATTAAACCTGATTTATATTAAATATATTGAAAAGATAAAATGGAAAGTACGATATATAGACTTTCACATGAATTTTATATTTATTAACCTAAATTTACTATATTCCACTCTTTCGTTTCTTTTTAGAAATTTGTTTAAGGTTTCTTCATATACTGGTGATGAAAATAAAAATTATTTAGTTGGTGTTAAAAATAATCAAGTGATTGAGAGAATGACAATAATTTGTAGAAATATAACTAGGCTGTTTAATTGTGATTATTATGCAAAAGAAAGAATTTACAATTTGTGAACAGTGCTACCTTTACAACACTTTTCATTTGTCTTCCCTTCCCATGGAATGTTATTTTAGTTTACCATGAACCATTTTAAGATTTGATAAGAATCCGAAGGGCTATTTTTTTAGGTCTTTTTGGTTGTTTCATTCAATCTTGCAATGCGAGCACTTCATAAGGCTTTTATAGGAGTAGGATGCCTAATTTTGCTGCAATTGCAGCTCCTCTGACTAAACTCGAACGACTTCAACCTAAAACTCGCGAGCTGGTCTGTGATGTACGTGGAAGGGTGTGTACATAGGTGGGCGTTATCGCGATAACGATATCGGGTTATCGGTTATCCGGGATCTCCCCCCTCCCCCCGTCGTTCCGCGTTATCGATTCATTGGTATCGCCGATACTTTTGGTTCCAAACCAGCAATCATCGATAATTTCAGTTTTGGGTTCCAGTTTAGCACAGGGGCGAGCCGCGCATGCCTTGGAGCCAAAAGTAGGTAGGTCCGAGCTGGGAGGAGGCTCCTCAAAACCTATGAGGAGATGAAGGAGAGCCTCACCAGGAAAGAAACTAAGAAACAGTATTCAAATACTCTTACTATTGTATTATAAAGTAACACTATATATAGTCAATAATCAATATTGTATTATAATTTTGGATTTATCGATTTATTGGTTATCATTTTATCGGGTGATAAATTTATCGACAGTTTTCGATTATCGGTTATCGCCGATAAGGTTATCGTTATCGATTTATCGGTTATCGTGTTACATTTTTTCGTTATCGCGCCCACCTATGGGTGTGTGGTGTTCAGATAACAATAACAAGTAATTTTAAGTTTGAACCCCTGTTCGTACCATCGACCTTACCTCGCCCGCACGAGCATTGTAATATGAAATAAAAGACTCAAAGAAATCTTTAAAATTGAGCACTACGATGCATTTTATGATGTATTATAATGGATTCATATCAACCCGTTATAATTTTAACTTAAAAGGGTCCGAATGGACAATGGTGGTCTAAAGACTGCTTATTATCTACGCTATATCTATCATATGGAAATGTCCGAATGGACAATTTGGTCAAATGACCGGTTTCGTTTTGTTGTTATTTTTTGTTTTCCCCCAATTCTGGTGTGATCTTTGCAAGCGTTGCAACTCAGCTTAGAAACATGCAAATAGTACAGAGGCAATGATGAGCACCAATAAGTTCTGCCAGGCCCTTTAAACAAATTGAGGAAGGCTCATGCAATGATACTTTATACTGTATCCCGCCTTCCTATAATAATTTTATATTTGTCTCGCTGTGTAATTAGAAAATATTATACACATAAAAAACGTTAACATCATAATATACAATTTTATTAACGTAAAAGAGTGAACAGCCTTATTCATATTTTACCGATTTTATGTCACTTTGTAAGATGTTTATTATTTTCTCCAAAACTATTTTATTTTTCCTGCTAACTCAAGGAGACCTTTTGTATCTATTCCAAAGGAAAAAAAACGTAGGGATATAATATTTGATTAGCTTGCTTATCTAATTGTTCTATGTGATCATTGGTGTTATCTGAGAAGATTAGAATGTCGTTGATATAGACAAAAACGGAATCCGAGCCACAAACTAAATTGCCGATATGGCATTGAAATGTGCAACTTGCATTTTTAAGACCAAACAGCACCCTTAAAAAATCTCAAAGACCACATGGAGTTGACACACCAGTTTTCTATATATCCACTTGGTTCATTAGAATCTAGTGATATGTCCGAACCAAATCTAGTCGCCAGGAAACAACTTAACCATAGAGATGATTGACCATACTCTGAATTCTTGGCAGACGATAACGGTCCGGTTTTGTTATTGCGTTCGGGGAGCGAAACTCAGCAACAACTCAATACTCTCCTGGGGTCTTCTTTTGCACCATATGAATGGATGAAACCCATAGTGACTTTGATGCACACGTCACACCTCCTTTCAATATAGCTTCGAATGTTGCTTTGGCAGCTTGTAACTTGTACATTGAACGGAGTTAGGTGGGGAAGAACCAACATCCACTAATATTGGGTTATATATTGATCCGTATTTACGCAAAACTGCCCTGCAATTAGTTGGAAAATGCGAGAGATCATAAAAAATTAACAATACAAACGTGTGCACTTGATTTCTTCACTTTGGATACGAACCTAGTCTAATTGTCAATGAGAATACACGAGCACAATCCACCAGAAGATCAAAATGCATAAGAAAATCAGCTGGTAAGAATGGCGATTTAGTATCCACAACTACGAACATCCACCTAATTGAACGGTGTAAACTAGGGATGGCTATATCTAATTGCACTTTGCCATGTATTTTTATTTATCCACCATTAGTAGTTGAAATATAAACAATTGAGTGACGCATTTTACAATATTGTACAAGATTGTATGTTGTTATGGATACACTAGCCCCTATATGGATTAATAAATCACTCTTATCCTTACCTAGTCTCGCAGCGACTGTGAGTAACTTTGCCCCCCCCCCTTCCTTTCGTCGTATTTACTGCGGCCTGTTGTTTTAGTTTTCCGAGGGCAGAGAAGATGGTCTAGATGATGATTGAATTTTAAGGTTAACAAGTTTCTTTGGCCATCTGCACCACGGTTTACATGATCTAGCATTAAATCCAAACTATAAATGCGCACGACACGCAACCTGCTTCTGATTACCGAAGAAAGGTCGCAATTTTAACGGTACACATTCTCTATTATCACTGTTATAATTATTAGAGTGGACATAAATATCAACGAACGTAGAGATCTGGCTACCATTTGGTGGACGCGCTGTGCTCAGCCCTGTACTTGGGTGGATAGATCTTACACTTCTCATCATACACATAGCCAATTACAACACTCCTTCATTTCCTCTCCCATATTCGCAGCACAATAGAAATACACACTCTCTGTTCCAAGGAATCCTGCTGATGAGTATCTATATCCACATACCTCTGACGCGGAAACTTCCTGACTGACGCGCTCGTCACGCAGAGAATTACCAGCCACTGCATGTCAATACAGGCGAAGTCAATGGCGGTTGGAGAGTCACCAGGTAGGCTTCTATGTGTTAGCGGAAGTTTGCGGAAGTAATACCGCAAACGCGAATCTGAAAGTTTGCGACAATTTTGTCACAAACGCAAATCCGCAATTAAAATTGAACTTCCGCAATTGCGGATTTGCGGACTAATTTGCGGAGGTGCCCAGCTCTTATATATATATATATATATATATATATATATATATATATATATATATATATGAAAAGAAACTCACAACTTGCACGTGAGTGAAACTTATGATAAATTACACCCACAAGGAAAATGGAAAAACGATTCCGAGCGCTTTCGTCTTTATTCTAAAAGACCTCTTCATGGAATGAATAACGTAGGTCGGACAGACAATGTCTTAAATAGTAAGGAGTGGGGTTTAAAACGGATACCTGCATCAAAACCCTAACTAGGGGGTACAAATTCTTTAAACACTTTAATTTTTGATTTAATATAATTAGATATGATAGGATCTAGGCTAAACAATCCAGGGCTAATATTGAAATTTGGGAAAGTATTAATAGAGATACATTCCAAAATATTTCTTGAAATGTAGTTTGTACATTTAATAATAGGTTTAGCACTATTCCAATTAATAGTATGATCCTGACTATAGAAATGTAAAAATAATGCAGATTGTTGAGAAAAATTACGAACATTAGTTTGGTGCTGTTTAACTCTAACATTCGATTCTTTACCTGTCTGTCCATAATAGCATTTTTCACAATTATTGCAACCAATAGAATATACAATACCTGGTTTAGGTGGTGAATTGTGCAAAAGTGTTAGCAATATTAACGCAATTTGGGGTGGATGGGGGGTGATGCCGATACGTTTAACGCATTAGGTTACGGATTAAAATTTTCTATCCCATCCACCCCAAATTGCGTTAATATTGCTAACGCTTTTGCACAATTAGAAAAAGCAAGTGATCTGCCCCGTAACGAAATTTCAATTGCTAAAGGTTATGTGTATAAATGCTTAAGCGATGTTCAAAATAATTATCCCCTTAGATTTAATAAAGCAATACGTTATCTTAGGAATAATAAAAATATATATGTGTGTAAGGCTGATAAATCTGCTGCCACCGTTCTTATCGACAAATCTTCATATTTAGATAAAATGGATAACCTTCTTTCTGATACCTCTACATATGAAAACCTTAGAAAGAGTCCTATTGACCAGGTAAACAGAGAATTTCATTCAACCCTTCGCTCTCTGCTTAAAGGTCATCCTGACCTCATTAATAAGTTTAAATCGTCGAATGCTTCCCTTCCCTACCTTTATGGTCTCATCAAAACCCATAAGCCGAAAAATCCTATCCGTCCCATTATTAGCTCGGTTAGGTGTGTTTCATATACCCTATCTAAATGGTTAGCTTCTCTCCTAAGTCCTTTGGTGGGGACCGTTTCTAGTTCTCACATCGTTAATAATCTCGATCTCATTAGGAAACTTAATGATCTTCCTTAGCCTGATAATTTTAGCTTGGTTAGTTTCGATGTATGTTCCCTCTTTACAAAAGTTCCTGTACCCGATCTCCTAAATTTCCTCGAAGAGTACCTTGTTAATGTTGTTCTCCCTATACCAGCTTCCACTATTATTAATCTTATTTCCCTCTGTATTAACAACTGTAAATTCACCTTTGACGGGAAATATTACCGTCAAATCTTTGGAATGGCTATTGGTAATTGTTTGTCCCCGGTACTGGCCAATCTATATCTGGAGTTTTTTGAATCCAAAATACTTTCCCAGACCAACATAACCCTTATCTTATGGATTGGTTATGTTGATGACATTCTTTGTTTATGGCCTAATGATCTTAATATCAATACTTTTCTTGAAAAAATCAACACGTTAGTCCCCTCAATTAAATTTACTTTAGAAAATGAAAAAGATAACACCATTCCTTTCTTAGATATTTTGATCCACCCAACAGACCAAGGTTTCAAATATGAAATTTATAGAAAACCTACAGCCATTAAACTCATACATCCATTTCTATTCCGATCACCATATTAGTATCAAAAAAGTGTTTTCTCTTCCATGTTTCTCCGTGCCGTGAGAATTGTTTCACCCGAATATTTGGAAAAGGAGGTTGATAGGCTATATAATATAGGTTTAAATTTATGTTACCCTTTCTGCGTACTTAAAAATTGTTATAATTATGCTAAGCGTTCATTTTATCAACCTAATCGTAACATCCCTAAATTTCATGTCAAAAATGTATTAGTTTTACCTTTTAACCAGTTTCATTAAATTACCTCATTTACTAAACCTTTGAACATAAATGTTATTTTTAAATATGAAAACACTATCCATCGCTTTCTCGTAAAAAATTCACCACCTAAACGAGGCATTGTATATTCTATTGGTTGCAATAATTGTGAAAAATGCTATTATGGACAGACAGGTAAAGAATCGAATGTTAGAGTTAAACAGCACCAAACTAATGTTCGTAATTTTTCTCAACAATCTGCATTATTTTTACATTTCTATAGTCAGGATCATACTATTAATTGGAATAGTGCTAAACCTATTATTAAATGTACAAACTACATTTCAAGAAATATTTTGGAATGTATCTCTATTAATACTTTCCCAAATTTCAATATTAGCCCTGGATTGTTTAGCCTAGATCCTATCATATCTAATTATATTAAATCACAAATTAAAGTGTTTAAAGAATTTGTACCCCCTAGTTAGGGTTTTGATGCAGGTATCCGTTTTAACCCCCCACTCCTTACTATTTAAGACATTGTCTGTCCCACATCACTTGGAAGAATCTTCGTTTCGACGCTCGAAGAGAAGTCCGATTTTCCACAAGCCATATCGTGGACGGTAACCTACAGCTAGCCAGCTACCTACGGGACCTAGAGAGTTCTTCGAGCCAACTCCCCACCACCCCAGAATAAAAATTCCTTTATTTCCCTGGTACGCCATATTGATATGACGTGCAAACCCTCCCCCATCCCTGCCCCGCCGTGATATGGCTCTGTGAATGTGACTCTACACATAATAGCTCCGTTGCAACTATGCCGTTCTACTTAGAAAAGGCATAATTGTAAACTTTGGGGAAAGGAGATCTGAGGCTTAGCCCACTGCGGAACCCAAAGGAAGGAGCAACCTAGATTGGGATTCAGTTACCAACGCGGGGAGGCATAACACCCTACCTTGCGGTACCGTCCAAGGCCACAGAGGGAGACTCTACCGTCTCTGTGAGATTTCGGATGTAACTGTTAAATACCCAAAACCCAATAGAGGGGGCGGCACCCCGACTGGAGTCAGTTGATTCTGTCTTCAGTTATCATTGAGTCCGCCATGTTTTTACACCCTCTGAGGAGCCCAACCAGGTCCATACCCACCTATCATCCCTCACCACATCCGAGTCATGATCACGGGGTCGTCATCGGCGGGGCGGGGGTACGCCCAAAAGAAAGAAAAGTAAAGGAAAGAAAAATAGCAATCAGCACGTCGCACCTCACACTACTGCACACTAAAGAGAAGACCCCCACCACGAACGACCAACACACACTACTAAGCTTAGCCGCTACACATGACACCCCCATTACAAACATTATAAAAATACACACAGGACACAAGCTCGTCTTCCGCTCACAGGAGGACGCACTAACATTTCACCAAAACGCAGCTGACACACTCGCCACTCAAAACCTTCAAACAAAACTAGCTGACGGAATATTAAAAAGACACCAGATACGCATTACAAAGACCAACCCCTTATGGTTGCCCTCCTCCGCACACACCTCAGACAGAATTATGGGGAGGAGGTCATCACAGACCTGTACTTTAATCGTACTAAACACTGGGCAGTGATCACACTGTCCGACGAAAACAACAAAACACTGCTGCTAGACCAGGGTATCAAGGTCTGTGGCACACTAACAGACCCACATAACATGGAGTCACAACACAACGTAAGACCAACACAATGCCACCGGTGTTACAAAACCGGACACGTAACACGTACATGTCAATCAGACCTAATCTGCTCAAAGTGCAGTGTAGTGGGGCACCACTACACCACATGCACAGCCACCACATCCCTTTGCTCCAATTGTGGCGGCGACCATGTCACCGTCAACCCAAAATGCCCTTACTTAAGTAAGGCCCGCCATGACGCCGTAGCGGCTATACGGCGTCCACAACCTATCCACACAACCACACACTCCGCACCCCCCCCCCTCCCTTCACAAGAACATTCGCCGCAGCTGCCGGCACAACGGTGTCTGCACCTCCCCCTGTTCCACCCCAGACAAACCCAACCCCAGCAACACCCCTAACTCACCCACATATCCCGCCATCCGCCCACACCCTAGCACCTTACACTCAAGGAGCCCCAATACTACCGACACCCACCCCCACCCCACACCACACCCCCACCCCCACTCCACATCACACAACTAACGAGACCACAAACCCGAAGATGCACCTGGCCGCCTTGCTCTCAACGGTGGCAAAAGACATGTCGAGGGGCGACCCCCGTCTATACACAAACATACTGAACACACTATTCGCCTCACACGGACTAGAGCTGATCACCTTTCCCGTAGAAGGTGTTCGCTCTAATCGACGAGCACACAAATAGAAGACCTGCACTCCGATGGGCACGCATACCTCTCCAACTGGACCCACCGGCCCCCACTTTTACCACGCTCTCGCCTCCCCCCGTCCTTCTGTCCCTGCACCTCCCTTACCTACCCCTCCTTCTACTGCTCCCACCTCTCTCCCAACTCCCTCTCCTGCCCCTCTCCTTCCACCTATTTATCAAAACTCCTTCCTACCTCCAGAACTCCCCCCTCGGCAACCTCCACTCCTCTCTCTACTGCCCCCCCCCCCTCCAACCGTCCCCAGCCCCCTTTCCACAGCCTCCAACCCCACTCCCAATGACACCACAACCTCCAACTCCCCTCAGCCCACCACACCCCTCGCAACACCCCGTACCAAACAAAAAAAAAACCGCACACACAACCACGGGCACCCCCCTCCTCCCCCTTCCACTCCTCCTTCAACCCAACCTCCTTTTTCCCCCGACACCTCACCTCTCCTACTATCTCTAGCCCCTCATCTCCTAGCTCTACTCCATCCACCTCTGCTACTAACTCCCCCCTCTTGGATTCTACACTTTCCAACTCTGCTTCCAAGCCTGCTACCTCGATACCTCCTTCCACAGAACACACTCTTCCCTCCACCACGGCCTGCCCACACAACAACACCGCTGACAACCCTCATAAACAACATCCGACACGGGTAAAGGTACTGGTTCCTCACGCCTCTTTGGCAATAACCAAGGAGAGAGGAACGGTACCGGGAAAATCAGCCTCCCGCGAACTCCGCCCACGACATTAGGTCGCCTCAACGTGACACAACTAAACGTACGCAGTTGGTAAGGTATCCCCATACGGTTGCCAACTGGGTGCTAAACACACAAAGACCTGACATAGTACTCCTGAACTCAACCTGCCTACTTCCTCCCAGCAACAGACTCCGCATCGCAGGCTACCACACTTACCTATCTCTACAGGCGCGGCACCTATGATCAGCGATCCTAGTAAAGCGCTCCATACACTACTCCTTCATCCAAACGCAAGATGACTCCTTTCTAGCCTGCAAAATGGAGACAAGCTCCATTCTGATTCTAGTGGCCACACACTACAGACCACCATGCCTACAATTAAACATAGAAGTCCAACCATAACCTCTCTATCTTCTTCGTGGGGGACCTCAACGCTTTTCACCCGACACTCGTTTCCAACAACACGAATGACGCAGGAAGGTACCTGACCGGTGCCTTGAGGCGTTATCGCTGCGAGCACATCGGCTATACCTTCCCCAAATTCTTCGGTCCTCGCGGAAGTACCACGTCCTCGGACGTTGTCTTCCGCAACGACCACGCCACACGCTTCCACACACACATATCACCGGGTCCCCACGTACTCTCTGACCACATACCGATATGCCTCATCATATCCACATCTGCCATATTCATACCTACACCACCTCTCTACGATTACAAAAACACAAACTGGGAAGAGTTCAGGAGACACATAACAGAAAACACGCCACAAAACCTCGACCTGGAGTACACCAATCCAGACCTGTTAGATGACCACTGGTGCTCAATCTTAAACACTATAACCACAGCACGCAACCTACACTCACCACAAAAAATACACTTGCATAAAACATTCCACATTTTGCATAAACACTCAGAGACTCATCACACAGCACAATAATCACTACACTAGAGGCCCACGACAACACAACATAAATCCCTTACGTGCCCGCATCCTACAGTGCGTGCAGCTAGATAGGAACCAGCAGTGGCGAGAAGTCGTCTGCATCGCGGACGATACCGGTTACACGGACCCTTCCTTCTTCTGGCGGCACGCAAAAAGGATGTTAGGCACTGATCCATGCAAACCCACCACCCTCCAAGTAAACAACCAAACACTCACAGACACTAACGTCATCCTCGACGCATTTAGGTCCCACTGGGACACAGTACACACACACACACAACCCACCCAAACCACACACGCGGGAGCACTTCCAGGAAGTCCAGGAGTGGTGTCGGGCTCACGCTCACGAGCTAAGGCCTGCCCCCCTGATACGAATGGAGCTGCTCGACTACACAGCCACATTAACCACTCCAATCACCGTCGAGGAAACAAAACACTACATTAAAACAACACCAAAACGCGCAAAAGGTCCCTCCGGGCTACTAGCCACACTTATACACAACCCCCCCGTAAACATATACCCCACACTTACACACCTATTCAACGCATCACTAGCCTCAGGCCACTTCCCTAAAATTTTCAAAGTCTCTCACAACATACTCCTACATAAACCGAACAAAGACCCAAAACACCCAAACAACTACAGGCCTATTGCTCTATTAGAGCACCTAGGCAAAATACTCGAACGAATGATCAACTGCCGCCTACGGGAGTACCTGGAAGAGAGGGACTGGTTATCCCCCCACTAATATGGGTTTAGGAGAGGCCGGTCCACTCAGGCGGCCGTGACTATCGTTCACGACAGAATACAAAAAAGAGCCATGTACATCAGAAAACTCTCTCCATCAGCAAGGACGTGGAGAAGGCCTTCGATAAAGTGTAGCACGAGGGACTCCGTTGGAAACTCGCCAACAATACGGAGTTACCTCTCTGCACCAAAAGGCTCCTCTCGTACTACCTCACTGAACGGAGTTGCCACATAGAATACAACAATTCCTTCTCGCGCCTCTTTACACCACGCTCAGGCGTTCCCCAAGGAAGAGTATTGGCACCCACACTATATATTATGTTCACAAACGACACCCCACGCCCACCCGAAAACTGCTTTCACACATACACAGTGACCTACGCCGATGACGAGACCATTCTCCTCAGCGGCCGAGGTCCAGAAGAAATCGCGCTCCTCGCACAAACAATACTAGACGATAAGACAGATTACGAGGATAAATGGCTGATTGCCACGAATCCTCAAAAGACATAGATGACACTCTACGGCGCTAGAGACAACTTCATGCCCAAACTACAAATCTTCTCACACACACCAGACATAAACCACCTAAACCCAACAAGGCTCGAATACACTCAATGTACACAAATCCTTGGGGTAACTTTCGACAAGACCCTCAGGTTCAATATACACCAAAACATAACACAAGCAAGAGCCCCACGAACAAACATATCGCTGAGCAGGTTCTACTCTGTGGGAAAAAAACTAAAGCTACACCTTTACAAAGCACCCGTGCGACCTATTCTCACGTACGCCCCACTGTCACTCGTAGCCGCGAGTGACACGTAGAAGCGGAAGGCTCAGCGCATTCAGAACTCTGCTCTGAAGCGCGCTTGCCGCTCTCTTTTGTACTCGAGAATGGCCGCACTACACGACAACAACAAATTAGCACCCCTCAACACATACGCTCACACCAGACTCACAAAACAACTCGAGGAAACTCGCCAGAGACCCATTATACACTGCACTACACGTAAGAAGGTATGCGATGGCACCGCGATACCCCGCGGCCCATGACCACCCGTCACCCATACCGTTCTTCGCATAACCAAAAGGCATCATGAATAACGCGTTTCCGACTGAGCAGACAACCTCGCCCTCCTGACCGAGCAGACAACCTCGCCCTCCTGACCTGCCTCCAACCGTCGTTCAGTCACATAAACCACGAGACCAACGGATCCACACCAACACCACGCATCGGTTTATAGCCACCGACTTATCAACTCTTGCTATCTTTTCTCAAGTTATTTCTGCAACCTTTCTCTATGACTATCTGATCGCCTGTGTACGCACAGTGATCCCTCTCTGTCCTTTCTATAAACAAAAGTAAGTAAAGTGACCTACATCATTCCATGAAGAGGTCTTTTAGAATAAAGACGAAAGCGCTCGGAATCGTTTTTCCATTTTCCTTGTTGGTGTTATTTATCATATTATATATATATATATATATGTATATATATATATATATATATATATATATATATATATATATATATATATATATATATATATATATATACCTAGAAAAACTATACCTAAGCAAACTAAACAAATATTATATTCTTACGGGTTTTTTTCCGTTTGAATAGATTCAAAATGCTTACTTGAGTTAACCGGAAAAAATAATATAGATACGGATCGAGAAAATAATAAACAACTTACAAGATGATCTAAAATTGGTCAAATGTGAATGAGGCTGTTTACTGTTTTACGTTAACAAAATGGTATATTTTGGTGTTGACGGTTTTTATTTGTATAATATTTACTAATTACACAGCGAGACAATTATAAAATTATAGGAAGGCGGGATATTGTATAAATAATTATCATTGCATTGAGTCTTCCTCAATTTTTTAAGGGGCCTGGCGTAATTATTGGCGCTTGTCATTGATTTTGTATTATTTGACGGTTACTAACTTTAGTTCCAACGTTTGTACTACAGATCGCACTAGGATAGGGAGCAACCGCCCCCCCCCCTCCCGCAAACCGATCATTTGACCACATTGTTCATTCGGACATTTCAAAATGAGAGATACAGCGTAGGAAATAAGCATTCTTTAGACTGTAGTGCCACAATGAAGCCTAACAGATAGTGTCATATAAATCCTATGAAGGCTTGAATTGGACACACACATAACTATGCGCATGCAAGTAATCCAAAATATATAACATTTTGTCATTTAAAAAAATAATATATATAACATTTTGTCATTTTAAAAATAATATATATAACATTTTGTCATTTTAAAAATAATATATATAACATTTTTGTCGGAGAAATAATAATATACAGCATTTGATCATGTAAATAATAATATATGCTATTCTTATAAAGGGCTACAAGCAGAACGAATTTTCACACACATACGTGCTCACACACATACACACTCACACGCATATACACTTACACACATCTCGCGATCACCAAGGTTCTGGGAAACACCACAGCCGTACCAACAAACGTCAAAACAGGTGTAGTCATTGACACCGAGCTGAAGACAGGAAAGATGCGGACTTTATTAACTGTCAGAGGGCTGCGAAACGCAAAATTGTATTCTCAGAATTTGAGATAAAGATTTTCTCTATCCTTGTCTACAAACATATAAACATCCTGTAGTGTAAGCATCGCCCAAACCGTGTCATTGGTCAACAGCAAGCCACGCTCACGAGTTTTCGATACATTATATACAGCTCTGGGTAGAGCCTCTAGGCAGTAGAGTCAAATGAGTCAAGAGTTACGAAAGAGTAAAAGATAGTCAGTCGGACAGACTGTCAGGTAGTCAGAAGGATAGTCGGAATTAGGCTTATACCTTATTAGGCCTGCCTCAAATACCCAACATAAGTTTAATCAAATTCTTTCTACCTAAGCCTACTCAACCCTCCACCAAATAAAGAGTTTTTTAATCTGCCTTCCGAGATTACTTTCCCTAAATATAATCCAACCGGTCCTTTTACTCACCCTACTTCACTAAAACACAGCAAAAGGATAATCTCCCCCACAATTGGAGTCATCCCAAGGTTAGCACTGAAATAACATATTTTCTTCATTTAATTTATTGCAGTACAAAGACTTATCACCCGATCGCCTTTTATTCTTTTTAGGTGTAACAAAAGCTCCAATTAACCCATCTTTTATCCTGCCGAACATTTTATAGAATATACTCCACCTTTTTTCCTTATATTATTGTAGACTAACATTTTATATAAAGTGGATTCATATCTAAAATTTACAGAGAAAACCCACCGGTTTTCAATTACAAAAATTGTCTATCTTGCCATACTTTGAACCATTTTTTTGTCTCATCCGATTTTTTAAGCAATTTAATATCTCTGTAAATTTTAGATAGGAATCCACATTATATAAAATGTTAGTCCACAATAATACAAATAAAAAAGTGGAGTATATTCTATAGAATGTTCCATTTGTAAGTTACCTTACTTCGGGCAAACTGGTAAATCTTTATCTACTAGAATTTACCAACATAAGTATAATATTAGAAGAGATGAAATAAACAGCGCTTTATTTTTACATTTATCTGAAAGAAACCACCCCATTGACTGGAATTCTACAAAATTCTTTTATCATTCCGCTGATTTCACAAAAAGAAATATTGCCGAGTGTCCCTTAATTGGCATCTTACACAATAGAAACATTTCCCCAGGCTTATTTAAACTCGACCCTGTTTAAAAAAAAAAACTGGTACTAAATAAAATAACTTCATAATGCAGCCTGTTGTCACTCTTTATTAGTGTAATATCATTCACATTTCCTTCCCCACCACGTATCTCTGTTGTTACTGTGGATTAACTCTTAGCCCTAAATGTTTTCGCTCTAATGATAACATAGGGAACCAATTTTTATCGCATTTTCTGGTAACTTAGATTTATCTGCCAATTTTAATTCGTTTTTTTCATGCTGATTTCAAATATATAATCCATTTTTACCTACATGCTATAGTTATTCTGTAATTTATATTTTCTCATTTCCCCGAAAACTGCCCTCCGGGCGGAGAGAGAGGGTGATTGTGGAAAGCAAATACTTCACAGTACATAGTAGTAAGATAGTAATAAGTGTTATTGTGCAAAATAATGATGTTATTGTTTCTTTTTTCAGGTCTCATGTTAGAGTGATGGCTTCGTCAAGAGGAAATTGCGTTAATGATCCAGACACCTTCTGCTACATATGTGGCTGTTACATGCTAGTTCGTCAAAGGCGCAATATATCAAACTTTGTGATCCGCACTTATAAGGCATATTTTGATGTTCCTCTTGGCGATTAAGATAAGAAGTGGGCCCCACATGCTGTTTGCCATAGTTATGTGGAACATCTTCGTGAGTGGACGAAAGGAAAGAGAAATGGTCTTCCTTTTGGAATCCCCCATGACTGCGGCGAGAGCCAAAGGATCATGTATCGGACTGATATTTCTGTCTGGTGAATACTAAAGGGATTGGCAAGAAAAATCGGCACAAGATCGACTACCCCCAATATTCCCTTGGCGATCCGGCCAGTACCTCATTCTGAGTCTTTACCAGTTCCGATTTTCAGTGGATATGCTTCCTCCGAGGATAAAAATGATGTAGCTGATATGGACGTCCACGGAATGGATTCAGAGTCTGCAGATTCATCATCATATGCTGAACAGTCATTAGCTCCTCACTGTTTTAATCAAGAGGATTTGAATGACTTGATACGTGATTTGGTGCTCTCCAAGAAAGCTGCAGAACTTTTAGCCTCCAGGTTGAGTGAAAGACATATGCTTGACTGGTCGGTACGGGTATCATATTACCGAACAAGGGAGAGTACATTTGTTAAGTATTTCTCTGAGTACAAATAATTTGTATACTGACACGATGTTCCTGGTCTGTTTACCGAGTTGGGACTTGGCACCTATAGCCCTGCTGAGTGTAGACTGTTTATGGATAGCTCCAAGCGTAGCCTCAAGTGTGTCCTTTTGCATAATGGAAATGACTTTGGTGTAGTTCCTCTTGGTCACTTTGTTCATCTGCGAGAAACTGACGATGACATAAGAATGGTCATGGATTTACTTAAATACCATGAACACAATTGGATCATATGTGTAGACCTTAAGATGGTCAACTTCCTCCTTGGCTAGCAGAAGGGATATACAAAGTTTACATGCTATATCTGCATGTGGAACAGTCTAGCCCGTGACAAACACTGGTCCCCAAAATAATGGCCAGTTCGGGAAACTTTGGAAGAAGGAATGCCAAACATTATTAATGAGCCAATCGTAAGTCGAGAGAAGATCGTTTTGCCTCTACTTCATCTCAAACTGGGGTTGATGAAGCAGTATGTCAAGGCGTTGAGCACTGACAATGATTGTTTTCAGTACATAGTATCGGCGTTTCCTGCTTTGTCATACGGGAAAATAAAAACAGGACTATTTGATGGTCCCCAAATCTGAAGACTTCTGAGTGATTCTAGATTCGTGAACACCATGAATGAAAAAGAGAAGGCAGCCTGGCTCTCATTTTCTGCCGTTGTTCGTAACTTCTTGGGAAACAAAAAAGTGCATAACTATGAGTATCTGGTTACTAATATGCTTTTAGCATATCGTGATCTGGGATGCAACATGAGTGTGAAGCTGCATTTCCTAAATAGTCACCTCAACCGATTCCCAGAGAATCTGGCATCGGCGAGCGGCGAATAAGGGGAACACTTCCATTAGGATTTGATGACGATGGAAGAGTGCTACCAAGGTCACTGGGATAGACTAGACACATGATGGCGGACTACTGCTGCCCGATTGAAATCAAGAAGAAGTCCTCCAGCCTGATGTACGGTCATTAATAAATTAGCATCTATTTGATTACAGTATTTGTAATCCTAATGTGTAATTCAAGTTTCTTCTCATATGCAATAAAATGTTTGTGCAAAAAACCCTTGCTTTACTATAAATAACGCAAAAGGATGATTCAAAATTACTTCAGGGCATGATGATAGGCGTGATAAAATGAAAATTATTGTATATTATTAGTTAATGATATTACGAAAAATCTGTAGCATTTAGAGAGAATCTGATTTCAGATTTGAATTCAGTATGCTCGAATTAGGTCGGAAAATGTACTTTTGTCAATTCACCAAATACATTGTTTCCCAGTGTAATCCTTTAAAATAAAATTTCTTTTCACCCTCCATTTCCATTCATATACACGGCTTCGTTGTGTGTATATCGTTTTAGGGGTGCATATGTCTGTTATTAGTTGCCTATTGTTCTTTTTCTATCTTGTTTTTGTTATTTTTCCATTGGTTTGTACTATGTGATGGGCGTTCCCTTCGTATCTTTGTACCATATGTAAGGCTGTCTTCTCCATTTTCATGCTATTCCTTGAAAATGAACTTGCAAATATAGTTCGAAAGTGCTTGAGATTCATCTTTTCATTTTCCTGTGGGTTAATTTTCATATTATTGCTCTACTCACGTGCCACTTTGTGAGTTTTTTCATTAAATATATATATATATATATATATATATATATATATATATATATATATATATATATATATATACAGTAGTGTGCAAATAAGTTCAGACAGTTGTGAAATAATACAATTATTTGATAATTGTTTTTTTATATTTGAAAAGAATACGTCAATGATAAGATAAATGGTACATTTAATAGGAAATATGACCGCGCTTTGCTTTTAGAACCTCCTTCACTCGCTCTGACATTGATTCAACCAAATTTGAACACATTTCTGCCAGTTCTTCGTTATGGTACCAGGCATTGATAACGCTCAAATCATCTTCTGCATCGTCGAACAGTCTGTTTTCTCGATTCTACGTTTACTTATAGCCCATAGATTCTCGATGGGATGTAGGTAAGGAGAATTCCCAGGCCAATCTATAACCGTAAGTCCACTTTTTTCGAAGAATGTGCGCATTATTCGGGAAGTATAGCACAGAATCAGATCCTGCTAGAAAATGCGCCTCCATCAGGAAAGTCTTTCTGCATCGCGGGAAGCAAGCGAGTCTGCAGGTTTGCCTAGTAACGAGCCGTCCTAGCCCTTTAGTGCTAAAACAACCCCAAAACATCTTAGGTGAGTATTTTGGCACCTGTTGAATATTTCCTGGCTGAAATGATTCATCTTTGCTTCGTCTTACTACCACTGACCTGTGCCCATGTACTTCAAAATGCGATTCGTCTGAAAACATAACTTTCTTCCAGTCAGCTGCCTTCCATCCAGCATACTTGTGTGCCCAGCGAAGACGTTTTGTCTTCATAGCAGAAGGCAATAACTGTTTACGTAGCGGTTTTCTAGCAAATCTGCCAACTTCAATGAGCCTTCGCCGGACGGTGAAGAAGAAACATTCACACCAGCTAAAGACAAATCTCTCTGGAGCTCTTTACTGGTTTTCTTGGGATCCTTCACACTATTTCTGATGAGAGCCTTTGTCATCGTGAAGTGTTGTCTTTCTTTTTTTTTCGACATTTTCTTTGCCGCATTGTTGACTGTTAACCAGTGTCTTCAGCTCTTTTCACAATGTCGCCACAGTTGACTTTACTACATTCATTTCCTCAGAAATCCATTTGATGCTAAAACCAGCATGTTTTCTAAGGGCTATAATACTTGCACGCATCTTGGGTGTGGTATCCATAATAAATTTATAGTCTAATAATGATTAGAGGGTGAATATTCAAGCAGAATAAAGTACACCACGGAGCACGCTCCCAGCAATAATCCTCAATGACAATCTCTGTTGTATCACTGTCGGGCTTAGTGTAGCTAGGGCACAAAATAAAAACAGTTGTCGGATGTTACCAGTATACTATTATGCACGGAAAAAAAACAAACTTCATTAGTGTTGCCAAAAATTAAGACATTATGAAATCGTCCAAAAATTTGGTACCGTCCGCACTAATTTGCACACTACTCTACGGTCACTTTGGAGGTTTCGTTTGCCACTTCGGCCCGCGGCCTGCTTCTAAAAGTCTCATCTGGCCCTCACTCTGAAAAGATTGCCCGCCCCTGCTATAGATGGTCAGAAATTCTCTTCTTAACTATCTTCTTAAGAATTTTCTAAACTATAGAAGTTAAGCTTACTGGTCTAAAGTTATTTGGGTCCTCTTTACTTCCCTCCTTAAAAATGGGCACTACATTCACTAATTTCCAATCATTAGGTATTCCTCCGAACCCTAGTGATCTAATATACATCTTCTCAAGAGCTACTGCAATACTATCTACACCTTCTTTGAGTAACCTAGAATGAATGTTATCTGGGCCAGATACTTACTAGTAGTTAATTCCAATATCAGCCGTTTAGTTATTTTCCTGTTGACATTAATGGTATTCAAGACTCCTTCCCTTGACCTAGAATTGTCATCAATTAATCTATCTGGATTCTCTTCTGTAAATACTAAAGAAAAATAATCATTAAGAATCTCTACTATTTCCTCATCAGATTCTCTCCAAACACCTTCATATCTAAAAGGTCCTATTTTATCACTGTAGATTTGTTATTAATTTTATAATAGCTAAAGAATTTTCTTGGGTCTTTATTATTATTTTGAGTTAAATTAATTTCTGCTGCCCTTTTAATCTTTTTAATAATCTTATTTATCTCATTTCTGGTCGACCTATAATGATTTAAATTGTCAAAAGTACTTTCTCTCTGTAATCTCTGGTATAGCGCACGAGAAGTGCAGGCGAGCGGCTTAAAAGCTTCGTTTGAATGAGTCTTTGGGGGGACTCAGGATGGCGGAGTGGATTCGACGCTGGCTAACAGTGGTCCAGCGACGCGGGAAGCTGTTCGCAACTCGCCTACGCTATTATTTTTTCTTTGCCCCCTTTCCTACTCCCCTCTTTCTACAATGGTGTCCAGACCCGGGAGGGGGAGCGTTAGACCTTGGATAACATTTCCAAACGGGGTCTCTTCATTTCTTCAAAATACTCTACGCTTCTAGGAGGGCGGTTGTATAGCGTACGAGAAGTGCAGTCGAGCGGCTTAAAAGCTTCGTTTGAATGAGTCTTTTTGGGGACTCAGGATGGCGGAGTGGATTCGCCGCTGGCTAACAGTGGTCCAGCGACGCGGGAAGCTGTTCGCAACTCGCCTACGCTATTATTTTTTCTTTGCCCTATTTCCTACTCCCCTCTATCTACACTGGTATGCAGTTTTCTTCTTAGAAATTTTTCTAGCTATCTTCTGATCTCACCACAATGTATCTAATCTTCATTAAGATATACTGCTCCTGGACTATGTTTAATATAGTCTTTAAAATGTCCCACATCTAATAATATTCTTTCCACCGAATTCTATATCACACCGGATCAGATTTAGCAAGTTGCGTAAATTTTCGTAATCGCCCCTATAAAAATTTGGAGTTTTCGTGGAGTTTGTTGATTTTCTACCTTTCGCCTTTTCCAAGTTAAAACAAACCATCTGATGGTCACTATTTCCCAATGCTTCCCTGACAGTCAATTCCTGAACCAAGTGATCATCATTTGAAAGAACTAGATCTAATATATTGGCACCCCTTGTTGGCTTATTAACAAATTGAGTCAAAAAAATATCCTCAAAGCATTTTATAAACTTACAGCTTGCTATATCCCTTCCTATCATTTTTACCAGTCCACAGAATTTAAATTAAAGTTACCAAGAATAAGTGTATCTATTTCACATCCTTTACTTATTTTCCTGATCATTAACTCATGAATACAATCAGTCTGTCCTGGTGGTCTGTAAAAGGCTCCCAAGTGTATTATCATACTTTTACTTACCCTAATATCTATCAATAGCGACTCAACTTCTTGCTTTATAGAATTATTTAGATTTGAATCAAGGCTATTTCTGATATAAATAATCAACCCACCACCACTCCTATCTCGCCTTTGACTAATTTACATATCATAACCCCTGTAGTTCAAATTCACTCACGTTGTCATTAAATTTATTTTCATTAACCCATGATTCTATTACACATATTATATCTTCATCAATAATATAACTATATAACTCGTCCTTCCTATTTCTAAGACTACGAGCATTGGTATAATTATAGCTCAGCCCTCCTATTCCTGAAGCACCTCATTTAGCCTGTATACCTTCCGCTTGATCTCATCTGCATCTATTTCCTTTCCCTGTCCCTCCCTGTGCTCTTGTATTTCCATGACCACTATCAATAACTAGTTCCCCGCCTGCAAAAACCTAATAACACTATATAACTCCTACCACAATACATCAAACTCAGTACGGCTGGGTTTTGTTTACAATGCCTCATTCTCCTGTTGTAGGGATGAAAAGTCTTGCTAACTTTCTCTCGGCTTCATTTAACTAAAAACACATCAATACAGTCTGTAAACAAAACAAAAATAATATAAGTAAACATACCCATTTTAATCTGGTTAACATGCACAATTAGTTATTTGTAAGTGGACAATATAATTTATCGTAACCCATCAGGCAATTACACATGAAGCTTAGCTCACCACATTCTCCCATCCCTTGAAGAATCAATGTTCCCTATAGCGAAGAGGCTTGCGGCGTTCGTGTGTAGATCAGCGCAGTTATTCTGGCCCAGTATGCGCAGGGGGGAAGGGGGGAGTTCCTCCCGTCATTGGAGATTAGCTGGAGTACCAGATACCCGGGCCGGAAGAGAATAAACCTATTTTTCTCCCTCCTTGATGAATTTATTCTGATCACCTGCAGCATCGAAAGAATCCAACTCAGATGAATCGGCAGCAGGAATTGGAGAAATCTCCACCAAAGCAGTCTCTGTAGAAGGATCGATGTTGAGATCCTCTTGCCTCTCATTCAATGAGACGTTACCAGCGAGAGCCAAGTCATGCACTGATATCGTTGATTCGCGCCCATCACCAAATCTTACATGAGCATATTATGAGTTTGCTTCTAACAACTGAACCTCATCAACGAGGGGTTCTTATTTGTTGGTGCGAACGTGAAGTTGTAGCAGGACTCAGGATGGCGGAGTGGATTCGACGCTGGCTAACAGTGGTCCAGCGACGCGGGAAGCTGTTCGCAACTCGCCTAAGCTATTATTTTTTCTTTGCCCCCTTTCCTACTCCCCTCTATCTACAATGGTGCCCAGACCCGGGAGGGGGAGCGTTAGCCCTTGAATAACATTTCCAAACAGGGTCTTTTCATTTCTTCAAAATACGCTCCGCTTCTAGGAGGGGGGTTGTATAGCGTACGAGAAGTGCAGGCGAGCAGCTTAAAAGCTTCGTTTGAATGAATCTTTTTAGAGTCATGATGGCCGAGTGGATTCGACGCTGGCTAACAGTGGTCCAGCGACGCGGGAAGCTGTTCGCAACTCGCCCACGCTATTATTTTTTCTTTGCCCTATTTCCTACTCCCCTCTATCTACAATGGTGCCCAGACCCGGGAGGGGGAGCGTTAGCCCTTGAATAACATTTCCAAACGGGGTCTCTTCATTTCTTCAAAATACTCTACGCTTCTAGGAGGGCGGTTGTATAGCGTACGAGAAGTGCAGGCGAGCAGCTTAAAAGCTTCGTTTGAATGAATCTTTTTAGAGTCATGATGGCCGAGTGGATTCGCCGCTGGCTAATAGTGGTCCAGCGACGCGGGAAGCTGTTCGCAACTTGCCTACGCTATTATTTTTTCTTTGCCCCTTTTCCTACTCTCCTCTATCTACAATGTTGTGTCCAATTAATCAAAGAAAATGTTAGTAATTCACTATTCCAAGACGATTAAGAAACTTATCTACTTGGGTGCGTATCCATTACCCAATGTTGAAGAATTGGTTGATAAGATATCGACCTATCAGATATTTAGCACCACCGACCCAAGGTGTGCTTATCATTGTGTTCCCCTTCACTATGAGGATAAAATTTACACTACCTTTGAAGCAGATGGGGGGGCTTTTCCAATTTAAACGCTTAAGTTTTGGTCTAACCAACGGCGTTGCCTGCTTCCAGAGGATTATGGACGATTTCATTCGTAAAAATAATCTTGAGGACACGTTTGCTTACCTAGATGACGTTACTATTTGCGGCCGCACGCAAGCGAAACATGATATAAACCTAACTAAGTTTCTCGAAGCTGCTGAGAAACATAAAATGACCTTAAATAAAAGCAAATGAACATTTTCAACTAAACAATATGCATTTTAGGTTATCAGGTTCGCCAGAATGAACTTCGCCCAGATCCTTCACGCCTTGATGCTCTCAAGGATATGCCCGTATTGACTAGCCAAAAATCATTATCTCGATTAGTCGGATTGCTTGCATAGTACTCGCGGTGTGTTCCAAGATTTTCTCAACGAATTCTTCCCCTAATTAATTGTCAATTTCCATTTTCTGAAGAAGCTACAAATGCAATCAAAGAATTAAAATCAGCTATTATTAACGCTGTTAGGGCGAAATAGAGGAAAATTTACCCTTCACATTGGAAACTGGTGCCTTAAATAGCGCCATTGGGGCCACTTTGAACCAGAATGGACGATCCGTTGCCTTTTTTCGAGATCCTTAAATTGCTCCGAGAGATCACTGCTCTGTCGAAAGAGAAACATATGCTATTTTCTGAAGAAGCTACAAATGCAATTAAAGAATTAAAATCAGCTATTATTAACGCTGTTAGGGCGAAATAGAGGAAAATTTACCCTTTACATTGGAAACTGGTGCCTTAAATAGAGCCATTGGGGCCACTTTGAACCAGAATGGACGATCCGTTGCCTTTTTTCGAGATCCTTAAATTGCTCCGAGAGATCACTGCTCTGTCGAAAGAGAAACATATGCTATTGTTGAGGCGATCAAAAGGTGGCGTCATTTTCTTCTCAGTCGTAAGTTTACCTTAATTACAGATCAAACATCTGTATCTTACATGTTTGATTCACGTCATAGGGGTAAAATAAAGAACAAAAAGATTGCTAGATGGCGTTTAGAATTGATACCCTTTTGCTACGAAGTTATACATCGTCCTGGTTCGCTCAACAGAGCTGCTGACGCCCTATCACGCACTTTATGCTCAAGCATGACCCACAATAATCTTATCGAGCTTCATAAAGCTCTCTGTCATCCAGCGATTACACAATTTCACCATTTTGTTTGAGTACGAGGTCAAAACCTCGATATCATTGCCCAGAGAGGCAAGAGCTTATCCGTGCAATGTGCCCTTGAGATCAAATCAGCCTAGACTTTAAAGGGCCACTACCCTCTTCTTCTCTCAAAAAGTATTTATTAATTCTGGTAGACGAATACTCGCGTTTTCTCTTTGTTTTTCCTTGTAAGGATATTTCTTCATCAACTGTTATACAGTGTCATACTACTTTGTTTTCTCTTTTCGGGTTACCAGGGTACGTGAATTAATTTCGAGGCACTTCTTTCATGTCTGCTGAAAAAAAAAAGCATTTTTGCACAAGAAAGGGGCTTCAACGAGTCGTTCAACACCTTACTATCCTAACGGGAATGGACAATACAAGCGCTATGTAGGAATTGTATGGAAAACTGTTACCTTGACTTCGGACTCTAGAAACCTGCGCACTAACCTTTGGGAACACGTACTAATGGATGTTTTTCATTCCTTGTGTTCACGTTTATGCACTTCAACGAATGCAACTCCTCACGAACGTTTTTTTTTTCATTCTCTTGAAAGACCACGACGCGAATGAGTATACCTAGCTGGCTTGCTTCACGTGGTAAAGTGCTGTTAAAACGATATGTACGGAATAAGGATGATCTCTTAGTACGCAAAGTGCAACTAATCGAAGCTAATCCTAAATATGCACATGTCAGATTTCCAGACGACCGAGAAGATACGGTGGCTATCCACGATTTTGTTCCAGCCGGAGAGAGCCAATTAAACGAGATTGAAGATATTTTTATCGAAGATATTCGGATATAAAATCCTTCATTCCGTTTCTTGGTGCTCCTATAAATGTTGAAACTTAATGAGATCCAAATGTATATTTCATGATGTTCCTTCTCAAGTTGCTCTCCCTGAATCTTCCCCTGAAAATATCCCTCGTCGATCTACTCGATATAGAAAACTTGACTGTTTTATCGAAAACTATACATCTCATGATGTTCCTCCTCCAGCTGCTCCCCTGGCGCCTCTTCCTGAATCTATTCTTCGTCGCTCTACTCGACATAACAAGCCTGTTGAGGGTTACATTGAAAACTGCTGATCCTTTAGATACTCGTATTAGACGCTTAATCTAGGATTTTATTGTATTTTAGCCTTTTTCTTTTTGTAGAGAGGAAGATCGTTATAATTTATTAAGTTATAATTAATTAAGTTCATAACAAACCTGTTTTTTTTTCTTTAGGTTTGAATATTAAATAAAATTAAAACAGATAGTGTGTCGTAATGTGCGATGGTGTGAATAATGTATAAAGATGAAAATCTTGCAGTTCCTTTACTAACTGGACTCCTAGATTTGTGAAACCAACATTATGCCACTTATATTAATTCTTTGTTTGTGAAATGTACATGTGCCTATATTTGTATCTGCTTATGTGAGAGTGTGTTCATTATATTTATTATTTTCTTTGTATACTTATGTTCTGTAATTGTTTATGTCAGTGAGATAAAGCCGAGCTTTGGAACCTTTGTAGCATACGAGAAGTGCAGGTGAGCGGCATAAAAGCTTCGCTTGAATGAGACTTTTTGAAACTTAGGCTGGCCGAGTGGATTCGCCGGTGTCTAATAGTGGTCCAGCGACGCGGGAAGATGTTCGCAACTCGCCTACGCTATTAACATAACATAACATAACATAATTTCACGGATGACAAAAGCCACAAGGCCCTATCAAAAGTCATCCGTATCCATCAAATCCCACCCACATAATGCATCCATAGGATTTTATCAGATCATGCATCTACAATATACAATTTAACAATCCATAGGAATGTCCAACCATGCATCTACAATATATAATTTAAAGCCTCCATAGGAGTCTGTCAAAAACAAAATCCAAGTCCTCAAAATATACAATAAAAAGAAACTGCATCCACAGGAATGAGTCGAGAAACATATCCACATACGAAAAAGTAAGAAATTAACCCTCCATTCCCATATAACCATCCAATCTGCGCTTAAAAACATTCAAGTTTGGGCTGTCTACAGCCTCAGGTGGCAAACTATTTCAATAATCCACCACTCTGTTAGTGAAAAAATATTTTCACTAACCCTTTCCTACTCCCCTCTATCTACAATGGTCCCCAGACCCGGGAGGGGAAGCGTTAGCCCTTGGATAACATTTCTAAACGGGTTCTCTTCATTTCTTCAAAATACGCTCCGCTTCTAGGAGGGGGGAGGGTTGTATTACGTACGAGAAGTGCAGGCGAGCAGCTTAAAAGCTTCGTTTGAATGAGTATTTTTTGCCACTGAGGATGGTTGAGTGGATTAGCCGCTGGCTAGCAGTGGTCCAGTGATGCGGGAAGCTGTTCGGCCATCCTGAGTCTCAAAAAAAGACTCATTCAAACGAAGCTTTTAAGCCGCTCGCCTGCATTCTCGTACGCTACACGTTTCTTAACCTTTGAGTTACTTCAGCCTACATTTCTAAAGGCATAGTGTTTGCATTCATTAGGCGTGAGAATGCGAGAGAAAAATTCAGCTTGCGGCCTGACTGATTAAGAATAGCAGCAATGGCTGTTTCGGAGGAATCAGTCTCAACTACCAAAGGAATAGTTTTCATCAATCGAGTGTACAGCAGCCTTCCCACCCCAATCTCTTCTTTGGGGTCATTGAAAGCTTTCAGGGCCTCTGGTATCAGAGAAAAAGTGTCAGTTGCGACAAGGGGTTTGATCTTGTCAAAGAATCGGGAAACCCACTGTAAATAATAGGAAAACATACCAATAACACGGCGTAAGGAAGTACTGTCTTTAGGAATTGGTAATTCCTTTAATGGACATAAACGTTCAGAATCCCTTTAGAGAGTCGTGGGTTATTGTGCAACCAAGAAAATCTATTGATTTTGTAGAAACAACACACTTATTCTCGTTGAATGTAAGGTTATGGAAACGGGCAGCCTCTTGAAACTTCACTAAGTTTTCATCATGCCCTACTGGGTCTTCCTTGCCACAGCAATATTGTCCACATAAGCATAGGTTCTTTGTATGTTGTGTTGCTTAATGATGCTGTCAACAGTCTTTTGGAAGCAAGCAACGCCGTTTGTAACTCCGAATGACACTCTGCAGAACTGATAAAGCTTACAATTGGCTTCGAAGGCAGTATATTGCTTGTCCTATTCCCTTATAGGTATTTGGTGATAGGCACTTTTTAAGTCCAGGAAACTATACTACTTGTAGTGAGACAGTTCCGTGGCAAGGTCGTCTATTCTTGGAAGAGGGTATGCATCCAAACGAGTGAAACTGTTAATGGTCTGGCTATAGTCAACAACCAATCTCCTTGGGTGGCGTTCAATCGACACAACAAGAACTTGTGCACTCCATGGAGATATGCTCTCCTCAATAACACCATCTTGTAGCATCACATTAATTTCAGACCTTATAAACTTCTTATCATCATCTCCAAACTTCGAGATTTTGTTGCACTGGGTTTGCAATGAGGAGCAAGACTTGAACAGAGGTGGCGTGCATCCACCAAAGCAGACAGTACACTGCAAATGACAGGGTTGGAGATATTTAGATCTTCCTTGGACCCGCCAAAATCCATGGTAACACTAGATTGCTGTCTTATGAAATCTTGACCAAGAATGATATCACAGCACAATTCTGGCAGCACAGAAAGCTTTGTATTGTAGTAGCACTCACCCTTCAGATTGATGTCAACCGTGGAGCGTCCCATCACAGGAGATGTGAGTGATGAAGAGGCCATAGATACGCTTCCAGTCGCTGTGACTACTTTCAACGTGTGCTTCTTGGCATAGCTGTGTGAGATGAAAGATTCAGAGCTCCGTGTGTCGATGAGAGCGGTTGCTTCATTATTATCGACCAAAACAGACACGGTAGATGACCGCTAGAGTAGAAGTGGTGAGTGGATGCGGAAGTACATATAAAATGAAGTATACCGGCACACCTTAACTAAGCAGTTCCGGGGGTTGCAGCAGCACAGATCCTATCATCGGTGTACGCAGGCTCGGATGTCGCAGCAGCACTTACACCAGAGACAGGAAAACGTGAATAAGACTCTGAGGTCTTCTGAGTAACATCGAGTGCCCTGGCTGGATCAACAGCCGTACTCAGGTCCAAAGTTTTGTTTTCAAGCAATCGTTGCCTGATTGTTTGAGTGAGCAAGCCATTGATGAAAGAATCCCTATGTAGTCATCTCGGTTGTGCGAAGCAGTAACAGCCTTGAAGTTACCATCCCTGTTGAGTAGCTGAAGCTATTATAGGTACTCGTCTATCGTCTTCTTTTCATGCTTCATACGAATAGCAAACAAATGTCTCGCGAAAACTTCATTTTTGGGCTTGACATAGAGTCCTTTGAGAAGATATATAGCTTAATTATAGGTAGTATACTATGCAATGTACCCATATATAGTTGGTAAGACAAAATTGATCAATGTATCTAGCTTGTTATAATTAAGGCTTGCGATGGATTCCAGGAATGTCGAGAGAGTACGATTCCAGTGATTCCATTCTCGTGCAGCAGTAGGTGAGTTGGGAGATACCTCCAGGCGTACAGGTCTCAGGAATTTATCCATCTTTCTCAGACGCAGTTTGTTAGTTGTATATATTGTTGTATGATAAAGAAGTATTGATACATTTCTCTAGGCTTTATTCAACTAACAAAACATCAACACAGTCTGTAAACAAAACAGAAATAATTCTAAGTAAACATACCCATTCTAATCAGGTTAACATGCACAATTAGTTATAAGTAGACAATATAATGTATCGTAACCCATCAGGTAATTATACATGAAGCTTAGATCACCGCATCCCCCCAAAACCGTTCCATACATCTACAAACACTAATCCCGACTCTTCACACAGGACTTTCACACTCTCATTCACTCCAATTGCACTAGACAACCATTCCATCCCAACATCCAATATCGGAAGCACACCTGAAACAACACCTTTCACTCATCCTTTCAACTAACCTTTTGTACCTTTTTCGTAACTCACATGAACCCAGGTTCCTTATATTACATTATTTCCTACCACACACGTAATCATAACTGCATCCCTCTCACACCCATATTATTATTCCTCTCAGATATATCATTTGCACCAACACCCGGTAAACAAACTCTCACTCCCCTCCATTTGCTCGCACTCAACTTCCTATCTAAATATATGATCTGAGAGTCACCCATCACAAGCACTTCAGTTAGTCATCCTCCTAGTCGCCCTAGGCCTAGCTTCACCCTCCCTCCTGTTCTCATTCAAACTACCACTTATTCCACTTTCTTTCACAACATGCATCAGACAAATCACTTTCAACCTCTTCCTCTCTCAGGGCATCTAATCGGTTAGTCAACCAAACAGGTTCCATGTCCCTCTTACTCACACACCTAACCTATCCATACTATCCATATTCATCTTTTCTTGTATCAGTCACTTCTTTCTTTCCAGTCCTTAGTCTAGGACTATCTTCCACCGACTTGTCCCAGCCACATTCTTCATGCGTACACTCGCATCCATTCTTACTTTAACGATCAAAACATCTTATCTCTCGTATTTATCACGCAACCGACTCACCTCCTCTACCAAAGTCACATATCGCACGAGTCACATAACACACAGGGCATTCAGATACATTTGCTCTTCTTTCAACATCACAAGAATCACACACTACTTACATCGAAGGGCATACCTACTTCATCCAAAGAGACAGCTATACTGAGAAAACTTATTAATAACCCCTCAATTTAGCAATCAATAAACTAAAAACAAAAAGGGGGGGGGAAATTAGGCCGCTCTGCAACGTGAACAAACGGGAGCTATTTCAAGATTTAATTAAAAATAATTAAAAATTCCTTCGTTATTTTTTCGTAGCACTGTATGTTAACTATGTTCCCGAACTTAAATATATTACAGCGAAAGACCCCCACAAAAAAACGTCACTGAATAGAGAGCTCTCTGAGAACATGTCCGATCGCTACCGCGCTGATACAAAGACCATGATGCTATTAACATTGGTTCGATCGTGTTTATCTTGAAAATTTACACAATCAGGGTTAGACAAGGGTCTACCATGTCTCCTAGCTTGTTCAGCTTCTTCATTGAAGAACCTTTGGAGAGAGTAAAGAGGGAAGGCCAAGGAGTCTTGGTTGGAGATCGCATATTGACAACCCTGGGATTTGCAGACGACATAGTTCTAGTTAGTGAAACAGCAGAGGGTTTGCAGAGACTTTTGAATGTGGTGTACTAATATGGGGAAGAATGGAGAGTAAAATTTAGGGTAAACCTAATGATCCATACCCCGTGAACCGTACTATGGGTTGCTATATGTGGGGGCATAGTCCCCCCCCTGCTCGCTATGCTTGCCCTCAGGAACAAGTAATAAAACAAGTTAATCACACAGTTGGGTGAAAACATGTTGGGAGATGGAATAAATAATATGGTAAATATGTAGATTAGCGGCCCGGCCGGAAAAATAATTTGTGTGTAAATATTATCGTTCACTCGTGTCGGAATATTCATGCGCGTTTGAGTCCTTTTCGAATTATTATTCTATAAACAATTAGGGTTATATACTGGGGGGGGCTGTGCCCCCCAGACCCCCCCATCCCAATTTAATGAAACGCAGGATCATCGTAGTGTAGTCCCCCATTTGGTAGAGGAAAGTGCAAAATAATGATATTTGGAGAACAAAGAGATGAAGGATGGATCCTAGGAAACGATGTCCTAGAAGTGGTAAATGAATATAGATACTTGGGTGTGACAGTATGTAACTAGAAGGATATATTTGAGAAGCATAAGAGATAAAATGAAGTAAATATGCTTAAAATGACTGGCATGTTGAACATGGCAACTAAGCAAGCAAATAAGTATAAAATGATAAGGGAACTGTGGAAAGGGATAGCAGTCTGGCTTTGTCAGTTGGCTGTCTGGCTTTGTTCTGGAAGGTTGTCTTGTAGGAAGCTCTTGATTCTCATTGTAAGATTGGGATACAATACTGATTTGGGTGTATAGTTTTTCTTGTATTTATTTAATACATCAATCACTGTGTAATAAATACATTAGTGATTAATACTTTTGGGGAAGATAACTGGCAGCGATCCTGAGCAAGAATTTTTTTTGGTGAGTGTTAACTTTTTCCTTAGTAAATTTCTGAGAGTATGGCGGTTTGTATAGATGGTGAGAGCATGGCATTTGAAAGTAGTGTGTATGTGGTGTGTGATGCATGTGGAGTTGAAAGGAGAGTGAATGTAACTGAATGCCGTGTGTGTTTTCTGGAAGGGGAGGTTAGGAGGTTGAGTGGGGAATGTAAGAGGTTGAATGATTTGGTGTTTGAGGTGAGAAGAGATGCAAGTGTGCGATTGAAGGGTGAGATTAGTGCTAAGAGGGTGGAAGATAGGGCTAGGACTGGGAGCAGTGTGGAAGTTGTGAGTGATGATGAATGGTGGGTGAAAATGGATAGGATAGATAAGTTAGGACAGGTTAGGTGTGTGAATGAGAGGGACATAGAACCTGTTAGGTTGACTAACAGATTCAATGTCCTGAGAGAGGAAGAGAGTGAAAGTGATTTGCCTGGTGTGATTGTGGATGAAAGCAGGATGGGTGGTAGTGTGACTGAGAGCAGGAGGGAGGGTAATGTTAGGCCAAGACAGAATAGGAGAATGACTGAGGTGCTAGTGATGGGTGACTCTCAGATTAGGTATTTAGATAGGAAGTTGAGTGATAGCAAGTGGAAGGGAATGAGAGTTTGTCTGCCGGGTGCTGGTGTAAGTGATGTTTGTGAGAGGTATGATAGGCTGGTTTCTGGGTGTGAGAGGGATGCAGTTGTGATTACGCATGTGGGAGTGAATGATGTAAAGAAGGTGGGTACATGTGAGTTACGTGAGCAGTATAAAAGGTTAGTTGAAAGGATGAGTAAAAGCAGGGTAAAAGGTGTTGTTTCTGGTGTGCTTCCGAGATTGGATGTGGGGGTAGAATGGTTGTCGCGTGCAATTGGTTTGAATGAATTTGTGAAAGGACTGTGTGAGGAGTTAGGATTGGTGTTTGTAGATGTCTGGGGAGGGTTTTACGGGAATAGGAGGTTGTATGCGATGGATGGGCTCCATCTTAGTCGGGCAGGTATTGAGGTTCTATGGGGGGAGCTGGATAGTGTGATTAGGTCCTTACGGGTGGGAAACTAGAAGCTGTTAGAGGTAAGGGAATAACAGGAATAGAGGGCAGGTGTAGGAAATGGAAGGGATGCAGAGATAGAGGAATAGCTAAGGGAGAGGGCATACTGATGCGTTATAGGGGGACTAATGCACAAGTGAATGAGCAGATAACTAGGAATAGAAAAGCACGATGCAATGAAGATGGGAATAATAAAAAAAACTTAAAAATATACTACACAAATGGTCGGAGTATAAGGAATAAGATAGATCTCTTAAGAGCGTTAGCGAGTGAAGAGAATTTTGATATAATTGCGATAACAGAGTCATGGCTTGATTTGGCAGGAAATCACTTTAAACCTGAGGTTGAGATTGAGGGCTTTAACATGTTCCATACAGATAGGAATAGGAAGAGAGGAGGAGGGGTTATTATTTATATTAAAGATAATCTCCAGTGTTGTGTAAACAGTACAATTAAATTAGATGATAACACAGAGTCATTATGGCTAAATGTAAAGGAAGGTAAAAACAAGCTTGTCATAGGATTATTATACAGACCACCAAATCTTAGTAAGGAAGCTTCAAATCTTCTGTGGCAGGAGATTGAACGGGCATGTAGAAGTAAGCATGTGTGTATAATGGGCGATTTTAATTACAGAAATATAGACTGGGAAGCTCTTGTGGGTGATCAGGAGGCTGAGGAATTTTTGAATGTTGTCCAAGATAATTTTCTGAGGCAGATTATTAACGAACCCACTAGAGGTAATAATATACTGGATTTAGTTCTGACAAATAGGGAAGAAGTTATTAAGGATACTGAGATTGGAGGAAATTTGGGTAATAGTGACCATTGTGAAATTAGATTCAAGATGAAATGGAATGGTATTGATAGTAGCATGAACAATGTTAAAATTCCTGACTTTAGAAGAGCAAATTATAATGGGCTAAGGACTTACCTGGAGGCAGTTGTACAGAAACCAGGCAATGAAATCAATTCAGGAATAGATTCAATGATATCAGTTAGTGGAGACAATAATCACCAGGAGGAAGAGATTACAATTGAAGAGGAGTATGAAAGAATAATTGAGCAATTAATTACAGGTCAGATGATTAACATTCCTTATAAGGAGATTAGGACTAAAAATAATGACCCAAAATGGATGACAGATAAAATTAAGCATTATATTGGCATTAAAAAGGGCATTTATACGAAAATAAAAAATGGAGAGGATCACTTAAGGCAGAGATATAATGAACTAGCAAGAGATGTTAAAAAAAGTTAATTAGAGTAGCAAGGAGAAATTATGAAATTAAAGTGGCAAATAGGGCAAAGGAAGATCCTAAAAGTTTTTATCAATTATACAAAACTAAGGTTAGAGATAAAATAGGCCCACTTATAGATTCCAATGGAGAATTAGTGAGTGATAGGGACTCAATGGCTGGAATGCTAAATGACTTTTTTCTCTCAGTATTTACACAGGAGGATACTCTAAATATACCCGAGGTGTCAATGATCTTTCGGGGTAATGATGAAGAGAAATTAAAGGATATCTTGATCACAAAGGAGATAGTGACAAAGGAAATTGATAAAATCAAAAGTAGTAAAGCACCCGGTCCTGATGAGGTCTTTCCTAGAATATTGAAAGAATGTAAGGATGTGTTAAGTGAGCCCCTAGCATGCATCTTTAGAAAATCATTGGAGAGTGGCATTGTGCCAGTGGCATGGAAGAAAGCCAATGTGATACCTATATTTAAGAAAGGGGATAAAACAAATATGTCTAATTACAGACCAGTAAGTTTGACATCAGTGGTAGGGAAAATGATGGAATCTATTATAGCAAGGAATATTAGGGATCACTTGGATAAGCATAAGTTGATAAAAGAATCACAGCATGGCTTTAGTAAGGGTAAATCCTGCCTGACTAATTTGCTGTCTTTTTATAGTAAGGTGTATGAAGCAGCAGATAAGGATGAAAACTATGATATTTTATACTTGGACTTTAGTAAGGCTTTTGATCGAGTGCCACACTTACGGCTTCTGAGCAAAGTTAAAGCACACGGGATCGATGGCAGTATATTTAGGTGGATTCAGTCATGGCTTGGTGACAGACAGCAAAGAGTTAGTATAGATGGAGTTAAATCTGAGTGGGGGTGTGTTAGCAGTGGAGTTCCTCAAGGATCTGTTTTGGGTCCCTTGCTATTCTTAATTTATATTAATGATCTTGACATAGGTATAAGTAGTGACCTGAGTAAATTTGCTGATGATACTAAGCTAGGTAGGGCCATTATGGCTGATTCTGATGCTGTTGTAATGCAGGAGGAATTGACCATTCTGTCCAATTGGGCCGAGAAATGGCAAATGAAGTTTAACATAGACAAATGTAGTGTACTTAGTATAGGTAGAAATAATCCATTGAATAGTTATAAATTAAATGGCAGAATTTTAGGGAGGACTGATTGTGAGAGAGACTTGGGTATTTTGGTAAGTTCAGACCTTCGTCCTAGAAAGCAATGTCTAAATGCTAAGAATAAAGCTAATAGGATATTGGGATTCATTAGGAGGAGTGTAAGCAATAAGAGTGCTGAAGTCATTCTAAAACTGTATCTGGCGCTAGTTAGGCCTCATCTAGACTATGCAGTACAATTTTGGTCACCATATTATAGGAAGGATATTGATTTGCTTGAGTCTGTGCAGAGAAGGATGACAAAGATGATTGGTGGGCTAAGGAACTTACCCTATGGTGAAAGGCTCAGAAAACTAAATCTACATACATTGGAAAGGAGAAGAGTCAGAGGGGAATTGATTGAAGTCTTCAAATGGGTAAAAGGATATAATAAAGGGGATCTGGGTAAGGTTCTTATACTTAGTGAACATGACAGGACACGTAGCAATGGGTTTAAGCTTGATAAGTATAGGTTTAGGAAGGAGATTGGGAGGAATTGGTTTACAAATCGTGTGGTAGATGAATGGAATAGGCTCACTAGGCATGTGATAGAAGCCTCCTCTCTGGGTAGTTTTAAGAATAGATTAGATAAATATATGGATGAAGCTGCTAGATGGGACTGACTTTTTTTTATGTACATATGTATATATTTTTCTAAGGAGTGGGAAGATTATATTTTGCGGTTGCATGAATGGACATAATCCTCTGGATGCATTTTATGTATATTGTAGATTAGATCTGACGAACTCCTGTTAAGGGTGACAATGTTGATGACTTTTCTCTGGTAAGAAATCTTTTGTGTGTTGAATGGAACAGGAGCTGCCAAGTGTAGGCCATGAATGGTCTTTTGCAGTCTCCTTCTTTTCTTATGTTCTTATGTAAGCCTGTATGGGTATGAAGTGGGCAAAGTGACAAAGACAGAATTGGAGAGAATGGAAAAGATCCAAAATAGAGTGGCAAGAATTGCACTAGGGGCCAATCCCTATGTAGCAGTAGAGGCACTGAGAGGAGAAATAGGCTGGAGTAGGTATGAGGAGAGGGTAGCAAGGATGAAAGCAAACTATAAGCTAAGACTGCAAGGGATGGAAATAGAGACCTGGGCAGGCTATGTGTATGCTGCCTATGATAGGACTGTGTGGTGCAAAGAGGTAATGAGAGTGGATACGAAATATGAATTAGAAGCAATCTATATAGAGGACAGAGCAAAAGGAAAGCTGAAACAAAAATATTGATTCAGAAGAAGAGGAATAAATAGAAAGAGAAGTCTAAACGTATACAGAGGCAAAAGGGAGCCTTGCATTGAGAATATGTATGATGGTAGTTTTGCCAGCCAGCCACTATTCAAGGCACGGACTGGATCCTTGGAGGTAAAGCGGCGAACATCCAGATGGAATGGAGGAGAGGACAGATGCAAATGGTGCCTAGTGGAGCTGAGAGAATCTATAGAACATTTGATTGTGGAGTGTGTGGGCCACAGTCTTGAGAGGGAGAAATTGAAAGAAGAATTGGTGATGGAACTGGGAAGAGAAAAGTGGGAGTTGGTGGAGAGAAGGGAGGATTATGGACTGAGTGTGGTGCTAGAATTTGAGTGTAGAATAAAAGATATAGAAGATAGGAGAATAAGAATAGTAAAGCAACAAAGAAATTTTTGCAGTGTGTGTGGAAGAAGAGAAATGAACAAGGCTAATAAATTATTTCTCCTTTCCACAGAAAATAAATACCATATCCCGATACAAAAGGTGGCTCAACAACCTGAACCAAGCAATTGCAGCCCCCTTGAATACTACCACCTTATCTCTGAATGTCGATGGCTCCAGGAAGTCCTTAATCTACCCTCCTCCCATCCTTACCCTACCTTAGTCCTATCTACCGGAATATCACCCATTCTCTCACACTGACCAAGCAGAACACAACCATACTTTTGTCGAACAATGTGGACATGTACCTCAAAAGCCTCTCTACCCCTTCTCTTCATCCAACACCCTGTATTCCACCTACTCCACCTTGGCTAGATATATCTAATCACATAATCACCTTGTTTCATCAAAACTTCAAGAAATCAACAGATGCTCATCTAGCAAAACAATTCTTCATGGAGATGGACTACACCCTGTATCATGACCACTTCAAAATTTACACTGATCCGGTCACACATTAGAGGCTACGAAAAAACCTCTCCTGTCCCAACAGGATGCACAACAACTTATGGCGTACCTCAAACCCTACTGTCTCTGCCAGTCTTTACAAATTGTACTCACACTGACTACATGGCAGGAATACGGGCAGCTCTTCGGACTGCTTGGCAAAGAAGATGGGAGACAGTCGAAGGGAACTTAAAGTTGCATGCCATTGCGCCGCGACTGTTCCGATGGACCTATCCCTCAATGCCGCGACGGCTTCAGGTCGCTTTTTGTCATCTCCGAATTGGACACACTTGTGTGATGCATCGCTATTTGATGGAGCGCTCGCCTGTGTTCTATTGCGCCGACTGCGTCATCCCCCAGACTATTCGGCACATTCTTGTCGAATTTCCCAGTCTGGGTGATCTTCGCGCATGTTACCTGTCCCGGTACCAGGATGGGCGGGGTCTCTACTGCCTGTCCCTTGTACTCGGGACGAGTGCGTGCATCATGACTGGTGGACTTGTTGACTTTTGGGGGGGAGGCCGGCCTTCTCCCTTGTATTTAACTTGTTTTTTGTTATTGTTGTTTATTTGTTTTTTTTTGTAGGTCGCAGGCTCCTACACCAGGGGGCGAGGGGGACCTCCCCCTGATGCCGGAGCTTGTTCCCTGATTGTTATCCCCTTTTTATTGTTGTTTCTGTTAAAATTTCTATTTTAAAGTAGCCTAGAACTGGGCTGTTTGTTTGCGGCGACTTATGCCCAAGTGGGCAGTCGCCAGATACCCCCTTGAAAAAAAAAATTAAAAATTGTAGGACTATCTTATAATTTACTAGAGTGGCTTTTTGAAAAAACAATATCAAATTGTAAATAGCTGGGGGAGAGAAAAAAATCATTTTAGACAAACATGAAATCCCTACAGGGGGAGGAAGAGGGTATTGGGAAAGGGGTGGGAGAATGGCATTTGTGTTAGTGCCATGGAAGTGCTGTTACTGCCACCGCTTCGGATATACTAATTGCTCCTGTCAATGTGCAAAGTCGGGGTTACCCGAAACCTGTGTAAGTTGCTCCAAAGCCGCACATGATAAGTCCAAATCGTGTGTGTCAATTGTGGAGAGCTTCATCCTGCTTCTTCGAAGCAATGTGGTGCGTATCTCCTTGAGAAGGAAATCCTGGCCATTCAGGCTCAGGATCTTCTCTCATTTCGCGAGGCTAAGGACTTGTTCCTGGACTCTGCTCCTGGCGCCTCCAGGCTTATGAGTACTGTTGTTTCCACACCCATTCAGAACCTTTCTGCAGGTTCTACCCACCCCGGGCACTTCCCTGGTAAAGCTGGCAGCACAAAGGGTCTAAAACCAGGGCTCCCCCCCTTCCCCCAGCATGACTGTTCCTGCAAGGCAAAATGGCCACACGCCTCCACCGAGTTGTTAGACTCAGGAGGCAACATCCCTGAAGTTGATCGCCAGGCCATCTTCTGGGGTTCCTAAAGCTGTCCCCCGAAAGGAAGGAGGACAGCACTAAAGGTGCTTCGGCTCCTTCGCCCATTCCCAGTGGTGATTTCGGTGGCTCGGAGATGGTAGATCCTGGCCCCTCGCCCGCCTAAGGTTTCAAGATGGAGGGGTAAAGACTTGCATGGCAAGCTCAACCTCTCCTAATAAGTCCTTGAAGGCAACAGTGCCTTCAGCACATTGTCCGGCCAACAGCGCCCGGAGTTCTGCCTCTGGAAAGCGTACAGCCATTCCCATGAGGGTCTTCTCTTTGAAGAGGGCCCCACGCATCTCCTCCGAGCTAGGCCTAGAGGGCATATTCCTTCAATAGAATTGCCGCGATTTGTTTCCATCCATTTTCTCTAACCTCCTGAGTGTGCAGGTTGATGGAGAAATTAGTAAATGTTAGACTAGCCATCTTGCACAGCAAGGCTACCTGTCTTCTGCATAGTGCTGCGACTTCCACTCCACATTGGATGCTCTGCTCTGACTGGGAAGAAGCCTTCCTTCGTAGACAGCTCTATGCCACAGTGTTTTTTGATCTGGAGAAGGCCTATGATACCCCAATGGAGCACAAATAGTATGTCCCCAGTGTAACACATTGCCCTGAGCATCAACAGTATCACCTTGGTGCTGCTGGATGTTCTTACTACACTCTACATGGACAACCATTTGATCTCATTTGGTGCAGTCAGATGCCAACTCTGAAAGGCCAAAACCTGAAGCGCACAGGTTTTCGTTTTCCTTGGCCAAAACTTAGGTGGTGTACTTTTGCCACCATCCACAGCTCCATCCTACTTTCCCAGATTTTGCATGGAAGTAGTGGATTTGCTCTGTTTCATTGGTCGTGTTTTTGGCTGACACCTCACCTGGGAGACTCATATTCGCAGCCTTAGGGTTTCTTGTACCAGCACCATGGACATTATTCATTCTGTGACATTCAGCACTTGGGGCAATGATATGGCTATTTCCTTACTTTTCTATCGATTCTTTTTTCATTTGAAACTTGACTATGGATGCAAGTTCTATCCTCCACAGCCAAGCATGTATTATGGAAGGTGGACTCGATCCAAATCACTTATCTATCTGGTGACTGTGCCTTCTGCAATTCCACCACAGTACATTATAAGCTTGTATGTGCACTGTCCAGGCCCAGAATCTTCCTCAGTTGGCAATGGCTCTCATTGCATCCATGGCTAATCTCAATAGGGCCTATGCTGCTGAGTGATACCAATCATACCCTATGCCCTTTGAGTTTATGGCTAGAAAACTCCTTCAAGAGCTAGGTATAGCTCTTGGGCCAGTGGTGCATCTGGTTCTTCCCAGGACACCATCTGGAGGTACAACCTTTGACTATTTGTCGCCACATCTCTGTTCCCAAAACTTCCACACCACTGGTAGTATTGTTTTAGGTCTTTTTGGAACACACTGTTACACACTGGATCCATGCCATTATCCACGGTTGCCTGCAAGTCCAAGAAATGGGTCATCTTCCACACAATATTCCCTGTGTTTGAAGTCAGTGGGGCTCTACCAGGCATTGCATCTGTCTTTACTGCTGGCATTGTTGCAATATACTGCTCGGTACAATAGATAATGCATCATACCCATTTTGGAGACGATTGTGATTTCTAGTGACTCACAAAGCAACATGAGTGCTCTCAGGGCATTAAATCTCCACACACCCTGATTCACAGTATCCATGATTGCCAAAAGCCTGGTAGATATCAAAATTATCTTTTAAGAAAGGGACTCAAGCCTGGTGGATATCAAAATTATCTTCTAAGAAAGGGACTCAAGTTTTTAACTTCTTCAAGGACTCTTGACAATTACATGTGACATCTTGCAATAATGGGAGAAACCATTCATAAGCTTGGAAGCTTTATTGGTTGATATTTAGCTTCTTTGGGGCAATGAGATTGTGAGGTACACTAAGGGTTTTTATATGTACACTCATTGCCCTGATGAAGCTCAATATGAGTAAAATGTCAGTCAATAAAACATAAAAGTTCTTAATTGTTTCCTCTTTTCCATTCTCTTTACTCTGACAATGTCAAAATGACAAATTTATTTTATTTAGATATCAAACAGGAAAGGCTAAATATCATTAAAGAATAGCTAATTCTGAGGAGCCATTGAACTTATTGATTTGTTATTTTGTTCAAATAAGATGTTTTTCTTTAATATGCTCTTTTATTTTGTTGCCCCTTGCAGGTTATAACCAGCCTTCATGATCATTTCTCGCAATTTCTTAAGAATTATTTTCCCTGTAAATTATTTACAATGACTTGAAGCTTTTGAGATTGATTCATGGTAAAAAACTGTTGCCTATTTGGCAGTAAGATTTCATCAAATATTCTTCCATTTACTTTCTAACTCCTTAAAACATGGTTTCTTTGAGTCTAAGAGTTTATCAAAAAATAAATCCTAATGCAGAATTTTCTGTATTACTGGAAAATAAGAAGATCAAAGACAGTTTGCTTTTCCAGGCTGGTACAGTATCTTCATTAGGTAAGTACAGGATGCTTTTATCTCAGGAATAATTTCATTATGAAGCATTTCCAAAATTGTTTAAAGATTTCCATATTCTTTCATTGATAATAATCACTATATTTTCTTAGCCACTCAAAGGGGAGCTATGGCATATTTTGATAGAGACTATAGCCTAACTGAGTCAAAACATTACTCCTTGTTTATTTGTGCAAATTAACTCTCATCAGGTGTGTTAAGTTGCCACTTGGAGCCTAGATTTGGTTCAACTTCACATTGGCTACCATATGCTGTAAATAAATACCCTTGGTTTAGATTCCATGTTAAACTGTAGTTCCCTACCAAATTATTTTATTGCATTTTTATAAATTATAGTTTTTATTAAATTGATTTAGTTTAACTCTGAAAAGGGTTTTAGTTTGTTTTTGTTATTTCTTAATTGACATTGCAAAATACTATAAATTAGGAATATTTGAGTATTTTCTTTATACCCTGCAATGGGTCCTGGGAATGTGGCAGAAATTAAGTTCCCAAACTCACAAAAAGTGATTGACTCAGAATAAATGGACTATGGAGGAGGTATTAGTAAAAGAGTTCTCGGGTAAATAAACTTGACAAGTTTATGAACCAAATTATTATTTTACAATGATACAATATTTATATAACCTCATTATTTTTTATTTAAAACTAGCAGAGGTACCTGGCATTGCACGGATATAAAAACAATCATCAGCAAGATCGTTGCTCCTATGGCCATAATGGCCAAAAGAGCATTGTGGTTCCATTCTTTTGCACGGTTCCCTAAATATTCCAATTTAGCAAATAGCTAGACCCAGCGACAGTCTAAACCTAACTCACATTTCCCCAGTTGAACAGATTAGAGATTTTTAGATATAAGATGTTAACCACTGTGGTTCCCTCTCTGGTGTTTATGCACTGCACCACTCTGAGTTCCTCAGAGGTTTTTCCATAAGACCATAAATGGAGACAGTAGCTCCTCACCTAGTATCAAAGAGAGTTCTGGGTGTTAGTAGGACCCACCTATGTGGCCATTGAATGGCAGCCTCTTTCTGCACTTCGTTTGTTCAATCCAAGATGTGTTACTGGGTAGAGGTAGACTGATTGATTGGCCTATTAAATGCCATTTTGAGGTAATCAGCATAAGCTTATCTCTGTGTATGAGGCCCATATACAAAAAAAAAGGAACCTGTCTCTCCTGGCAGCCTCTCTAGGGAAATGATGTTAGTGCTCCCCTTAGTGTTAATTTCATGATTCTAAAGGCACTTGTCATTAATAGCTCCCCAGGAGGAGATGACCTCTGCTTCCTCCGAGCACTTGGGAGATTACAGACAGACATCGGTGAATCTTGTGATTGTGTGAAGTGAGGAATGTGCTCTGCAGTGCTGCTCAGTCATGGCCCATCTACCTGAGAGATGATGATGAAACTAAAATTCATATTTCCTAGCTTTCAAAACTCCATACCCTGTTAGACTTGTATCCAGAGGACCTGCCCATCCTCCCATCATGAGTGCCAATTAGGGCGGCCCTGTCACTAGGTTGATTTGAACTCTGATAGGGCCTGGGAATGTTGTTAGTGCACTTTCCCTACACCCTAAAATCAGCACCACTTTACCTTTTTATTAATTATTATTTTTGTTATTATATTTAGTATTTATATTATTTGATATATTATGTGTTATAATTATTTATTATGAGTAGTATTTATTAATATGTTATTATCTATTTATTATTATTATTACTAGTATCCCTTCAACCTTTTCTACCCGCACTTTGTACCAGGAGGTCTGTTCCCACCTAGGCAAAGTTTTGTCCAGTAGCCATGGTGCCTTAAGAACATAAGAAAAGGAGACTGCAAAAGACCATTTATGGCCTATACTTGGCAGCTCCTGTTCCAGTCAACACACAAAAGATTTCTTACCAGAGAAAAGTCATCAACATTGTCACCCTTTACAGGAGTTCGTCAGATCTAATCTACAATATACATAAAATGCATCCAGAGGATTATGTCCATTCATGCAACCGCAAAATATAATCTCCCCACTCCTTAGAAAAATATATACATATGTACATAAAAAAAGTCAGTCCCATCTAGCAGCTTCATCCATATATTTATCTAATCTATTCTTAAAACTACCCAGAGAGGAGGCTTCTATCACATGTCTAGTGAACCTATTCCATTCATCTACCACACGATTTGTAAACCAATTCCTCCCAATCTCCTTCCTAAACCTATACTTATCAAGCTTAAACCCATTGCTATGTGTCCTGTCATGGTGGAATGGTGGACTGCATGCCATCCTGGGATCACCCTCTAGTCATTACTAGATCTACCTATTTCTACTTCTCTTTATTACATACCCTCATAACATAACATAACATAATTTCACGGGTGACAAAAGCCACAAGGGCCTATCAAAGGTCATCCACATCCGTCAAAACCCACCCACAAAAAGCACCATCACCAGGGGAAGACAAAATCAAAGTCCCCCACAATATAATATAACAGATGAAAAAAGCCACAAGGGCTCATCATAGGTCATCTGAGTCAAATGGCCTCTTTCTTAAGGCACCCAAACTCCCACGAAAACTACATCCAGAGGATTGTGTCCACAAACAAGGGTATCACCAATCAAGGCTTGTCAAGAACTAAATCATGCAGCTATAGATATATACAAATAATATTAATATATACAAAACTTAGGAACCATCACAACCTTCCTTCCCCATAAACTCATCCAACCTACTCTTAAATACATTTAAATTTGGACTACTACCTACTACCCTCCGTGGCAATTTGTTCCAGAAGTCTACCACTCTATTGGTGAAAAAATATTTTCTTAAATCCAACCTACACCCTTGCTTTTTAATTTTCAAGTGGTGACCTCTAATCCGATTTCCATCATCTAACTCAAAAAACTTGTTAACATCCAATTTATCTATCCCAGAAAATTTTTTAAAGAGCTCAATCATATCCCCTCTCACACACCTCCTTTCGAACGAGAACATATTTAATACCCTCAGTCTATCTATATATTCAAGGTGCCTCAGGGAAGGAATAATCTTTGTTGCACTGACTCGAGAAGGTTAATATCATGTCTAAAATGGGGGGACCATGCCTGTATACTGTACTCTAGATGTGGCCTAACATAAGAGTTATAGAGTTTAAGAATTTCCTCCTTACTTTTGTAACTGACATTTCTCTTAATGAAACCCAGCACTCTATTTGCCCTATTTCTTGCTTCAATACACTGCTTAGAAAACCTTAATGACTTATCTATTACTACTCCTAGATCTTTCTCATCCTCTACTGAGCTCAGCCAATGCCCATCCATTTCATAGTTAAATTCTCTATTATCTTTTCCCATGTTAATAACTTTGCACTTATCAAGGTTGAAAGTCATTTGCCACTTATGTGCCCAGGATAACAATTTATTTAAATCCCCCTGCACTTTAAAATTATCATCAATATCTTTAACTACAGCTGCTAATTTGGTATCATCCGCCAAAATTGACACTTTATTATTAACTGCCTCCCCAAGATCGTTTATATAGATGACAAATAATAATGGACCGAGAACTGATCCCTGAGGAACCCCACTGATAACATCCCTCCACTCAGACTTTACACCATTTAGCACTACCCTTTGCTTCCTGTCTTTCAGCCACCCAGCTATCCAATTTGAAACACCCCCACATATCCCAATCATTTTTAATTTATGAACTAGTCTCCTATGTGGTACCTTATCAAATGCTTTACTAAAATCTAAGTAAATTATATCTACATTCTCTCCCTTATCTACTTGATCTGTTACAAACTCCAGAAAGTCTAGTAAATTAGTCAAACATGATCCACCTGATCTAAACCCATGCTGAGCATCGCTGATTAACCCCTCCCTCTCTAGATGTTGGCAAATCCCTTTTTTAACTATTTTCTTTAGAATTTAACAGACCACAGGAGTTAGGCTAACCAGTCTAAAGTTATTTGGATCCTCTTTACTACCCTTTTTGAAAATGGGGACTACATTCGCTCTCTTCCAATCACTGGGTATTTCTCCATATTCCAGTGACCTAGTATACAACTTCTCCAGAGCTATTGAGATACTTTCTACCCCTTCTTTAAGTATCCTAGAATTAATATTATCAGGGCCCGAGGCCTTGGTAGTATCTAACTCACCTATTAGTCCTTTTATCATCCTCCAATCCACGCTAATGGTGGTAAACACCTCTTTCCCTGACCCATGAGTACTATACATAAGACTATTTGGTTTCTCCTTTGTAAATACTGATGCAAAATGACCATTTAGTACCTCAACTATTTCCTCATCAGTTTCTTTCACAACCCCTTCATATTTGATAGGCCCTATTTTAACTCTGCCAGACTTATTATTAATTTTATAGTAACTAAAGAACTTTCTAGGATCTTTGTTGCTATCCTGAGCTAATTTAATTTCTGACACCCTTTTGTTCTTCTTTATAATCTTATTTAACTCATTCCTAGCCATTCTATAATCACTTAAATTTTGAATATTATTTTGTACCTGTAATTTTTTATATGCCCTTTTCTTCTCGGAAATTTTTCTAGCTATCTCCTGATTCCACCATAATGGTTTCCTACTTTTGTTCCTAATGGCCTTCATTGGGATACATTGTTCTTGGACTACATTTATTATATGCTTGAAAGTATCCCACATCCCATAAGCATTTTTACCTCTGAATTTTACATCCCAGTCTACCAAATTTAGCAAGCTTCGGAGTTTTACATAATCTCCCTTATGAAAATTTGGAACTTTTACAGCATTCTCGGGTATTTTACCCTTCTCAATTCCCAAGTTAAAACGAACTATCTGATGGTCACTATTTCCCAATGCTTCCCCAACAGTCAATTCTTGAACTAAATGATCACTGTTAGAAAGTAGTAAATCTAGTATATTGTCCCCCCTCCTTGGCTCATTAACAAATTGATTCAAAAAATTATCCTCAAAGCATTCTATGAACCTGTCACTTGTTCTATCCCTACCTATCATATTTTTCCAGTCCACAGAGTTTAAGTTGAAGTCCCCAATAATAAGTGCATCTGTTTCACATCCCTTACTTATTTCTCTTATCATTAGTTCATCCATATCATCAGTGCCCAGGTGGCCTGTAAAAAGCTCCCAAATGCACCATTCTATTTTTACTGAACCTAATATCTATCCAAAGTGACTCAACTCCATGTTGCTTTATTGTAGTATTTAAACTTGAAACAATGTTGTTTTTTATATAGATAATTATTCCTCCACCAATCCTACCTGTCCTTTGACTAATGTACATATTATAGCCCTGTAAATCAAATTCACTTATAGTGTCACTAAATTCTATTTCATTAACCCATGATTCAGTAACATAATATATCTATATCCTCATTGCTAATATAACTAAATAGCTCATCCTTCTTGTTTCTAAGACTACGAGCATTTGTATAGAAACATTTTAACCCCCCTATCCCTGAAGCACATCTTGAAACCTGAATGACCTCACCTCTATTGCCTTGGAAACTATTTCTGTTATCTACCAAGTCCATTCTACTTTCAGTACTATAATGTCCTCTTATAATTCCCTGACCACTATTAGTATCTAGTTTCCCGCCCGCAAAGACCTAATAACACGATCATACTGCTCCCACAAGACATCTACCCCCTCCTACTCAAATGCAGTCCATCCATCGCATACATTTCTTTCATTCCAACAAACCTATCCCACACATCCACAAACATGACACCTTCCATCTCACACATCCTCCTCACATAATCATTCAGCCCAATCACACGAGACATCCATTCTACCCCAACATCCATTCTCGGAAGCACACCTGTCACAACACCTTTCATTCTACTTTCTTTCACCTTTTCAATCAAGCTCTTGTACCTCTCACGTAACTCACATGCACCCACTTTCTTCACATCATTCACTCCTACATGTGTAATCACAACCGCATCCCTTGCACAGCCAGACACCAGCTCCTCATACCTATCAGACAGATCTCTCACTCCAGCACCCGGCAAACACACCCTCAAACCATTCAATCTACTTGCATTCAACTTCCTATCTAAATATCTAACTCGCGAATCACCCATCACAAGCACTTCAGTCAGACTCCTATTCCTAACCCCCACAGACCTAACTCCATCCCCACTCCTATTCTCATTCAAACTACTAGTCACTCTACCTCCACCCCCACCCCCATCAGTCATAGCTCTTCCAGTTACTTCCTCTCTTAGGGCACTGAATCTATTAGTCAAGCTAATAGGTTCTGTGTCCCTCTGACTCACACACCTATTCTCCCCCTGGCTAACAACCTCAACAGAGGCAACCCTATTCTCACAAAGAACAGGAGAAGCCTCCCTAGCTTCATGTTTCCTAACCACTCTCCACTGTCCCCCATCCTCTCACTAGGCCGATTTCTAACTAATCTAAGGGGGCTAACTTCACTATTGCTAGAACTATCATATCCTACCTCCTCCACCGGCCCTCTACTTTCACCTGAAACATTTAACTGGCCTACCTCACCACCTAACCTATTCCCAGCCCTAGGCCTAACACTAGTTTCCTCCTGAGCTCAGCAACTAACCCCTCCAGCCTACATATCCTGTCTAAATCCTGCATTCTCATCCCCTCTAAATCTACAATGCATTCACGCAGCCCACATACAACACATGTATACCCCTTACCAAATACACCACAACCAATGCATACATTCCGACACTCATGCTCACTTTCATCCCCGAACTCCATCACTTATTCAAACAAAGAAAGAACTTAAGTAGTAATAGGAAAAAAAGAGCAACTTAGCTTTCGCTGATTCTGTGGGGAACAAGACTGTAGAAAAATCCGAAAAATAAATCAACAGATCGAAACGAGATTTAAGGCACAACACAGTCCAAATCAGTCTCTAATTAAACCGTCGACCTAGAAACAAGGTTTCAAAATACTAATTTAATTTAGCTATTGCGTACTTTCCCACACAAAATAAGGTAAACAAAAGAACCTGGCCAAAAAATTAACAATACTAAACAACTTTGTTATATTAACCAAATATACGATCTAATAACTTAATATTTATGTTTACTATGTCACTAGACTATACGTAATACTATTTTGCGTAAAAACTTCTATCAAACACCAAAGTATAGCAAATAATCAAAATATTCAGAGAGCTCTATGAAACACGTGCTGTCTGTACGACGCTTGCTCTTCTATCCACAGAGGTTCTGGTGGCCTGACACCATCCTATATGGTTAAAGCTCCGGTACAATGGTCCCAGAATAGTGGGCCAGTGGAGGGGCTTCCCTCTCACCATCTTTGGGACTGCTCTTGGCCAGCTCCACCTCTGAGAGGTTTACTCCTCTCCTAGGCCTACAAGTGTGGTGGCTTCGCCCTCACCCTCTTCTTAGGAAGCATCTTTGGGCAACTCCATCTCCCAAGAGAGATGACAGGGAGGTCCACAATTGACCCCTCTCTGTGGGAGTGGCCTGATAGAGCCCTTGACAACCTTAGGTGGTCAAGGGAAAGCAGCGCCTATTTATCTGTGCCCCCTAACATCTTGCAGTCCTGCATTTTAAGCCTGCAGGTGTCAACAAAACAAACAAACAGTCCTCGATTGGGATCCATGATGCCTTAAGGGGGGGGGGGTATGGAGGCCCCCCTGACATGGACATGATCATGAGATGGCTACCTGGTTGTTTGAAGAGAGAATGAAGGGGGAGATCTATTACAATTTTATTTACAGCTATACAAAGAAATGTGATAATGAGAACTAGTAAAAAATATATATATATACAATCCTATTCTATTGGGTTGAGGAATAAGTTCTTGCTGTTTTATCAAATTCATTACCATTAACAATTTTAGAAAAACTTAATTTTTAATTGATAACAATATGCAATTTAATCAATAATGGATTCTCTGTTGTTATTTACGACTTCTTTCCAACGTTTAACTAGTTTTTCGATGCCTCTGTAATAAAAATCTCTAGATTTTGACTCAAAGAATTTGGCTAACTAGGTTCTTAATTCCTCATCAGTATTGAACTTTCCCCATCGAATGAAGGTGATTCACTACAGTTTTCTGATCACATGCCAATTGTACAGCCAATTCTCTAGTCGATTGGCAAGGATTTTCATGAAGAAGGTCATTCAATCGATCTTTATCCAACTTAATGGGGCGACCAGAACATTCTTCATCATTAAGATTGAAATGACCATTTTTGAAACGTGAAAACCACCATTGAGCTGTCCTTTGGCTGCTTTTGCATTGTTCCCATCTAAATTGAAAATGAATAACAACAAGTGTCAAAAATGCACCTTTCTTTCAACTTGACATTCCATTTTGAGGGTACAAAATAAAAATTAAATTAACACAACTTTTAAATAAACTGCAATGACTTATTACTCAACATCAAGATGTAGCCTAAGCAAAAGCTTAATAATCTATGCTGTTAAGAGACGTAGCCTAACCTTTGCAAATTTTGCTCTCATTATTTATTATTGTTTCTTAATATGTGCACAAATCCCGTCAACAAAACTTAAATCAACACAACATTTAAAAAAAATGCAAGAACTTATTCCTCAACCTAATAAATGGATTTATATAAATGAAATACTTGATAAAAAAATATACAGGTATAGCAAAACTATGTCAATGTGTGGCCACAATCAATATAATACAGCACTTCCATGCTTGTAATGATGTGCTCAATCCTCTCAGCTGCTTTCCAGCCCTGGGCTTTGATATTCATTGGAGTGGGCCCCACTATCTTAAGGAAATTGTCACCCTTGGCAATATACTTTGCACTGGGAGGACTTGACATTGAATGTCAACTGTTTGTTCGCACCCACTGGCCATAAGGAGCTGTAAAAGAGAAGACATTCAATCAAAACTCTCAAACATCCACATGAAGCACTTATACACAATCACACACAGAGGCAGACAAAATCCTTATCTGGCAACTTTACCAGCTCCATTTCTTTTTTTAATCACACTGTCCAAACATCTCCCTAGTAAATCGTAATGGTCATTCACTCAAAAAACTGTATCATGTCCACTAAATATGTTAAAACATACTGCCAGGGGAAAGAAAAAAATTAATGCATGCATGATGGAAGTTCATTGAGTCCCCCTCCTCCAGATCATCATCCTCCCATCCATTTTGTCATCCCAGAAACCCTGAAAAAGAAAATGGATTAGGCATCTACATGAGTCAGGAAGGTGAATTCCTACCTAAAACTCAAACCACTATAATATATTTAGTATTCAGTTAACCAATATGAAATGACTTGCCAAAATTCAATTGCCCCCCAAAAATAAGCTTTTCCACCAAAATTTATAAGGGAAAATGGCAATAGTAAGAGAAAAATGTTGATTTCATGCTAGGCAACCTGGTTGGTACTATGTAAATTATTTCAGGTCAAGCTGAAACAGATGACATCAGAGGAGAACATTATGGAAGACTCATGGATGTATATGGCTGTCTAGGAGTTCTTCAAGTTTGTCCAAGTAAGTAAAAATCCTTAGACAAAGTAAAACATATATCCCTGTAGAAAAACCTACAATCGTAAAATATTTAAGTGTGTACTCATAAGAAATTAAAAATTTCAACACGTCAGAAGGTGCATTTCAGCACTTGCAGCTCCCTTACTCTTCTAGTTGATCAAATTGTACCCACTCATAAATTTTAATCATCAGCCACTGGACTAGTAAGCCTACCCAATATTTTGTGATTCCATATTTATTTTATTAATATTTTTGAATCCCTTCCTCCTGTCTTGCCTCCTTTACAATGTATCCTCAGGATGTGTCTTTCTCCTGTCATTTTTTTTTTTGTATATGAACAAGCAAATTATTCCAACCAATCATGTGCAAGATCTCTATTTTAGCCAAACTTGTCTTCAGATTGTAACTATTTAAAACCTCTCAATGGTTGTTCAAATCCCATTGTCAGACTAAAGATGGAAGCCTATGCATTTAAGAAACTTGTTTCTGAATAAAGCACTTCCAATATACTAAGGTCTTTATCTTGTCAGTCTTGAAATGGGGGGCAACAGGTAAAAAAAAGAATCCTAAGAGGATTGTAGGTGCATAGGACTTTCAGAAGAGGTTTTTAATATTGAAGAATCTAGTGGAAAAAGGTGCGTTTGATTAGGGACATAGGGTTTATTAGCTTAGCAGGGAGGAGAATGGTAAGTGAGATGATCTCTGGAGCATAGAAAAGGAGTTAGTAATATTGAACAATGTTTGTACTCTGACACTATTAGAAATAGAACTAATAATGGAAGGTGTTAAAAATTATTGTGTCATAGAGAGAATCTCACAAAAATTTAGACTAACCCCAATCGATCCAACCCTCTTCCTATACTAATCCGGACATGAGAAATCGAAGGAGAATGAAACGGATTGTATGTACAGTCCTTTACTAACAGAAAAAATACAATGATAATTACAGCTTATATTTACAAAAATATGGGGTAAATATTCACAAAACAAATGTATATATATATATATATATATATATGTATATATATATATATATATATATATATATATATATATATATATATATATATATATATATATATATATATATATATATATATATATATATATATATAGCTATTCTCCTATACACACAATATTACCTGACAAATACCAGAATACCAATCAAAATTTATATAACCAACCTTTAATTAGACTATATGTATATGTAAATGGGATAGCCTAAGTCTAACAACAAAATATCTTTGCCACTAACGATCACACAGTAGACAAGAAGTCACTAACAGGAGGCCTAAAGCAAACAAGGAGATCAAGATAAAAGAAGGAAGGGCTCACGTGTTACCCAGGTGGGTATTGGCATCTCAAGCGTTTTACAAACCAAAACTGGTGCCTTCGAACATGCAATATAATTTGGTAACGTCTTGAAGCTATCAAAGCCCTCTCTCTCTCTGTCCTGTCGGGACTTGACAATTTCTTCTTTCTGCTCAGTTAGCAGAACCCTTCCACCTCCGCCACTCCTTACAAATGGTTGCGATTAAGTCTACTGGAGTGGTCTTTCAACAAACTATTCAACATTTAGTTCGCTAACTTTACTTAGGGTAAAGTAGTATTTTGATACAAGATTATTTTAAACAAAGTACTATTTTGTTTTAATTATAGTGATATATCAAAACTAGCTACTATCTTTCCAGAATATGGCGCCTGGAAAGAAAGAAAAAACATGGTAATCATTTTTATACATAAAATAAACAAAAACAAAACAAACCCATTCCCATTCACACACACACACACACACACACACATTCTTACAGAGAGAGGTTGAGGGTACTGAGAAAAGGGGTGGGAGAATGGACCTTTTACACACACTCACATTCGCTCCACCACAACACCCCTCCTTCCTTAAGCCATTCGACCAGTCAACCACAAAACCCCTTCAATCACTCTTCACGGTACCACTTGTGCTCAATCGCACCCTTCTGCACCCATTCACACTTCTACTGGTCCCTGGCTACGCGTAGCAATTGGTCGGGTTTGTTCGTCAGTCGTCCTGTCAGTCTCATCGTCACTATTTATCATATCATCCACCATACTTTTAGCCCTCATTACCAGTTCTCCCATCTCACGACAGAATTCTTTCATACTCTTCCATTCAGAACCTTCACTCATCATACCCCCATTCATCAGCTCCTCACTCACAGCTCTCATCCAACTCAAAGTACATTCTTTCGAAACAGACAGGTCACTCACATCCCCTGTATTCTCAACAGGCATACCAGAAACCTCTTTGTCTGGTTCCCACCAGAAACCTGAAAACTCAGCCACTTCATCATTCACTACATCAAACTCACCCCTACTATTACCATTCATAAAACCCGAAAAATCAGCCACACTAGGTTCATTCTGCCCAAACACACTATCATTCATACTGTTCCCAAAACCAGAAAAATCAGGCACAGGCAGCTCACTCACTCGTCTACTTATACCAGCCAAATCACTCACCTGTTTACGCAAAAACTCAATCTCCCTTTCAAGATCCCCCATACCAGAAACACTCTGCTCAGACTTACTTTCATTCGTACTTGCATTCTTCCTTTCACTCTTCTTTGTACGCTTTCTACTCCTCGAGACTAAGACTAACTCTTTCCCAGACAGATCCATACTATCACATTCAATCTCATCATCATGCACTTTACCTCTCTCTCTACACAGTCCATACACCGGATGGCTCACCAGGTAGTCAGGAGGTTCTCTCCATCTCCTTAACTGACTCTGATGAGCCCGCACTCTCTCAGTCATACCGTCATTCAAACTCTCCAAAACATACGTCACCCCATTTTCCCAAACTCTCACAACTCTATAAGGTCCATCAAACTTCTCACTCATCTTTGACACATTCAACCTACCCTTCACTTGTTTCACCTTCAAACCTTTTGCACCTAATTCAAATGAACGGAACCTTTCATGCGCCTCACGCCATACACTGCTCACTCTCACTCAAACGAAACCTATCTTTCACTCGCCTTTCCAAATTCATCACAAACTGACATGGGGACATTCCAGTTGCACTATGCACAGTTGAATTATACGCCCACAACACTCTCCCCAGACATACATCCCAGTCATTCACTGTCGTACTCATCATTCTCAACATCTCACACAAGGTTCTTATAGTACGTTCAGCCAATCCATTTGAAGACGCTACATACAGAGTTGTTCTCACATGCTCCACAACATTCTCTCTCAACATCTGCTCAAACACTTCCCCTACAAATTCAGGCCCATTATCACTCAGACATCTTCTAGGCTTCCATACACACATAGGAAAAAACAACTGCTCAACCACACGCGCAACAGTCACACTCCTTTTATCTCTCACAGGTGCTGCACACACAAACTTACTCTTATGATCAACCATCACAACCATACCAACATTCCCAGCACTCGCACACGGCAAAGACACACAATCAATCACTACCAATTCAAACGGTTCTTTCGCATCAACTTTCAACATTGGTGGTTTCACTTGCACACCTTGCACCTTTCGCTTCTGACACCTTTCACACGTAGTTGCAACATCATTCACAACAGTTCTCAGAAACGGATGGAACACACGCTCCTTCATACACTCCCACAGCTTAAACTTACCCATATGCCCATAATTATCATGCACAACCTTCACCAGACCAATCATACCAACTAAGGACATCACAGGTACATACATATCATCACCACCCTTCACATGCCTCACAAAATATACAACATCCATACAAACAACAAAATCCTTAGCATACCTTTTAAAATCACTTAAACACTCTGGCCATTCATTCAAATCAACACACGTCATTACACACCTCTTCAACTCACTAACAAAAGGACACATCTCTTGCATCTCTAGAATATCATCATCACTTAAAATCTCATCCTCATCATCCATGACCAACTCAATCATGCCACAAAACTTGACAACATTCTTCGCACACTCATTCAACTTCATCACTTCACATTCACCTTTCATAAGACGATCCTTATCAGCATCCAAAGACAAATCATTCAATCTCATAAAGTCTACACCAAGCAAGAAACAACACGGCATTTGCTCATCTTTCAGAATCACAAAGTCATGCTTCACATTCACACCATTACCCAAACTCACTTTCAGACTAACCTGTTATCATGCCATTCCCTAATCCACTTATCCGTAACTTCACAGGTTTATGCTCGCAACATCTAAACTCTTCATATTTACTCAGAATATTCTCATTCACTAAAGACACTTGCACTCCAGTATCAATCAAACCACAGAACAACCCTTCACCAACTTTCACTCTCGCTTCCATCATATCAGGTCCACCATGTTCGCAATACACAGAAGGAACAAGCACACCAACATCAGCACTGACATCCACACCATCATCAACTCCCACATCATCACTCACCACACACTCATCTTCATCCAGACAATCATTCTTCTCTCTCATATATGAACACTTTTCAATCACCCAATTGTAGTGCACACCGCTCAAACATTGCAGATGTACCACATTAGGATTCAAACCCTTCATCTTCTCATCCTTGTACACAATCGGCCTCTCACCACCAAAGTGCACATAAACAATCACTCCATACAAATGACTCACTACAATCAACACTTCCTGAAATGGCGGGACCCCTTGCATACACATCGCTCTCAATTCTTTCATCAAGTTCTGTACCTTTGCCATACCAATGCTTTCAGGCTTCCTACATACTTCATTCATTACCTCCTTCCTTAAATCATCCACACTATCGGGCACTCTCACGTCTACTCCATCACTCTTCAAATCTTGCAAACCATTCCATACACTCTCAAACAAGGAATCACCACCACCCTTACTCTCTTTTCCTTTCATAATCCCTTTTGGCAAATACTCAGGATCACTCACTCCACACACATTTTCATCATTCGTACCAGGATACCTTGACATCAAATCTGCCACTCCATTCCGTTCACCAGGCACATATTCAATCACATAGTCAAAGTCACTCAAATCTTCCAAAGTCCTTGCAATCCTACTATCAGCCCACTTCATACGCTGCAGATACACAAGAGGTTGATTATCTGTTTTGATCACAAACCTCACACCATACAAAAACGGATGCAACACTTTCAAACAATATCTTATCGCAGCCAACTCTCGTTCCACAGTCGAATACTTTCGTTCTGCAACATTCATAGCCTTGGATACATACCCAATTATTCGCCTGACATTCTCTCCATTCAAACGCTGCTCTTGCATCAGAAAACCTCCCATACAATACCCACTCGCATCTGTATACAATTCAAGCATTTTAGCATTTACACTATAATCTGGGTAAGCCAATTCAACATCTTCAGCCGCTGCCTCTTTCAGTCTCTCATACGCCTCATTCATCTTATCATTCCACTTGACAACCGTACTACCTTTCTTGCCCATCCACTCAGTCAGAGGCTTACTCACACCAGAACAATCATGTATAAACTTTCGCTGGAACTCAATCAAACCCCAAAATGACTTCAGTTGCTTCACAGTCCCTGGTTTAGGAAACATTTGCACTTTCTCAACATAGTTCGGTGATTTTCGCAACCCTTTCTTTACTCACCATATGCCCAAGGAATTCCACTTCTTTTGCAAACCATTCACCTTCACACCAACACTCTCTAACGTTCTCAACACATCATTCACCAATCTCATATGCTCCTCAAAAGTCTCAGTCATAATCAAAATATCATCTATAAATGCAATCACATTCTTACTCGCAAACTTACTCAACACAACATTCATTGCCCGCTGGAAGGCTCCGGGAGCATTAGCCAACCCAAAGCCTAGGTTCTGGAACTGGTAATGCCTCTTTGAGGAGGAGAAGGCAGTTACCGGCTGGCTCTCCTCAGCAATGGGCATCTGGTAATACCCCCGTACCAGATCCAGCTTCGTAAACCACTCCATCCCATGCATACTATACACACACTCAGATACCACACACATCGGAAACCTTTCTTTCACAGTCTTTTCATTCACCTTTCTATAATCCACACACAGACGCAATCTTCCATCCGGCTTACATACAGGTACAATTGGACTATTCCATGCACTCTCACTCTCTTCAATCACCCCCAATTGCTTCAATTCCAAGCACTGCTCCTCAATCTCATCAGCAACCGGACGTGGGAAATGCCTTGGCCGCTGATAGATTGGGGAGTCCTCCTTCAGGACAATCTTGAATTCTGGGAGCTTTGCAACCCCGAAATCCAGATCACCCTTACTGAGGGCTCCCTTTCGTTCAAATATCATTCGATACACATCCTCCCTTTCATACTCAGTTAAACATCCATCCAATTCCACCATGCTCTTCACATCATTATACGTCTATTCACACGTCTCTTCACCTGCAACATTCACCCTGACATCCGTACTATCATCCATACCTACCTCATTGACAGTGGAGAGGTGACCCAGTACATCTCCGACTTGGATTCCCCTCACCTGCCCTTTCACACTGGGGTCCGCCTGCACACATACAAAAGGATCATTCATTCTCATCAAGCCATCAAACACACAAGCAACACGCCTTACCTTATAACACGCCTTACCTTATAACACGCATCCTTTCCATCCAATATCACAGTGTTCTCACCCACATTCAAACTAACATTCTTACTCCAACTCACTCTAACAGACACCCTTTCACCCTTCACAAGCCTTACATTCTCCATAGCAGTCACCTCAATACCAGTAAACACACTCCTCAAAATGCTACCATCTTTCCCTACATACAACTTATACACCCCATTTTTACCAATCTTTCTCTCAATCTGATCACTCGCCGGATGCACAACCATACGATTCATTTTCATAAAATCATACCCCAAAATCACACCATACTCACTACTCACCTTATCAATCACAGAAAATTCACATTCATTCATCATCATACCATGCATTCGAACAGCTGACCTTATAATTCCAATCACAGGCACTCTCCTATTACCAATACCTACCAAACTACCCTTGCACTCACACAGGAGGGCTTTCTCGCTAACCTTGTCATACACATCTTTATACACCAAGCTTGCCTTGCATCCAGAATCTATTAGAGCCAAACACTCAATTTCATTCAATTCCACCTTCACACTCAGACACTCATACTTCCTACCAGACAGCACTTTCACACTAGACATACTTACCAACACATTACTCACACTCATGCACCCAGAGGATACTTCAGCAGGTACCCTCTTACCATTCAGTTTCCCGCTTCAGACTTTTCATTCACACCTTGCGCTCTCAGTCTAATCCAACACTTTTCACTTGAATGTCCTTCCATCGCACAATAGCTACATACATTCCTCTGGTCACGACACATCCTTGCATAATGACCAGCCTTTCCACAATTACCACATGCATACTTCACACTTCCCCCAGCAGTTGCTCCACCATTCAACCTCGGACAATCTTTCTTCAAATGGCCTATTTCTTTGCACTCGAAGCACTCTTTCACACTTTCCTGGCAATCCTTTATCAAATTCCCTTTCTTACCACACCCAAAACATGCACCAGATGTCCACCTACATTCTGCCAACATATGACCCTTCCTTCCACACCGACGACATTCCACAATCTTTCTCCCACCATTCGGTCTCTCATTTGCTGGGACATACCTCGGTTTCTCGCTCATATATCCGTTCCCATGCTTGAAATTCATCTGCCCCCTTCCATTCGACCACCCTCCATTTGCCCATCCATTCTGCCGGCCCAGGAAGTTCGACATCACTCCAGCTGGTCCAGCCTTCAGGGCATCCCTGTAGCTGACAAACTGCTGGGGTGGATGAAAGCTCCTGGGCTTCTTACCCTCAACATTCACACTGTACCATCCATCCTCTTCTAGATCGCTTTCATCATCAAATCGTCCATCTTCTAACAGTTCCAACACATCCTCCCACATCAAGCATTCACCTGTCAGTCTCACTCTCTCCTTTCTCTTTCCACTCAGCCATTCACTCACCTTTCGCGGGATCGTGTCCAAAAACTTCCTCATGAGTGGTTTACATTCATTTACATCATCATCACCATACCTCGTTCTTGCCATACTCTCAAGCCTTTGTGCATACATATTCTCACTTTTACTCTTCCCCATTCGAGCCTTCTCAAATTCATTCACCCTTTTATACTTCACACTCTCATTCGTTTCACCTGCCCAATCAATCTCTTCTTCACTACATCGTACTTTGGCTCTCCCACACTCATTATCACTCGCAAGAACTCCATCACTTTCCCATCCAAACAATCTCCCAGAACACTCACCCAGTGACCCTTGTTCTGCGGGTACTTGAGCTTGCAGTATCGCTCAAAATCCCTGAAGAACTCATCCATACTCTTTCCCCCATGCAATCTAAACTTATCAATCCTTGGCACTTCCCTAATCAAAATCCCTTTCCCCACATTCACTTCACTCTCCGAAGAGCTACTCTCAGTCTCACTCATTCCAATCATATCGTCACTCTCCCTCATCTGAGTATAGCGAATCCACACTCTTCCCTCTCGCCTTCCTATCCTTAACCTTAGAACCATGCTTACTTCCTCTCTTACTTTCCACTCTCTTCCATTCACCCCCTTTCCTACCACTCACAGTATCTTCTTTAGACTCAATCATACTGCCATCCATTCCATTCTGCGGAGTCCCTTCAGTAGAAGCATCCGTCGGTCCGTCTGATCCTGTCGGTCTCCCATTTCCTTCTTCATCTTATCAGTCTTTTCATTCATCCCTTTTATTTTATCCTCCATTCCCTCCATCATTCCCCACAACATTTCACACTCCTCTTCTTTCTTTCTTAACTCCAGTCTCAATCGCACTACTTCTTCATTCAATGTTTCCGCTACAGCCATTGTTCCCAAGTTAGTAAAAAGATAGGAGGAGGGAAAAATCAGTCAAACTACTTGTCACGCTAATTGGGTATGGACTGCAAGCCAATCCCGTCACGCTTCCGGTTTCGAAGTCTCACGTCCCTATTCGGGCGCCAAATGTAGCGGGCCGAAAAATTTAGACTAACCCCAATCGATCCAACCCGCTTCCTATACTAATCCGGACGTGAGAAATTGAAGGAGAATGAAACGGATTGTATGTACAGCCCTTTACTAACAGAAAAATGTACAATGATAATTACAGCTTATATTTACAAAAATATGGGGTAAATATTCACACAACAAATATATATATATATATATATATATATAGCTATTCTCCTATACACACAATATTACCTGACAAATACCAGAATACCAATCAAAATTTATATAACCAACCTTTAATTAGACTATATGTATATGTAAAAGGGATAGCCTAAGTCTAACAACAAAATATCTTTGCCAATAACGATCACACAGTAGACAAGAAGTCACTAACAGGAGGCCTAAAGCAAACAAGGAGACCAAGAAAAAAGAAGGAAGGGCTCACGTGTTACCGAGGTGGGTATTGGCATCTCAAGCGTTTTACAAACCAAAACTGGTGCCTTCGAACATGCAATATAATTTGGTAACGTCTTGAAGCTATCAAAGCCCTCTCTCTCTCTGTCCTGCCGGGACTTGACAATTTCTTCTTTCTGCTCAGTTAGCAGAACCCTACCACCTCCGCCACTCCTTACAAATGGTGGCGATTAAGTCTACTGGAGTGGTCTTTCAACAAACTATTCAACATTTAGTTCGCTAACTTTACTTTACATAAAATAAACAAAAACAAAACAAACCCATTCCCATTCACACACACACACACACACACACACACACACATTCTTACAGAGGGAGGTTGAGGGTACTGAGAAAAGGGGTGGGAGAATGGCCCTTTTACACACACTCACATTCACTCCACCACAGTATGAGTGAAGGCCATTACAATTTCTTTATCATGCAAAAAAATGGTTGAAAGAGTATCTATCAACTGAATTAAGTGTATGCTTATATTGGGGCATTTAATTAAAATAAGGGAGAAATTTTTCCCAGACCTAACTCATATAGAGTTTAAACTGGCACTTTTTCCACAAAGGTTTCCTTAGACCTGTTTGATTACACACCCTCAACATCTGCTACTTTCCCCCAAAGTAGGGTCAGTCCACTTTGATGATGCTAAAACTTCTTGCCCCCTCCCACCCCTCATAACCTATCCAGCACAAATCCACCCATCATTTTTGTGTCTATGTCAAAATAGTCTTTCATAATGATGGTGCACTATATGCACTGTAACACCTTCAGGGTTAATCCATTGGCAGAAAACCCCAATGAAAAATCTCCTCCATGCAGTTATTCCTTTCTCAAACACTTAACATAATCATTCTGCCTTTTACACCATCATCCAACCTCTTGCATACTCTCACACTCTTGTATATTCTTTTTACAGGAGGTCTATTTTTAGTAATTCTTATGTGCACATACTACCTTAGAACACTGCCACAATCTCTCTCACCAGAAACTAAGCTTACCCAGTCATTCCTCGCTCTACAAGGTGTGATGGGTAAATTTTTGCCACTGGCAAGTCTGAATTCCATGCATACATGTTGTCTGGCATCAGTTCTCTTTTCTTTTTATCATAGTGGACTCAGTTGTGCATTATCTGTGAAGGAAGCAATACCATGGCTGAATTCAATCCTTGAATTTTTTTAGAAAAGTCAAGCTGTGCTGCTTTGGATTCATGCTGGGAGCTACAATGCAAAGATCTCCCTAGTCTTTGGGTCTCATCTAAGGACTGTACAAAGGATCAGGAGAGTTGGATGAGTCGGTCTGTGATTATTAGAGGGGCTTGGAAACCACTAGGGTCACATTATGCCACCTTTTATCTTCCTGGAGGGCTTCAGACTTAATAGGATGGAGTCTATCAAGTGCCTGGAGGAGTTTGTTTCCCTGGAACAGGAGGTGGCCAGTAGAAGGCCATACATGTGACAGCAGGACTCAGCCTTGGCTGTCAGACAAAGTTTTTCACCACATCACTCCAAATATCTGGCCTCTTAATTCCCTAACCTGCAACCTCCTGGCCTATTGTGTGTGGGGTGTGGTTGAAAGAGAGACTAACAAGTCCCTGTGCATCACCAAAGTGGAGCTTAGGTCCAGGTTTACCACGGTTTTCACCCAGCTTAACAGGGAAACTAGTCAAGAAGGCTTACGGCAAGTTCTGACACCACCTGGAGGCCAATGGCAATTTTATTGAATTAAATGATTAGTACCTTCAAGTCTTTAACATGTAATTTTAGTAAATATATCTGTATATAAATTAACTGTGTCATTTACTATGTTGAAAGGAAATTAGGAGATACCTTAAACCAATGCACCCTGTACTTACCCTCCTCACACCAAGCATCTGACAATTGTCCAGTTGCTGTGGCGGTTCATCATAGGCACTGTGGAACTGCAGCACACCCTATTTCCACTTGATATTATCAATAACATGCAATATGAGTCCTTTTTTCTTTAATTCTTTCTTTATACTTGTATATTATATAATACTTAAGCTTAATGTCAGTAGCCATCCCTTAGTTTATGAAAAAAATACAAAAATCCTTTTATAGAAATGTGAGCTTCACAGTTCCTGTGATGCGGTGTTTGGCTGTTTTGCGCATGCTCACATGTCCAAGATAGGAAGCTGCATGGTAGGGAGAGAGAGAACAGTGTGGCTCACACAGTGCTGACCCTGATGTGCTGGTGTAAGATAGTATTTCTTTTTTACTCTGTGAGTGTTTTGCTTAAAAACATGTTGAGATTCTTCAATATGGAGTATAGAATTTAATTCATATTTTATTTTGATTCTTTTATTAATTAATTAATTGAGCTGCTAAAATTTAGCTTCGAAAATAATCTAGATGTTGTTCTTAGTAAAATTATGAAACTGATAAAAATCATCATGACTACTACTTTTCTAAGGAGCACTATGAATTCTGAAAGACTAAATGCACTTGCAGTGTTTTCAATAGAGAAAAAATTTCTCAGTAGTTATCCAGAGATCAAGGAGAAAATAATTAATCTTTTCACGCAAATTATCCAGCTAATCCATATCATTAGCATATAATGACATAGAACCCATTTTTCACTATTTACAAGGGGTGGTTAATAAGTTTTGCAATTCAGATATGAGGAAAAGTGTTTTATTATTTTTCAATATAACTACCCTCGACTTCAATGCACTTGTGCCACTTGTCCCTGAGGCTTCAAATTCCTGACAACCAGAAATCTCCCAACTGCTGTTCAATCCACTCCTGGACGGCGAGCTGGACATCTTCATCGTCCCCAAACTGGCATCCACACAGTGCAGCCTTGAGCTGGAATAAAAAGTAGTTGCTAGGGGCCAGATCTGGACTGTAGGGGGGGATGGTTGAGCTCCTCGAATCCACACGCGTGCAGGGCAGCTTGTGCAACTCTGGCCTTGTGGACAGGGGCATTGTCATGGAGGAGCAGGACACTGCGTGTCAACTTGCCGCTTCTGACGGATGCACTTCTTCAACCCAGCAAGTTCCTCAGTGTAATATTGGCCTGTGATGGTCCTTCCACGAGGCGCATAGTCCACCATCAACACTCTCTCAGAATCCTAGAAGATAGTGGCCATGATCTTCCCGGCTGAGGGTTGGGTCTGGAACTTGATGGGGGTCGGAGAGCCCCTGTGCTTCCAGGCCATGCTTCCGAGCTTGGTCTCGGGATCCCAGTGATGGACCCACGTTTCATCACCTGTCATTATGCGTGACTCGAATCCCGCCGGATCTTGGTTGTACAGGAGCAGCAGCTCCTCCAAACTTTGATGACATTGAAGTCGATCATGGGGCGTGAGGTTTCTAGGGACCCAATGGGCAGAGACCTTGGTCATGGCCAAATTGTCGTGGATGATGATGATGATAAAACTTCCATGTGATATTCCAAGTTCTCGCTCGATTTCTTCGACCTTCACCCGTCAATTTTCAAGGATCATTCTCTCCACACGGGCCACATTGTCCTCATTGGTCACATCTGACGGGCATCCTGGACAGGAGTCATCTTCAAGGGACTCACAACCATGACGGAACTTCCTTTCCAGCGAGTAATGGTTGCATAGGAAGGGGCGGTGTCGGTGTACACTGTGACCATGCGTTCATGGATCTCTTTTGCATTCTTGCCTTCCTTGTCCAAAAATTTGATCACTGCGCGGCGCTCAAGCTTTTCCATTGCTGAAAACTTTGTGACTGACGATTTACGATCAGCTACTGCTTCTTAAATAAATGAGGCAGGAGCATGCGGCTGAGGTCCTGACTTGTCATAACTTGTCCTAACACCCCCACAAACAGCCATCCCCCTTCCTCTGTTTTGCCCTACCGATTCGCAAAACTTATTGACCGCCCCTCGTACATTCATACTTTTATCGGCACTCTATCCCACTAATGTCAAATCTCTCTCCTTCCATCTTTCTCCATATGGATGCTCTGCATCATTCACCAGTTTATCCTTCACTCTCCTGAATCTTTAGAGCCTGGCATAATGCTTCCATATCTACACAATCACACCCTTTCTCCTGATCTATGAACCCAACTCTTAGTGCATTTCACTCTTGTAAACTCATCATTTCCTCACTTTTTATTCTTCTACACCCAATCAGAATTTTTCCATGGAGCTGTAGCATAACTTCCTGTGACAGCTGCTGTAGCCTGAGTAACCACATTTAGAGGACCTTGTACCCTCCCCACCCCATCACCCATAAGGAATGTGATGATTGTGGTAACTCTCACCCCAGAGAGAAACTGGTACTATCTTGTACGTTTTCCCTTTAGCCTCTTGTGACCCACCCAACCCCAAGGGTTGTAGCGGGCTGAAAATATAGACTAACCCACATTCCAACCTTATCCTAGGATTTATAGACCTTGAGAACCCCGAGGAAGAATTGATACAATTTGATATACAGTCCTTTACTTTACAAAAGAATACAGTTATATTTACAGCTTATATTTACAAAAATATGGGGTAAATATTCACACAATAATTTATATTTACAAAGGAAGTGTGCACACTTCAAAATGAGGCCAAATTCCCCAATCCCAACAAGATGCCAAAAGAATTTGATAACGGGCAAATAGAACAAATTTACTTAAATGTACCTACACAACGAAATGAAAAACAACAACAACCGATCGAAAAGGGGCACGCGCTATCACTTGTGTGCTGGAGGTGGGTGGTAGTAGGCTAACATAAAAGGAGACAGGCTTGTCAGCCAATGCGTGTGTGGTGGTCCAGGTGTCTAGCGAGGTATGAAAGCCCTCCGTCTCAGGGCTGGGCTGAGCACTCGTCTAGAGAACCCTTCTTGCTGTCCGTCCAAGCTTCCACTCTCTGTAGAAGAGATATATCCTCCGTTTATGACCCATTTACTTATACATGGAAGGGAAACTAATAAGTGGGCATTACCCGAGCGACTAGCTTACCTCTTAATGTATATCCAAACAATCCTCAAAATATAATCTTTTGATAAAAGATTATTTTAAACAATTACAATCTGCTAAACGATTATTTTAAGCAAAGTACAACCTGAGAAAAAAACGGTTTTAATACATGAAATCAAATACATATATATACAAAGAGAAAATATAAAAAAACCTCATTCCCACTCACACACACATTCTTACAGAGGGAGGGAGAGGGTACAGAGAAAAGGGGTGGGAGAATGGCCCTTTTGCACACACTCACATTCGCTCCACCACAGGATCTCCTGTAAAAGGGAGATGCCCCCCATCCCTGTGCTTCCTCACAGGCCACTCTCATAACATCATTTAAAGGGGTTTCCCCTATACCCCTCTCTGGAGATACCCTCTCTAATGTGGAGCCGCACCTATACTTTTTACTTTCTCAATGTCAAGGCTCCCGCAGGAAGGGGGGGGGATTACCCTGTTTAGACCGCTACACCTTGTACTGGGAGGAGTGTCGTATCCTTCGGGTACAAGTGCAGATAGGGAAGGGGCTCATTCACTGGGTTAGTTGAACTTTCAACAATGACAATGACTTTTAACACCTGCAGCAGGTTACAAAAGACAGATTTCACTGTTCCTGGGCATTGGGGCATGATTAATGGGTATAGCCTTTTGGCACAATTACCCCCTACCTGTGCTAATGAGCTGACGGTCTTCCTGTTGCCGTTCTCGAGTGCATAAGGCTGTAATGCTTGTGGCAGTTGGGCTTTAATGCCTTGTTAGATGCCAGGCCAACTAAAAGTCCTGGGTTAGTCACATGAGAGCTTCAGATCCTGGCCATCTTGATGATGATTAATACAATGCAATAAGTAAATCTACCCTGTTGCCTTGCATCTCTGACTCCTCAGTTGGTGTGACTCTTCCCAAGTGACTTCTGCTCAATGTGTGTCACTACATTTGCGAACAGTACTCATTAATGCAGCCAGGGTTACAAGGAATTACAAGGCAAGAAAGTACCCTAGGAGACCTTACGGTCCATTCAAAGAGGGTACCTTTGGACTAGCAATCAAGCGGGCACATGGCTGCTCAATTGTTATGCGTCCCTAAACGGCCACTTTTCAAGACATTGTCTAGTCTTGACTTGAACTGGTCAACAGATTCACTGTTGACAACTTCCACTGGAAGTGCCTTCCACTTACCGCAGATACTATAGGTGAAAAAATTTCCACACAGATTGCGGTTGTAACGCTTCAGTTCAAGTTTGAAGCCGTGATTGCGCGTTCTGTTCTCACTGAGTGTAAAAATATCCCGGTAGTCAACATTGTCGAACCCTCAAAGTATTTTGAAAACTTCGATGAGCTAACCATGCAGTCTACGGGTTTCCAGCGAGAACAGATCTAATCTCCTTAGTCTATCCTCATAACTTTTATGTCGAATAGAGGGAATCAGTTTGGTTGCCCTAGCTTGTACGCGTTCCAACCTTGTGATGTCTTTTTGAAACGAAGGACTCCAGAATTGTACGGCATACTCCAGGTGCGGCCGAACGAGGGAGTTGTACAGACAAAGTACTATCTCCTTGTTATGGTATCCAAACTGGTGCTTTATGTAGCCTAACATCCTTTAGGCTTTCTTCTCTGCCTCAATGCGCTGTTTCGAGAACTTGAGGTTGCTAGTGATAGTAACACCCAAGTCCTTCTCAGTGTCACTCGATTCAAGAGCAGTGCCCTTAAGGATGTACTGAGATTTGGGGTTCCGGTGGCCGATATGCATTACTTTGCATTTCCCCACATTGAAAGGCATTTGCCATGTGTCCGACCACTCCCCAATCCTTTGAAGTTCCTCTTGGAGGCAGGCAGTGTTCCCCTCCTTTGCCAAGACAGGAGTGGCTGGGTGCAGGATACTAACACATTGAGCGCCATGGCTAGCACCTGTGCATGCCAGCTAAATTTCCTGGAAGGCCATGGCCTCAAGTTCTTGAAACAGTGCATTGAGGCGGGGAAAAAGGCCCCACGGATGCTTGGCTATATAAAGCTCCAGTTTGGAGTCCTTCATTTTGAAAGGACATCGCGAGATTAGAACACGTACAAGCCAGGGCAACCAAACTGATTCCCTCTATCAGACATACAAGTTATGAAGATAGATTAAGGGAATTAGATCTGTTCTCGTTGGAAACCCGCAGACTGCGTGGTCAGCTCATCGAAGTTTTCAAAATACATCGAGGGTTCGACAATGTTGACTTTGGGGATATTTTCACACTTGTTGAGAGCAGAACAAGAAATCACGGCTTTAAACTTGAACTGAAACGTTACAACCGCGATCTGTGTGGAAAGTTTTTCACGTTCAGTATCTGCGGTAGTTGGAACGCACTTCCATTGGAAGTTGTCAACATTGAATCTGTTGACCAGTTCAAGTCAAGACTAGGCAGGGTCTTGAAAAATGTCCGTGAAAGGACGTAAAGCATTTGAGCAGAGATGTGACTGCTCAACTGCTAGTCCAAAGGTACCCTCATTGATTGGACCGTAAGGTCTTCTAGGGTACCTTCTTTCCTTGTTGTTACTCATCTGTATGCCAATTTATATTTCACTGAGCGCTGAGTCACTCATATCTGATAGCCACCCTATTAGATTTTTAATACAACTAGGAATGTGTGGCTCCTAGGAAACTTTTGGTATAAGAACCATGCTTCACAACTAAAAAGTTTGAATAATTAGTACTACACTATTTCTAAACACATTTAGCACCAAATTATATGTAAAAAATATTGTGGGGTTCGGGGAGTTGACACCAATTTACCCCCTGTCACTCAATGTGTTAATCACACTTTCGGAAATTTCATTTTGTTGGTAAACTTGCAAAATTTCTGACTATGTCCCTATCAGTGGCAGCTCACCCAACCTTGGTGTATATGTGGGTGATTAACTTTACAACAATTTTGACTGGTGGAGGGGATCCCCTCTCACTACAGGCCATTGGTAAAGGGGTTTCATCTCTACCACCTTTGAGTAGCTCAACCTCTGAAGAAGATGTGCCTCCTCCCCACCTCTATGCTTTATCATGGACCTATCCAACATTGTGTTTATCCTTCTCCGATGTCTACAAGAGAGGCAGTTTTCCCATCACCTTGCTCTCAGATGACACTACTGCTGTACCAGTGGCAGGTCTTCTTTCTCTTAGATAGGGACTCACCAAGAAAGCAGACACCCCAAAATTGAACTGAGAGCGGGTCGATTGGGTGAACTCCCTTAGAGAGGCAACGAGTGGTGCAGTCTACCGGGCCTTGCATCCCCCCTGCCCCAGCCTATGACACATGCTTAGTGATTCTCTTATCTGCCCCCCAAATTTTCCTGATGGAGGTTGGTTGCCAGCAGGGGGTTACCATTGTATCCAACTAAGGAGGAATTGGAAACTCTTGGTTTGTTCAAAGTCTCTTCTGCTGCTGGCTAGCCCTTGTGGTGAAAGGGGAAGCAGAGTGCGTAAGCCTTTCTCTGCCAATACATAGCCTCTCCATCACCAAGACTCAGGCTGTTCCTCCTTGTGGCCACACATGGTAGCTGGGTGTCTCGTAGCCCCAGGCTAAATCAGCAGGGGATCTCAGAGCAGCAGTGCCGAGGCCCTTTCTCTTGCTTGGAGATCTGAATGGCAGGCATCCTCTTTGGGGAGATAAATCCCAGGGGACAAGTCCTTGCCGATCTGATAGAAGAGCTTGAGATAGGTGTCCTAAATGTGGATGAGTTTACGCATCACTGGCCGAAAACCGCTTCATTTTCTTGCCTTGATCTATCTTTGTTCCCTTCGGATGCACAGCCTGATTTTGATTGGGGGGTGGTCGATGACCTCCATGGTAGTGATCAATTTCCCATTCAGGGCAACTGCCACCTAAGAGCCCACCTCGATGGTGCTTGGTGCGGGCCCGGTGGCCTGCTTTTCAGTAAATGACTGAATTCTCTATCTCAGTCAAGGAGTTAAGGTCGGTAGATGAGGCCGTTGAGTTCTTCTCTGGCAACCTCATTGATGTGGGCCTGACTAGTATTCCGAGAACGTCTGGCCATTTTGCATGCTGACCACTCCCGTGGGGGTCGGCCGAGTGTGAGACGGCCCTCAAACAGAAACGTTATGCCTACATGCGCTATAAGCGCCACCTAAACGATTTCACTGTCGGTGAATTTCGTCGGGCTAGGGCTAGGTTCTGGTATATTTCGAAGCACGCCTGCTGCTCTTCCTCTCGGGCATACGTCTTCACTTAACGGGAAGACTCCTCTGGCAGAGGTGTGGAAGCGAGTCAAAGGGATTCGGGGCAAGTTTTCGCAGGAGCCCCCTCCCATTTTCCAGGAGAATGGAACCACTATCTCGGACCCCCCAACCGCATTCTCTAGCCGGGATGCTGCTCCGCCAGCATTCAATGCACGTCGTGATGTCACGGAAGGCCGCCGACTGGACTTTACCTCGAGAGGCGGAAAACCCTTCCACTACAGGTTTACTCTGAGTGAGTTGCGTTCCGCTCTTGCTTCGTGCACGGACACCCCCCATGGTCCAGACGATGTCCCGTACGCCATGCTTCGACACCTGGGTGAGCGAGGCATGGCCTTTCTGTTAGATTTGTTCAACAGGATCTGGGTGGAGGGTCTCCTCCCAGATTCCTGGCAAATCGCTACTGTGCTCGCCTTTTGCAAACCGGGGAGAGATCACTCTACTCCGGCCGGTTTCCGCCCAATCTCTCTAACCTCTTGCGTGTGCAAGTTGATGGAGAAATTGGTAAATGTTAGATTAGCCTTTTTCCTGGACAGCGGAGGCCATCTGTCTTCTGCACAGTACGGCTTCCGCAAGTTCCACTCCATGTCAGATGCTCTGCTCTGACAATGCCATGGTGTTTTTCAATCTGGAGAAGGCCTATGATACCGCATGGCTATACAGTATCATGGAGACTCTCCACACAATGGGGGTGAGGGGACGCCTGCCTATGTTTATATCTGAATTTTTGTGAGATTGTCGATTCCGTGTACAGGGGGGGGGAGCCCTCTCTGGCCCAATGGAGCAGGAAGAGGGTGTCCCGCAGGGAGGTGTCCTCAGTGTCACACTCTTTGCCCTGAGCATCAACAGCATCACCTCAGTGCTGCCGGAAGATGTTCTCGCTACGCTCTACTTGGACGACCTTTCGATCTCTTTTGGCGCGGTCCAGATGCCAACTCTGGAGCGTCGACTCCAACAGGCATTGAACCACATCTCACTATGCGGAAGCGCGCAGGTTTTGGTTTTCTTTGGCCAAGACTAAGGTGATGCGCTTCTGCCACCTTCCACAGCTCCACCCTGACCCAGATTTGTTTCTTAATGGGGTGCGCCTGGAAGTGGTTGAATTGCACCATTTCCTTGGTCTTGTATTTGACCGATGCCTCACCTGGGAGGCTCATATTTACAGCCTTAGGTTCTCTTGTACCCGCGCCATGTATATCTTCATTCAGTAACGTTCAGCGCTTGGGGCACTGATAGGGCTACTGCCTTACTTTTTTATCGATCCTTTGTTTGTTCGAAGCTCAACTACGGATGCAAGTTTTATGCATCCGCAGCTGAGCAGTTATTGCGCAAGGTGTTCTTGATCCACCACATCGGCCTTCGCCTTGCGACCGGTGCCTTCTGCACTTTGTCCCCATTGAGAGCCTACTTGTCGATGCTGGGGAGATGCCACTCGCTCTACGCCACATATAGCGCATCACTCGCCTGTATGCGTGAGCCCGGTGCCTCCCTCAGTTGCCAACAGCTCTCACTGCATCCAGATCTGATTTTGTCAGTGCCTATGCTGCTGAGAGATGCTAGTCATACCCTAAGCCCTTTGGGTTTAGGGCCAGGAAACTCCTTCAAGAACTAAGTATAGCTCTCGGGCCATTGTCGCCCCTTGTTCTGCCCAGGACACCATCCCTGGAGGGTACCACATTTGGCTATTTGTCGCCATGCCTCTGCTCCCAAAGCTTGTACAGCCCCGGGAGTATTGCATTTGACCTTTTTGGAGCACACCTCGTGTCATGCTGGAACTGTGCCAGTGTATACGGATGGCTCCAAGTCTGAAGAGGGGGTCGGCTTCCATGCTGTATCCCCTCTGTTTGAAGTCAGCAGGGCTCTGCCAGGCGCTGCATCTGCCTTCATGGCCGAGCTGGTGGCAATACATCACTTGGTACCTGAGATTACGCGACCTACCCAGTTCGGAGATCGGATTGTGATCTATAGTGACTCACAGCGCCCTGAGTGCTCTCAGGGCATTAGAATCTCTGCATCCCCTGGTTCGTGATATCCGTGACACCACGCTTTGAGCGAGCCGGGTAGATGTTGAGATTATCTTCTGCTAGGTTCCTGGACATGTAGGAATTGTGACGAATGAGGGGGCCAAAGAGTCCATGAGGACTGGGCGACCAGACCAGTGTTTCACTCTTCCTCACACCGATTACATGACAGGAATACAGGCAGCTCTCCAGGCTGCTTGGCAAAGAAGATGGGAGATGGGTGAATTGCGTGGCATTGCACCTGGACTGTTCCCATGGACCTATCCTCCAATGCCATGACAGCTTCAGTTTGCTTTCTATCGTCTCCGAATTAGACACACTCGTGGGACGCACCGCCATTTGATGGAGCGTTCGCATGCAACTTATTGTGACAACTGCATTGTCCTCCAGATTGTTCGGCACATTCTTGTTTAATGTCCCAGTCTAGGTGATCTGTGTGCACGCTACCTGTCCCGGGACCGGGATAAGTGGGGTTGCTACCGCTTGTCCCTTGTACCTGTATTGTTAGTTGTTTTGGGTTTTTTGCTTTTTTGTTTTTTTTTGCATATTATTTTAATGTAGCCTAGTCCTAGGCTGTTGTGAGTGCACTGACTTATGCCCAAGTAGGCAGTCGCCAGATGGGCTGCTAAAAAAAAACAAACTCCCATATCATATTTTTTTGCATGTAACCATGTTGGGTGCATGCCCCTTGCCCACCTTCCTGTGATATAATGGTTTTGAGGCCCCTCTACCATGGCCTGGTGTCCTGTAACCAAAGCTCCATTTATCCCATCTCATCTTCTCACCTATTCATCCTTTCCTGCCTAAGAAGAATAAATGGCATTATTATACAAAATGGTGTATTACATATTTTTTAACATATATATGACAAGATAGAAATAAGGAATGTGGCATATCTGAATGTATTCCTTATTTTGGATGATATTAGTTTAGATTGAATAACTAATGCCTTTGTCAATTGTTGAAGGAAAAAATGGGGATGTATCTCTCTCTATTTTCAAGTGCTAGTCACTTCTCTGGCCTCCTCAGAACCCCTGGAATCTTTTCTTTAGCAGCATTTCCTTTCAATGGTGTTTAAGCCCCTACTCATATCTTTTTCACTCTTTGTATGAATGTTTTCTTGATCGTTAAAATGGGCTACTCTGGCACCAGGAATTTGGGTTTATTATTATTATTATTATTTGATGGACTACAAACCCTTGTTAGTATATCAGAATGCTATGAACCTTAAGGCAGGCATCAGCAGAGAAGACAGTCCCATAAGAAAAACCTAGAGGAAAAGAGGAGAAGGGAGAAAGATAAACACAACTTAATGCCTTAGCAGGAAGGAATGAGCCCCAGTTTTAAACTTTTGAAGTTCATGAGATTCAACAACTGGACTAGGGAGCTCATTCCATAACCTGGTAGTTGCTGGAATGAAGCATCTCGAGTACTGGCTATTTGCATTAGTGGCATTTCTAGTTAACCAAGCTGGACAAAAAGGATCAGGAAGTTCACTGTACAAAGGATGGTTAGGATTATGATGTATCTTGTATAGTATACACATGGAACTCACATAGCAGCAGTGCCACAAATCAACTTCAAGATCAGGGATTAAAAATTTGCGAGCTCTCAGATTCCTGTCCAGTAGCTTAAATGAGATGCTCCTAAGTAAACCAATCTTTTATTGATGCCTCTTGTTATTTAAGTCTTCTCACCTATAATCTTTTTTTGCAATAAATGTTTTCTCTAGTCATCTACCTTTTTCTTTTTGTTATCACCTCCATTTCTTTCTCCACTGAATTAATATTTTCCTCTTGGTTACCCATTTTCCTTTTTTCCCTTCCCCCTCCCCAAAGTAACCTTTTAGAAATTGGTACTGCATGCCATGAGTTATCACATAATGAATCTCATCAATATTGTGTTATAAATTTGATTTGTAAATTTATTGTTGCACCTTATTCCAAAATCTCATTTGCTAAACTTATAATACTTCTGTTCATTTGCATATTCAAAGGAATTTCTTGGGAAGGTAAGTATGTATATATTATTTAATCAAATATACAGTAGAGGGGTATATGGGTACATTGAATACCCAAATCGTATCACTTAAATTTTTATTCAAATTAACAGGTGAACACACGCAGCTTTATTTAGTAGTTGTGACACGATGCGTCAAAGTGTGCAACATAGAGAACTCTGCAATTGCCAAGATACAGGAAGTTGATATTGTTTCTCTACAGTCAATGCGATCACAAAATCAAAAGCCACAGGTTAATTTTTTTGTTTTTTCATAAGAATAAAAAATTCATTTTGGTTTTTAACATGATGAAGATAAATATCTCTTGTAGATCGCCTCTTTTTAATGTAAAAGTAAAATAAAAATATATAAAATAATTAAAAAAGTAAAATTTAGGTAGAAACAGTTAGAAATAGGGCATTACCTTGTAACATTGGTGATAATCACCAAAATTATAATCTTGTTTATTTCTACTTATGATTACTTCAGGCAATGCCAGATTAAGCCCAGTTATTAAGTTAATACTGACATTTGACTAGAATAGGATTGACAGGTTACAAAAAATTGGCATGTACCACTTCCAGAGGAAGATGGGATTAGGCAGAGTTTAGAAAAAGTCTCCTTGATAATAGTAGTAATAGAAAGTTCAGGAATATTCTAGTGAGGTGAGAAAGATCTCAGTGAATGAAAGGATTAACATTGTAAGTTCTTAATTCCATGCTTTGAATTTAGCTGTGTTGGAAATGTGGAAACGCCCCCACCTCCCTTATAAATTATGAATAATTTCCTTTATCCTACCACCTACTCTGCTGTAACTTTGTATCAGTATATACTGATGCCACAGGATAGCAAAAAGAGTTTGAAATAGAATTTTGATAGAGTAATAAATAGAACATAGAAGTAAGGCATGGTGTTGCAAGTCATTTCAACACAATCCAAGGTCATTGAATTTATTGGGGAAGTTTAGGGATTCCTTTTGTGTGTGGGTGCAATCGTACTTTGTCACTATCTACAATGCATAGCTAATATCTCACTTGTGATATTTTTACTCACCAATCATAATAGGAACAATAGTTATAGATTTTAAATAAATCATATCAAGATAAATTATATCAAACTCCAAATGAATCAGGAATATTGAAAATGAAGAGGATTTATAATCAAGTTTATGATGATTTGGGGCATAACTGAAAGGATTTTTATTTTATTGATTTGAGACTAATGCTGTTAGATGTGCTATCACTGCAGGATGGTACCCTATGTAGCCTGTTGCACTCGGTACCCAGGTGAGCTGCATATCCTTCTGGCCTAACTTGAACACTCTGATGAGTCCTGAAACAGTTGTTTGTGCGCTTTGCCCCTCACTCCCTCTCACGGCTACTTTATATGTATTTAGTTGTTTTTTTACTATCCCCTCATCCTTTTGTCTACCCTCACTGTGTACCTGAAGGAACTGTTCTCACGTGCACAGAGGTCGACAGGCTAGACATGGTGCCTGGGTGAACTGCACACCATCCCAGGATCACCTACCGCCAGGTTATGATAATAATAGGTGATCACCCACCCTACTCATTGGGGTGGGGGCACCTATCTCTACTTCTCTTTATTATATACCCTCCTACCAGTGGTGTGCAGTCAATAAAATCAATGCTTCTCCTATTTAAGAAGAAAAGAGAAAGAAATTACACCCCAACAATTAAAATGACAGCTGAATCAATTTTATTCTTACATTTATGCTTGCCTATACTTGTATACGCCATACGGTACTGTTCACTTTCAATCAAATTGCCGTTAGACCCTGATGAGCCCGACTGCAATTGAAGACATGCACCCTTTTCGTTGAGATTTCTACTCTTTTTCTTTTTTTTCTCTCCTAATTTCAATAATGGTTCTGCTTTTTGGTGCTTTGGAATGAATAGTTTAAAAGATGTTTTGCTTTTCTTAGTAATAATATACAGTCATTAGAGTTTTATGATTTTTATCTAGTTATTTCAATGTGTGTTAGAATTAAGAAAAAAATTTCCTATTTGTATACGGAAAAGGAAGAAAATTTGGATCTGCAGTCAAAAGCTTGCATCTGGCAACCCTGCCGGGTTGCCAGAATCTAGGAAAAAGCAACAAAATGTCTAAGACACAATGACATAACTATTATTATGCTCTGAAGCTTAAAAAGTTTTTAGGTTATATTTAAATACTGGTTCTGAGAATGGAAGCAGCTACATATCATTTTGTTCATTTTTCTTGGATTCTGGCAGCTCTATCAGAGTCACCCCTCGTATCTTTGAGATCAGTAGCTGGGAGTCATTGTGATTGCATTGTTTACAAAATAACTGTGGCATATTGTTTATTTTTTTATTAATTTTTTATTTATTATTTTGTTTCATTGTTTATTCATTTTTAAACAAAATGGATTCAAATGAAGTTGGGAGAAAATGCCATTGCAGTATTGAATTTTTTTGGAAAAGGAAGTTAAATGCATTCACTTATGATGAAAGAAAAGATATTATTAAAACAGGTAGGCCTACATCAACACTAAATCTGTCATCCAAAACAAAGTGTTGCACTCGCAAATACAATATAGGCCAATATGATAGAACATCTTGCCTAGCTGGTTGTGCATACTTACAGAAGCTATTTTTGTTGACCATGTTTACTATTCAGTAATGATATAGGAAATTGGAACTCAAATGGATTTGATGATTTAAATAATATGCATAAAGTGATTAAAAGGCACAAAACTGCTACCAGCCCTATAGTTTCAGCATCAATTTATTTAATGAACAAGATAGAAGAATAGAATTAACATTTAAATAAAGTGAGTAGCTTACAATTTTATAGTTAATTTTAATGAACAACATATTTACTTTAATTAACATATTTATTTTTGTAAAACTTGAATTGCTTCCTCATCTTCAAAAGTCACCGCACGGCACTGCCTCCTACCCCCTTCCAAATTTGCTCTTCTATCCATAGAAGTTTTGGCTGTTCAGCCGACTTTCATCCTCTTATAGGTCCTCACTCAAGTGGCAGTGTATAACATGAAGTTACTACCTGTTGCAAGGGCCAAAAGCTCACTGACTGAGGGTGTTTTGGGCTCTCAACTCTTCTCACATTTTTCCACTGCTTCGGCCATACGAATCGCTGGTGTAGGCATGCAAAGTCGGGCTTACTCTGCCTCTGAAACAATGTGGTGCATATCACCTGGAGAAGAAAATCCTGGCTTTTCAGGCTACTGATCGTCCCTCATTTCGCGAAGCTAAAGACTTGGTCATTGTGTGCCCAGCACTTCCTGCAATGTCTTATGCCTCAGTTTTAAAAATGGTACCGTCTTCCCTACCTCTCCAGGCCTAAGAGCACTGTTGTTGCCTTGCCCAATCTGAACCATTCTATTGGTTCTATTTACCCCGGGCACTTTCCTGGTAGAGCTGTTGGCACAAAGGGTTCACACCCATTCTCAGCTAAAACTAAGGCTCCCCCCCCCCCCCCAGCATGATCGTTTCATGAAAGTCAAAATGGTAGTGGGACTCCATAGAGTCATTAGACTCATAGTAGGCAACAAACCTGGAGGTGGATGTAATGCTGTCTTCCGGAGTTCCTAAAGCAGGACAGAACCAAAGGAGCTTCGGCTTGTACATCCCTACCCAATGCCGGACTGGGTGGCTGAGACAGTTGATCATCCAAAGGAATGACCCCTGCCTCTGAAGCCAAAGGTCTTGAGGTGAATGAAATAAAAATGAAAGACTTGTATATTGAGCCAAACATCCCCGGATAAGTCCTCAAAGGCAACAGCGCCCAGAGTTCTGCCTCTGGGAAGCGTGTGTTTCAAAGCATGCCTGCCTCTCTTCCTGGTGGGCATATGTTTCTTCACTTAACAGGAAGACCCCTCTAGCACAGGTGTGAAAGCGAGTCAAAAGATTTGGGGGCAAGTTCTCGTAGGACCCCCTGCCATTCTCCAGGAGAAAGGGACTGCAATCTCAGACCCTGCCTCTGTGGTGGAGTCCTCACGAATGCTTTTTCCACATTCTCTAGCCTTGATGCTACTCCTTCAGCATTCAATGCACCTCATGATGTCACTGAAGGTTGCTGACTGGAATTTACCTCAATAGGCAGAGAACCCTTCAACGATAGATTTACATTGATTGAGTTGCGTGCCTCTCTCATTTCATTTGCACACACTGCCCCCGGTCTGGACAATGTTCTGTATGCCATTCTTCACCACCTAGTTAAGTGAGGCATAGCTTTTCTGTTAGATTTATTCAACAGGATCTGGGCAGAGAGTATCGTCACATCCTGCATGTGAAAGTTGATGGAGACAGTAAATGTTAGTCTAGCCTTTTTCCTGGACAGTGAGGGCCACCTGTCTTTTGCACAGTGTGACACCACTAATTCCACTCCACATTGGATGCACTGCTCTGAACTGGTAAATGCCATCTGCATGTCTTTCCTGCATTACACTAGCCAACCAATTTTAACTTTGTCTCTGCTACTTGAATAAATGTTGTTGTAACTAACTAATTTTAGTGCGCTGATTCCAAATCTGTGCTCAGATTTGTCCTAGGTTCCTGAGTTATGCAACTAGGCTATATGGCTCACTTTGTCACCTTGGATCAATTAATGATTTAATTATTATGAGTTTGAGAAAAAAGAGATGTTTCTGGGCAAAGGTTTGGAATCGGGGAACCCTATTTGTCATTATGTATGTCCTTTTGCAGACTCAGGCAAGATATGTATTACATATAAAAGAGGTAGTACTCACCTAACTATAAATTTCTTCAAAAATGTTTGAGACTCTTGCTTTTGCGCTTGTACATGGATATAGGATCCTCCCATTGTAGGAACCAGCATTTGTCACCCATCATGTTTTCGTTGAAGTGGCCTTGATACCTGCTTTCCATCATTGCGATATCTCGGTGGAACCTTTTCCCATGTTCGTCACTAATATCACCCATATTAGAGGGAAATCCATCAGAATCATGGGCCATTGCTTTAACAAAATTTGTGATAAGGCCAAGTTTGATATGAAGTGGTGGAAGTAGATCTTCTGTGGGTGTACCAAAGGCATGTGCTTCACATTGTATCAGCCAACTATGTGTTCTCTTTCATGCCACCTTTTGACAATATAATGATTCCTGTCATCACGGCTGTTCCATAGGGATAAGAAGCACATATTCTTTGTATATCCTAGCTGCAGTCCAAGAAGTAGAGAAATTACCTTTAGATCACCACAGATATTCCACTTATGATGCAAGTAATGGACATCTTACAAAATAAATTTCATTGAGTCATATGTCTTTATCATCCCAACAATAAGTGCGACAGGAATTGAAAGTCTTTTGTTAACATTGTGTAGCAACACAGCTCTGAGGCTAGCAGTGCTTGCATCGATGAATAGTCTCCATTCATCAGGTAAATGCTTGTGTCCTAGCTGATTCATGAAGCCATTAACATCAGTACAGAAACAAGCACCATCTTCTATATAGAAGACAGCTAGGGCCTCATGGCATTTAGGAAAGTAAATATTTTTGCACCGTCCTCTAGAAGATTCCATTGCTGTAGTCTGTAGCCCAACAGTTCTGCGTCCTCCTTTGACAATGACAATCTTTCTTGATTTATCAACTGGATCTTCTTTTCCTTAGAATCATCCTCATACATTGCATCGTCATTGTTATCCTCCTCTTCAGGCAATGAATCATCTTCTTTAACTGCACTAGCTGATTGGTGGAATTGGGATTGGCATCGCCATATTATGGGGGACTGGTTTTATAGCTGACTTACAATCTGGATATACAATTTGTATGTAAATACCATTTCAACACCACTACTATAATGGTTAAATTTGACGTGATAAAGCAGGAGTGTAACGCAGGAACCAAACACACACAACACATCCTCTCACTACGGTAGTTGAAGCAACAATGCCCATATGTGTAACTAAAGAGTATGTGTGTAACTCAGGAGCCTTACATGCTAGAAAAATTCTGATTATAGATTCGGAATCAGCATACTCGATTTAGTATAAATCACAAGTAGCAAAATTATTGTTGACCAGTATTATGCGCCTCTACATGCAAGCCCGGTACCTCGCTCAGTTGCCAAATTCTCTCACGGCATCTGCACCTGCTCTTGACAGTAACTATGCTGCTGAGAGACGCCAATTATACCCTAAGCCCTTTGTGTTTAGGGTGCCTCTGGTTCTTTCCAGGACACCACCCTGGAGGGTATCCTCATGCCTCTGCTAAACTTACACAGTCCCGGGAGCATTGGGTTTGGCTTTGTGGGAGAACACTTTGTGTCATGCTGGATCCAAGCCAGTGTATATGGATGGCTCCAAGTCCTAGGGCTGGGTCAGCATGACTCTACCAGGCACTGTGTCTGTCTTGACTGCTAAGCTGGTTGCAATATGCCACTTGGCTCTTGAGATAATGTGTTGTTCCCATGATATCAGGGCGTAATCTCTGCTACTCACATAGTGCCCTAAGTGCCCTTAGACATTGAAATCTCCACACCCCTTGGTTCGTGGTATTTGTGATGTCACAGTTGCCCCAAGCCAAGTGGATGTCGAGATTATCTTCTCCTGGTTCCTGGAAATGGAATGGTGGGGGATGAGGGTGCCAAAGATTTCCTGAGAACTGAGTGACCATAGAAGCATTTGGCTCTTCCTTACACCAACTACATGTCAGAAATCAGGGCAGTTCCCTGGGGCTGTTTGTCAAAGAAGATGGGCTACAGCCGATGGACCTACCTCCCAATGCCGCGATTGCTTCAGTTCGCTTTCTCTCATTTTCGAATTGGGTGCTGGACGCATTGCCAATGGATGGAGCGCTACCCTCCAATTGATTGTGACCACTGCATTGTTCCCCACACTATCTGGTAGATTCTGGTTGAATGTCCCACTTTGGGTGATCTTCTCGTATGTTACCTGTCCTGTTAGAAGGATGAGTGTGGTCTCTACCACTCATCCCCTTGTACTCAGGACAGACTTGTGGACTATCTGACTTTTTGGTGGAGCCTGACCTCCTCCATTTTATTTGATTCTTTTATGTCGCATGCTCCTGTTTTGGGGTGGGGTGGTGAGTAATTTTAAAGTAGCCTACCACTAGGCTGAAATTCTTCTAAATTAATGTGACTTATGCCCTTGAAGGCAGTCTCCAGATGGGGTGCCTTAAAATTTTTTAAATAATCACTCTTCCAACATTGCTGGAATCAGGTTAGTCCTTTGTGCTCCCTGGCTAAGAAGATGGGAACCTAAAGTTGCATACTATTATGCTGTGACTTTTCCTTTGGTCCCACCCTCCAATCCCTCACTGGCTTTAGGTTGTTTTCTGTTGTCTCCAAATCCTGCTTATTCGCAGTATGCAGCTCCATTTGATGTAGGTCTCCCCAAACTTTACCCTGGTAACTGTTAGATCCTGAGCACTTGTCGCTCGTACTCAGGATAGGTTCATTCCCACCTGTCGTACTTTGAGTTTTAGAAGGGGGCAAGTCTACTGCATAATATTTAGCTTTGGGTTATCCGGGGTCATGTTTAGGTTCCTGAAGGAGGGACCTGAACAAGATGATGTCAGGTGTAAGATGGCAACTATGCTGCAGCTGACAACTGGATGATTGTGCACCCGGGAGGTCCCACTGACTGCAGCTTTCCTTCTTGCCCTAATGCCTGCTGGAGGATATGTGGTTATATGTCGCACATAATTTCCCAATTCCCTATCTATCCCCTCTAAGGTTGGGTAACTCCCAATTATCATCAGCACATAGCCAATAAAAACTACCATCATTTTTCGTACATCTTCATAACTCAAAATATCCACTTTCCTCCATTTAGACCCATGCTGTTGAAGTACTATCAACATTCCCCTGGCATGGAACAGGTGTCCCCTTTCCCCTCCTGGGATAATGAATGGTTCCCTGGTTGCTGATAGGTATAAAATATACAACAGCATTCAGACACATTCCTCCTCTAATGAGAAATAGACCATGGTTCTTTCAGGCTCCCCAGCGATTGTCATTCTCATCTTTATTTGAATTTCATTATCCGGTCAAAGAGATCTCGTATTCAGGAAGATGGATGCTGCAGCATAGTAACAATAGTAATCTAACTTCACAACTTTACAGATCTCTCCTTACATACTTTGTGCCAGAGATTCCCTCATTGGTTTTCCACTTTAAATTTGAAAGAAAAATTATGGAACAATTTTTTTACCTTTTTTTTCTCAACAAAGAATCAAATTCCACATTCAACTTGAACCAAGACAATATTTTCCTTAAAATATTACCGGTCCTCATTCATGCATTCCTTGAAACCACTGGTTTTAAATCAAATCCATTATGTATTCTATCATAACTTTATTTTTCCTCTTTTGCAGATTTTAACATTTGTAAGTAAACTCTACTTCTTGATTCCATTTTGTATAACTGATCCTACTTATTTCCACTTGTTAGAAATATTTTAATTTAAATAACTAGTCCTTTGTATACCTCACTAGCAGCTTTCCTTTATTCTGTATTGAAGAGGATAAAATGTAGTCTTTTCTGGGCCTATTGGTACTTTTTTAGATGGGAAGTCAAGGGCATTGTAAGTTTAGGAATTTTTTATTCTTTGTTGAAACATTCATTTAAGTTATCGGTTCTAATATGTTTTCCTGGACTTTTACACACTTAAAATTATAACCTACAAAGTCTCTGACCAGTTTGATGTGATGTTCCCTTTTCTATTTTGTACTCATTCCCTAACTAGTAGTGCTTTTTCCAGTTTGATTTGAAAATTGCCTTTTTTTTCACCTGCTCACTAGATGGGTGTTTCCTTTTTGTTCTCATTGTTCAACACTGATATGATTTGGTTTAGGATATTGAACAAATGATAAGTTAATGCGAAAGGTGAAAAATGCACATAGTATGAAGTAAATAAAATTTTGCTTTGATCTACTAAGAATAAATCAAATTACTGTTATATCTCATAATTTTGCTCTAAATCACACCATTCATTGTCTCTGACTAAATAAATGGGAAGATTTAATTACTGGTTTTGTAGTTTTCAATCTTCTACATTTGGTCATCAGAATACTTATTCCTTTATGCCATTCAACTGTGCTAATTTAACGTTTTCCCGAGCTCATAGACATTAATCTTGAAGGGAATTTTGTTTCCCTCTCCATAAGTTTATATTATGACTGATCACTGTTGCGTTCACTTGAAGTAGATTAACCCAGCTTTCTCAATTTCTCTTGAAAGCAAAGATCTTTGATTTTCCATTTTCCTTTCTACAGCAAAAATCTACTTACCTCTAAATAGTACCTTTTATGGATTTGTAATCCAACTATTTGCTTTCCAAGTGTGTAGTATTTAACTGAATTACACTTCCTATTGTCTTTTCAGTATTTACCACAAAATGTAGATATTTGTTAACATGCTTTTTTGGCTACTTTTCACCCTCAAATTACCTGAAGTTGAGAAAAATGATTTATTGACTATTCTTAATTCTTTATATTCCATTTTGTTTTCAGAGATCTATTTAGTGTTCCCTATTTTAATTTGAATGTATTCTTTTAGTGAAATTAAAACTGGTTTGATGATTACTAGATTTGGGGTTAGTGCTATAACCTATAATTTTGGAAATTACTCATCATTATTAACATTTCAAACTTAACTTTGTAGAAGTTGAATTGAGAAATTTTTACATTGTGTAATTAACTTAATCTGTAATATATTTTTATCAGCCTTCAACTACTACAATTACATGGTTTATAAAATAAACCACTAATCCATTTTGTCTATTTTCTCCTTTAATCTTTTTACCAGGATGAAGAACCTTGGATTAGGGAGCTGAAGAAGCTATTGAGCAATGAAAGCTTTTATTTTAGTGCACCATTGTCCACTGGTGAAGCTTTTGATATCACTTTATGTGCTCAACGAAGGGCAAAGGGAGCTGTCTCTGATAATAGATTCTTTTGGTTAGTTCTCCATTCCTGACTTATTTCTCATGTACCTATGCTAGATATTTTAATAAATAAAAGCCTATTAGTTGGGACATTAATATGTAGTCTGAAGTTAAGGGTCCAATTGTAGACAAAGAATTTGCTATCCATAGATGCTTATGACAAGCCCCGATATGTTTCATTTTCAAAGTTAGTTTGGGAAATGGGAGTTCCCAAATAGTTACAGTTGTATGAAAAGAAATTTGTGGAGTTTAGAAAGATACAATATAGTTAAGGAATGTGTGAAAATGGAGTTCAAAGATGAATGTTGAAGAAAGTAAGATATTTAGAAAGGTGAGGGTGGGGGGTTATCTGTGAAACCTGCCTTGTCCTGACAAACCATTTTTCCTTTAATGCCATACATGAACTGACTCCAAGTTTTTTATCTTTGCATATATGTGGAAGCAGATAGCATTATTGGTGTATTTGATTTGAAGGAGATGCTTAACTATTGGTATTCTTTTAAAACAGCCCCTTATTAATAGATGTTTACCTTGCCAGTAACTTTTTCTTGATAGTTTTATAAAGTGGAAATGAATTAGATATTGAGGGATTTCATTTTCCAGGAACCGAATGCTACATCTTCATCCTAAGCGTTTTGGTGTCAATACTGATAAGTGGTTGATAAAAATGATGTGTGGGAGCATAGAATTCTCAACTTTGTACATGAACAACCATAGGCCAAAGTTATTTATCATCTCTCGGCTCAGTTGTGAGCGGGCTGGTACAAGGTATGGGCCAGATGTTTTACTTCGTAGCATCAGACTGAGTAAAGAAGTGTTCAATATCAGGGGCTCTTTGAGAGATTGAATCATGCCTCTTAGTAATAGGACTCTATTTACTTTTAAGGCGTGATCACCATGCAGTGTGTTGCCTAGGTACCTTTTAACCAATCAATCAATCTATTTGCTTTACTCCCACCTCTTTACCACCATTTGCTCAGTTTGTAAGTCAATGAAAATGAGAAAATTGTATTAAGAATGTGAAGGAGTTTTCATGATTCTGATTGTGATAATTTCACTTGTTCCATTCTTTCTATTTATACCCTCTCTCTTGATCTCTTTGTCCTTCCATTGTTCCTCCATTTAAAAAATGTCTCTTGGAAATGTTTGATAGTAGTCTCTTTAGATAGTGTGGCAAAGTTAAACTCTTATATATATAATTGGAAGCACACACACTTACAGGACCTATCTACAGTGTTGTGTTTCTCCATTTATTATTTTGTATTGGGAATAGCTTTGTTGTTTAAGTATCATTAATCTTGTTGAACAATTTTTTTGTCATCCATTGAAAATAATGGTTAATAATTTGGGGGGCTAGTTTACATATATGATCTCATGACATTTTGTAGTTCTCTTGTTATATTCTCAGATTTAATGTTCGTGGTGTAAACGATGCTGGCCATGTTGCAAATTTTGTGGAAACTGAGCAATTAATTTTGGTGGACTCATTGGATAATATGGTTCTCTCTTACATCCAAATTAGAGGCACAGTCCCGCTCTTCTGGGAACAGCCAGGTTTGAATGTGAGTTGTTTTTGGTCTTCATATTTGCTTGTTTCCTCCTGTGGTGAGGGAAGTAAAATTACCACTATCATGGTGGTACTGATTGAAATTAGCAGAATGGATGTTTTTCCCTTGTGCCACAAAGGGTTCCCTGCTCACTGGTTGGTATTAAAACAGTACTACTGCTCTGTTTCCACCCGGTGTCATTCTGATCTTTATTTGAATTTCATTACCCGATCAGAGGGCCTCGTCCTTGATTGAAAATGCACAAGTAGAGCAATTAACTACAACCCCAGCCAAAAGTTTCAGACACCAATGAAAATTTAGGAAATTATGTAGATAAATGCACGTTCGTAAAGTTTTTATTTGCATATCAATATGAATTATAACATTGTAGGCTGGCTGGCGATGTCTTTCGGCATCTTTCAGATCCTGCTAGATGTTTTGCAGTGGATTCATATTTGAGAGACAGATGGCCAGTCCATCATGTCCTGAAACCACTGGATTCATGGCATTTCTGGAGAAGTATAGTGCGAAGGGTAGCATGTAATCTCTCAGAACATCTTACTACTTCTCTGCCCCGCAGAAGGGTACTCTGTGTATCCTGTAGCACTTGGTAGCTGGAGGAGCTGCAGCACCCTGTGTGACCTATTGCACTTGGTACTCGGAGGAACTTCACATCCTTATGGCTTGAGTGCAAGTTAGGTAGACCCTGTTACTGGGTTGACATGAACTCTGATGGGGCCTAGGAAAGTTGTTGGTACGCTTCCCCCTTCCTCCCTCTCAGCGCTACTTTCTTTATTCATTATTATTACAGCTATCCCCTCAACTTCTTGGTCTACCCGCCCTTCAGAGAAGGAGAGACTGTTATCACCTGGACACAGTTCGGTCTGGTAGCTATGGTGCCTTGGTGAACTGCATTCCATCCTGGGATCACATAGCACCAGGTTATGATAGTAATAGGTAATCACCCACGCTAATGCCCTGAGAGCGGACAGGTAGCCTCAAATTGAGGCTTCAGGTGGGATCGACTCGATAAGGCCAACCGCCTTAGGGGGACAAGGGATAGCAGAGCCTGTCAGTAGTACCCCCGCTTTTTCCCGATTGAGGTGGGCTCAATCGGGCACCTCGACTGGGAACCTTGGGGTGGAGGGGCACATGGAGCCCCCTCTCCCCTTTGCTGGCCATGATCCCGGAGATGACCCAGCCACAGATGGCAGGATCTTCCATGGGGGCGAACCTGTGCTCGGTGCCAAACACCGAACCTGAATCCGTAGCCTTATGGTTTCTTATACCCGCGCCATTGACATTCTTCGTTCCGTGACCTTGAGCACCTGGGGTCCTGCTAGGGCTACTGCCTTGCTTTTCTATCGATCCTTTCTTTGTTCAATGGTTGACTACGGATGCGAGTTTTATGCATCCGCAGTTGAGCGTAGATTGCGGAATGTAGACCCGATCCACCACACCGGTTACTGCCTATCCCCCGGTGCCTTCTGCACGTCCTCTATTGAGAGGCTACTTGTCGATGCCTGGGAAATGCCCCTCGATCTGAGCCGTCTACATTGCATTTTGCGCTTATACGCACGAGCACGGTGCCTCCCTCAGTCGCCAACGGCTGTCACTGCATCCGCTGCCGATCTTGACAGTTCCTATGCCACCGAAAGACGCCAGTCATACCCTGAGCCCTTTGGGTTTATGGTTAGGAAACTCCTTCGAGAGCTCGGTGTAGCTCTCGTTCAAGTGTGGTCCCCGGCTCTGCCCAGGATGGCACCATAGAAGTTACCACCTTTGACTATTTGTCACTACATATTGCGTTCGACCATTTTGGATCACACCTCCTTTGATGTTGGATACCTGTCAGTGTACACGGATGGCTCCATGTCCCAAGGAAAGGTCGTCTTCCACGCCGCATCCCTTCTGTTTGAAGTCACCGGGGCTCTGCCAGGCGCTGCATCTCTCTTCACGGCCGAGCTGATTTCAATATCCCGCTTGGTAAGAGAGATAACTCATCGTGTCCGGTTCTGAGGCCGATTGTGTTCTTATGCGACTCAAAGGACTCCCTGAGTGCTCATGGCATATCCACACAACCTGGTTCGCGGTATCCGTGGCGCCACTGTGGGCATGAGGTGGGGTGGATGTCGAGATTATCCTCTGCTGGGTTCCTGAACATGTGGAATTGTGGGGAATGAGGACGCCAAAGAGTCTGCAAGGACTGGGTGACCAGACCAGCTTTTCGCTCTTCCTCACACCGATTACATGGCAGGAATCAGTGCAGCTCTTCGGGCTGCTTGGCAAAGAAGATGGGAAACGGCCAAGGGGAACTTAAAATTGCGTACCATTGCGCAGCGACTCTTCCCGTGGACCTACCTCCCAATGCTGCAACAGCTTCAGGTTTCTTTCTGTCGTCTCCGAATTGGACGCACCGCCATTTGATGGAGCGTTCGCCTACACTTTATTACGACGACTGCGTTGTCCCCCAGACTGTTCGGCACATTCTTGTTGAATGTTCCATTCTGGGTGCTCTCCGCCTACGTTACCTGTCCCGCTACCGGGACGAGCGGGGTCGCTACCGCTTTTGCCTTGTACTCGGGATGGGTTCGTGTACACAGACCTGTAAACTATATTATTTTTGAAGGAGGCTGGCTTCCGCCATTTTGTTTGACTTTTCGGTGTTTTTGCATGATCCTGAGCCGCGGGTATGTAGCCCTTTCCTGACGCCCAAGCGTGCTTCCTTCTTCTTTTGTTTTGCAGTTTTTGTTTGTTGTTGGTTTTTATTTGGTTTGCTTTATTTTTTTTGTTGTGTCTGGTTTTTGTGAATTTTAAAGTAGCCTATTAATAGGATGTAATTCTAATTGCGGCGATTTGTTCCCTTGTTGGCAGTCTCCATAAGTGCATCCTGGTTTGAGGCCCTGGGGGTCTTGTACCCTGTGTAGAGTTATACGCTGTATCCCTGGGAACTGAATGTCCTGCCAACCTAGATGAAAATAGGGAATGCCCCTCTCACTCGGTTGAATTGAGAATTGGGGAAGCAGTGCGCTTCCTTGGGTCCTCTAAACACCGGCTCTTTACTTCAACTTTCCTTTATCTATTTTCTTGACAGTACCAAGTCATTTTTATCGCCGCCAAATCGGACACACTCGCGGTTGGAGCGCTCTCCTGAACCTTTCCTTCAAGATTGTTCACCCTGGTGCTGTGAGGGCTCCCAGCGTGCCGTGTTGCTACGTTATGGAATCTGATTTCAAATTAAATATGTTGGGAAGTCTAAAATACTACTAGAATCGTTTTATTTTTATTGGGTGTTTTGGCGTGTTCGTAGTTCTGAAGGGTGTGAACCTCGCCCATTTACTAGAAAATACTAATCTATTAAATATAATAGGGTAGGTAGGTAAGTTACGCCATCCGTTACTTTTCAATCCTGGATGAGATACCCTGACAGGATAATGAAATTTGTCTAATGTTAGAATGACACTCGCTAGCAATTCTCAGACCACTGGGTCACTGTGCAGTATTGTTTTCGACACTAACCAACGATTGGAGAACCCATCGTGACCCGTGGAGGGCGGGGGTATACGTTTTACGCATTTTACCCCATGGGCAAGGCAGCTTCCAGGCTTGAGGAGAGAGTGGATCTGATCGATCCACTCTCTTTATATGGGAGTTGTTTTGGATTTTGTGCAAAGGTAAATTTACTTATTGGCTTAAACCTAAATTTGTTTTTCTTCCGATTTTCACCTGCAAGGAACCATTGCATTAAAATAATAATAATGAATGGCCACTTTAACCAATCAAGTTTTGCACATTTCATTGGTGTCTACTAACTTTTTTTTCGAAAGGTTGGATCCCATAAGGTGAAAATGTCACGAGAACCGGAAGTATCTGTTCAAGCTTTTCGAAAACACGCTAGGTACCTACGAGAGAAGTATGGTAAACAAGTAGTCTTGAATTTACTAGGAACTGGCGTGACTGGGAAGAGACAAGGAGAAGCGGCCCTTTCTCATCTGTTTCAGGTGAGTTTGTGTTAAAAACAAACATGTTTTGTTTTTATCTTATAGGAAAAAGTGCATATCATTTAGCAAGATGGATTTACTCTGTTTCACACATCAGTAACTCGATTATTTTTCCTCACAATCATAATATTTATTTAAAAAAAAACAAGTGCATCTCTGCTAGAAATGTTTTGATAAGTTGAGAAAGAAAATTGTGAAATAATAATTGATGAAAATGTGTGGAAAGTTTAGCCACTTTTCTCAACCTGATGCCTTATGGGGTACACCATCACAAGTAACCAGAACTGTGTCCTTTGTACATTCATTAGCTCCATGCGAATATTAAGGTTTGTTTACAATCATGTATGAACTAAGTGTATACAATCTTGGGTGTTCAAAGTATATAAAAGGGTTACATTGACTTATTCCACACTGTATAGGCTTTCAAATGGTATTTTAACAATCAAGTGTAAATATTAAAGACGTGACCACCCATACCCCTCACATAACGTTGCCGAATATGGCTAGGTTCCTCCAAGATGCGTTTCGTGCCCTGTACTAACATTTTCATTTTTCCTACCATCCAGAGTTATTGTCTGGAATTTATTTCTTGATTAAAAATGGTCTCCTTTACCAAGTGGCTTCATTTCATCTACCCACTTGGCATTACTTTGCTTTAATTCCTGGAATATTTATAGACATATTCTATGGTATTTTCTGCCCCCTCAAACCTCTTTTAAGAGGTACTCCCCATCTCCATACAAGTTTAATGAGCCTTGATGAAACATGTTTCAAAGATATATACCATAACACCCAAATATAATCCTCTGTATACATAGTTTCAGAAGTTCATAAATTGGACACCCATGCTTTTTCAAATTAATAAATGTAGTATTTTTAGTTCCAGCACCTGAATTGCCAGTGGAGCAAAGATGCCCCACACATCGTATTTGATTTCCACCAGGAATGTCGAGGTTCTGCAAATGAATCTTTGGTCAAAAAACTTCAACCGCAAATTAGTCAGCAAATTTATGAGTTTGGATTCTTCTGCTCCATTAATGGTAGAATTGAAAAGGTATTTTAAGCTTCCGTCAGAAGCGCCAATTATTTCAGTGCTCTAATCAAGATAGTGGTTTCAATTAATGAGATTGCTATAATAAGGGCAATATATTTATTGAAGAAAATGGCGTTTTTTAGAGGCCTTTATATTAACGCAATGTAAAAGGAGATTTATTTGTTATTTTTCCCCAAAAGAGGGTCACCATGTAGACTTGGCATCTAGGTAGAGCGGCACACTATCCCAAACCCAGTGCTCTCGTTAGTTGCAAACTAGATTGGAACTAGCTGAGCTTTATTCATTCTAAACATTTCCACTTTATCCCTTTTCAGCACTTTCTTCGCCTATTTTCCTGACAGGTGGCTTATTTTGAAATCTAGTCACTGACCTTCTTACATTCACTTATCACTGGTCGAAGGGGGCCGTAAGCGGCACGGCGAAGCATTTCTCTGGCTGCCATGCTGACGGGACTCAGCGTCCCTTCCGGCCCCAGTTTAGCCTCTCTTCCTTCCTTCGCAAACTCTTAATCTCCATCTGCTGTACCAACTTTTCTTCATCTTGCCCCTATAATTCCATCATCCCTTTGCAATCAGCTTTTATCTACCCCTTTGTTGGCCCCTTCTTCTCCTGCCCATGGACCTCCTCGATCACGACCTGGTGTTCACCTAAACCGCAGAACTGAACACCTCATAAGGGCCACGGCAATTTGCTTTCCTGGCCGGCATGCTGACGGGACTCAGTGCCCCGTAAGGCCCCAGCTTAGCTTCTTATCCTGCTTCCTCGCTTTTCATACAACCTCTCCCACAACTTTCTCTTGTCACTTAATTTCGCAGGGTTGACACTGAACAGCTTCCTCTCAGCTTCTGATCTCGCTGTGCAGACCCTGAACAACTTCCTCTCAGCCAAACATATCCAGATCGGGGTGGAAGGGGGGGGGGCTCAGCTCCGGTTTGGGGTGGTCGGTTTTTAACAACCTGTCTCACCCCTACCCCCATGCTCACCTTCCTCACCACATACACACACTTTTTCCAGTCTATTAATTTTACGCCCAGCCCAAGGTGGAGCGGAGCCACCATGCTAATGGGCTGGTTGCCTGGCCACTAGGCGGAAAGAGTCGCCTCTAATGGTGGCAGCTGGCTTTGCCGGCCCAATATTCACCTCTTGCAGAGCGGGCTACTGTGCGAGGTGATTAGCATTTGCATTCCGTGGAAATAATAGGGTCACCATGCCTACTAAAGACCTTTAAACTCCCCATTAGTTCACCCTTTACCATCGTCGGAGCCGCTCTCGGGCAGCTCCACGACAGAAATGGATCCCACCACTCTCCCGTGCTCTGTGCTTTCTCAGGGGACCCTCCAAACTTGTACCAGAGAAAGCCTCCTCTCCTAGGCCGACGGGTGCGGTGGACTCCCCCTCACCCACCTTTATGGAGGCACCCTTGGGCAATTACATCACTTCTAAAGAGGGTAATCCATCCTATGTTTCATAGGGGACTGCCAAGAGAGCAGGCAGGCTGCCCATAATTGCCTGGGAGCGGTTGGATAGGGACAACCACCTTAGGGGAGCAAGGGATAACAGGCCCCGTCGGCCCGTGCCCCCTAATGTCCTGATTGCATGCATGTCAAGTTTACAGGGGGTCAGTGTACCTGCCCCCCCCCCCTTCTCTTCCTCGACGGATGCCGGTATTAGACAAGACAAAAGGAACCTTGAATAGGATCTGTGATGTCTTGGGGGGGGGAGATATGTCCACATGGATGTCCCCTTAGATGGACATGGTTCCGGAGGTAACCCAACCCTAGACCGAAGGATCTTGCATGGGGTCAAACACCAAACCTGAATCCCCCCCTGTGCAAGCTTCTCGAATGACAGCTCCCCCCCCCCCTCCCGAAGACTCACAAGGAGAGGAGGGATCTCCTCCCCCCGCTGGTGACCCTTTGACAGCCAAGACCTTCAAAATTTCATTTCAGAGAAGGGTCTGCCGAGGCCGGTCCATCTGGCATAGAGCTCCTTCCGACGGGGGTGAGAAGCTGGTTCATTCCCCACCCTCCTCTCCTAAAAAGATAAGAAACAGGAAGAAAACGAAAAAGACCCAGGCCCCCCTCCCTCTGCGCCATCGGGACGGACGGGTCCCCTGCCGTTTCTGTAAGCCACCAAGCCAAGATAGGCACGTCCGACTCCGGTGCTCTCCCGGGTGAGTAGTCCCAGACAAAGACCAAAATTGCAAGTGCGCAGAGCTGAGCCTCGTTTACTTTGGGGCCCCTCATTCAGAGACTACCTGGCGCTTTGGAGCCTACTGACTTCAAACGCTTTCTTGTTATTCGGTTCACTGATGGCAGCATGTTGGCCAAGGGCAACATGATCCATCAGAGGGAAGCACTGGCTAGCGTGATTGGTAGAGAGCCGAAGGTGACCCGTTTCTCGGACAGGAGCCTTCTGGCGAATTAGTCAGATCCCTCCGAAGCGGCCATGATTAGTGCCCTTTGGACACTTAATGGCACGCCGGTGAGTGTGACGCTGCACTCTACCATGAACTTCGTGAAAGGAGTGGTTTACGCGAGGGAACTCTTAGACTATTCCATCACCATAGAGCGGTCAAGGTCGAGCGTGTGATGAGGGAAGGGTCCTCGAGACACACCTACACTCTTCGTCACGTTCGACTGTGACGAGCTTCCTGAGTCGGTGCGTTCCGGTTGGTATCCCTACCGCGTGAAGGCATTCGTGCCACTGCCGCGGAGGTGCTACTACTGCCACCGCTTCGGCAATGTTGGGGTTACCCAAATTCTGTGTAAGTTGCTCCAAGGCCGCACACGATAAGTCCAAATCGTGTGTGGCCAAGTATGTCAATTGCGGAGAGCCACACCCCATTTCTTCGAAGCAATGTGGTGTGTTTCTCCTTCAGAAGGAAATCCTGGCCGTTCAGGCCCAGGATCGTCTCTCATTTCGCGAGGCTAAGGAAAGCCTCGCCTGGGACTTTTGTCAACGTTTTGGGCATGTCAGTAAGCACTGCAGACAAGAGAGGGTATGTTTTAATTGTTCGTTTGATTTCCATGGAACACCGTGCCCTCGTCCCACTTATTGTGCCAACTGTGGTGGCAATCACCTAACCACCTCTAAGCAGTGCACCTTTTTCTTGTATGAGAGAGAGGTTTTTGCTCTTCGGAATAAATTCCAAATTAGCATGATGAAGGATACTAGAAGGAGAAGTAAAGAATTATACATACAACCAGGAGTGAATTTTGAGAACGCTCTTAGAGCGACCAGACCACTCCGTAACAGATAGCAGAGACCATTCAGACCTCCACTTTTACGGCCGCAGAATATACTCGTACATCAAGAAGCCCCAATAGAATCTCTGCCTCAGAATGATGCTCCTCCTCCTTCTCCAATCATTAGGGAGGTACCTGCTTCTCCTAAACCAAGGCGCAAGAGGATTCGCCGTTCCTCAGATTCCCCTCCATCAGCATCTAACCATCATTGACATGTCCTGAAGTCATGGAGGCAGATTCCGAGGATGTTCGTGTGGTGTTCGTTTCACCTTTGGACATCCACCCTCCTCCCACTGGATCTGCCTTGAGTCCATCAGTCACAACTAGCCAGCCTATTACATCCACAGCATCAGTAACTCCAGAAGAAGCTGAACGGATTTTTTCTGATCCAGCTTTGGCTGTGGCCCTTTTGGAGGAGGAGAAACAGCCTTCTGGGGTTTCTTCACCCACCCCAGCTGACCCACCAACCACCTCTCAGAATGACTCGGTACCATCTCTCTCGACATTACTACATACCAGTACAGAGGACCCAATATCTTCGGAGGCATCTTTGCCATCAAAAACCACCCTGTCATATTCACAACTGACAGATGGTTCTTTACCATCTAATAAAAAAGCCATCCCCCCAAAATTCAAACTACCTATACCTCAAACGTTAATTACACCTAAAAATCAAAAAGTTCAAAACCCCAGTCACCTTCATCAGGTGCAAAGAAATATTTAATTACCCTTAAACGATGAATATGTTTCCAATTGTTCATTGGAATTCACAAGGGATCTTCTCCAAATGGGAAAAATTCAAACTCCTGCTTCATGATTACAACCCTTGCTGTATAGCATTACAGGAGACCCAATTGGGTATTCGTCGATTACCCAATATCCCCTACTATGTGGGATATTTTAAGAATCCACCAGAACCCATTCATGATTCTGCTATTTTTGTCCGTGAAGACTGTTCTCACTTAGCAATCCCGTTAGCAGTGGCGATTCGTGTGTATACCAATCGTTTATACACAGTTTGCTCACTGTACCTCCCTCCTGGTGAAGGAGTAGTTGCTTCAGATTTGGCTAACAAATTAGCCAATCTCATCTCCCAACTCCCGACCCCATTCCTACTAGTTGGAGACTTTATTGCAAGACACCACCTTTGGGGAGACTATGATGACAACCCCAAGGGAAATCTGATTGTGAGACTTATGGAGAACTTGGATGTCTCATTATTTAATGATGGCACTCCAACATCCTTCCATGTCCAGACTAACAGCTCTACCTGTGTAGATTTGTCACTTTGTTCCTCAGACTGTAGAGCAGATTATAGCTGGTCGGTGGGTCCTGATCTGATAGGAAGCGATCACTTCCCAGTTCTGACCTATTGCCTTCCCCACCAGGCAATAGGTGGAACATCAGGAAAGCCAATTGGCCAAAGTTTAAATACCTTTTTCACCATTCTGGACACTTCCCTCAGGGCGACATTAACATGGTCCTGGAGAACTTCTATGATCATGTCAACCAGGCGGCAAATTCTTCCATGCCCCTCCAAAACTGCTTCCCACAAGACCCATCTCCCTTTTTGGTCTGAGGAATGCAGCAAAGTGGTGACAGAGTGTAAGCGAGCTTGTCGTCGCTACCATTGAAACCCTACTGCCATCAATAAGCACGCTCGTAGACGAGCCAGGGCAGTACGACAGCGTACCCTCCACCAGGCTCGCCGAATTTCCTTTAACACGTTGACTGTCAGGGGGTATTTTCAGAAAATGCTTGGTGGGGCCATGGAAAAAAAAAAAGTTAGCAGCTGGAATGGGAAGTCTTGAGTCTAAGAAACAATTCTGTATAAATGACATTGTTCAAATTTCATTTTTTGACATAGAAAATGGCATTTAAATTTTGTGTTTTTTCATAGGGAGCCACGTCTCCAGTATATGGAGACACCCATAAACTCTTTCCTAAGGCTATATATACCTTACAATAAATGTATTATCTAAAAACATTAACATATTTTTAAAATATGAACATATATATTAACATTGTTTTACTTATTTTCAATACTTAGAATTCTAAGAAATTTGGTGTTTCTTTTTCTGTTGAACAGTGGCCGTGTATCCAAATATTGGAGACGTCATACTTTTCTGCCTTTATACTAATTTTTTTCTCTTATTTTCAGGTAAATACTAATTTATATAAATACTAGTTACTAAATATAATTAATTTCAATTAAGAACTTAGTCCATGATTTATTTTAGTCATTTAATTTAATTTAAAAAATTATTAAAAGAAAAGGCTTAGCTGATGAAGATGAAATACAGAGAGCCATGTATGATAAAGAAGATGATTCGCCAGATGATATATCTGTTGATGACACAGATGATGACGCAACATATGAACCCTCATTTAGTGGATTTAGCGATGATGATGAGTTATTGGATTCGGCTTTGGAAAACTTAATCCTGGAGGAACAAAGCGATGAGAAGAAACATAGGCCTCAGATCGGGGACCAAAATGGACACAGTACGTTGGCCGGCAAGCGTCGTTCCAATTCAACGGAAATGAAGGGATCCAAATTGACCAGAATTATGATTTCACACCAGAGAATTGCTTCAAATTATTTACAAATGATGGAGTGATCGAACATAGAGTCAGGGAAACAAATATTTATGCCCAGCAAGTGTCACAAAGAAGAAATTTATCTGCTACCCCCAATGCCAGACATTCCAAATGGGTAGACACTACAAAGGAAGAGATGAAAACCTTTTTAGGTATTATTTTATGGATGGGCTTGGACCGGAAACGAACCATTGCCTCATATTGGAGTAGGGATCCATTATACAAGAACACTATTTCTTCCCAAATTAGTCGAAATAGATTTGAATTACATACGCCTTTTTTGAAAATAAAGCAGCATTGAAGAGTCACTATATGAAGAGGAGGCCACCATATGAAGACAGTAAGTTTCACCAGAGGCCACAAGTATTTTATTGCATAGAAATCATCATAGAACGTCTCCAGCGCTGAAAATAATAAAAAGGTGTCTCCAAATATTGGAGACATTTTGAATTTTAAATTTTTCTCTGTTTTCAAATATTGAACCCATGGCAGTCAACGTATTAAAGGGTACATCAACTCTGTCAACCAACAAATTCCACCAGACAAAGTCTGGAAAAGAGTGAAAAAGCTCATGGGCAGAGCAAGTGGTTTCTCTGCCCCAAATATAGTTGAAGCAGGCGAGCTTTTGGGAGACTTGGCCAGAATTTCAAATGTCCTGGCAAAGACATTAGCTGAAATTTCCAGCCCTAACAATTATTCCTTAGAATTTCATCAGGAAAATACAATAGCAGTGCCTCTTGAACTTCATGGATCCCTGTATGGATAATGAACCATACAATAAGCTCTTTTCCATTCATGAACTTCGAAGTGCTCTTAAAAGATGTGGATCCACCGCACCTGTTCTTGATGGTATCTCTTATGATATGATCAGGAATATGCATTCAATACTCATTTCACATCTTCTCGATATATTTAAACTATATCTGGATTAAGGGCTGTTTTCCTTCCAATTGGAGGGAAGTAATCATACTTCCCCTTCGTAAACCAGGAAAGGAAGGGACGCTTCCGACCCACTATCGTCCAATTGCCCTTACTTGTTCCCCATGCAAGCTTTTTGAAAGGATGGTGAATGACAGGTTGATATGGTTTCTGGAGAAACACAACCTTATTTCTCCCTCACAGTCGGGTTTTAGAAAGAGACAATGCACCACAGACCTGCTGGTCAGGATGGAGGATTGCATTCGACAAGCTTTCTCAAAGAGAAATCACTCCAATGCTGTCTTTTTTGATATAGAAAAAGCATATGATACCACCTGCAGGTATGGTATCCTGAAGCAACTATATGACTGGGGTATCAAAGGCCATCTTCCTAGGTTCATACAGCAATTTCTTGCTGGACGCTCGCTCCGTGTTAGGGTAGCAAATGTCATATCAGAGCCTGTTGATCAGATAGAGGGCGTGACACAGGCAAGCGTTTTGAGCGTCACCTGCTTACTCGGTGGCTATCAACAGCATTATTACTGATCTTCCTGCAGAGATAATGACAACTCTTTATGTGTATGACTTGGCAACTTTATCAGCATCCCCTCGGCTGCCATTTGTGATCTGTAAATTGCAACTGGCAATTAACAAAATGCCGCTGCACAAGGCTTCCGACGTCACCCTCAAAAACAAAGGCAGTTCATTTCTACAATTTCAGGCAAGTTGACTGGGAACAGCCAACCTTATCTTTGTATGGCTCCCCCATCTTGTTTGAGCCTCATTGTAAATATCTTGGGGTTATCTTTGACTCAAAGCTCTCCTGGGTCCCCCATATAACTGCCTTGAAAATATCATGCTTGAAGAGAATGGATATCTTAAAACTTCTATCACATGTTTCGTGGGGAAGTGATCGCCGTACCCTGTAGCTTTTGTATACAACCTTGATCCAGTCTAAGCTGGATTATGGGTCACAGGTGTACTCTTCAGCCTCATCCTCAAACCTAGATAAGCTCAATTCTATTAGGAACCAGGGAGTGCGTCTAGCTTTGGGAGCATTCGAGTCTTTCCTAGTATGGAGGCTCCATGCAGAGAGTGGGGTCCTTCCACTATCCTTTCACCGCCTTAATTTTAACCTGCAGTACCTTTTCAGGCTGCAACAGCTCCCCAACTCACCTGTATATGAGTGCACCTATAATCTTCACTCGGTGACCTTATATGACGGGTTTCTTTCGCTGACTCGCCCCTTTGCCCTGCGTATGGCAGGAGATACAGGTCAACTGAGGGAATTATCAGTTATTCCACATCAGATCCCTAAAGTACCCTCATGGCTATTGCCACCCGTGAGGGTTTGCAAGGTGCCTGCAGGCGAACCGAAGACTTAAGTTCTTGCCTTCGGTTCTGCGAAGCCTCTTTTATGAACACTTTATGCCAAAAAGCAAGCACTTTTATCTACACAGATGGATCTAAATCCTCTGATGGGGTACGGGCTTCTGCTATCTTCCCCTCCTGTCATGTGTTTGTGTGCCTGCCCAATACAGCCTCTATCTTCACGGCTGAGCTTGTCGCGATACTGGCTGCACTGTATACCATCGCTTCTTCATCACCGGGATCTTATACAATATTCTCTGATTCCCTCAGCTCTTTGTAGGCTTAATCTTTTTATTTCCAGATCACCCGCTGGTTTCAAAGATCGAACAGTGGCTTTTTTATTTATCCTCGTTCCACGAAGTTTTATTCTGTTGGGCACCTACCCACATAGGTATAAAAGGAAATGAGAGAGCAGATGCTGTTGCCAAGGCAGCTGCATCTCTAGGAACCTCCACCCCTGTTCCTCTTCTTTTCCGTGATGTCGTGCCATACATCCGTGAGTACGTGTTGGCCAGTGGCAGAGGACTTGGGATGAACTCCCCTCAACTAAATTGCATGACATCATACAGTCAGTCCGCCCCTGGCCACGCACTACTAGGACCCGTACTCAGGATGTTATTCTATGCCGTCTGAGAATTGGGCATTGTCGTCTGACACATGGCTTTCTGATGGAAGGCCTTCAGCAGCCTCCAATGTGCACTCACTGTGGAGTACCAATGTCTGTACTCCACCTATTTGCTGAATGCCTGCGATTCCATACTCTGAGGCAAAAGCTTTTATTTGCCAAGGGATGTTTCCCCAGCAGGGTCTGAGGAGCATCCTTTCCGCACATGAGTGCACCTTTAACATGAACCGAGTGTTTAAATTTAAAAGAAATTTAATGTTTTATCATTTTAAGAACCAGATAGACGTGTCGTGTCTTATGATTTTACTTCTATTTTACAGCATTCTAGGGGCATTTATTTTTCTACGTTTTTACTCCCTCTTCCTTTGTTTTCTATATATCTTTTAAAGAACATTTGAAATTTTAATGAATCCTCTCTTTCTGAAAATGGCTGCGAGCTTGCCCACTTGCACTTACCCAGCACCCGTCTGTTTTTTGTACCATTCATTCATTCCGAGCTTGGCCTGGAGGGCTCCTTCAATGGAATTTCCGTAGACTCGGGGCTAACTGGGGGGAGCTACGGAGGCTCGTCTCATCTCGTGCCCCGTTAGCAATTTTTTTTGCCCGAGACCATTCTGGGTGCTTGCCCCCTGCCCACCCTCCCGAGTTATAAGGGTTTCGATACCCCACTACCACGACGGAATGGCGGCTGTGCAGATTGATGCTTGATTTACACCCGGCATGATGTTGACGACTCCTAATCATTATTATCTCTTGAATTTTTTGCGAAATCGTCGATTCTGCGTCCGGGTGGTGATTCTTTCTTCGGCTCATTGGACCAGCTAGAAGTCGCCCCGCAAGGAATTGACCTCAGTGTCCCACTCTTTGTCTTGAGCATCGACGGTATCACCTCTGTGCTGCCGCAAGATGTTCGAGCTATGTTCTACTTGAACGACCTTTCGTTCTCCTTTGGTGCAGCCTAGATGCCAATTATGTAGCGTCTACTCCAGCAGGCATTGAACCCCGTCTCTCGCTATGCCGAAGCGCACAGGCTTCACTTTTATTTAGCCAAGATTAAGGTGGTGCATTTCTGCCGCTATTCATGGCTCTAGTCCGACACGGACTTCTTCCTAAACTGCTTCGCCTGGAAGTGATGGATTCGCACCCTTCCCTTGGCCTTTTTTTTCGACCGACCCCTCACTTGGGAGGCTCATATTCTCAACTTTAGGGTCTTGTACCCGCGCCATGGATACTATCTGTTCATCATCAGAGGTGCTGATAGGGCTACTGCCTTACTTTTCTAGCAATACTTGTTCGTTCGAAGCTTGACTACAGATGCGAGTTTTACACATCTGCAGCCAAGCGTGTATCGCGGAAGGTGGACTCGATCCACCAGACCGGTCTCTCTCTGGCGACCTATACTTTCCGCATGTCCCTCATTGACAGTCTCTTGTCGATACCGGGGATATTCCACTAGCTCTGTTCCGTACACTCCATTATGCGCTTGTCCGTGCGAGCCCGTTGCCTCGATCAGTCGCCAACTCTTACTGCTTCCGCGGCCGAACGCGACTGTGCCTATGCCGATGAGAGACGTTAGTCATACCTTAAACCCTTTGGGTTTAGGCCTAGTAATCTCCAAGAACTGGGCCGGTGGCGCCTCTGGTTCTGTCCAGGACGCCACCCTGGATGGTGGGTACCTTTGACTATTTTTTGCCATGCCTCTGCTCCCAACGTGTCGTGCCCGATTTGGAGATCGGATTGTGACCTTGAGTGTCTCACAAAGCGCTCTGGGTGCTTTCGGGGCATTGGATTCTCTAACTCCTCTGGTTGGTGGTTTCCGCGATCCGGATAGAAGTTGCGTTTAGCTTCTGTGTTCTTGGACATGTGGGAATTGCGAAGAATGAGCAGGCCAAAGGCTCCGTGAAGACTCGGCGAGCAGACCAGCTTCCCACTCTTCCTCACACTGACTATGCACTTGTAGGCAGATAAGCGCTACAAAAAAAAATCAAGCAAGCCCTTAAACCCCCACCTCTTTTGTCAGGTCTTTTCCCAGTCGATGGATGGTTGGCCTGCGAAGGCTTTATGGTTTTGAAGAGCGTCATATAAAACCTCTATTATTATTTTGTTTTGCTTTTGTTTGTTTGGGAGGTTTTTTTGGGGGGTTTAGTGTTTTATTGATTTTTTTTTTGTAGCCTGTATTAGAGTGAAAAGTAATTGCTTCGACTTGTTCCCTCCCTGGTAGTTGCCAGATGGGCGTTATAAGAAAAAATACGACTTTTGCCCTTGCGAGCAGTCGCCAAATTGACCTCTAAAATTACTTGTCCCAGATCTCGTCCACAATTCAAAACTGACGAATGGCTTAATTAACTTACATGTAACCAATAATACTTTCAGCTTCAATCTGGAGTGATGAGGACCAACTGCTTGGATTGTCTGGACAGGACGAACCGCGTGCAGAGCTTCCTCGCTCTTGACGTCATGCATAGGAAGCTGGAAGTGATGGGGGTCGCCAATAATGGAGTGATCGTCCAAAGGTTCACGTCGAAACTCGAGGAAATGTGGAGAGACAATGGAAACCGAATTAGTCAGAATTACGCGGGGACAGGCGCTCTGCAAGGCTCCAAGGTATGAATAACCCTGTAAAGTTTACGGGTGGCTGCATTTGAAGCGAAACATCCGTGGACTCCTGGAGAACAATGCAACATCATCCATTGTCATTTTCTGGCCTGTATTCCTCTTCGCCTTTGCTATTCAGTTCCCAACAGCCTAATTCTCCTATTTTGCCTATTTGTTTATCCACCTCTATATTAGGCTCCGCTGAGCTAAGTGAAAACAACGCTTACGACTTTGGAGAGTTTAAGCTACATCGGGTCTAGTCAATCGCCGGATATGGAGTCCCTATTCAGGTCGCCTCGGTGGCTATCCTACGCTGTATTTAGATCATGGTTCGGACCCTACGTTAATCAGTAGGCCCCCAGTGATAAATGGCATGTTACAGAGTGCAGATCGATGGTCCTTTACTGGTAAGTCATTGAACAGAATTGATTGATCCCTTCCTTTTTGTTTTTTTTAGGCAAGTTTTACCCTCCCCCCCCTCTTATATGAGGTAGGGGGCCCTTGGAAGACCACCATGCTCCGAAGGGGGTTCCACAGGGACGTTGTGTAGTGTGAGGTTTAGGCAGTCTATGCGTAGGTGTGTGATCTCTGGGTTTTGGTTTATGTTGGTGTCAGGGAAAGGTTTATTCTGTGTTTGCTTTTTAAAATGGGTTAACCAGATTTAATCTTTTGTTCTTGGTGTGCGTTTGTACCCACTGGAGAACAATGCAACATCATCCATTGTCATTTTCTGGCCTGTATTCCTCTTCGCCTTTGCTATTCAGTTCCCAACAGCCTAATTCTCCTATTTTGCCTATTTGTTTATCCACCTCTATATTAGGCTCCGCTGAGCTAAGTGAAAACAACGCTTACGACTTTGGAGAGTTTAAGCTACATCGGGTCTAGTCAATCGCCGGATATGGAGTCCCTATTCAGGTCGCCTCGGTGGCTATCCTACGCTGTATTTAGATCATGGTTCGGACCCTACGTTAATCAGTAGGCCCCCAGTGATAAATGGCATGTTACAGAGTGCAGATCGATGGTCCTTTACTGGTAAGTCATTGAACAGAATTGATTGATCCCTTCCTTTTTGTTTTTTTTAGGCAAGTTTTACCCTCCCCCCCCCTCTTATATGAGGTAGGGGGCCCTTGGAAGACCACCATGCTCCGAAGGGGGTTCCACAGGGACGTTGTGTAGTGTGAGGTTTAGGCAGTCTATGCGTAGGTGTGTGATCTCTGGGTTTTGGTTTATGTTGGTGTCAGGGAAAGGTTTATTCTGTGTTTGCTTTTTAAAATGGGTTAACCAGATTTAATCTTTTGTTCTTGGTGTGCGTTTGTACCCACTCGTACATTTCTCTTCAGCTCCACCATGACTTCATTGATAAACTTCTCCTCAGATAATAGACGGTGCCAGATCCGCAGGAAGAATGATTCAGAACAATTTACTCGATAACAGCAAGCAGGAAGCCATTGACATTTTGCTCCATGGAAATCTTCTTAACAATTATTTGGCCACGTTATCCCGTTCCCTTTTGCCTTCCAGTTATTTGTATGGTAAGTCCTCTATTTACCTCCCAAATTAATTAAAAATGGCGTAAGATTAGTCTCTTTCCTTTGTTATTATCTCTATAACTTATGGCGCTGGTTTTACTCTACTCCCCCCCCCCCTCCTTGGCTACTCGCTCTATGTAAATTCACACATTTTGGCTCTACCAACTTGACTACCTTCCTTCCGAACCTATTTTCAACATTTTTTCTCACGGAACTTATCTTTGTGTCGATTTTTTCCCCAAAGGAATTAACTTGTACCGTCGTCCCGCCGCTTCGCGACTTGCGAGTCTACCATCTCACTACCATTGTTATTCCGCACTATTGCATTTAATGTGTAGCAAAGCCCGTTTGTGCCAATCACTATTTTCTGATTCATTCTCACACAGGCCTTAATGGCTGCATGTTGAATAGGTGATGATGGGAAATGGCTATACCCAGGAGGCAAGGCTGTGTTTTTTAAACCCTAGCGACCTTTAGGGAAAGAGAAAAATGGTGAAGAGTGCTCCGTCATTCCCCAGTGGGTATGAAATGACCACCCCATTTGGATGTATTCTATGTGAGGTTGTTGCAATAGAACTTCCACTCTCTTATCTGTTGCATGGACCCCTAGCACAGGGGGGAGCTATAAAATTCCCACAGCATCGCTCTACTCTAACCCGGTTTCCTCAGGACAGCCTCACGGGAGGTGCTGCCCCCACTTAATTTTGGTAACTTTGGTGTGGGCCTACAGCACAGGGTGTAGGATCCAAGCCTTTCTTCCTTAAGGGGTCAGAGGGAGCAGATATGCCATCTGCTGCTCCCTGGGAGTTATGAACAACAACCACAGAAATGGGATAACTGGAGTGAAGGAAAATGGAGAAAGACTGGTATATTTCTGTGCTGAAAGAAACTTAAACACGTTCTCTCAGCACAAGTATCTGCATCATAAATAGAGATGGGTTGGGCAAAGAAGAAAGGGATAATGTAATAGTATGGTTTATTTTTTCCTGGTCAGAAAGAATATTCTGAGGGATGTGAGATTGTGCCGGGTAAAGAGAAATTGGTTGGTATGTGGATTGAGAGAAACACCAATTACCTCGATGCATTAGACTGGAGGTGAATAGTTGTCTGAAGGTGGTTTACGCGTAGGCTGCTTTCCTGAGCTACTCCCTAAAGGCAGGGGAGGATAGACAAGATAGGCACTAAACCATCTGCTCTAACGCTGCCAACTTAACCAAACAGACAAACCCCTTATATGGCATTAATAAAAAAAATAGCAAAACACCTGACATATGACGTAAAACCACCAACACCCACACTCAGTTGCAATCGACCCCGACATCTCAACACGATTCACCCTTCGAATGGTATCCCAAGCTATATAAATATTCGATCCTTCCCAACCTCTATCCCTGACATCAAATATTCATCTAAAATACCTAAGCCCAGGGGGCATCCACGCCCTCACACAAATCAACAACAACTCTATTCTGAATATCTGCAAATCTTGCTGCATAATACCCATCTTCAAGCCCCCAAAAAACCATCACTCCCTATCTCCCAACTCATCACCTCCCTCCATAATCATAGCACGCCTCTCCCTAAAAAAAATCAACCCACACATGTCACTCGATCTAGATGCTTCCCAACACGGATTTAGCCCGTTGCACTCACCTCACCCAGCTTATTCAAGAAGACTCCAACCAAATCACACCATGTAGGGAGGTACTGGCAAGTAAGCTTTGAACCCCTCCCTAGATGCAATCTCATCAACTATTAAACACCACACTTGACTACAAATACACAAAAATGGATTGACACCTTCCTCACAGATCGACAAATACAATACAACATGGCGACGCTATCAAGCACACAGATACACTATGGAGTGCCTCAAAGAGGGATACACTCCCCTACCATTTCGGCCTTTTCTTCCCTACCGCGGAATAACCAGTGTAGATTGGTACACCTAGTACCTAGAGAATCAGCGAACGTCCTCCCAACCCGATTGAAAATGGCGAAGACCCCGCTTGCATGGGCCTGGGGTAGCTGGTGCGCCTCCTTCCTGTCCCTCTAAGCATCCATTTTTTTCTTTTCCTCTCCTCTTTTTTCTATGGGCTTAAGGACCTGACTAGCCACCCCATGCTGCCAGAAGAGAGACTTTGGGACGTCTAGAAACAGGCTTGAGGAGTTCTGGGCGTTGGAGCACGATTAATGGGAAGATCGGTTTCGCCCCAATAGCCACTTCCATGCCCCTAATGGGCAGATCACCAGCCTTCGCCTGTTCTCGGATACATAAGGCTGCAATGCTTATGGCGGGCGGGCTGTACTGCCTTGCTGGACTCCAGGCCAACTAAAAGTCCTGGATCTTGTCTCTAGCCGTCTTGTCCACTAGTATTACGTCCTAGAGATACCCGCCCTGCCTCTACATAGTAATAGGCTGAATTAATGATGACGAATTATTGCCTTTAAAGAAAATCAATCCACGAAACTTGAAAAACTCCAAAGAACATACATACTACCTTAAGATAATCCAAAGGATCTTGCCACCGGGTAACCAGTTCACAATTGTACCCAACCAACTAACACACACATAACCGAGCATGGCTTCCACTTTCCTAATCCAAATAACCTCAACGCCATTCTACCGGACATCACCCCTGAAAAAAATCTACCACATCACTTCCTGGTTGCGCTGCCAAGTCTCCCGTGCCGTCACCACCCAAAACTCTACACAAATACCGCACTGGTTTAACATACATACATCTCTTGCTGCCACCAAGATTCGTACATAGTTTAACACACCTTAACATACTTCAAATACACGGAGTGCTGGACCAAGTTCGTCGAAGCTGCTCTCTTGAGGAATGGCCCTTAGCCCCTAGCAATAGATAGGTGAAATGCCGTTTCTTTGCCAGGCTGATGCCTTTCGAAATTGACAGACAAATGATTCGAAAACGTGTATAAAAACGATGCGTCTGAACAGGTAAATCAAGGTGATTAGGTCTTAAGATCTTGGTTCTCACTGTGTAAGAGTATGATACGATTATATCGGTTTTCAGCTCCGCTGAAGGTGTTAAGCGAAACTTGCGAACGAGTCTCCGAGTTCTGCAAACCCGTTACATATCGCGTTGCGGTCGGGACCTTCAACGTGAATGGGGGCAAGCATTTCCGCAGTTTAGCTTACAAGCACCTCTCGCTCGACGACTGGCTCCTTGATTCTCAGAAGAATGAAGGAATGTACCGTAAGTCCTATTTAAAAATGGTGTTTGGGTTATTTTTGTTCATGGGGGCACTTTGGGTCGATTTGTAGTAATTTAAACATGGCGAAAGTTCTTTTTTTACCTTTTTATAGCATGGATTCGAGTGAGGTAAAGGGATGAGTTGCTATGTTGGTGGGTGAGTGAGAGAGATTCGGAAATGTTCGAAACCGTTGTCAGGTTAAGCGTGAAGAGAGGACTAAAACAAGTGTAGAAAATAATAATTTAATGGTAGGTACCTGGAGGTGATGGTGTGATTTTCGAGTCATTGGTGGGAAAGCCTTGACCCTCCGTTGTGAATGATAGTGGTATAGTTGAGTCAGATTGTGACCACAATCTTTTAAATTGTAGCAAAGTCTTTGCAACACGCAAAAAGCTGATAAGTTATGCCCCTGCGTTATTTGGATCGTTCCTCTTCCTTGTTCGTTTGACCTGTACTCTTCCGAAGGGGTGGCCTGCTTCGGTATGGAACGAGGTCTGGGTGGGTCAGCTGCGTGCCCCCCGGTTCCTAGCATAGCAAGTAGTTTCCTCCTAAAGCTATTCGGGCTATTTATCAAGTTCCCTCCCTGCCCCAATGTATGTAGAAAGATCTGCATTGTATATCCTTCACTCATCGGTATTGCACTTTAAATTCGAGTGGGGAAGAGCCCCCTCCCACTGCAAGGACCCGCCCTTGGTACCTTCGGGTTTGTTAGTGATTGTCACTCGTACCTTTATGCTGGTTTCATTATCGTATTGGGACATTCTGTCCAATTTAAAAAGACAATTTGGGTTAATAAATAAATGTCAATTTATGGAACAATTTTCCTTAATTACCAACTAACTTCCAGATTTTTCTAATACCGTATTTATCTTTTCCCTTATCCTCTATTATTTTTGGTATTACTCCTTTGTTTATTTATTTATCCATACAACCTTTTTTATCCTTTTTTTATTGTATTGCTGTTTTTTGTTTTTTATTTATATCCGGGCCCCATTTCCTTTAAGAACTTATAGATATGTCACCCTCGAACGAAGACGTTGATAAGAAAGCGGCGGATATTTTCGCTATCGGATTTGAGGAAATCGTGGATTTGACCGCACAGAATATTGTCCAAAATACCCAGTGGTCCGAAAATGCCAACTCCTGGGGACGAGAACTGCAAAAGGTATGAAACTTCATGCCCCTTTTTTTTATTCACTCGCTAGCGACGCCTGATAGAGTGTGAAAGTGAGTATTGCAGGGCAACTGCATACCATGGCATAGTATATATTGCTGTTTAAATGACTTCTGTAGCCAGTAAGTGGACGGAAAACTCACCCCACCCCCCTCCCTTCATTAATTTGAAAACCCTTATCTTTTTTCAGTAAATTTCCTCAAACGTTCCCTTTGATGAGCCTGATTTGTGCATTTTTATGAAGTGGTTCACAGTCATGGACTTAATACGATCCAAATTGGCTAAATAGAGTTTACAGTCTAGATAGATCCCATGGTTTAAATATGGTTCTTGATCTAAATACGGCTTCCTTCAGGTGATTTCAAGAGACGAACGTTACGTGATGGTTACGTGGAAGCAATTGGTGGGCGTGGCGTTATTCGTGTTTGTGCATGAAAAGCACGCCGGACTCGTGCGAGATGTCAGTGTTGAAACTGTGAAGACTGGTATGCAAGGAGCTACTGGTAGGTAACTTACATGTTGTCTCTTCCTTTTATTTTTTTTTTTCGTCTGAAGACTGGTAAATATAAAAGCTGTAAATTGTAGTGATAAAGATTAACAGTGAAATATGGATAGATGCAAAGAGTATTTTGGTCATAATGAGAATGCAGCATTATAATGTAAAATTGGAGGTGAGCGATCTTTATAATCTGGAAGAGGCTGTGTTGTAGATGGTGGCTTACAGTGCGGCTTTTGTTCGAAAAAAGATATGTCCTGTATGCAGTGTTTTATGGGAAAGTACAATGACCGCCAATTGGCCGTAGAACATGCAGAAGTGTGGAAGCGAATTAAAAGTATTTGGAGCAAGTTCTCGCAGGACCCCTTCCTCCCGTTCGCCAGGAGAACGTAACTGCAATCTCAAACTTCGCGACTGCTTTCTCCAAATTTTCTAGCTGGGATGAAGCTCCACATGATCGGCGCGTCGTGCTGTCGCTGAAGGCCTCCAACTGGAGTTTACTTCCAGAGGCGGGTAACCCTTCAACGATAGGTTTGCGGTGAGAGAGTTGTGTTCCGCTCTCATTTTGTATGCGGACACCGACACCTAGATGAGCGAGGCATGGCCTTTCTGCTAGATTTGTTCAACAAGATCACTACCCCGCCCGATTTCCGGCCAATTTCTCTAACCTCCTGAGTGTGCAATGATCTAGAAATTAGTAAATGTTATATTAGCTTGTTTCCTAGACAGTGGAGGTGACTTGTCTTCTGCACAGAGCTTATTCATAGACATCATTATGCGAGTGTTTTTTGATTGGATAAAGCCTATTATACCGCGTGGCGATAGGGTACCATGGAGACTCACAATGTGGGCGAGGAGACACCTTCCAATTTTCATATCTGAATTCATAAAATAATATATCGTCGGGTCCTCATCAGGGTTGGGGGAACCCTCTTCGTTCCAATAGGGCAGGAAGAGTGCATAACGCAGGGAAGTGTCCTCTATCACACTCTTTGCCCTGAGCATCAACGGTATCACTTGGGTGCTGCCGGAAGATGTTCTTGCTACGCTATACGTGGATGATGTTTCGATCTCTTGGTGAGGCCCAGATGCCTACTACTATGGAGCGTCAACTCCAACACGCATTGAACCGTATCTCTTCAGTTATCCTTGGCCAAGTTGGGTAGTGCACCTTTGCCGCTATCTACGGCTCTACCCCTTCCCTTAATCCTAAACAGGATTCGCCGAGAAATGATAGACACAACTTTTCCCTAGTCTTGTTTTTGGCTGACACCTTACCTGGCAAGCCAATATTCGCAGCTTTGGGATCTATTGCACATGCGCCATGGACATTCTTCGTTCCATGAAGGTCAGCATTCGGGGTGCTGATAAGGATACTGCTCTGCTGTTTTATCGTTCCTTTATTCGCTTAAAGCTTGTGTATGGTTGCGAGTTTTACGCAACCGCAGCCGATCGTGAATTGCGGAAGGTGGACGCTATCTACTGTCCCTGCGCCGTGCACAGTGCAAATGCACTGTGCACGCCAACGACTCTCATTGAATCCGTAACCGATCTCGAGGGTGCTTATGCCACCGAAAGGCGTCAGTCATACCCTTAGGCCTTGGAAACTCCTTCGAGAGCTCGGTGTCGCTATGTCTCTGCTCCCAAAGCTTCCACAGACCCGGGAGTATTGCGTTCGGCCTTTTGGAGCACACTTACTGTCACGCTGAATCCGTGCCAATATATACGGATGGTTCCAAATCGTAGAGGGGCTCCTTTTCCACGCCTTAGGCCATCTGTTTGAAGTCAGCGGGGATCTACAATTTGCTGCGTCTGATTTCACAGCCGAGCTGGTTGCAATACATCGCTTGGTACAGGAGCTAACCCGACGTGCCCGGTTCTGAGACCCGATTATGATCTATAACACATCACAACGCGTCTTGAGTGCTCTCGGGTATTAGAATCTCCGCACCCTTGGTTCTCGGTATCCGTGACGCCACGGTTGCTGTGAGTCGGTGAATGTTGCGATTTCTTGACATGCAGGGATATAGGGAAAGAGGAGGGGGGGAAATACCGCGATGACTTGGCGATCAGACAAGCGTTTTGCTCTTCCTCACACTGACTACATGGCAGGAATCGGGCATGCCTGGCAAAGAAGATTTGAGACGGCCGAGGCTTAACGTCGCTTTGTGTCATCTTTGAATTGGGCACAATCGCCGTACGCACTGCCATTTGATGGGCGCTCCCCTGCACACCTCGACGACCTCGCTATCCCCCCATGCTATTCGGCACATTTTTGTTGAGTGTTCCAGTCAGGGAGATCTTCGCGCGCGTTACTTGTCCGGTTTTGGGACGAGTATTGTCGCTAACGCTTGTCTCTTGTGTTCGGGACGAGTTCATTCACACCGATGTGTGGACTACTCGACTTTTTGGAGGAGGCTGGCCTCCTCCATTATATTCGAATCTGTTGTTGGCTACATGCTCCCTTACTGGGATAAGGCAGGCATCCACCCGACACAAAAGCGTGCTTCCTTCTTGCTTTTGTCTTGGTTTGGTTTTGCTTTATTTTTTGTTTAATGTTTTATAAATTTGTCTTTTGTGTTGACTAAAAATTGCTTAGGGTGACTTGTGCCCTTGTTAGCAGTGGCCAGATGGGAGCCTTTTAAAAATATATCGGTGTGAAACGCTTAAGTGTTGGATGTTTTGAAATGTATATTTATTTTTTCAAAGTTGTGGAGAGTTTCTTTTGAGATGGTAATAATGTGTCAACGGTTCATACTTTTATTGCATTTATCTTTCTTTCCCGAGCCCCTAATCGTTGAAACGGCTGTATGGGGACAGGTGTAAGGAAATAATTGCCCCCCTATCGGTCTCCGTGACCCTACTTCTTGTCTTTTTGCCTAGTCCGCTTTTTCTTTCCACAAAGGTTCCTTTCCACCTCCTTTTATAAAATGGTGGAAATATCCACGTCAGTTTCTTCTTTTTTATAAATGATTGAGAGAGGAAGAGTGACAAGAAACGAGGAGAAAAATAGGAAAGGTATTTGAAATAATTCCAATGCCGGAGGTTTTGTCTGTCTTGAATCTTAAAGTGAAGATGCATTTCAAACCCTCTCCCTTGAGCTACGAACAATCTCATCTGCTCGATGATACGAACTTGTCGCTCTCTTACGTGATCTAACCTACTACTGTTTTCTTCTGTCAGGGAACAAAGGGGGAGTCGGGATTCGAATGGTGCTGAGGAACACATCGATGGCTTTCGTGTGCTCCCATTTTGCGGCGGGGCAGAAGGAGGTGAATGAGAGGAATAGCGATTACGACAGCATCGCCCGCAAGATGATCTTCAACCTGGTGAGGATTTGAGTTTTGCCATGCTCTTCCTTCGCGAGTTGGGTTAATTTGACCTACTCTCTAGGTCATGGAGGCCGCGAGTGAAATGGGAAGCTTGAACTGAATGATAATGGATGGGAATTTTAATTCCCGTTGGCATTATCTGCCCGCCTTAGGAAGCGAATAAATGTGACCAAGGGGTTTAAATGAGCGGATACGCTCTGTTGAGGACGAGCTCGTATAAGAACGTATGAATGCGCTCGGTCTTTTTGGACCGGTTGGAAACTTCCCCTACCTTTACTTGAATTAAGTGAATCGGTTCATTCTTCCAAATTACCATATTTTCCATTATTTTGTCTCTCCAATGACATTGATCCATGTAAATGCCTAGTTTTAGGAAGATAGGGTTACGGCCTAAACTAGTCGAAACGCCGCTTCCAATTTGAGTCGAGTTTGGTCCCAGAAGTGAGTCCCAATTCGGGTCCACTTGATCGCGGTTGTCGTATCCTGTAGGGACCCGTGGCATGAGAAAGAAAAGGCCTCTAAAGATTGAGTGCAGATCGTCGGCAGTTTTCTTAACTTACCAAGTTACTCTTATTTTTTCTACCAGGGTGTACCTCTCTGGGCTCACGACTACGTATTCTGGTGTGGAGACTTCAATTACCGGATCAATTTACCTCGAGACGAAGTGATCGACCTCATTCAAAGACAAGAGTGGTCTTTGCTTCTCAATCATGACCAATTAAATGTAAGAAACAATAACCTTATTCAAATTTAGTTGAGAATTATCTATTCATCGGTTTTGTTCTTATAATTCGTCTTCTTCAGATAAGCCAGAAGGATGGGAAATGTTTTAAGGGTTTTCTCGAGGGTGACATCACCTTCCAACCAACCTACAAGTACGATCTCTTCTCGGACGATTATGACACCAGCGAGAAATGTCGCGTGCCCGCTTGGACTGATCGGGTACTCTTTTGGGCGAGGCAGTACCCTAAAGACAAGAACAACCCACATTGGAAGCCCGGTGTGTTTCTTTCTTCATTTTTAAATTATGGATATAGTATAGATTGTTGTATGCAAGTAAGGATGTTTAATGTGACCTTAATTTTATATCCTGCCCTTGCCTCGTCCTTCTCACAAATATATTTTTAACGTAACCTCTCTACGAGACCTCTTGGAAAGACCACATCCCGCGGCTCCTCAGTTTGACAGAAGAGAACAACGGGTCCACAAACTCATCTCAATGTGTGGATGATCGAATTAAACACAAAAAGTTAATATGAAACGTCTTAACTTTTGTAGGTGTAATTCATTGATAAGAAAAGTCTTGCTGATTATCTTGTATTAGAATCTGAAAGTGAACTCAAGTCATTGATTGGAACTTTGGCAAATTTGTAGGAGGTCAGAAAGTGAATGCAGGTATCGAAGACTAATGAATTCCGCAGCTGTTGAAGGCTGTAGTGAATTATCTATAAATCGGGTGGAATTATACTGCGTGACTGATGAATTCCTACATCTTCCTAGTGTGGAAGGACCCGCTAAGGGGTTCCTTGCGTAGACTGTTAAACCTGACACTTGAAGGAACGCCACACTCGACACTCGCAAAGGGATGCAGGTGATATCTAGAGGAGTGCTTTCCCTACTGCCCCCAACACCCGCAGTTTGCACTCCCAGCCCCAATACCTGTAGGATCTGCGGCTATATATCTTGCGCCCATTTTCACCTTCTTTACAACCCGTCTGCGTCATAAGGCCTCGTTGCTATTGCGCTTTAAATTCGGGGGGTGGGGGGGAGAACTCCTTTCTGACCTCAGGGCCTCCGGTAGTCTGAAACAATTGAGACTATGCTTTATTCCTTCTAAACATCTTCCTTTTCGACACACAAGGAGTTCTCGCTGGCCTAGGGAATACGGCGTTGGACTTCTAACTTCGAGGCGCGGGTTCAATCCCAACTAGTGCAGACACAAAACATTTAGGAGCGTCTTGGGCTGGCCACCCATTGGACGGTTACACTGATACTCCAGCGAAGGTAAGGAGTTGTATGCACATAGCCAATCGCAACACCTGGAGGAAAGGTAAGGGTGAGTTGCGGTGTTTAGATTTTAAATGTGAGAAGGACTTTAAAAATAATTCAAAATTTAATGGGCAGCCAGTGCAGTTCGCGGGACAGGAGGTTGGCACGAGAGAACCGTGCCCGATGGAGGAGAGGAAGTATTAAAGAAGAGGGGCAGAGCCGCGATCACGGCACAGCCCTTCATTCGGAGGTTCCCGGACGTCTTCGAGTCCGCAAGGTTTAAATGTTATCAGGACCCCCGTTTTGCTGAAGGAACACGATTCTCTTTTGGTCAAGTGTTCCGTCAGGGTTTAGCTAAGTGTTCTTGGTAGATAACCGAGGATCTCGTTTTGGGGACGGGAGGGACCCTTCTGGTAAATGGAGCCGATCTTGCCCAGTGTCAAATTGAGTGTTCTAAGGACACTCAACGGCACACCTGTGTGGGCGACAACGTGCCCTACTCTAGACCCACCCTGACACACTTCGTCATGTTTGAGGTGTTCAGGTTCCCCGAGTCCTTACTTGATGGCTGGTATCGCTATTGTGTGATGGCATTCGTGTTGTCGCAGAGGTGTTATCCGCCGCCACCTCGGTCATACGAATTTATTTTCCCGATGTGCAAAGTCGGGTTAACCTCAAATCTGTGTAAACTGCTCTAATGCTGTGCACGATAAAGCTGTTTTGTGCAATTTCCTGTGTGCGAATTGCGAAGAATCACCCATCTTCATTTAAGCATCGCGATTTGTATTTGTTCGAAAAAGAGATGCTGGTTGTCCACTTGATTAATTTAGCGAGGCTCCGATCAGGCCGCCTCCGCTTCTCAAGTGACAAAAATGCCCTCCCCTCCTGGGCCTTCTAGGCCAACCAGCGTACTAGCTTTCACCCCCATCGAGAACCCTTCTGCGAGTACTCTGATATGGCTGGTAGCCAGAAGACGCGAGACTTACTCCTGACACACATACACGCGTTTCACAGACGATACGCGGAGGCCTTGGGTTGGCCAATGCTGCCTTCGGGAGGAAAATGTCATGATCGAGTCGGTGCCCTTCGCAGATTTATTGTCGCGGGGGGGAGGTAAAGAGAGGGGATTTCCTAGTTCTACCATCTACGCTTTCCCTTCCATTTCGTGACATTGCTATGTTCCTGGGTATACTAATAGTGGCTCGTTTCTCTCAGGCAAGATTGTCCATTATGGAAGAGCGGAATTGAAGCAAAGCGATCACCGTCCCGTCCTTTCTATCATTGATGTCGAAGGACGAATTCTGGATGAGAACAAGAGGACAGAAATATATCAATCGGTCGTTGAGTCGCTGGGACCTACTGATTGTACTATCGTAGCCACGGTAATAGGGGACGACTTTTTTTTCACTAGATTAATAATTCTTATCCTTTACCTTTGGGAAGTTACTGATATCTTAAAGGGTTGGTAGGTCGTGGTTAGTTTTTAGCAGGAGCGCTGATGCACACCGCTTCCACTTCTTCTCCCCTGAAACGTTAAGCTTTTGGGTATGCAGCCCGAAAGTCGCTGACCTGGATGGGCCAAGCCATATCCGAGCTCCTTCACACACCCAATTACCCCACCACTCCACAGATTCACAAAAGGCCCGACCAACATACCCTAGACCACATTTACAACTACATGCAGTGCCAGATCTCTGGGAGAACTCGTCCTGTCGGCGAAGTTCGTCGAGGTCGCTGGCCGAGGGACAAGATAACAGGCCACACCGCAGGGGGTACCCTGGGTATCGGGAAGTAGTTGTACGTCCTCCCGCACTGAATTAACTCGAACTCTGATGGGGTCTGGGAAAGTTGTTAGTGCGCTTTTTCTTCGTGCCCTCTCATCACCACTTTACCATTTTATTAGTATTATTATTAGCTATTAATACCATTATTATTATTATCATGATTATTTATTACTTAGTATTATTTATTCATTATTATTATTTATGTATTAAAATTATTATTATCATGTATTATTATATATTATTATCATTTATTATTTCAGCTATCCCCTCAACGTTTTCTGCCCGCACTCTGTAGCAGGAGGAGTATTCCCACCTGGATAGTGTTCTGTCTGGTAGCCATGGTGACTTGGTTGACTACATGCAATCCTGGGATCATCTAGCAGCAGGATATGATAATAATAGGTGATCACCACCCCTGTTCGTTAGAGACCCACTTATCTCTACTTCTCTTTATTACATACCCACCTACTCCGCCAGGGAACTCGTAGGCTAGACCATAGATGACATCACCTTAGAGCTGGTTGACCATGGAACGGTTAAAGGCGAATGTGTAATGAAAAAACAGGGAGGGGCCTCGAGACCTACCCCTACACTCTCCATCACGTTCGACCGTGACAAGCTCCCTGAGTCGGTGCGTGCCGGTTGATATCGCTACCGCATAAAGACATTCGTGCCACTGCCGCGGAGGTGCTACTACTGTCCTCGCTTCGGCCATACGAATCGCTCCTGTAGACGTGCAAAGTCGGGGTCACCCGAAGTCTGTGTAAATTGCTCCAAGGCCGCACACGATAAGTCTAAATCGTATGTGGCCAAGTGTGTCAATTGCCGAGAGCCGCACCCCGCTTCTTCGAAGCAATGTGGTACGTATCTCTTTGAGAGAGAAATCCTGGCTGTTCAGGCCCAGGATCGACTCTCATTCCGCGAGGCTAAGGACTTGGTCCTGGCGCGCTTGGCTCTGCCTGGGACGTCTTACGCCTCAATACTTAGAAAGACACCCTCTGCTCCTGGCCCATCCAGGCCAACGAGCACGGTCGTTTCCACGCCTATTCGGAACCCTTCTGCGGGTTCTACCCACCCCGGGCGCTTTCCTGGTACAGCTGGCGGCAAAAAGGATTCACACCCAGCCCCGGCTCCCCTCCCTTCCCCCAACGTGACCGTTTCACGTAAGGCAAAACGGGCCTCGCGCCTCCACCGACTCGTTAGACTCACAGGAGGCAGCACTCTTGAAGTTGGTCGTGAGGTCATCTTTCGGGGTTCCTAAAGCTGCCCTCCGAAAGGAGGACAGCACCAAAGGAGCTTCAGTCTCTACGCCCAAACCCAGTGCTAGGCTGCTGGACTGTTCGGCTCATTTTTGTTGAATGTTCTAGTCTCGCTGATCTTGGCGCACGTTACCTGTTCCGGAAGCACGATGATCGCGGTCGTTCCCGCTTTTCTCTTGAACTCACGACGGGTTCGTGTACACAGAATGTGAACTATCCGACTTTCTGCCTCTTTTATTTGACTTTCTTGTAAGTCGCATGTTCGGGGGGAAGCCCCCATCCCCCCCGACACACACACATACACACGCACACCGACGCCGTAGCGTGCTTCCTTCTTGCTGTCCGGCGACTTATGCCCAAGTGGGCAGTTGCCAGATGGGCTCTATAAAAAAAAAAAATCCTTGCTGTTTTTTGTTGTTTTTTCCCCCTTTTTATCGGGGCTAAAAAAAATTTTGAGACTTTTAGAATAGCCTAGTACTAGGCTAGAATTTTAATTACGGTGACTTATGTCCTTGAAGGCAGTCGCCAGATGGGTTAAAAAAAAAACCTAGGCCACCGGATAATTAACGCTTGCTAATGCCAAGCTATTGGGCAATATGGTTGAACTGAAGAAATAACATTTAGTTATGACATTGGGACAAATAATTTTTTTTAAATTAGCCACCTAATATACTAGTCGGGCCGTTAAATTCCCCTCACCCTTTCCATTACCATTTGCCCCATTGCCGCGATTAGTGTACAGATACCCGGTTTCCAACCATTTGACGCATGGGCCTGGTCACGTATAGTCGTTTACGACGTAGTTATCTTTTATGGCGGTATTCTTACGGTTTTACTCAGATATATTTTTGTGTTTTGTCTCACTGCTCTCTTCTCACTTCTAGATGATGAACCCTCAAGATCATGAAGTCATAAGTTCTTTCATGACAGAAGATCGTGTGGCAAATTTAAAAGATCAAATGGAGAAGATCGGAACTGTTGTGTTGATCCGATCCCTAAATGATACGCTATTGGTTACTTTCAAGGACTCGAAAATGGCTTTGGATGCAGTTTCTTTGAGGACTTTGAAGGTAAAGGTTTTGTTGAAAATTAATCCCAGCAAGTTATATTATTCATAGTCCATTGTAGTCAAGAGAAGCTCGTTGCCTTTTTCTCCTCTCAAAAAGCGTCTTCGCCCAACTATCAAGCGCGAATGTTCCTTCCAAACAGAAGGCTCAAACATGTTTCCAGTATCTTTAAAAAAGGTTTCGAGGAGAATTTTTGTTTGTTGCACAAACAATTCTTCTACAAACCTTTTTTAAAGATAATTCAAACATGTTTGGGCCTTGTTTGGAAGGAAGATTTGCGCTTGCCAGTTGGGCGAAGACGCTTTCCTTGAGGAGGCAAATCATTAATTGTCTGTGGAGTTTAATATCTTAGCTTGGGATTGTAGGCTTTTTTGGTCTCTATGCACATCACCAGTTTTAATTTTCTTCCAACGGCTTTGGGGAGAGTATATGAGTGGTACGCATGGGGAAACCATGTTTGGGGTATTCTGTCCAGGAATAACTCCTAATTGAATGAGGTCTCTCCGGTTGTGATGGTGTTTTTTTGTTGTTGTTTTTTTACATTCCTGCATTCTTTCCTTTCTACCCCATCTTTCTTTTCTTTAATTATCCTTTTACCAAACGGAACTGGTGGTCCCGTATGGTGCTCACCCAGTCTTCCCATCTCAGACGGCAATGGTTCGCCTACCAAGTGCAGCTTCTGTTTTCACAGTAGAACTTGTTGCCATTCTTGCTGCACTCTTTGTTATTGCTCCTATGCCATCTGGTTGTCTTAAGATTTTCTCTGACTCCCTTAGTTCTCTGGAGGCACTGGTTGCTTTTGGTTCTAGCCATCCGCTGGTTTCCAAGATCCAGCGGTGCCTTTTTTATCTTTCTCCTATTCATAATATTTATTTTTGCTGGGTGCCCAGTCACGTGGGCATCCCAGGTAATTAAAGGGTGGATGCTGCAGCCAAGGAGGCGGCATCATTGGGGACACTTCCATCAGCCCCAGTCCCACTTCGTGATGTATATCCCCTCATCACCGAATTTGTAGTCGGCTTATGGCAGAAGGTGTGGGATGAGCTTCCTTCCATTAAGCTCCATTCCATAAAACCTTCAGTCCTCCATGGCCACGGACCATGAGACTACATAGACTGAAGGTTATTTTGTGCCGACTGAGGATAGGCCATTGACGCCTCACTCATGGGCACTTGATGAATGGGAAGCCCCCACCTTTGTGCATCCTGTGCGGGGTGCAGCTGTCCCTCCTTCACATCTTTGCCGAGTGTCCCCTTTTGAGAAATCTTGGGAGGAGGGTCTTCCCTTTCATTACTGAGCAGATGGCCCCCCAACAGCTTCTGCAGCGCATCTTGTCTGAGACTCATGTTTCTTTTAGTGTGAATAGAATTTTTAAATTTTTAAAAGAATTAATCTTTTAGCCAAAATTTAATATATCGTTTCATGATTTTATATTCTCTGTTCTTGTATCTAATGTTGATCCATCTATAGTCTATGTTTTTATCCTTTGTCGAGTTCTCAATAGTTTATTTTTTATATCCTTTTACACCCCTTGATGGTTTTAAATTCCTGTATTTCCATTTTATTGATCTAAATTTCATAGCTATATTTTTGTATATTCTCCAGATGTCTATATTTTTATTGAGAACACTCATGCAAATTACCCGTCCTTGAATTTGGCTGCGGGCTAGTCCGTTTGGGTTTTGCAGCATTTATTTTAGGCACTCTTCATTCATTCATGTTTTGAAGCACGTCCTGGCGGGCATGTGTGCCCTCACTTAACGGGAAGACCTACCTAGCAGAAGTGTGGAAGTGAGTCAAAAAGATTCGAGGCAAGTTCTCCCAGGAACCCCTTTCCTTTCCGCAATCTCTGATCCTGCTTCCGTGGCGGAATCCTTCGCGACCGCTTTCTCCGCATTCTCTAGCCGGGATGCTGCTCCGCCAGCATTCAATGCACGTCGTGATGTCGCAGAAAGCCGCTGGCTGGACTTTACCTCCAGAGGCGGAGAACCCTTCAACGACAGGTTTACCCTGAGTGAGTTGCGTTTCGCTCTCTTCGTGCGCGGACACCGGCCCTGGTCCGGACGATGTCCTATATACCATGCTTTGACACCTATGTGAGCAAGGTATGGTTTTTCTGTTAGATTCGATTAACTGGATCTGGAAAGAGGGTATCCTACTAGACTGGGGTGAGATCACTACCCTGACCATTTTCCGCCCAATCTCTTAACCTCCTGCGTGTGCAAGTTGATGGAAAAATTGGTAAATGTTAGATTACCCTTTTTTCTCGACACCGGATTCCACGTGTCTTTGGCACAGTGCGGCTTCCGCAAGTTCCACTCCATGTCGGATGCTCTGCTCCGACTGGAAAATGCCCTCTGCGAGGCCTTCCTTCGTAGACAGCACGATGTTTTTCGATCTGGAGGAGGCCTATGATACCGCATGGCGATACGGTATCATAGGGGCGAGGGGACGCCTCCCTAATCTTTATATCTGAATATTTGCGAGGTCGTTGATTCCGCCTCCGGATGGGGGGAAGCCCTCTTCGGCCCAATGTAACAGGATGACTGTGTCCTCAAGCGTCACACTCTTTGCTCTGACCATCAACGGCATCACCTCGGTGCTGCCGGAAGATGTTCTCACTAAGTTCTTCGTGGACGACCTTTCGATCTCTTTGTGCACGGCCCAGATACCAAATTTGAAGATTCTACTGCAACAGGCATTGAACCTTCTCTCTTGTTATGCCGAAGCGCACAAGCTTCGATTTTCCTTGGCCAAGACAGGTGGTGAACTTCTGCCGCCATCCACGGTCCACCCTGACCCGCACTGTTTCTAATTGAGGTGCGCCTGGAAGTGGTCGATTCGGACCGTTTCCTTGGTCTTGTATTTGACCGACGCCACACCTGGGAGGCTCATATTCGCAGCCTTAGGGACTCTTGTACCCGCGACATGTACATTCTTCGTTCGTTGACGTTCAGCACCTAGGAAGCTGATATGGGGCTACTGCCTTACTTTTCTTTCGATCCTTTGTTCGTTCGAAGCTTTACGGATGCGAGTTTTATGCATCCCCAGCCTAGCGTGTATTGCGGAATGGACTTGATCTACCACACCGGCCTTCGCCTAGTGACCCATTCGTTCCGCACGTCCCCCATTAAGAGCCTACTTGTCGATACTGGGGAGATGCCACGCACTCTGCGCCGTGCATAGTTCATTCTTCGCCTGTACGCGCGAGCCCGGCGCCTCCCTCAGTCGCCAACAACTCTCACTGCATCCGCAGCTGATCTCGACGGTACCTATGCCACCGAGAGACTATTCATACTCTAAGCCGTTTGGCTTTAGGGCTAGGAAACTCTTTCGAGAGCTTATTATAGTTCTCTAGCCGGTGGTGCCCCTGGTTCTGCCTAGGACTCCACCCTGGATGGTAGGACCTTTGACTATTTGTCGCCACGCCTCTGCTCCCATAGCTTCTACAGAGCCGGGAGTATTGCGTTCGGCCTTCTTAGAGCACACTCCGTGTCACGCGTGGAACGTGCCAGTGTATTCGGATGGCTCCAAATCCCAAGAGGGGATCGGTTTCCACGCCATATCCCCTCAGTTTGAAGTCAGCGGGGCTCTGCCAGGTGCTGTGTCTGCCTTCACGGCCGAACTGCTTGCAATACACCACTCGTACGGGAGATAAGGCGACGTGCCCGGTTCGGAGACCGGATGGTGATTTATAATGACTCACAAAGAGCCCTAAGTGCTTTCGGAGCATTGGAATCTCCGCATCCTCTGGTTCGCTATATTCGTGACGCCACGGTTTTGGCGAGCTGGGCGGATGTCGAGATTATCCTCTGCTGGGTTCATGGACATCTAGGAATTGCGGGGAATCAGGGCGCCAAAGAGTCCACGAGGAATGGGCGACCATACCAGCGTTTCGCTTTTCCTCACACTGATTACATGGCAGGAATATGGGCGGGCTGCTTGGCAAAATTTGCTTGATATTGCACCGCGACTGTTCCTATGGACCTACCCCCTCAATGCCGCGGCGTATTTGGGTTGCTTTCTGTCGTCTCCGAATTGGACGCACCGCCATTTGATGGAGCGCTCGCCGGAACCTTATTGCGACGACTGGATTCTTGCTGACTGTCCCAGTCTAGTCTATCTTCGCGCACGTTACCTGTCCCGGTACCGAGACGAGCGGGATCGCCACCGATTGTCCCTTGTACTCGGGACTGGTTTCTGCGGCCTATATGACTTTTTGGAGGAGGTTGGCTTTTTGTTGTAGGTCGCATGTTCCCGCGCCGAGGGAAAGCGGGCTTACCCCCGACTCGGGAGTAAGCCTTTTTGCTTATCTTGTTTTTTTTTCATTTGTTGTTGTTTCTTTGTTTTTTAGCTTGTGTTTTAACCTTTGTTCCTTTTTATTTATCTTTGTTATTTACGTTATTTGGGTTTTTTTTAATCTAGTCTAGTGTGACTACGGCAACTTTTGCCCTCGTAGGCAGTCGCCAGACAGCTCTTGAAAAAAAAAATGCAGCTCTTGGAGGAAGCTGGCCTCCCCCGACGCCAAGGCGTGTGCCTTCTTCTTGCTTATTGTTTTGTTTTGGTTCATTTATTGCCCTTTTTTCATCTTGTTTTTTAGTCGCGTGCGACTCTATATCTCCCACTATGTCGGTCGGTTGGTCCCCATTTTGCTTTTTTTTTGTTTTGGTAATAACATTGTAACTATTGGGCCGATTCTAACGATATGTGAAACCCTTTTGCTGTTTTACATTCTCCTTCGCATGATATAATTGCCAAGCTCCTCCCAAGGTTATCCCGAGAATTATTGAAAGTTTTGAAGGTCGTAAGGTCATAAATCAGAATAAGTGAGGGCACGCGACTTTGGTCAGCAGACCTTATTTCATCTCGCCTAGCATTAGGATGTAAGGTGATTACGGCGCCACTTTTGCCCTAGTATTCAGTCGCCAGATGGGCTCTAAAAAAAAGTGGTTGTATCCTCTGTAAGGTTAAGTTGCAATTGAACTTCCACTCCCTCGCTGTTGCATGGGCCGCTGCACAATGGTGGGCCGTAAAATTCCCGCAGCATGCAACAGCCTCCCTCCACTCTAATCTGGTTCCTCAGGACATACTCACAGAGAGCTCCGCCCCACTTAATTGTGGTAACCTCGACGGGGCCTACAACACAGACTATAGGATCAAAAGCTATCTCCCTAGCAGAGGGGTGGGGGGAGCAGAGGTCATCTGCTGCTGGGGAGACATGCGACAACAATAAGATTGCATTTTTCACGGCTCTATCTCCCTATTACCACCTTTTGTCCTTTGCTTATTCATCCTCCCACACACTCCCGTAAGGGAATGTCATGTAGCGTGGATAATTCTGCTGCGGCTGACATCTAGAATTGTCTTTCCTCCTCCTCCTCCGCTCCCAGTTTGCCCCTATGCCTGTAGGCGGATGTGTGGCTATATGTCTTCCACACTTTACTCTTCCTCCATTTCACTTCATTTCTTCTTCCTTCAAACTGACGGAGATTCCCTTGTTGGTTTACACTTGTATCCTGGCTTCTAGGAAGGCTTGCCAGGCTCGGGTGTTTTTTTGCGTCTTAGGCTTTTATGTAATGCTGTGTTCTCACCATTTTATAATGTAAATTATCGATAATAATATGGGGACTTATTGCTTGAGGCTCGTTCAAAGACTCCCTTGTTATTTGTCCTGCCCTTATACAAGTAGTTTCCTCTTTTGGTTAAGCAGCCTACTTAACTTCAACACACTTGTATTTCCCTCCACGATTTCTTTTTTAACCAATTCCAAAACTTGGGTGTCAATGCTTTCGTTGATTTCCGTTCCTTTTTAAGAGCAAAACACAACTTCAAAATGTTGCTTGATGTGACTCTAGATAGGCCCCAGTCTCAAATAATACTTAAACGAAGTAAACATAATCATCACCGATCACTCACAGGTACCTCAGCCCACGCTTACCCTCTTGCCTTCAGCCCTGAGAAAATACGCTCATACCCACTGAAGTGAAAACCCATAAGATTTTTTCATCTCTTTCTACTCCACTAATATTTTGGTTACAGCTCGACGAGACAGACTTTCTCATCACCCTTAAAATGGAGGATTGGCGTCAACGTTTGCAAGAAGAGCTGTCTCTTTGTGGTGACACGACCGTCCCCCTTTTAGAAGAAAATCTGGAATTTTCTGAACAGTTGGACATCTCCTTCGATAATGTTGAAGGTACAGATGGCTAATTTGAGGAGCTTTGTTGTCGCTACCGTGGCATGCGGTTTGAAATGCAATGCAATATTTTCTTGTAAATCGTTCTTCAAGGCGCGGGCCAGGTCCTGTCTACCAACAAAGTAACAACTTGATAAAAGAGGTGGGTCTTCAAGGCGAGTTTGAAGGCTCCAAGGGCGGGGGGAGGAGCGTATAGCAGCAGGCGCATCATTTCGTAAATTTCGCGTAAGCGCCAGCACCCAAGCAGCATAGACAACTACAAAGAGAAAGCAATACGAGAAGAGCTGGAGTGTAGGGCTCTCAGGGGTCGGCATAAGCTTAGTGCGGAAGTCAGGTAGAGGGGTTTCCTGATATTTAAGATTAGGTAAGGATGGCCTTCAAGTTGATTCTGGATCGAATGGGCAGTAACTGCAGGTTATGGAGCAGAAGGGGTGCACGGAAGAAAAGTCGCCGGATGATAAAGACTCGGGTTGCAAAGTTTTGAACAAGTTAAAGAGATTCGAAGAGGGGAAGCACTGGTTGCAGTAATCAAGGTGAGAAGTAACGAAGACGTTCTCGAAACTTTTGTAATCAAAACGACTGAGATTACTGAAAGTAGATGCGGCTGAGATTACGGAAAGTGGATGCAACTGAGATTAGTAAAAGCGGATGCGGCTGAGATTACTGAAAGTAGATGCGACTGAGATTACTAAAAGCGGATGCGGCTGAGATTATGGAGAAAGCAAAGAGAATATTGACAAATAATAAATGGGGCTTTGAGAAAGAATTGACTTTAAGGGTGTTCCCAGCACTTCGATATGATGTTTCATGTTGTAGGTGGTTAATCAGCATGCTGCTGGGGGCGCCCTGTTGCTAGGCATAGGACCATGTTTCGGGTCGTCTAGTGTGCTGAAGTGAGTGGATGCGAAGTGGTGTGGCCAGTCTGTGGAGGCAGAGGCAAGTGAGTGAAGGATGTGTTGGTGATTGTCGTGGCATGACATTACATATATTATATCTATGGGGGAGGGACCAATAATTTAAAGGCGAACCGACAAGGGACGGAACGCCACGAGTTTCGGTGCGCGGAAGAGCGAGAAAAGAGTGCAACGAGGTCAGGTAAAATTTGGGCAATGGCAAAGCTCAAGGTTATTTAAAGAGGCATGTACAAAAATATAATTTTATTTACATAAAATAAGAGAATTAATGGACAAAATTACATCGGTAAACGAGGGGGGAATTGCAGAGTTATGCATCAGACTCTGAAGTTAGAAATTAATGCGTTACAGAAGGGTTGCTGAAGGGGGAGAGGGGTTGGCTTACGGAGAATTCCGGGTGAAACGTCAGGGTATGGCTTCATGGATGTCTTCTGCAGGCAATAAACGTGAGGGCGAGGGTGCTCGGAGCTTCTGAGCGGGAAGTTGACGTGATGGCGGTTTTCCATAAGGGGGGGGGGGTAACGTCCGGTCCAGGGGAGAGTATTTCGGCCACCCGAAAACGAGGAGGGAACGCGGAGGGCTTCGACAGGAGTTGATGAGTGGAGTCGGAAAAAATGCTCGGTGGCGATCATCAAATGGAATTACCTCACTGGCTGGGGCTAATTCCAACACACAAATAGTTCAGCTGTCACTTTGCTTTGTTGTTAGCACCTGACTTGGAACTAGGGGAATATTCTTGGGTCCGGGCGAGACTCCTCAACTGTGTCTCCCACCTGGAAGACGAGCCCTATATATCTTAGGCTCCCTCCGCAGGGGTGGGGGAAACAGCGCTACACTCGAATGGCCTCGAATCTTCACGTCGAGGCGATTCTAACCCGCAAAAAGGTAGTCCGCACGTGCCCCCTTCCCACCCTCCCAAGGTATTAAGGTTTTGCAACCCCACTACCACTTGATGACGGTTGGGCAGGATAATGCGCCATTTACACCCAGCATGATGTCTCTCTTGTTCAGAACACCGTATTATCACTTCTTTCGGCCCAAACGGTTTCCAGTCCACACTCCTATGATAGAGAAATCTAGGCTCTACGGCGTAGTTAAACAACATTGAGTGTCGAATGTCACCTGATAGTCGCAATACGGGTTGCCTTCACGGCGCCCGACATACGCTGGTTCAGACTTCGGATCCCATGTAATACCGCTCTTCTAACCCCTGAACGATGGCCAAGTCCTACCAACATTGTGTTGGAATATCTGTCCCCTCATCACATATAGCTTTCAATTTGGCGAGGTTTGCAGGTTCTCTCTTGTAGACTTGTTCCTTCAATATTCGGCACAAACTTTAGATCGGATTCAAGTCAAGGGATTGATTTGACCACGGTAGTACATTAATATTGTTCTTCAGGAACCACTAACGTGTTGACTTCGCCGCGTGCCTCGGATCATTGTCTTGCTAGAACATCCAATCATCCCCAACTACTTAACAGTTAACGTTTAATTATTGGCAAATATTTGCCGGCACTTGGCTCCTTGCATTGTTCCATCACTTATATGAAGAACACACGTCCCATCAAAACAAAAACAGACCCACACCATAATGCTACCACCTACATGTTTTACTCTAGCGATGGTGTTCTTCCATTATAGGTAGTTTCATCAAGGCGCCAGACATAGCGAGCTGCCTTCCTGACATATAGTTCAATTTTGGTCTTATCAGACCAAAGCACATTCATCTAAAAGCGATCTGATTTATCTATGGGCTCCTGATCAAACTTCTGTCGTGCCTAACAAGATAGTGATCGAGATATGAGACCTTGTCTATTGAGTTCATTACTAATTCTTCTTTTCGTAACTGCTGTCATAGCCTATGCAGAACCTCTAGCAGTTCTGCCCTTGTTATCTTGGAGTTCTTCGATCCCGGCCTCTGCATCTGTCGACGAGCTTGTTGAGATATTTTCCTCGGAGCTCCATAGCGAAGAAGGTTTTCAGTGGTCCCATAACTATTCCAATTTTTAGCACTACAACCTACATTACTGAGGGGAACACGTAAGGCTGTAGACATAAATACTTATATATCTCTTAATCTTCTAAACGGTTGAAGGTAGTAGAGATGGCATCTGGCCCCAGTGAACTATAAACAAATAAAAAGTACTCTAGCTTTTACCATTTTTGTAGTGGTCAATTATCTGACTTTTTAAATAATTTGAGTCCTCTACTCCTCAATGTCGCTGTATGGCGGTCAGATGCTAGATAAGGTTGTACAAAAAAAAATACCTAAACTATTGTTGGAACCTATCGAATCATTCTAGATCTTTATACATTCTAGACAAAAAGAAATGTAAATAAAATAATAGAAAAATATTTTCCGACGATGTCTAAAGACTTATTTCCACTTGTTTCGACAATGATATATACTCGTTAGTATTGCGATTTTTAATTTTCTTTAGTTAACGGTTCAAAATATGTTAGTTATAAGATTAACATTGATTTTAAACGCTGGAATCTATATTAAATAACTTATTTAAATGTCCAAATGTTTGTTTCACCTCAACATAGAGGGCAGTTCTTGTTCTAAGTTTGTGTGGATTTTTATTAACGCACTTTTAGTAGCGACTCTATAAGTTAGTATGTCGGTCCGTAGGTATCGGTCGGATGGTAACCATTTTACTTTACAATTAGTTTTTTTTCTAACGAAATTTGAAACCCTTATGTTGTTTTACATTCTCTTTCGAATGATATGATTTCCAAGGTCCTCCCAAGGTTAGTCCGGGGATTATTAAAAGAAAACTAACTGGGTCGGATTGCCCCACTTGCCGAAAGTTTTGAAGGTCGTAAGGTCATAGTCAGAATAATTGATAGCACGCGACTTAGGTCTGTTGATCTTGTTGATTGGGTGAAGTCCCCGAATTGAATACTGAAACCAACATAAAAATGCCGTACTTGATTTTGGCTTTTCTCTTGTTTTGTTTGTTTTTTTTCAATTCAAGTAACATCTGCCAGGTTCCCCACCAAGTGGTGTGGCACGCTCCAATGCCACTAAAACTACCTTCCCCTTATGCCTGACCATTGCGTTCGCGGAATAATACCTTCTGGGTCGCAGCTTTCCAGGTTAACAGGCCCATATCCGGATTTAGTAGTTTTTAGGATACACGCCTGAGAGGGGGGGGGGATTGGTATTCTTCTCCCTGTCCCCACATATAGGGATTTTTTTTAATGTAAAAATAATCGGTGAATGGGACATCAGTGACACAAGGGGGAGGCATTAAACGTTTGATTGATCATCCCCTTCCCCACTCCGACAAAGCACTCCTGGTCCTCCCGCCTGGACTTAAATAGGCATAATTACAGTTTACGTTTGTGTCTGGTCCGCAGACGTCATGGAACAGCTGTATTTAGATGACGATGACGCGGATGGGTTGGACCATAGCGACGCGGTGACGCCGACCCCTCCAGAGCCTGTGAAGCCCGCTAGACCGGCTCCCCCAAGGCCAGCACTTCCTTCCAGGCCTCCTCCGCCGCGCCCTACGCCCCATGGATCTGGCTCCGACTCGCCGATTCCGACTCTGCAGGAGAAGGTGAGAAGGTGGCGATGCCGCGCGCTGCCCTCAAGCTGCCTCGCCCTCATTAAAGACGACCCTCTCTCTCGGGGCTCAGGGTGGTAAGGGTGTTCCTCTGCCTCCCTTGGATTGCTGTTTCGGTCCGGTTGACACGTCTGATGGTCTCAGTAGGAAAGTACATTTTACTTAGGAGTCCTAACCATTGATTTCTATACCATAGGGCACCGCATCTCGGTGTCCGATCGATGAGTAACTAAACTCAATGTGGCTTAACCCATCAAAATGGGAAGCAGAGTTTCCACTCGGCTTGTTCATACTCATTTCCACCTCTTTACTTATTACCATCCTGTATGTATATCATGAATAATCACCAATTTCTGTACGCACTTTCATCATAATCTTGTTCAGTTTCGGGAGGGGATTTGGATAGGGTAACATTAAGGGGACCACTCAGTCCGAGTGCCTGTAAGGAAGGCCTGACTCACAGAGTTGAATCTAATCCTTTGGCCTAGCCTGGAAAAGCCGTTGCGGTCACCCTGTTTTTTCTAAAACTCCTTTTTCCTTTATCTCTTCTAGTCTTAAGGACCTCACCAGCTACTTCATGCCGTATGAGAAGAGAGGCTTTGGTACCTCTATAATCAACGCCCGCAAGCTTGAGGGGTTGTGGGCGTTGGAGGATGAATAATGAATGGGATGTGCGTTTTGACCTCTGACTCCTTTCCTACTTGTAATGGATTGACCAACTGCCTGTGGGTGTATAAAGTTTTGTTGGCTATGGGGTGGGCTTTACTGCATGGTTGGCCAACTGAATCATGGGGTCCTTGTCCGAGTCTATTGCAAAATAGACCCCGTGAGGGGCAAAGCGATGTATTTCTCTGGCCGTGTGCTACTTCCAGCCCCGGCCTAGCCTCTCCTCCCTTTGCTAACTTTTGATTTCTGTAGCAACTCTCTCTTCCACTCCTTCACCCCGGAGAGATACCCTGTCTAGCTTGTTACAGTTGGTACCTGGATGCAAAGTAAGGAAGTCCCGTCACTGGGTTGACTTAAACTCTCTGTGAAGTTTTGCTTCTTCCTCGTTCCCTCTCAGCTTTCCTTGACATCGCAAGGCATTGTGAAGTCATAGTATCTATCTTTCATGAAACTGCTTGTTTGTTTTTTAAACCATGACTACAAGAGAACTAAATAGTGGACGATCGCAGGCCTCGCCCTCCTTAGGTGTCGGAGAGGACGAAGTAAAATGAGACACCACTTCGACCTGTAGAGGGGCTCCCCTCTCACCTTTTCCATGCGGTAAGGGCGCTTTCCCTTTGCCCACTTTGGAGCCGCCCTCCCTGTGCTTTTTCAGAGTCCCCTAAACAGACTTAAGAGAGGTTTACCACTTTCATATGTCCAGGGGTGAGGTGACTTTCCCCCTTAGCCATTTCTTTGGAGTTGCCCTTGGGCGACTCCCCCAACTGGTGCCCCTTTGACAACTAAAACCTTCTCCATTCCGGAGATGGATCTTGCTCTTGCCAGTCCGTCCGGCGAGGCCACCTGTCTTATGCGCACTGTAACTAACGCAAGTTCCACTTCACACTGGACGCTCTGGTCGATTAGAAAATGCTGTCTGCGAGGTCTTCCTTCGTAGACATCACTACGCCACCCTGTTTTTCGATCTGGAGATACCGCATAGAAATGGGTATCATGGAGATCGTCGACTCCGCGTACGGGTGGGAGGAGCCCTCTGATCCGATTGAGTAGGAAGAGAGTCTCCTATAGGGAAGTATCCTCAGTGTCACACTGCCCTGAGCATCTACGGTACCACCTCGGTGCTCCGAGATTTTCTTGCTACGCTCTACGTGAACGACGCTTTGATCTCATTTGATGCTACCTAGATGCCAACTCTGGAGGATCGACTCCAACAAACATTGAACCGCATCTCTCGCACGGTCAAAACGCACAGGTTTCGGCTTTCCTTGGCCATGACTAAGTTAGTGCACTTCTGCCACTATCCTCGGCGCCACCCCGACTAGGACTTGATGCTAAGCGGGGTGATGGATTCGCACCGTTTCTTTAGCCTTGTTTTCGATCGACGCCTCACCTGGGCGGCTTATATTCCGAACCTTAGGGGCATTTGTTCCGGTGCCAGGACCTTCTTCGTTCGGTGACCTTCAGCACTTGGGGAGCTGATAGGACTACCTCCTTTCTTTTCTACCCATCCTTTTTGCGAGTTTTAGACATCCGCATTTCGGCCTGTATTGCAGAAGGTGGACTCGATCCACCACCGCACCAGCGTCCGGCTGGCGACCGGTGCCTTCCACACCTTCCCCATTGAGAGGCTACTTGTATATGCTGGGGAGATGCCACTCTCTCTGCGCCATTGTGCGCCTGTACGCGCTAGCTCGGCGCGCCCTCAGTCGTCAACAGCTCTCACTACATCCACAGCCGAACTCGACATGGCCCATGCGGACGAGAGACGAGAGCCTTTTTGGTTTACGGCAAGGAAAATCCTTCGAGATCTTTGTGTAGCTCTCGGGCCGGAAGCACATATGGTTCTGCCCTGGAGCCACCCTGGAGGGTACCACCTATTATTTGTCGCCGTGCCACTGCTTCCAAAGTTTCCACAGCGCTTTGAATATTGTGTTCGACCTTTTTGGAGCACACTTCGTGTCACGCTGGATCCGGTATCTCCTCTATTTAAAGTCAGCTGGGCTCTACCAGGCGCTGTGTCTGTCTTTACGGCCGAGCTGTTTGCAATACAACGCGTCGTGCCCGGTTCGAATACTGGATTGTGATCTTTAGCGACGCACAAAGAGCCCTGAGTGCTTTCGGAGCATTGGAATCTCCCCCCCCCCCTCCCCCTCACCGTGATTCACGGGATCCATGATGCCACGGTTCCCGCGAGCCGGGCGGAGTTCGAGATTATCTTCTGCCTTGTTCCTGGACATGTGGAAATTGTGGGGAATGAGCGACCAGACCAGCGTTTCGCTCTTCCTCACACCGGCTACGTGGCAGGAATCGCAGCATCTCTCCGACCTTCCGGGCAAACAAGATAGGAGACGGCCGAGGGGAACTTAAAATTGTGTACCATTGCCCCACAATTGTTCCTATTGATCTACCTCCTAATGCCGCAACGGCTTCAGTTCGCTTTCTCTCGTTTTCGAGATGGGCACACTAGTGGTACGCACAGCCATTTAATGGAATGCTTCCCTGAACCTTAGTGCGACGATTGCGTTGTCCCCCGGACTGCTGGGCACATTTTGTTGATTTTCTCAGTCTGGGTGATCTTTGCGCTCGTTACCTGTCCCGGTACTCAGGACGGCTCCGTGTACTCCCGCCTTTCATAATCGACATTTTGTCTGCTCGGGCCCTTGAAAGAGCCGCCTCTTCCGGCAGGCACTGAGTCTGCCTTTTTTAGTTTTTTTTTGTCGTGGTGTGTCTTGTTTTCATTTTTGTTTAGTTTTGTTTTGGTTTTTATAAATTTAAAATAGTCTAGATTAATTTCGGACACTATGCCCTTACTTGCACGTACCCATAAATTTAAAAAAGTATTCTTTTGTATAAACACCCATTTTCTGAAATGCCTCATCTCTTTTGTCTTCCACCCTTGGGTAGTCTCCTGTACTACATAGCCTCATCTTCGTTTTCAGCTCTCAACCACGGAAAGGCCGGCGCGCCCTGCCCAGCTCTTTTCTCCTGATGACCTCCTCTTTACCTGTTCTGGCACCGCCCCTTCCTTAGAGTATCCTCGTCCTCCTTCGACCCTCTCCACCCCGACGCCCCCACCACCTGCTCTGCCCTCTCGAACGCCCTCCTTCGACTCCTCCGTTAGCAGTGGTTCCACGAGACCGCCCCTTCTCAGCAGTCAGTCCTTACCTAGTCCACCAGCGGAGAGCGCAGCTTTCGTTCCTCCTGTCTCGGCGGCTGCACCCTCCCCGCACAGACCGCCTCCTTTAGCCCCTCCCTCCGGCATCCTGCACTCGCATGCGTTTCCTAATGATTCACCTTCAGCGCCCCCAACAGAGTTTTGTACAGTTCCTCAATCAGGTCCTCCTTCCTCGCTTCTCTCACGCCCTCTTCCTTCGGCGCCTTCCTCAGTCCCCCCTCCTTCAGCACCCCCACCAGGTCCTGCTCCTTCAGCGCCCTCATCAACTCCTGCTCCTTCATCACACTCCTCGCCTCCATCAGGCCCTGCCCCTTCCGCGCCCCCCTCCGCTCCTGCCCCTTCAGCAGTCCTATCATACCCACCTCCCTTAGTGCCTCCCCCCAGCGCTCCTCTGGCTCCTTCGTCTGGCCTCTCCACCGGGCCCCCGCCGATGCTTCCTCCAAGATCTCCTTCCCACTCTCAAAAGGTGAAGCCGGCTGTCGCCTCGACCATCGCTCCCCTTGTCATCCCCTCGCGCACTCTACCTCCATTGCCAGCCAGAACCCTTCCCCCCCTGCCCCCACGCAAATGAAAAGGGTAATGTTCCCTTGTTGAGGCCCTGTTTTTCCTATTTGTGTTGTGAAACCAGACCATTTGTTAATGTTTTTGTCAATTTGAATTCACTGTTCAATGAATAGTGTCTTAATGCTATCTATGTACGAAGTCTCTCTCCGAACTGCATTCAGATTTAATAGCGACATATTCTTGTTACTCTAATCGTGAGTTTCGTTGTGGGAGTTAACCTCTAAGTTTTTTATTCTAGCCATACAAAATAGTCTGTGATTTACAATATTGAATTATCAATTTATCGGGCCAGTTTGCAGTTGTACTCATGTCAAGTTAGTTCAATAATTCTCAAAGGTCAAAGAAGTTAGATTGTAGGTGAGCGTTTTTAGTGCAATAAAGATATTTAAACAGCATATATATTCAGGTGTAACTACATTCCATCGCTTATTGTCCATAATATCGTTAAAATCACTGTTAGATCTTTGCATAGTTTACATTTTGTTATTTAAAAAGTATTTGTTATAGAAAGTTGTCCGTTTCTCTTTTTTTTCATTAATTCATCGTTAGCTGTTCTTGTAACTGTAACAAAAGTATATTTGTAGTATATTGAGTGTGGTTATTGTTGTACTACACACTTTGTAACCATGACATCTCTTCACTCAAACCCTGCAACTCTTAAAGAATGACGTCACGCTACGTGATCTTTCTTTCCCTAGAGGTTTCATTGAACAATGTTGGAACATAGACGAGGAACCGGCAGGCTAGGATGAGGGGGCGCAGTTTTTCGAGCTCCTAGCCCTTGCACTCTGGAAAGAGGTATTTTATTTTTCTATTCGAGCAGGAAAGGGTGGTGTCCTGACCGTAGAACGTGCCAGGGAAACTGATTCGGCGATCCAGAATCGTTTCGAATGGGTAAATATCAGGTACTACCCAATATCTCTTACAATACTCAAGTCTCGCCATTGTCACAATAGAGAAGGTCGGCAAAATCACTTCCTGCCATTAGTACAAGTTTCAGTTGTTCCCTACCTACATAGCGAAAAGACAGCCTATCTTTCCCACAACCGTAACTACACTTTTAGTTCTGGTTGGTTAAAGTACTTTCAGTAAATTTTTGTCAAACACTGAAGTCCCTGAATTTGTGTACGGAAAGCAAACGAACACCATTTTCTATGGCGATATTTGCCTCCTAAGTCTGCCTAATGGTAATTCTTTTTTTACGTGTTCATTTAAAAATCCTCTAAGTGCAATTGAACAGCCTAAATTTGTAATGTGTCTACGAAGACCCTCACTCCCTATAGTAATAGACTAGGCATGGTAAGTTTCAAGAATAGAATCTGTTTATAAAGGCGTTTGAAGCCTTTTGAAATATGTATATCCCACGTTTTACTCTGTCACCCCTAAAGCTTTACCTGAATGTGTGTCCACAAATGATTAACTCATTCATGTAACAGAGAAAAAAATATGTTAAACATCCAGGGTAATACGTCGTACCTGTTATTTTTAGTTATATATTTTGTAAAAAAAAAAAAAATCTGCACGTTATTTTCTTTGAGCCATTCAGAAAAATAGTTTTTATCCTAAAGAGGCGTATGATACAAATAATTAAATTGTTGTTTTTAAATTAATTCGGCTGAAATTTAAGTCCAGCGTCACTTGGAATAATATTTATTTTTCATTTTCCCATCATTTTCAAGTTCCTGTAACACCAACGTGATCTTATACCTAATTCTTGAGTTTAAAGCTAAGTCCTAATGTTATCTAATCCTAAAACAATTTTCCCAATTAAAGCAACTATGAAATGACAAGAGTCCAATAGTATGAGATAGTGGTATAAAATTTTTTTTAAAAGTTGATCTCTATCCTTTATTGTGATTGATTGTATTCTATCTACTCTGTAAATACTAGTCAAATGATATAAAAAAGACTCCTTAAATAAATGTTTGTGTCAGTTTGATGTTTTTGCTTTCCATCTCGAGCGAGTTGTATGAGGCGAATCCCAAATGTCCCCTGAAAATTCGAATTAAAAATACTCAACATAGAGTTTCACCTCTTATTCCAACCTGATAAAATCCCTCCATAAAAGGTGATGCTAGCCCCCCTGCCCTCCCCCCGGCCTGGATCATACCAGGCTAACCCACGAACACGATCAATGCCTCTATCTCCCTCCCACTTGCACCTGATACCCTACCAAACTCGCCTTGTATTATACCCCCACCCCCTCGGCCTACGGCTTAGCCTAGTGGAAACGCCCCCTCTTTCTCGCCACCATGGAGGGTACCAAATTTGGCTATTTGTCGCCACGCCTCTGCTCCCAAAGCTTGTACGGCGCCGAGAGTATTGCGTTCGACCTTTTTTGGAGCACACATCGTGTCACGCTGGTACCGTGCCAGTGTATACGGATGGCTCCAAGTCCCAAGAGGGGGTCGGCTTCCACGCCGTATCCCCTCTGTTTGATGTCAGCGAGGCTCTGCCAGGCACTGCGTCTGTCTTCACGGCCGAGCTGGTGGCAATAAACCACTCGGTACGGGAGATTACGCGACGTGCCCGTTTCGGAGACCGGATTGTGATCTATAGCGACTCACAAAGTGCCCTGAGTGCTCTCGGGGCATTGGAATCTCCGCATCTTCTGGTTCGCGATATCCGTGACGCCACGGTTTTGGCGAGCCGGGCAGATGTCGAGATTATCTTCTGCTGGGTTCCTGGACATGTAGAAATTGCGGGGAATGAGCGCGCCAAAGAGTCCGCGAGGACTCTGCGACCGGACCAGCGTTTCGCTCTTCCTCACACCGACTACATGGCAGGAAAACGGGCAGCTCTTCGGACTGCTTGGCAAAGAAGATGGGAGACGGTCGAAGGGAACTTAAAGTTTGCGTGCCATTGCGCCGCGACTGTTCCCATGGACCTATTTCCCAATGCCGCGGCGGCTTCAGGTTGCTTTCTGTCGTCTCCGAATGGGACGCACCGTCATTTTATAGAGCGCTCGCCAGCGCCCTACTGTGAAGACTGCGTTGTCCCCAAGACTGTTCGGCACATTCTTATTGAATGTCCTAGTCTGGGCGATCTCTGCGCACGTTACCCCGTAAGGGGCGCGGCGATTTGCCATCCTGGTGCCGTGCTGACGGAATCCAGCGCTTCATCCGGCCCTAGCTTAGCCACTCTTCCTTCCTTCAGATAGCCTGTATTTCTCCCCTACTTCGTCGCTTTTCATACAACCTCTCCCACAACTTTCAATAATCAGCCTCTAATTTCACAGGGTAGATGCTGAACTTCTCAAGCCAACCGTCCCGGATCGGGGCTGAGGGGGAAGGGGACAATGTTCCCTAACCCCTGATCTCCGGTTCAGGATGGGGTTTTTTTTTTAACAACCTGCTTCATCCCCACCCATACCTTCCTCACATCCCTTTGCCTCTCCTCTTCACATTCTATCCATTTTTACGCCGCGTCTAAGGTGGAGCTGCCCTGCCGATGGACTGCCAGGCCACCAGGCGGGAGGGGTGGTCCCAAATGGCGGCGCCTGGCTCTGACGGGCCTGTAAGCACCTCTTGCAGTGCGGGCAACTGCGAGAGGTGATGAGCGGTTGCATCCTGTAATAAAAAGAGGGTCACCATGCCCAATGATGAGTCTAACAAAAAAAAAAAAAAACCCCTTTAACTCCCCCTGTAGAAACGACGGAGCCGCTCTCGGGCAGCTCCCCCGTAAGGGGCGTGGCGATTTGCCATCCTGGCCGCCGTGCTGACGGGATCCAGCGCTCCGTCCGGCCCCAGCTTAGCCTCTCTTCCTTCCTTCAGATAGCCCGATTTCTCCCCTACCTCGTCGCTTTTCATACAACCTCTCCCACAACTTTCTCTGGTCAGCCTCTAATTTCACAGGGTAGAATACGGACGTTCTTCTCAAGCCAACCACCCCGGATCGGGGCTGAGGGGGGAGGGGACATTGTTCCCTAACCCTTCAGCTCCGGTTCGGGATGGGGTTTTTTTAACAACCTGCTTCATCCCCACCCATACCTTCCTCACATCCCTTTTCCTCTCCTCTTCACAATCTATATATTTTACGCCGTGTTCAAGGTGGAGCCGCCATGCCGATGGACTGCCAGGCCACCAGGCGGGAGGGGTGGTCCCAAATGGCGGCGCCTGGCTCTGCCGGGCTTGTAAGCACCTTTCGCAGTGCGGGCTACTGCGAGAGGTGTGCGCTATTGCATCCCGTGTTAAAAAAAAGGGTCACCATGCCCAATGATGAAGACCAAAAAAAAAAAAAACCCAACCCCCAACTTCCCCAAGAAAATCAACGGAGACGCCCTCGGGCAGCTCCACCGAGAAAATGGAGGTCCCCCCCCCCCCCTTGTGCTTGCGCAAGGGACCCTCCATAATTCTTTAACCGGAGAGGAGGCTTACTCCTCTCCTACGCCTATGGGTGTAGGGGACTTCCCCTCACCCCCTTCTCTGGAGGTGCTTTCGGGCACCTCCCTATCTCCAGCGGCAGTCCCTCCTTTGCTTTCTAAGGGGACTGCCAAGAAAGCCAGCAGGCAGCCCATTGCCGACCGCCCCTCGTGCAAGCGGCTCGGTAGGGCAAACCCCCTTAGGGGGGAGAGGGAAGCCAGGCCCCTTCGGTCGCTTCCCTCAAAAGACCTGCTGGCCAGAATTTTAAACCTTCCTTGGGGTCAAGGCCTGTGCCTCCCCACACAAGACTGGCGACACTGTTAAGGGGACCTGTGATGTCCTGGGAGGGGATGGCCAACTGGAGGCCCCTCCTGTGATAAACATGGTCCTTGAGGAGACCCAGCCTCAGACGGTAGGGCCTTCCATGAGGGGGAATTCGGGCTCGGCGCAAAGCACCGAACCAGAATCCGCCCCTATGCAAGGTCCTCCTCAAATGGCTGAGGGCTCCGAGGCAGTAAAAGGAGGGGAAGGATCTCCTCCAACAGGTGCCCCTACGACAACCAGGACCTTCTCCATTTCGGAGAGGGACCTGGCTGAGGCCGGTCCATCTGGCCTGGGGGCTTCTGCCGGCGGAGTTGAAAAGCGGGTTCATTCCCCGCCCTCCTCTCCAAAAAAGAAAAAGACAAAGAAGACGAAAAAGACTCGGGGCTCCTCTCCATCCGGGGGGCTGCGGGGACGGATGGGTCTGCTACCACTTTAGTAGGCGACCAAGCCAAGATCGGCACATCCGGGCCCTCTGCTTCCCCGGGTACGGAGCTCCTGACCATGACAAAGACCAAAAGTGCACAGGGCGGAGCCTCGATGACATCGGGGCCCCTGATTCAGAGGTTACCTGGCGTTTTTGAGCCCGCTGGCTTCAAACGCTTCCTCGTTATTCGCTCCACTGATGGCACCATGTTGTCCAAAGGCAACATGATCCATCAGAGGAGAGGATTAGCTAGTGCAATTGGTAGAGAGCCGAAGGTGACCCGTTTCTCGGACGGGAGCCTTCTGGCGAATCCAGCCGAGGCGGCCAAGATAAGTGCTCTTCGGACATTTCATGGCACCCCGGTGAGTGTGACGCCGCACTCTACCATGAACTTTGTGAAAGGAGTAGTTTATGCGAGGGAACTCGTTGACTACTCCATTGAGGACATCACCCTAGAGCTGGCCGACCATGGGGCGGTCAAGGTCGAACGTGTGATGAGAAAACAGGGAGGGGCTTCGAGACCCACCCCTACACTCTTCGTCACGTTCGACAGTGACAAGCTCCTTGAGTCGGTGCGTGCCGGTTGGTACCGCTACCGCGTGAAGGCATTCGTGCCACTGCCGCGGCGGTGCTATTACTGTCACCGCTTCGGCCATACGAATTGCTCATGTAGACGTGCAAAGTCGGGGTCACCCGAAGTCTGTGTAAATTGCTCCAAGGTCGCACACGATAAGTCCAAATCGTGTGTGGCCAAGTGTGTCAATTGCGGAGAGCCGCACCCCGCTTCTTCGAAGCAATGTGGTGCATATCTCCTGGAGAAAGAAATCCTGGCCGTTCAGGCCCAGGATAGACTCTCATTCCGCGAGGCTAAGGACTTGGTCCTGGCGCGCCCGGCTCTGCCTGGGACGTCATATGCCTCAGTAGTTCGAAAGGCACCCTCTGCTCCTGGCCCATTCAGGCCAACGAGCACGGTTGTTTCCGCGCCCATTCGGAGCCCTTCTGCGGGCTCTACCCAACCCGGGCGCTCCCCTGGTAAAGCTGGCGGCAAAAAGGGTTCATACCCAGCCCCAGCTAAAACCAGGGCTCCCCCCTCTTCCCCCAGCGTCACCGTTTCCCGCAAGGCGAAACGGCCACGCGCCTCCACCGAGTCGTTAGACTCACAGGAGGCAACACCCCTGAAGATGGTTGCTAGGCCATTTTCAGGGGTTCCTAAAGCTGTCCCCCGAAAGGAGGACAGCAACAAAGGAGCTTCGGCTCCTTCGCCCACGCCCCGAGGTGGAGCGAGTGGCTCGGAGAAGGTGGTTCCTCGAAAAGAGGCCCCCCCGCCTCCGAAGCCGCAGCGCCCGCCTAAGGTTTCGAGGCGGAGGGAGGAAAAGACTCGCATGGCGAGCCCAACCTCCCCCAATAAGTCCTCGAAGGCGACAGCGCCCGGGGTTCTGCCCCCGGGAAGCGTACGGCCATTCCCGTGAGGGTCTTCAATTCGAGGAGGGCCCCCGCGTCTCCTCCGAGCTAGGCCTGGAGGGCATATCCCTTCAATGGAATTGCCGTGGACTCCGGGCCAACTGGGAGGAGCTGCGGAGGCTCGCCTCGTCCCGTTCCCCGTTAGCTATTTTTTTGCAGGAGACCATGCTAGGCGCGTGCCCCCTGCCTGCCCTCCCGGGGTATAAGGGTCTTGCGACCCCACCACCGCGGGATGGCCGGGCTGGGGGATGCGCGGTTTACACCCGGCATGATGTCTCCGTTCTTCCTTTCTCTTTAGATACCTCCTTTCAGGCTGTGGCTGTGCAGCTGCACCTGGATAGGAGGTATACTATCATTTCTGCGTACATTCCACCGTCAGCTGACTTCGACGCGGGGGACTTCCGCCGCGTCGTGGCACGGTTGCCGAGGCCCTATCTCTTGCTTGGAGATCTGAACGGCAGGCATGCTCTCTGGGGAGATTACTCCATAAATCCCAGGGGACAAGTCCTTGCCGATCTGATCGAAGAGCTTGAGATGGGTGTCCTAAACGTGGATGAGTTTACGCATCACTGTCCGAGAACCGCGTCATTTTCTTCCCTTGACCTATCTTTGTGCTCTTCGGATGCACAGCCTGATTTTGATTGGGGGGTGGTCGATGACCTCCATGGTAGTGATCACTTTCCCATTCAAATATCATTTTCAGGGCAACTGCCGCCTGAGAGACCACCTCGGTGGTGCTTGGCGTGGGCGCGGTGGCCTGCATTTCAGGAAATGACTGAATTCTCTATCTCAGTCGAGGAGTTTAGGTCGGTAGATGAGGCCGTTGAGTTCTTCTCCGGCAACCTCATCGCCGTGGGCCTGACTACTATTTCTAGGACGTCTAGCCGTTTTGCACGCCGACCACTCCCATGGTGGTCGGCCGAGTGTGAGACGGCCCTCAAACAGAAGCGTTATGCCTACATGCGCTATAAGTGCGGCCCGAACGATTTCACTGTCGCTGAATTTCGTCGGGCTAGGGCTAGGTGCCGGTATATTTCGAAGCACGCCCGCCGCTCTTCTTGGCGGGCAAACGTGTCTTCACTTAACGGGAAGACTCCTTTAGCTGAGGTGTGGAAGCGAGTCAAAAGGATTCGGGGCAAGTTCTCGCAGGACCCCCCTCTCGTTCTCCAGGAGAATGGGACCGCAATCTCAGGCCCCGCGTCCGTGGCGGAATCCTTAGCGACCGCTTTTTCCGCATTCTCGAGCCGTGATGCTGCTCCGCCAGCATTCAATGCACGTCGTGATGTCGCGGAAGGCCGCCGGCTGGACTTTACCTCCAGAGGCGGAGAACCCTTCAACGACAAGTTTACTGTGAGTGAGTTGCGTTCCGCTCTCGCTTCGTGCGCGGACACCGCCCATGGTCCGGACGATGTCCCGTACGCCATGCTTCGACACCTGGGTGAGCGAGGCATGGCCTTTCTGTTAGATTTGTTTAACAGGATCTGAGTGGAAGGTCTTCTCCCAGACTCCTGGCGAATCGCTACTGTGCTCGCCTTTCGCAAGCCGGGGAGAGATCACTCTACTCCGACTGGTTTCCGCCCAATCTCTCTAACCTCTTGCGTGTGCAAGTTGATGGAGAAATTGGTAAATGTTAGATTAGCCTATTTCCTGGACAGCGGAGGCCATCTGTCTTCTGCACAGTGCGGCTTCCGTAAGTTCCACTCCATGTCGGATGCTCTGCTCCGACTGGAAAATGCCGTCTGCGAGGCTTTCCTTCGTAGACAGCACTACGCCACGGTGTTTTTTGATCTGGAGAAGGCCTATGATACCGCATGGCGATACGGTATCATGGAGACTCTCCACACGATGGGGGCGAGGGGACGCCTCCCAATGTTTATATCTGAATTTTTGCGAGATCGTCGATTCCGCGTACGGGTGGGGGGAGCCCTCTCCGGCCCAAAGGAGCAGGAAGAGGGTGTCCCGCAGGGAAGTGTCCTCAGTGTCACACTCTTTGCCCTGAGCATCAACGGCATCACCTCGGTGCTGCCGGAAGATGTTCTCGCTACGCTCTACGTGGACGACCTTTTGATCTCTTTTGGCACGGCCCAGATGCCAACTCTGGAGCGTCGACTCCAACAGGCATTGAACCGCGTCTTCCGCTATGCCGAAGCGCACAGCTTTCGGTTTTCTTTGGCTAAGACTAAGGTGGTGCACTTCTGCCGCTATCCACGGCTTCACCGCGACCCAGCTTTGTTTTTTAATGGGGTGCGCCTGGATGTGGTTGAGTCGCACCGTTTCCTTGGTCTTGTATTCAACCGACGCCTCACCCGGGAGGCTCATATTTGCAGCCTTAAGGTCTCTTGTACCCGCGCCATGGACATTCTCCGTTCTGTGACGTTCAGCGCCTGGGGCGCTGATAGGGCTACTGCCCTACTTTTTTATCGATCCTTTGTTCGTTCGAAGCTCGACTACGGATGCGAGTTTTATGCATCCGCAGCTGAGCGTTTATTGCGGAAGGTGGATTCGATCCACCACACTGGCCTTCGCCCTGCGACCGGTGCCTTCCGCACTTCCCTCATTGAGAGCCTGTTGGTCGATGCTGGGGTGCCACTCGCTCTGCGCCGCGTGCAGTGCATCACTCGCCTGTACGCGCGAGCCCGGCGCCTCCCTCAGTCGCCAACAGCTCTTACTGCATCCGCAGCTGATCTCGATGGTACCTATGCCGCCGAGAGAAGCCAGTCATACCCTAAGCCCTTTAGGTTTAGGGCCAGGAAACTCCTTCGAGAGGTAGATATAGCTCTCGGGCCGGTGGCGCCCTTGGTTCTGCCCGGGACGCCACCCTGGAGGGTACCACATTTGGCTATTTGTCGCTACGCCTCTGCTCCCAAAGCTTGTACGGCGCCGGGAGTATTGCGTTCGACCTTTTTGGAGCACACCTCGTGTCACGCTGGAAACGTGCCAGTGTATACGGATGGCTCCAAGTCCCAAGAGGGGATCGGCTTCCACGCCCTATCCCCTCTGTTTGAAGTCAGCGAGGCTCTACCAGGCGCTGCGTCAGTCTTCACGGCTGAGCTGGTGGCAATACACCACTCGCTACGGGAGATTACGCGACGTACCCAGTTCGAGACCGGATTGTGATCTATAGCGATTAACAAAGCGCCCTGAGGGCTCTCGGGGCATTGAAATCTCCGCATCTCCTGATTCGCGATACCCGTGACGCCACGGTTATGGCGAGCCGGGCAGATATCGAGATTATCTTCTGCTGGGTTCTTTGACATGTTGGAATTACGGGGAATGAGTGTGCCGATGAGGGCCCCAAAGAGTCCACGAGGACTCTGCGACCGGACCAGCGTTTCGCTCTTCCTCACACCGACTACATGGCAGGAATACGGGCAGCTCTTTGGACTGCTTGGAGGTTGCACGCTCCTCCGACGGGGGGGGAGACCTTTCCCCGATGCACCACCTTGCTTCCTTTTCCCCTTTTTGAGGTGTTTTTTTTTTTGTCTCTTGAATTTTATTTCAAAGTAGTTTAGAACTAGGCCAGTTTTAATACGGCGACTAATGCCCAAGTAGGCAGGCGCCAGATGAGCTCCAAAAAAAAAATAATAAAAACTTTCAAACGCTTGTACTGATATTATTCATGGCTTACCATTTTAAGAATTCATAAAAGCGTTAGCTTAATTTATAGGGGCACGGAACCATCTGGAACTATGTGTGAACTGACTAAACTAAAGATTCTCCCAGTTGTATTGTTTAGAAACTTATTCTTAGATTGCACTCCAATTGCTACCAAGTCTCGCCATTGCAGCTCCGAAGATGCCGATTTCATTGAAAATGAAGTTAAACGTCTACTTCGTGAGAGGATTATTGAACATAGTAATTCTCCTTGGCGCTCACAAGTGGTGTTGACATCAAACGCAAATAAGAAAAACGAATGGTAGTAGACTTTTCTAGAATAATAAATAGGTACACCTCTTTGGACGCTTACCCGCTACCCAGGATTGAATATACATATAGTTGCAAATATCGCTAATAATTACTATTTTAGCGTTATTAATCTATCCAATGCATATCATCATATAAAAATATGCTCAGAGGACCGACGTTACACTGTTTTTCAGGCCGGTAACAGTCTTTATCAATTCAGGCGCATAACTATGGGTGTTACCAATGGTGTTTTGGCTTTTCAACGCTCTGTGAATCAGTTTTTAACCGATAGCAAACTATGTAATATTTATGCCTATCTCTACGACATAACAGTCTGCAGAAAAACGAAAGAAGAACATGACAGCAATCTAAAGCGTTTCATGGAAGCTGCTTCTACATACAATCTCTCCCTGAATTCTGAGAAATCTAAGTTTTCTCTAACCTGCATTAATATTCTCGGTTACCAATTTTTTTACGGCAATTTGAAACCCGATGCTGAACGAATGAGACCTTTGTTAGAATTACCCGTACCATCTAGTAAAAAATCCTTGCATCGTTGTTTGGGGTTATTTGCCTACTACGCTAAGTGGGTTCGCAACTATTCAGAGAAAGTACGGCCTCTTGTAGATTGCTGCAGATTTCCTTCATCTATTCAGGCTATTCAAGCATTTGAAATTTTAAAGAATGACATTGCCAAATCTTCAGTGAAAGTTATTGATGAAGACGCCCCCTTTTCCATGGAAAGGGATGCATCAGATAATGCAATCGGTGCCACCTTATCACAGTGCGGATGACCAGTGGCTTTCTTCTCACGTTCATTGAACCGATCAGAAAAGAGTCGCCATATCGGTAAAAGAGAAGCATATACGGTTGTAGAGAGCATACGTAAATGGAAACCTTTTTTAGCTGGTAGACATTTTGACGTAACAAGTCATCAAAGAACTGTGTCATTCATGTTTGATACCACTGTAAAAGATAAAATAAAGAATGATAAGATCATGCGCTGGCGTATGGAATTACTTCCATATTCATCCTCGCCCAGGTGACGAAAATGTTGTTGCTGATACACTATCCGGGTCGTATTGTAACGCCACTTCGAATATTAGAAGTTTAAAATCGTTTCATGAGTGTCTCATTCATCCTGGAGTCCAGCGAATGCTACATTATGTTCGTGTTAAAAAACCTTATTCCATCAATGAAATTCCCATATTACTGCTGATTGTCAGGTATATGCTAAAATTAAACCCCGTTTCTTTAAACCAGAAAATACTTCTTTGATATCGGCATTCCGCCCGTTCCCCATTGAGAGCCTTCTTATCGATGCTGGGCAGATGCCGCTCTCTCTGCGACGTGCACAGTACATTATTCGCCTATACGCGCGAGCCCGCGCCTCCCTCAGTCGCCAACAGCTCTCACTACATCGCAGCTGATCTGTACGATGCCTATGTTACCGAGAGACGCTAGTCATACTCTAAGTAATTTGGGTTTAGGACTATGAAACTCCTTAGAAAGCTCATTATAGCTCTCGGGCCGTTGGCGTGCCTGGTTCTGCCCAGGACGCCACCTGGGAGGGAACCACCTATGAGTATTTATCGCTACGCCTCTGCTTCCAAAGCTTCTACAGCGCAGGGAGTATTGCGTTATGCCTTTTTGGAGCACACTCCGTGTCACGCTAGAACCTTACCAGTGTATACGGAAGGCTCCAAGTCCCAATATAGGGTCGGTTGCCACGCCGTATCACCTCTGGTTGAAGTCAACGGGGCTCTTTAATGTCCTGTGTCTGTCATCACGGGCATACTGGTTGCATAAAGCACTCGGTACGGGAAGTAACGTGACGAGCCCGGTTCGGAGACAGGATTGTGATTTATAGCGACTCATAAAGGACCCTAAGTGCACTCGGGGCATTGAAATATCCGCATCCCTTGGTTCGCAATATAACTGACGCCACAGTTTTGGAGAACCGGGCGGATGTCGAGATTATCTTTTGCTGGGTTCCTGTACATTTAGGAATTGCAAGGAATGAGCACCCCGATGAGGGCGCTAAAGAGTCAGCGAGGACTGTGACCAGACCAGCGTTTCGCTCTTCATCACACCGATTACATGGCAGGAATACGAGCAGCTCTCCGGGCGCTTTGACAAAGAAGATGGGATACGGTCGAGGCGAACTTAAAGTTGCGTGCCATTGCGCCGCGACTGTTTCCATGGACCTACCCCCAATGCCGCGACGGCTTCAGGTCGCTTTCTGTCGTCTCCGAATTGGACACACTCGCGGGACGCACTCCCATTTGATGGAGCGTTCGCCTGCGCCTTATTGGGACGACTGTGTTGTACCCCATACTTGGTGATCTTCGTGCATTTTACTTGTTCCCGTACCGGGACGAGCGGGGTTGCTACCGCTTGTCCCTTGTACTCAAGAGTGGTTGGTACACACAGACTTGTGGTCTATACGACATTTTGCAGGAGTCTGGCCTCCATTTTATTTTCTCTTTTTTTTCTAGGCTGCATGCTCCTGCGTCGGGGGCAGAAGGGCTTTCCCCGGACGCTGGAGCGCGCTTCCTTCTCGTTTTCTTTTTGTTTTGTTTTTATATTTTTTTCAGCCTGTGCTTACCCTTTGTCTTTTTTTCTTCTTCTTTTAATCTTATTTGTTTTTAATCTAGCCTAGTAGTATGCTGTGATCTGATTACGGCGACTTTTGCAGTCGCCAGATCAGCTCTCTGAAAAAAAATCGCTCAGACCTTTTCTTTTTTCAAAGGTTAGTCCCAGAATGCGCTAGAGTTCTAGTGGTGATGGGGGGCAGTCCTTCGAGCCCTTTGGGCTTCCCTGGCACTGCCTATAGCGTACGAGAAGTGTAGGTGAGCGGCTTAAAAGCTTCGTTTGAATGAGTCTTTTCTTGAGATTCAGGATGGCCGAGTAGATTCGCCGCTGACTAACACTGTTCCAGCGACGCGGGAAGCTGTTCGCAACTCGCTTACGCTATTATTTTTTTCTTTGTCGCCTTTTCATACTCACCTCTATCTACAATGGTGCTCAGACCCGGGAGGGGTACGTGAGCTCTTGGATAACATTTCCAAACGGGATCTCTTCATTTCTTCAAAATCCGCTCCCCTTCTAGGAGGGGGTTGCATAGCGTACGAGAAGTGCAGATGAGCGGCTTTTAAGCTTCGTTTGAATGAGTCTATTTTGAGACTCAGGATGGCCGAGTGGATTCGCCGCTGGCTAACAGTGGTCCAGCCGGGAAGCTGTTCGCAACTCGCCTACGCTATTATTTTTTTCTTTGACCCTTTTCCTAATCCCCTTTATTTACACTGCCCTTCAACCTCCTCCCCTTCTTTCTCCTATATAGTCGCTCTGACGGTTACCTGACCATTGCTATTTTTTTTTTACTGATTCTGAATTCTTCTTTTATGAAGGACGGAGGTTTCACGTCTCCTCCGCCTTCGTTTGCCAATTCCCAAAGCGAAATCCATCATTGTGCCCTTTTCTTCCCAATTAGAACTCTGGCAGCCTCTTTGGCCCATAAAGATGGAGTGGTGGATCCGTATCCACTCTCCCAGGACATAACGGACGCAACAGAACCAAGAGTTGCAGTTGTACCGGGCCCTTGTGGACTAGGGGGGGGGCATATATTATAACTTTTATTTTTATTTATCAATATCATTCTTCATCTTGAGATTTCTATATTCGAATCTATATATTTCTTCTTGACTGAAGTTGTCTCTTGAAACATTTTTCTTCCATTTATCTGATTCTTAGTATTCTTATTGGCGGAGATTCCTTCTTCTTTAAGTTGGCTGGGTTAGTTCTTGATCTTCGTTTTCTTTTCTTGATGTATCTTCATATTAACTTGCATTTATCTTGATGTGATGATTTCTTCTTCTTTCTTGATCACGTGATGATTTCTTCTTGATTCTTGATGAGTTTGAGATGAGTTAGCCCTTGAAATCGTTTTCCTTGATTTCCGTTGTCTTCGTGAATTTTCTTCGTAAAAATTGTGGACTGAGGAGTTTCGATCGCGGGGTCTTTGGATCCAAATGCCAGCACTCTAGCCATCACGCTACGGTGAGTCCATTCTGAGTTGGTAATTTAATGGGTCATTTATATTCTCGCGTTGGAAGGAATTTTCTCTCTGATACATCTTCGCACCCCTACAGGACCTTCCTGGTAGGGGAGTTCCGAGCGAGAATGTAAAGGTTCTCGTGCAAACGTTCTTCAGCTCCCCTTTTACCCTCCCCTCGCTCGTTGGATCTCTATGTCAACGACGTTGACCCAGGTTTAGATTATCTCCGCTTTCTTGTCTTTAGTTCATCTGAAACCCCGCTTGCAAAAGTGGACGTGTTTGACGTCAATGAATCATTTTAGTCCCGCTGTGGTGAACCCCGCCGGATTTCGTCAAATCGAGGTTGAGGTATCATCTCACTCTCAATACAACTTTGTCCGAAATCTGTCTTCGATTGCCGAAGTTCCAGTAACCGTTTCGTCTCACCCACATCTATATTTCGTCAACTATGTCGTCCGTTCAAATGAATTGACTACGATCTGTCAAATCTACACTAACCTTGTGCCTAAAGCGTCACACATGTACATAGAGTAACTACAATTGCGGGTCTGCTAGAGTCCTAACTGCCATATTGAGTTTAACGTTTGAACGCCAGGAACTGCCCTAATTTATTAAAGCCGGCTACCTTCGTGTCCCAATAAACCCCTACGTCGAACTACCAATCTGGACATGGTCGTTTCGGCACTCCCGTTCCTGGGGGGAATTGTGCTTCTGATTACCATGGCCCTGAATATGCCAGAACCAAGCGCTGTGCCAACTGGGGTGGTGCTCATAGCGCTGCTTCGAAAATCTGCCCAATCTTCATATACGAAAAGGTCCTTACTTTGCGCGACTCTGTCCGTCTAATCGTGAGGGAGGTTCACCAACGTGCTCGAGCGCAAACTTCGCCCTTTGGCACGCTTTTCACAGATGTTTTGCGCGACGCTGGACGAAAGCGACCATCATGTTCGAGTTCCGAAGGTATATTCCCAATACACCTTCGAAGCATCGCTCTCACGCCGATACCTAGCGTTGATCCACTCTCTACGATGGCTCTAGCCGGACCGCCGCTCAGGGTGAGACGCTTGACAACATTAGAAGTTATTTGAAAGAATCCTGTATCGACCAGAGATGATGCTTCTACCCAGACCCGTGGTAAGAGGAAGGATTCCTCACCTGGATCGTCGGCCACCAATAAGCGGGCTGACTCGGCTGAGCCTCGAGTCTTCAATGGACTCTTATTGTGCTGCTCAATATTCTTTGTTCTCAATCACGTACCGTTCTTAACAGGACGAGAGCCCTTTACCAGTCCAAACATCGCCAGCCGCAGCTGGCGTTTATTACCCTTCGACATAGTGTCCTCGGTCTACAATTCCGGCTCTACCGTCCGAAAATCTCTCCTCACCCTTCCATTTCTGCAGTTTGTGTGCCCCAGTTTCAGGCAGGATCCTCTGCCGGTTCCTCGGAAAAACCTCCGTCACCGCTGTTTTCAGGATCTCTTCCTCTGCTAGAGCAGGCTCTTCGAAATCTACTCTCCGCCCCTCCCCCCAAGCTCTTTGGGACGCACTCAACCTCAGCTACAAAGGAGAAAAATACATCTACTGTGGTATCTAGCCCTCCCATATAATATCCTCCATTTTGCAATGGAAGTTTCAAGGTATTCTTAGCAAGTGGGAAGAACGCCCAATTCCGGAAGTTCTCAGTTTTCGTATTTTCAAATCTATTGCTCCCGTCAGGGGTTAGTTTCATAGGGGATGTCAGTTATGGTTTCGTCATCCCACCATGTATATCCCTTCCCCTTCACACTACTAGACAAGCTGTTGCCATGGAGGGTTTTTCTTACAAGGCTTTTAACTATTTGCTCTATTTCCCTTCCTCCTCCTTAACCATTGTTAAGACCCGACTTTTTAGTAGAACTTGTAGAATCAGTTGCCCTCCTATTCATTACTCGGAGATTTCAACGCCCGTCGCGCATATTGGGGTGACGTTACTCGGAATGCCAAATGCAGTGTTTTAATCTCTTATTATCTGACTTTCTCTGCATTTTAAACACCGGTGACTTTACCTCTTATGTGCAGACGGATGCTTTTAGTTGTGTTGACTTGTCTCTGTTCTCCGGATTGTCTCTGATTTTCGGTGGTCAGCCTTCCACATTTCCCCATAAAACTCCTGAACTGTAGGCCATACCTCTGTTGTGTAAGACCCGCATAGGGGTACCCTGAGTACCATGTTACATTTGGTATCCGGAGGAGTTTCACGTCTTCCTGGCCTGAGTGCAAATTAGGGAGGCCCTGTCACTGAATTGACTTGAACCCTCTGATGAGACCGGGGGAAGATTTTGGTTCGCTTTCCCCTGCAACCATATTTCTACGATAAACAGGTTTCCCAATCCACATCTATCATGGAGGTACTCCCCTGTGGTTTCTCAGGGGAGGGTCCCCTCCAAGAATCTCTTTGCGTAAAGGGAGTTTTCATATCTTCTATATCTACGAGAGAAGCGGCTTTCCCTTACCCCCTTCTTTGGAGCCGCCCTTGGACGACTCGACCTCTTGACCAACGACGGCCCCTCTCCTTATCACAGGGGAGAGAGAGAGAGAAGAGACCCCCCCCCCCCTCCCCAAGTAAACAGGCGACCCCAAATCGATCTCTGCCCGTCGGACCGTGCCTGCTATTGTAGTAATCGACCAGTGGCCTTGTTTGGAGCCGACGTATCTGCTCCCAATTTAGATCGACTCTCCGCTCACCTATCAGTTTGTTTTATTCTCCCATTATAATAATCGGATGAAAAGTAAAAATCAACCAATAATTTCTAGGAAAAAGAAACAACATTGAAAATATATATAAAAAATATTTACATATTTTATACTTATTTTTTCAATACGGCTATAAATGTATCCCTCGGGATTTCTATATTTCCAATCATCTTCATCCTTTTCTTGCCTTCTGCCTGCTGTTTAAGCAACTTCATTTTCCGAGTGATATCCCCACCGTACTGCAAGAAAATAAGTGATTTTTTTATCAAGAAGGGGGCAACTTCACAATGTGAACATGGAAAGTTTAAGTTTAAGGGAAAACAAGGTGTCAGCCGCCCAACCCTAATGGATTCTTAATGGCAGCCCTGTTAAAACGGGGTCGCCCGAAAAAAGTCAGAAGAGGCGTGGGATACACTCAATAAAACCGGGAAAAAGCAAAGGATTAGAAGAAAACGGTACAACAGACAGAGACGCACACTTAAATTACGGGCATACAGTACGCATTCTAAAAACAAGGGCGGCTGGGACAATAAACAAATGACATGCGCCAGCCGCAAGGAAGGGCACAAGGTAAAAGATAAAACAAAAATGGAAAAAATTTATAAAAGGTATAAAACTCCACTTCGTGATAGAAATGTAAGGAGCGAGGACGACCGAATGGGGTTCTCTGTTAAAGTAAAGCGAAGTCTAGCAGGGAAAGCGACGCAAAAACGGGTAGGGAAGCAAGAATTTAGAAGAGAAGCAAGGCAGGGACAAACTACTAAAATGTGAGCCACAGACAGCTCGCCACCGCAAAAGGGACAACCAGGGGAAACTCGGTCTCCACCCGAAACTAAATAGCCATGGGTGAGTCGCGTGTGACCAATTCGTAACCGGCAAAGAGTAACCTCCCATGACCGACGTCGATGAGAGCTAGAGGTCCAGGAACGGACAGAGATTTAATAAGGGACAGCTTAGAAGAGGGAAACGAATCCCACTCTCTCTGCCACAAACAAAAGACATACGCCCTGATTACGGGGTAGGAATCCCTAAAGGGCAGAGGGGCTGCATCCGGCACCTTGAGGGCGGCCGATTAAGATTTAAGATAAGTTACCGGTGGGTTGCTGCCCAATCCAAGTGGATTCTATATGGCCGCTAGGGTGAAACGAGAAATATCATCTATAAAAGGTGGAGGAAACCACTTTGTGACAAAAATTTAAAAAACGACGGGTTAAAAGATTCCTCCGCCAATATGAATCGAAGACGGGTGTGTTGAGGAATAGTTAAAAGGGTCGGGAAACAGGACAACCGGAGAATGGTAAAATGACTGCAATCCAATAAAAGGTGGGCAACCGATTGTTCCCCACCGCAAAAACGACAGCAAGGGCTGATATGGGCATCACCCGAAACAAGATGGCCGTGAGTAAGTCTCGTGTGGCCAATGCGAACTCGGCAAAGGGCCACCTCCAACGACCGCATTCTATGACGACTCGAGGGCCAAGAGCGAATAGAATTTTTTATTTTGTATAGTTTGGATGATGAACAGTCATCCCATTCATTCTGCCACAGTTGAAAAATATACTTTCTTATTGAAGGAAAGTAGTCCCTAAAAGGCAGAGCCGAGTTCTCAGGGGACACAGAATGTGCTGAGCGGGCCAGCCGATCAGCCTTGTCGTTGCCCAGGACCCCCACATGCCCAGGGACCCAGCAAAAAATAATTCTATATCGGGATGCATTTTGGATCGGCCAGTTGCAAATTTCTGTGACCAGGGAATGGGACGCATTAAAAGATCTAGTTGACTGTAAGACACTCCTTGAGTCAAAAAAAATGACAAAAATCACTAAAAGGTAAAATTTGGATGAGTCTAAAGGCTAAAAGGATTGCTGAAAGTTCAGCGGTAAAAATGGATGCTGCTGGTGGCAAAGATAGAGTTAGGAATTCTCCTCCTGGGTAGATGGCTGCGGCGCCCACGCCACCGTCCGACTTAGAGCCATCCGTGTATAGTGGGCAGCATTGTTTGTGGAAGATCGAATGCTCTAAGAATAGGCTTTTAATGATGCGAGGGTCCATGGAGGACTTTTCCAGGCTCCACATGTTGGTACATACTGTGGGGAGAGGAGCACGCCACCTAGGGGTCAGTAAGGATGGAAGGGTAAGTACCCTTGGAGCACTCAGATGATTTACTATGCCAAGGTTCAAAGGTCGGGGTAAAGATGGCAACTTATCATATGCCGCCATTGATTCGGCAGCATACAGGCATCTGTAGACCTCTGATACAGGGGCTTGCTGTACTCGGCAGAGGTATCGCATACAGATTTGAAGTCTATGGTAGGGCAAAGGAAGTACCCAACTCTCGCAGTAAAGGCTGGTGACAGGAGAAGTACGGAAGGCTCCACTAGAAAGGCGAGCTCCAAGGTTTCGAATGCGGTTCAGCATTTTAAGGGCTGAAGGGAAAGCCGATGAGTAAATTTGACAGCCATAATCCAATTTGGATTGAACGAGGGCTGTGTATAATGTCCACAATGTTTGTCGGTCACTGCCCCACGAAGTGTGTGAGAGGACTTTCAAAATGTCTAGAGCCCGCAGACAGGCTGTTCGAAGTCGGCGTAGGTGTGGTAACCAGGATAACTTTGGATGGAGAGTTACGCCAAGGAACCGAAACTCGGAGACAAACTATATATCTTCGCCTTGTAGGGAGATAGATGGCGGAACAAGAACCCCTCTGCCTCGGTGGAAATACATTGCTTTGGTTTGGGTCGTGGAAAAGTGGAATCCCTTAAGTTGTGCTCTTTTGGATACAGCATCGACCGCCAGTTGTAGCCGACGCGCTGCTGATGGAAGGCGAGGTGAGGAACAGTATAGTGCTAAATCATCGACAAACAGAGTTGCCGATACACCTTCTGGGAGAGACGAAATAATATAATTGATGGCAATTATAAAACATAAGACACTTAAACACTGCCCTGAGGAACTCCCTCCTCTTGAGGTTGCAGGTCAGAGTATGCGTCTCCAACACGTACCTTGAAGGATCGAGATGCTAAAAAACTTTGAATAAGTGAAGGTAAAAGGCCTCTCATCCCCCAGACGTATAACTGCTTCAAGATGCCGTATCTCCATGTTGTGTCGTAGGCTTTCTCAATATCGAAAAATATGGCGAGGACTCGGTGCTTTAATGAGAAAGCTTTGGGGACTGATCCCTCGAAAAGTACTAGTAGGTCAAGGGTACTATGACCTTTGCGGAAGCCACATTGAAATGGAGAGAGAAGGTGATTGGCTTCTAGGAACCAGTTTAGGCGCTCCAATATCATTTTTTCCGGCAACTTACTCAAACAGCTGGTGAGAGCTATAGGGCGGTAGTGATCTGCATCCAACCCGTCCCTGCCCGGTTTGACAAAGGAAAGGATGATCCTAATGAGCCATGATGAAGGGTAAAAACCCTTCACCCCTATAAGGTTGTACAAATCAAGCAAGAAGAGAGTAGAGTGTGGATGTAGGTGTCGAATCATGTCGAAATGGATCTCGTCAAGGCCAGGGGAAGTAGATCTGCAAAGGGACAAAGCGCTTTGTAGCTCATAGATGCTGAATAGAGCGTTATACGGAAGGTTAGATTTTGTTGTGAAGTTGAGAGAATGAGATTCTTCCTTTGATTTGTAGGATTGAAAAGCCTTATCGTAACGGCTGGCACTGCTGACGGCGCGGAAATGGTCAGCAAAAGCATTGCTGACCGCCAGGCCGTCATTCTCCAAGGAACCGTCTAAGTTGAGCGGGGTGGATAGTCATCAAAAGAATTTTGAGTTCTTCCCACTTTGGAAGAACTCCTTGACAATTCCATTGTAAAATGGAAGATATTATGTGTGACGATGAGATACCACTGTGGATATCTTTTTCTCTTTTGAGGCCGATATTGTATTTGAGGTTCGTCCCAAAGAGCTTGGGAGACGGAGAGCTGATTTTGAGGAGCCTGCTTTTGCAGGGGGAGAGATCCTAGATGGAGCAGTAACTGGGGCTTTTTTCGTGGGTTTTGGAGAACCGACCGAAGCCCTTGATTGTAATTCGGGCTCGCAACCTGGCGGAAAAGGAAGATCAAGAAGGGATTTTCGGCCGGTAGATCCGGATTCATGGGTCGAGAGTATTTTGGGTGTCTGAGGAGTTGGTCCAACCGCCGCAGTTGGTGATGTTGGAGTATCAACTGCTTCCATCGGATCTTGGGTTGAAGGGTGAGCGGAACGAACAGGTGATCTGAGCGAGGTGTGTGGAGCTGGGTGTATATCTGCCATCGTTTGGATCAGGATGGGGCCTACGTCCTGTGAAGGGCGAGACGGACTTAAGGGCAGAGAATGTTCAACCATAGGGGAGGAGTCCATTGGAGATTCTCGGGGTTCGGCCGAGTCAGCTCCAGAGGCTGCCCGCTTATTGGTGGTCGATGACCCAGGTGAGGAATCCTTTCTCTTACCACTGGGCTTTGGGTCTCGTGGCCGGGTGGATGAACCTTCACTGGTCGATGTTGAGGATTCTTTCAAATAGCGTCTGATATCTTCAAGCGTCTCACCCTGAGCATCTCTCCCAGCTAGAGCTGCTGGAGAGAGGGAGGATACATTGGTTATCTCGGTGTGAGAGCGATGCTTCGACTGCATATTCTGAATGTTTTCGACGCTGCGAGTAGATCTAGGGTGAAGTGCTTCAGGCTGGTCGGAACTCGCGCGTGATGGTCGGTTTCGTCCAGCGTCACGTAAAACGTCAGAGAAGAGCCGGCCGAGTAGCGAGGTTTGTGCTCGGGCACGCTGGCGGGCCTCTCTTATATCTAGGCGTAGGGAGTCGCGCAAAGCGAGAACTTCCTTTTCATATAAAAATATAGAACAGAGTTTCGACGCAGCACTGTGGGTACCTCCGCAGTTGGCACAGTGGGGCGTTTTGGTGCATTCGGGGCCATGGTAGTCAGAGCTACAATTCACGCAGGAGCGAGGGTGCCGACAGGCTCGGCCAACATGTCCAAATTGATTGCAATTGAAGCAGCGTCTGGGTAGTTCGATGTAGGGACTTACCGGGACACGAAGGTACCCAGCTTTAATATACTGCGGCAGTTCTTGTCGTTCAAATGTTAAAATCAGTGTGGCGGTTGCAACTTTAGTGGAGCCTAATGTTTTAGTTACCCTGTGTACGTGTGTGACACGTTGGGTACTGAGCTTACTCTGAAGGCGGGTGGGGTCGTAGTCCTTTAGTTCGTTTGAACGGACGACACCTTTGACGAAATTCAGACGCGGATGGGAAGAGACGGTTATTTGAATTTCAGCTATCGAAGATAGATTTCGCACAAGGTTGTGTTGAGAGTGAGATGACACCTCGACTACGACATCACCACTTCCTCTTGACCACATCCGGCGGGGTTCACCACAGTGGGACTCAAAAGATTCATTGACGTCAAACACATCGACTTTTGACAGTGGGATGTCGGATGACGAATTCATGACAAGAAAGCAAGGATAATCAGGATCTGGGTCTACTTCGTTGGAATAGGGGTCCAACGAGCGAAGGAAGGCTGAAAGGGGAGCTAAGGAACGTTTGGCACGAGAACCCTTACGAGAAGGGGAGGTTTTTGGTTTATGGCTAGCCATTGGTAAAAGAAAAAAACTTCGCATTCTCCCTCGGGGCTCCCCACCATGGAGGCCTACAAGGGCCCGGCACTACTGCAACTATACAATCAGTTACGTCCGGTATGTCCTCTTGGAGAATGGATACGGATCCACCACACCATCTTTATAACCCTAAGAGGCTGCCCGAGTTCTCCTACGCACGGAGAAAAGGGGCCAACGATGGGTTTCTCCTTGGGCATTCGGTAGACGAAGGCGGTGGAGATGCCCAGCTTCTTCCACCTTCATGAAAGAACAATTCGGAATCAATCCATAAGACGAGCAGAGGTCGGGTATTGATAAGGACCACTAGATAGGTGAAGGAAGAGGGGGAAATAAAGGGCAGTGGAAGAGCGTAATAGAGGAGGAAAGAAAGAGGGGCATGTTAAAAGTCTTGTTGGCAGCACCATGGGTCCCCTAGGGGGCCCTGGGCTGACCCCCCTCGCCACGAGAAGGCCAGAGCCTCTCTGGGAACAACCCCTGAAGAAAAGATCCCAGAGAGGGAGGGGGCGAGAGCGGCCGCCTCATTGTCCGGACAGCTTAGAAGAAGGGAACGAATCCCACTCTCTCTGCCACAAACAAAAAACATACGCCCTGATTACGGGGTAGGAATCCCTAAAGGGCAGAGGGGCTGCATCCGGCACCTCGAGGGCGGCCGAGCCAACCAGCCGATCGGCCGCCTCGTTGCCGGAGCCCAACATAACGCCACCCTGTAACGGGAGGCATTTCTAACCAGCCAGGAGGGAATCCGTAAAACCAAATGGTGGGTGACGTAAAAGAAAGAACAGCCGCCAAAGCAGGCCGCGAAACGCTAAAAACAATAAAATCTGAAGAATTGATGGATAAAATCAAATTAAAAGCCAAAAGAATGGCCGTCAACTCTCCGGCAAAAACGGATGCTACAGGAGGGAGGGCGGACCGAAGAGACTCCGTAGAGGACACCGCGGCGGCGCCAGCACAGAGGTCCGACTTCGAGCCCTCAATATAGATGGAACGCTGGTGAGCATGAGAACACGCATGTTCAAGAAACAGGCACTTCAATAGACGAGGGTTAGTAGACCCTTTCTCGAAATGCCAAAAAGCAGTATAGACTTCAGGAGGGCGAACGCTCCAACACGGAGCCGGCGGGAATAGGAGGGCCAACACCCCGGGAACACCCATGGAGGCGAGATGGTCCCCAACTCGGAGCCCCAGAGGCCGGGGTAGAGATGACCGCCGATCAAAAGATGCCGAAGAGGACGGGGAAAAAAGTCATTCATGGACTGTGGATGAAGGGTATTGCTGAACACGAAACAGAAATCGTAGGCACACCTGCAGCCGGTGGTATCGCAAGGGAAGCACGCCACCCTCAACAAAGAGACTAGGGATAGGCGATGTGCGAAAGGCTCCACTACTAAGACGGGCCCCAAGCGAACGAACAGAGTCAAGTATCTTCAAGGCTGAAGGAGACGCTGAAGAGTACACCTGGCAACCGTAGTCCAGCTTGGATTGGACTAGTGCCGAATAAAGCGACCACAAGGTGCACCTATCACCACCCCAAGTGGTGTGGGATAAAACCCTAAGCAAATCCATAGCCTTCGAACAGGACGCCCTCAAGCGACGCAAGTGGGGCACCCAAGTGAGCTTGCTATTAAGCGTTAAACCCAAGAACTTAAAAACGGAGACATACTGAATCGCTGTGCCATCCAAGAAGATGGGAGGGGGACCAAGGACACTACGACCCTGATAAAAATGCATGGCCTTCGTTTTGGTGACCGAAAAACGGAAACCTTTTGAGACAGCACGAGCCGATACGGCATCAATTGCCAGCTGTAATCGACGGGCAGCAAAAGGCAAGCAGGGAGATGAACAAAACAGCGCCAAGTCATCCACGAAGAGGGAAGCTAAAACCCCCTCCGGAAGAGTGGACACCAGACTATTAATAGCAACGGCGAAACATGTCCCACTTAAAACACACCCTTAGGAAACACCCTCCTCTTGAATCCGCAAGCCTGAGAAAGCATCTCCAATACGAACCTTAAAATTACGGGACGATAAAATTCTTGAATTAAAACCGGTAAAAAGCCCCTCATACCCCAATCATATAACTGACGCAAAACACCATATCTCCAGGTGGTATCGTAGGCCTTCTGAATGTCGAAGAACACTGCTAAAATCCGGAGGCCTGGGGGAAAAAGCCCGTAAAACGGAGTCTTCCAAACGAATGCGGTGGTCAAGAGTACTACGGCCGCTGAGAAAACCGCACTGAAATGGAGAGAGGAGCGAGTTGGACTCCAAAAACCAAGTGAGGCGAACTTGAACCATCTTCTCGAATAACTTACTGAGGCAGCTTGTAAGAGCAATTGGGCGATAGTGACTGGGGTCCGAACCATCCCTACCGGGCTTAAGAAAGGGTAGAATAGCCCCCACACGCCAGGAGGAAGGATAGATTCCTTTGACCCAAGCAGGTTGTAGAGGTCATCCAAAAATAACTGAGTAGGGATGGAGACGACGGAGAAAGTCGTAGTGGATGCAATCATCACCGGGAGAGGTGGAGCCACAGTGAGACAAAGATCCAGCAGCTCATAGACGGAAAAGAGAGCATTATAAGAGTAGGTGGCGCACGTGGTAAAATCTAAAAGGCGAGAGTCTAAGGCGACCTTACGATCGAGAAACCGTCGCGGATAGCTACCAGCGCTACTCACCGAAGCAAAATGGTCAGTCAGTTTTGCTGACCAACCGGCCATCGGACACAAGCGAGCATCCGATGTTCAGAGTAGGGATGACATGACCAGCGTAGCGACCACGGATCTTATTGGCCCACTTCCAAACCCGAGTCAGCGGTGTGGACGAAGAAATGGAAGATACATACCGACGCCAAGACTCACGGCGAAAACGACAGAGGGTCCTTTGGCGGATGGCACGAGCGCGGTTCCGATCGACCCTACTCGAGACGGTCAGGTTCGGCCTATAACGGTAATGGGCCAAATGATAGGCAGAAATAGCCGACTCGCAATCCTTCGACCAACAGGAAAACGGTGGAGCGCCCCGCAACAGGGCACCTCCGCGGAACAAAGCGCTCAGTAGCCTCTAAAATATGAGACCGCTGAATCTACGATATCCAAGGAAACCCGGGAGGCATCAATATATGAAGCCTCCCGGAACCCAACCCAATTTGCTCGCCGCAGATCCCAACGAGGAATGAGGAAAAGGCACGGGCCAGGAAGGGCGGCCGACAGGACGATTGGGAAGTGATTACTCCTGGAAAGGTCATCTCGAATTGACCACCGGAAATCGAGGAAAAAGTCGGGCGAACATAAGGACAAGTCTATAGCACTAAAAGAATCCGTTTGAACATGGTATGAAGTAAAATCGCCCGAATTTAAAAGACAAAGGGAATCCGATAATAAGAGGGATTCAACCACTACGCCCCGGGGATTACGGGCAGTATCACCCCAAGATGGGTGGGTGGCGAGCATTAAAATCACCAAGTAATAAAAACAGGGTAGGTAACTGACTTGTGAGCTCTAAAACGTCAGAGCGACTCAAATTAAAATCCAGTGGGATGTACACAGAACAAACCGTTAAAAGCTTGGAAATAAAAACCTTCGCAGCAACAGCCTGCAAGGTAGTACGGAGGGGAAGTGGCGCAGAGAATAGCGAAGAGGAAAGTAAAAGAGAAGCACCGGGAAGGGGCGAGTCCCAAGCTTATTTTCTTGCAAACAGACCACCAAGGGCCGAACGCTAAAAGCAAGAGCTGTAGTTCCTCCCACTTGGGGAGAATCCCTTGACAATTCCACTGTAGGGTAACAGACATTACTGTCGTCTCGACACAAACGTTGGGATTCTAGTGACGAAAACCGTCGAAGGTTCCCGACTACTAGAAGGCCCAGAAGGGGCAAGCGACAAATTGCGATGAGCCGGGGACGTACCCGGCACGGAATTAGCAACGTGAACGGCGGGAGGCGACAGTCGAGAGCCGGACCGAAACCCCAACGTGGAGGTCTCATGGCCCGGATGGAAAGGGAGATCGAGCAGAGACGGACGAGAACTAAGATGCGAAGAAGATGGAACAGAAGGCGGAAGATGGAGAGAGGGTGAGAAGGGAACAGGGTCAGAGGGTGAGGAGGGAACAGGGTCAGAAGGAGATGAAAGAACAGGGGTAGGAGGCAAGAGAGATGAAACTGGGGTAGGAGACATAGAAGACTGCACAGAGGTTAGGGGCAAGGAAGAAGGGACCGAGGTAGGAGGCAAGGAAGATGGAACCGGGTGAACTTCCGCCCGGACAATGACATCGGTGATGCCAAAGGGAGAGGCCAGCGAAGACCAGGGAGGAGAAGACATCAAACGGAGGACGCCTCAACAACAGACTCGGGAGCGACACCAGCCTCATCAGAGGCAGCGCGCTTGGACTCCGAACAGGGTGAGGAGGAACCCTTCCGTTTCCGCTTAGAAAAGGAACGGAAGGAACAGCGGGGGCAGACGCCTGGAGGAACTGCCGGATATCCTCCAGCGTCTCAGCTCGGTCGGTCTCACGGTCCGCGACAGAGGGAGGAACATGAGAAGAGAACAATGGCAAAGGAGAGGGCGCAACAGAGGAACCGCGAGGAGGGACCAAAGGCAGGGGAGAAGGAGCAACAAAGGGACCGCGAGAAGACAAAGAATGAGTGGGACGACCGGGAGGAGGACGGCGGGACCCCGCCTCCCCGAGAACGTCAGAGAAGAGATGACCGGAAGGGGCGAGCTACCCCCGCACCCTACGACGGGCCTCACGCAAGTCCAGCATGAGGAAGTCCCGAAGAGCCAGGACCTCCTTCTCAAAAAGGAATACGGGACAAGAACGCGAAGCCGCGCTATGGGAACCTCCATAATTGGCGCAACATTCATGATTCCCACAAGAGGAGCCATGATACGCAAATGCACAGGCCACACAGCGACGAGCCTGCCTACAATTGCTGCTCATATGGCCAAAGTGGTGGTAATTAAAACAACGTCTGGGGAGCTCGACATAACGGGACACGAAGATAACCAGCACGAACAAACTGGGGCATATCCTGACGCTCAAAGGTAACGATGAGCGTACTCGTAGGAACCTTAGCGGGACCAACAGACTTAGAAACCCTATAAACGTCCGTAGCCCTCTGGGACGAAAGTTTATCCTTTAGTCTCGAAACATCATATGGCAATAATTCGTTGGAGCGAATCACCCCCTTAACAAAATTAAGGCGAGGGTGGGGCACGACCGAAACCGGGACCTCTCGCGAAACCGCGAAGATACCTCAACTACTAAATCGCCACTAGCACGGGCCCACATAGGGCGGGGCATAACACAGCGGGACTCAAACTCCTCATTCAAATCAAACACGTCCAATCTAGAAAGCAGAGACCCGGAACTGGAATTCAGCACCAGAAAGGGATCTAACAAGCGGGGGAAAGAGGACTTATTGGCCCATATAAAGTAGAGTATAAAAGGGGGTGCGAACTCGCGCAGCGCAGTCACTGTCTACCGTCGAGACACCTACTCGGAGCGGCGGCCCAACCAGGAGGGTAAGCCCGTTGACCCCTGATCCAACCATCGTTTTAAAAATGGCCGGCCAGCCTCGAAAATTTACCGGTTGGGAAAGCAAAGACCCCCAAGAGCGCCACTCCTGCTCAGGCACCCACCAACCAACACAGGCAGGACTTAGCCATGGGGTCGCGCCCCCTGACAGACAGCTCTGATACACCGAGATCGACAAACAAACGTAGATAGAAGGACGATGCAGGGTGAAAGAGAATTGGTACAGAAGACGAAGTAGGGGTTAGCAGAAGAAGAAAAAGGATACCAAGCTGGGGCCGGACAGGGCGCTGAGTTCCGTCAGCACGGCGGACAGGAGAGCAAATCGCCGTGCCCCTTGCGGGGTGAACATGGAAAAATGCCTAAATAAACAAAAAGGGATTGTCACGATATGAAAGACTCGTATCAGCATGCACGAAACATGAAGTACTCCAAAAGATCTCACCACACTATCACGCACAAAACCATACACACACACGTAATACTGAAGTCTCTCCTATCTCTGTTCACCAAACCCTCCCCTAAACATCATTTCACCTCTGGTCCGGTTCGCGGAGTTCATCGAGGCGGTTGACCTAGAGGGAGGACCCTAATTAAAATATTTTTAATCAAGGAGGAAATGTACCGCTCTCCAGTGCCCCATCTGCGTGGTCATGAGACGAAACTAGAGATGCATTGATATTTGGTACCTAATGGCTCTGTTATAGTTAGAATCTTTGTGAGATCTCAGAGCCTAGATTTAATGGTAATACTGGGTAGAATCCAATTCTTTAAACGAGGTTACACACTTTTCAATTTTTAAACGTAACTCAATTGTCCCCGCCATAAGAACAGGCGCACGCAATTTGGTTATTCTTGGAGGCGGAGATGGGAATGTGTGAAAGCGGAAAGCAGCTTTAGTACCTTGCTGTGGATTGTAATCACCCGGGTTTGGCTTTTGATCAAGGGTATGGTACGGTTCATAACAAGGAAGGGATCCTTGCCTTAAAAAAGTTCCACATACGAGTACTTGAGCGTACTTCTAAATATACTTACACATTTAGCTAGTACATCCTTCTTCAAAGCTCTTATATTTTCTCTGGCAATAACTTTACCTCCAATCACAGCCTGGACAGCAATCTGTCAATTAAGTAGCTCGATTACGAAGACGTTTTTAGATGAGTTCCATATTTGAATTCAAATGCACAAAAGAGAAAAGTGGTCGAGTAAGTTGAAACTAAATTATCCTGCATTAAAATCACCTGAAAAAGATGTCTCGGCAAAGTTTGGCACAATTTCAGGCAAATTTGCCTCCCTCTGGCTTCCGCTTGACTCTTGTGAGCAATGATTGAAAGTTCTTCAATCAGATTTCCATTGAGTTTAATTCCAACCTACAAAGAGAAATAGGTTTAAAAAAATATTTAAATACTACTTAACACCTTATCTCTCTTCTGTGAGGTGGGCACGCCCTAGGAGGCCAACAGGCTACCTGGGTGGGTCCCTAAGAGAAGATATAGTGTGTAGTGCGTGCTTGTGTGAGGTTTGGGCAGTCTATAAGTAGGAGTTTGATGTTACCTGGGCTTTTGGTTGCATCTGGCGCATGTTGGTGTCTGGGTTGGTATTGTTGCAGTAGGGTGTAGTAGCCAGTGGAGTGTGGCTTAACCTGAGTTGAAATAGGATTACTTTGTGTTCTGTGAAGTTTGTTTTTTTTAAGAGCTCATCTGGCGACTGCCTACTTGGGCATTAGTCGCCGTATTAAAAACTGCCTAATACTAAGCTACTTTAAAACAAGATTTGAAAACACAAAAAAACAAAAACACTAATAAACGAGCAGGAAGCAAGCTCCTGCGTCGGGGGGAGGTCCCCCCGGTGCAGGAACGTGTGACCTATAAAGAAAAAAAAAACTAGTTAAATAAAAGGGAGAAGGCCGGCCTCCCCCCAAAAGTCTAAAAGTCCACGAGTCAATGTGCACGCACTCGTCCCGAGTACAAGGGACAGGCGGTAGCGACCCTGCCCATCCCGGTACCGGGACAGGTAACGTGCGCTAAGATTGCCCAGACTTGGGACATTCAACAAGAATGTGCCGAACGGTCTGGAGGAAACGCAAGTCTTCACAGAAAGGCTCTGCGTCCCGCGAAGGTGCCCAATTCGGAAATGACAGAAAACAACCTGAAGCCTTCGCATTGGGGGTGGTTCCATGGGAACAGTCGCGGCGAAATGGCACGCAACTTTAAGTTCTCTTCGACCGTCTCCAATCTTCTTTGCCAAGCAGCCCGTAGAGCTGCCCGTATTCCTGCCATGTAGTTGGTGTGAGGAAGAGCGAAACGCTGGTCCGGTCGCAGAGTCCTCGCGGACTCTTTGGCGCCCTCATTCCCGGCAATTCCTACATGTCAAGGAACCAAGCAAAAGATAATCTCGACATCTGCCGGGCTCGCCAAAACCGTGGCGTCACGAATATCGCGAACCAGGGCAAGCGGAGATTCGAATGCCCCGAGAGCACTCAGGGCGCTTTGTAGGTCGCTATAGATTTTTTTTTTTATAGAGCCCATCTGGCAACTGCCCACTAGAGCATAAGTTGTCGGAAACACGACAGCCTAGAACTAGGCTACTTTAAAATAAAAATATAAAAACATAACAATGATAAAAATGTGAAAAACTTAACAATTAGGAAGCAATCTCCGGCATCAGGGGGAGGTCCCCCTCGACTTGGGGCAGGAGAGTGCAACCTACAAAGAAAACAATAACATATAAAGGGCAGAAGCCCGGCCTCCCTCCAAAAGTCAACAAGTCTACAAGTCAATGTGCACGAACTCATCCCGAGTGAGTCGCTATAGATCACAATTCGGTCTCCGAACCGGGCACGTCGCGTAATCTCCCGTACCGAGTGGTGTATTGCCACTAGTTCGGCCGCGAAGACAGACGCAGCGCCTGGCGGAGCCCGGCTGACTTCAAACAGAGGAAATACGGCGTGGAAGCCGACCTCCTCTTGGGACTTAGAGCCATCCGTATACACTGGCACGGTTCCAGCGTGACACGAGGTGTGCTCCAAAAAGGTCGAACGCAATACTCCCGGCGCTGTACAAGCTTTGGGAGCAGAGGCGTGGCGACAAATAGCCAAATGTGGTACCGTCCAGGGTGGCGTCCTGGGCAGAACCAGAGGCGCCACCGGCCCGAGAGCTATACCTAGCTCTCGAAGGAGTTTCCTGGCCCTAAACCCAAAGGGCTTAGGGTATGACTGGCGTCTCTCGGCGGCATAGGTACCGTTGAAATCAGCAACGGATGCAGTGAGAGCTGTTGGCGACAGAGGGAGGCGTCGGGCTCGCGCGAACAGGCGAATGATGCACTGTACACGGCGTAGAGCGAGTGGCATCTCCTCATCATCGACTAGTAGGCTCTCAATGGAGGAAGTGCGGAAGGAACCGGTCGCCAGGCGAAGGCCGGTGTAATGGATCGAGTCCACCTTCCGCAATAGACGTTCGGCTGCAGATGCATAAAACTCGCATCCGTAGTCGAGCTTCGAACGAACAAAGTATCGATAAAAAAGTAAGGCAGTAGCCCTATCAGCGCCCCAAACGCTGAACGTTACGGAACGGAGAATATCCATGGCGCGGGTACAAGAGACCCTAAAGCTGCGAATATGAGCCTCCCAGGTGAGGCGTCGGTCAAATACAAGACCAAGGAAACGGTACGATTCAAGCACTTCCAGGCGTACCCCATTAAGAAACAAGTCTGGGTAAAGGTGGAGCCGGGGATGGCGGCAGAAGTGTACCACCTTAGTCTTGGCCAAGGAAAACCGAAATCTGTGCGCTTAGGCATAGCGAGAGACGCAGTTCAATACCTGTTGGAGTAGACGCTCCAGAGTTGGCATCGGGGCCGCGACACAGGAGATCGAATGGTCGTCCACGTAGAGCGTAGCGAGAACATCTTCCGACAGCACCGAGATGATGCCGTTGATGCTCAGGGCAAAGAGTGAGACACTGAGGACACTTCCCTGCGGGACACCCTCTTCCTGCTCCATTGGGCCGGAGAGGGCTCCCCTCACCCGTACGCGGAATCGACGGTCTCGCAAAAATTCAGATATAAAGATTGGGAGGCATCCCCTCGCCCCCATCGTGTGCAGAGTCTCCATGATACCGTATCACCATGCGCTATCATAGGCCTTCTCCAGATCGAAAAACACCGTGGCGTAGTGCTGTCTACGAAGGAAGGCCTCACAGACGGCATTTTCAAGTCGGAGCAGAGTATCCGACGTGGAGTGGAACTTGCCGAAGCCGCACTGTGCAGGAGACGGATGGCCTCCGCTGTCCAGAAAAAAGGCTAATCTAACATTTACCAATTTCTCCATCAACTTGCACACGCAATAGGTTAGAGAGATTGGGCGGAAACCGGTCGGAGTAGAGTGACCTCTTCCCCGTTTGCGAAAGGCGAGCACAGTAGAGATTCGCCAGGAATCTGGGAGGAGACCCTCCAACCAGATCCTGTTGAACAAATCTAAAAAAAAGGCCATGCCTCGCTCACCCAAGTGTCGAAGCATGGCGTACGGGACATCGTCTGCGCACGAAGCAAGAGCGGGGCACAACTCACTCACAGTAAACTTGTCGTTGAAGGGTTCTCCGCCTCTGGAGGTAAAGTCCAGACGGCGGCCTTCCGCGACATCACGACGTGAATTAAATGCTGTCGGAGCAGCATTCCGGCTAGAGAATGCGACAAAGCGGTAGCGGAGGATTCCGCCATGGACGCGGGGTCCAAGATTGCGGTCCCATTCTCCTGGAGAACGGGAGGAGGGTCATGCGAGAACTTGCCCCGAATCCTTTTCACTCGATTCCACACCTCTGCTAGAGGGGTCTTCCCGTTAAGTGAAGACACGTATGCACACCAGGAAGAGCGGCGGGCGTGCTTCGAAATATACTGGAACCTAGCCCTAGCCCGACGAAATTCACCAACAGTGAAATCGTTCGGGCGGCGCTTATATCGCATGTAGGCATAACGCTTCTGTTTGAGGGCCGTCTCTCACTCGGCCGACCACCATGGGAGTGGGCAGCGTGCAAAACGGCCAGACGTTCTAGGAATAGTAGTCAGGCCCGCGGCGATGAGGTTGCCGGAGAAGAACTCAACGGCCTCATCTACCGACCTAAACTCAACTGAGAGAGGATTCAGTCATTTTCTGAAATGCACGCCACCGCGCCCGCGCCAAGCACCACCGAGGTGGGCTCTCAGGCGGCAGCTGCCCTGAAAATGATATATGAATAGGAAAGAAATCTCTACCATGGAGGTCAGCGAGCATCCCCAACTCAAAATAAGGCTGTGCATCCGGAGAGCACAGAAATAGATCAAGGCAGGAAAATGAAGCGGTTCTCGGGCAGTGATGCGTAAACTCATCCACATTTAGGACACCTATCTCAAGCTCTTCGATCAGATCGGCAAGGACTTGTCCTCTGGAATTTATTTAGTGGTCTACCCAGAGAGGATGTCTGCCGTTGAGATCTCCAAGCAAGAGAAAGGGCATCGGCAACCGTGCCAGGGCGCGGCGGAAGTCAGCTGACGGTGGAATGTACGCAGAAATGATATTATACCTCCTATCCAGGTGAAGCTGCACAGCCACTGCCTGAAAGGAGGTATCTAAAGTGAAAAGAAGAACGGAGACATCATGCCGGGTGTAAACCGCGCATCCCGCAGCCCGGCCCCCATCTCTTGGTGGTGGGGTCGCAAAACCCTTATACTCTAGGAGGGCACCAGGGGGCACGCACCTAGCATGGTATCTTGCAGAAAAATAGCTAATGAGGAACGGGACGGGACGAGACGAGCCTTGGCAGCTCCTCCAAGTTGGCCCGGAGTCCACACGGCAATTCAATTAAAGGATAATATGCCCTCCAGGCCTAGCTCGGAGGAGACGCGGGGGACCTCTTCGAACAGAAGACCATCACGGAAATGACCGTACGCTTCCCGGAGGCAGATCCCAGGGCGCTGGTGGCCGGACAATGCGCTGAAGGCGTTGTCGACTTCGAGGACTTAATCGGAGAGGTTGGGCTGGCAATGCGAGTCTTTTCTTCCCTCCGCCTCGAAACCTTAGGTGGGCGTTGCGGCTTCGGAGGCGGAGCCACCCAGCCCACCACTTTCGGGGGGGCAGCTTTAGGAACCCCGGAAGTTGGCCTGGCGACCAACTTCAGGGGTGTTGCCTCCTGTGAGTCTAACGACTCGGTGGAGGCGCGTGGCCGTTTTGCCTTACGGGAAACGGTCACGCTGGGGGAAGGGAGGGAAGGCCTGGTTTTAGCTGGGGCTGGGTGCAAACCCTTTGTGCCGCCAGCTTTACCAGGGGAGCGCCCGGGTTGAGTAGAACCCGCAGAAAGGCTCCGAATGGGCGCGGAAACAACCGTGCTCGTTGGCCTGGATGGGCCAGGAGCAGAGGGTGCCTTTCTAACTATCGAGGTATATGAGGTCCCAGGCAGAGCCGGGCGCGCCAGGACCAAGTCCTTAGCCTCGTGGAATGATTCGATCCTGGGCCTGAACAGCCAGGATTTCTTTCTCGAGGAGATATGCACCACATTGCTTCGAAGAAGAGGGGTGCGGCTCTCCGCAATTGACACACTTGGCCACACATGATTTAGACTTAATCGTGTGCGGCCTTGGAGCAATTTACACAGACTTCGGGTGACCCCGACTTTGCACGTCTACATGAGCGATTCGTATGGCCGAAGCGGTGGCAGTAATAGCACCGCCGCGGCAGTGGCACGAATGCCTTCACGCGGTAGCGGTACCAACCGGCACGCACTGACTCAGGGAGCTTGTCACAGTCGAACGTGACGAAGAGTGTAGGGGTGGGTCTCGAGGCCCCTCCCTGTTTTCTCATCACACATTCGACCTTGACCGCCCCATGGTCGGCCAGCTCGAAGGTGATGTCCTCAATGGAGTAGCCAACGAGTTCCCTCGCATAAACTACTACTTTCACAAAGTTCATGGTAGAGTGCGGCGTCCGAAGAGCACTTATCTTGGCCGCCTCAGCGGGATTCGCCGCATTCGCCAGAAAGCTCCCGTCCGAGAAACGGCTCACCAAGGCTCTCTACCAATTGCACTAGCTAATCCTCTCCTTTGATGGATCATGTTACCCTTGGCCAACATGTTACCATCAGTGGATCGAATAACGAGGAAGCGTTTGAAGCCAGCGGGCTCGAAAACGCCAGGTAACCTCTGAATCAGGGGCCCCGATGTCATCGAGGCTCCGCCCTGTGCACTTTTGGTCTTAGTCAGGGGCTCCGCAACCGGGGGGGGCAGAGGGGCCGGATGTGCCGATCTTGGCTTGGTCGCTTGCCAAAGTGGCAGCAGACCCATCCGTCCCCAATAGCCCCCGCGGATGGAGAGGAGCCCACGTGTTTACACCTTTAGAGAGGAAGAAACTACCCCAAAAAATAAAAAATAAATGTCTAATTAAAATTTGACCTTACGAGTCTTTTTTGTCTTTTTCTTTTTTGGAGAGGAGGGCGGGGAATGAACCCGCTTCTCACCTCCGCCGGAAGGAGCCCCCAGGCCAGATGGACCGGCCTCAGCCAGGTCCTTCTCCGAAATGGAAAGGTCCTGGTAGTCGTGGGGGCACCGGTCGGAGGAGATCCCTCCCCTCCTTGTACTGCTTCGGAAACCCTAGCCGTTTGAGGAGGACCTTGCATAGGGGCGGATTCGGGTTCGGTGCTTGGAACCAAGCCCGGATTCCCCCCCATGGAAGGCCCTACCGACTGAGGCTGGGTTTCCTCAAGGACCATGTCTATCTCAGGAGGGGCCTCCAGTTGTCCATCCCTTTCCCAAGACATCGCAGGTCCCGTTGGCAGTATCGTCACTAGTCTTGTGTGGGGAGGCACAGGCCTTGGCCCCGGCAAGGTTCAATATTCTTGCCAGCAGGTCTTTTGAGGGAAGCGACCGAAGGGGCCTGGCTTCCCTCTCCCCCCTAAGGGGGTTTGCCCTACCGAGCCACATCGATGTGGAGCGGCTGGCTAAGGGCTGCCTGCTGGCTTTCTTGGCAGTCCCCTTGGAAAGAACAGAGGGGACTGCCGCTGGAAGAAGGGGGGTGCCCGAAAGCACCTCCAGAGAAGGGGGTGAGGGGGAGTCCCCTACACCCGTAAGTGAAGGAGAGCAGTAAGCCTCCTCTCCGGTTAGAGAGATATGGAAGATCCCCTGCGCAAGCACAAGGGGGCGGACCTCCATTTTTTCGGTGGAGCTGCCCGAGGGCGGCTCCGTTGGTGACACAGGGAGAATTGAGGGGAGATTTTTATATTTCTCATCATTGGGCATGGTGACCCTATTTGTTTCACGGGATGCAATCGCTCATCACCTCTCGCAGTTGCCCGCACTGCAAGAGGTGCTTACAGGCCTGGAAGGGCCAGGCGCCGCCATTTGAGACCACCCCTTCCGCCTGGTAGCCTGGCAGTCCATTGGCATGGCGGCTCCACCTTAGACGCGGTGCAAAACTGAGTGTGAAGAAGAAATGAAAAGGGATGTGAGTAAGGTATGGGTGGGGATTAAGCAGGTTGTTAAAAAAAAACATTCCGAACCGGAGCTCAGGGGTTAGGGAACGTTGTCCCCTTCCCCCTCAGCCCCGATCCGGGACGGTTAGCTTGAGAAGAAGGTCAGCATCTACCCTGTGAAATTAGAGGCTGACCATTGAAAGTTGTGGGAGAGGTTGTATGAAAAGCGACGAAGTAGGGGAGAAACACAGGCTATCCGAAGGAAGGAAGAGATACTAAGCTGGGGCCGGACGGAGCGCTGGATCCCGTCAGCACGACGGCCAGGATGGCAAATCGCCGCGCCCCTTACGGGGACTTCAAAAGGGATAAAAACAACAGGGTAATACCATTGACCCTACCTTAACAAGATCGGACGAGACGTAACCGGCGTGTTCATAGTCAAATGTGGCGTAGCCAGACGTAGTTGACTTCAGGATGTCAAAGAAGTCGACGACAATTTCATTGAGTGGGAAGTGATAGACCAGGATGAATCTCTGATTATCCAGCTCCTTCATATCCAATTGTTGGCCCCTTCGGCCCTCGCAGAGAGACATGATAGAGGCAATATAGACTCCTGTTATAAAATAACCAAACTGATGATATTTAAATACTATCAATAATCATCATCATTAAGACCTAGAATGGGGGGAAGCCAACAAGGAGGAGTGTAAGTAATAAGAGTGCTGAAGTCATTCTAAAACTGTATCTGGCGCTAGTTAGGCCTCATCTAGACTATACAGTACAATTTTGGTCACCATATTATAGGAAGGATATTGATTTGCTTGAGTCTGTGCAGAGAAGGATGACAAAGATGATTGATGGGCTAAGGAACTTACCTTATGGTGAAAGGCTCAGAAAACTAAATCTACATACATTGGAAAGGAGAAGAGTAAGAGGGGAATTGATTGAAGGGGATCTGGGTAAGGTTCTTATACTTAGTGAACATGACAGGACACGTAGCAATGGGTTTAAGCTTGATAAGTATAGGTTTAGGAAGGAGATTGGGAGGAATTGGTTTACAAATCGTGTGGTAGATGAATGGAATAGGCTCACTAGAAATGTGATAGAAGCCTCCTCTCTGGGTAGTTTTAAGAATAGATTAGATAAATATATGGATGAAGCTGCTAGATGGGACTGACTTTTTTATGTACATATGTATATATTTTTCTGAGGAGTGGTGAGATTATATTTTGCGGTTGCATGAATGGACATAATCCTCTGGATGCATTTTATGTATATTGTAGATTAGATCTGACGAACTCCTGTAAAGGGTGACAATGTTGATGACTTTTCTCTGGTAAGAAATCTTTTGTGTGTTGACTGGAACAGGAGCTGCCAAATGTAGGCCATGAATGGTCTTTTGCAGTCTCCTTCTTTTCTTATATTATGTTCTTTTCTTAAGTTAATGGAAAATGCTAATTAACAAAAAAATTTCAACTGCCTTCCCACAAGATTGGTTGGTGGGCATCAAACCCACTAGCATCCTTTTTTTTAGGATCCCATCTGGCGACTGCCTACTTGGGGCATTAGTCGCCGTACTTCAGCAAAGCTTACTACTAGACTATATTAAAAAACAAATAATATATAAATAACAAATAATAGCGATAAAACAAAAAGAAAAACAAAAAGAAAAAGCAAAAAGGCATCAATGAACCAGGCTCCGGTGTCGGGGCTAGGCCCGCCTCCCCCCGGCGCAGGAACATGCGACCTACAACAGTCAAATAAAGTGGAGGAGTCAGCCTCGTCCAAAAAGTCGCATAGTCCACAAGTCAGTGTGCACGAACCAGACCCGAGTACAAGGGACAAACGGTAGCGAGCCCGCTCGTCCCGGTACCGGGACAGGTAACGTGCGTGGAGATCTCCAGACCGGGACATTCAACAAGAATGTGCCGAGTAGTCTTGGGGACAAAGCAGTCGTCACAGTAAGGCGCAGACAGGCGCTCCATCAAATGGCGGTGCATCCAATAGAGAGACGAGAGAAAGCAACCTGAAGACGTCGCGGCATTGGGAGGTAGGTCCATGGGAACAGTCGCGGCGCAATAGCATGTAACTTTAAGTTACCCTCGACCGTCCCTCATCTTCCTTCCCAAGCAGCCAGGAGAGCTCCCCGTATTCCTGCCATGTAATCAGTGTGAGGAAGAGCGAAACGCTTGTCTGGTCGCCCAGTCCTCGCGGACTCTTTGGCGCCCACATTGCCCGCAATTGCTACATGTCCAGGAACCCGGCAGAAGAAAATCTCGAGGCCCTTCCATTTTCTCATCACACGCTCGACCTAGACCGTCCGTCCACCTCCCGCGGAGGGGAAGGATCCCCGAGTCTGTTTTGTTTTACTATTTCTTTTCTTTTCAGGAGAAGAGGACGGTGAATGAAACCGCTTCTCCGTCTGCCGGCAGGTGCCCCTAGGCCAGATGGACCGGCCTCAGTAAGAAACTTCTCTGAAATGGAGAAGATCTTGACTTTCACAGGGGCACCAGCCGGGAAAGGAGATCCCTCCTCTCCTTGTAAGTCCTCGGAGGACCTTGCACAGGGGCGCACTGGAGTTCAGTGCTTGGAACCGAGCCGAGGTTCGACCCCATGGAAGACCCTACCATCTGAGGCTGGGTCACCTCAGGGACCAAGTCCATTTCAGGGGGAGCCTCCATGTGGCCATCCCCTCCTAAGACATCCTGGATCCCCCTCGTGGTACCTTTTGTCTCGTTGTCCGCCGGCTAAACGGCATCCGTCGGGTAAGAGAGGGGGGCACAGACGGACGGGCCCTGCCATCCCTTACCCCCCTATCGAGGCGCTCCCACCGGGAGCGGTTAATTTTGAGCCGCCTGTGAAAGAAAAGGAGGGACTGCCGCTGGAAAGAGGGAGGCACTCATGGTCGCCTCCAGGGAAGTGGGTGAGGGGAAGTTCTCTATATCCATAGGCCTAGGAGAGGAATAAGCCTCATCTCGGTAGAAGAAATTTAGAGGGTCCCCTAAGAGAGCACAATGGGGGAGGACCTCCATTTTTTCAAGGGAACTGCCCGATGGCGGCTCTGGTGATGGTATAGGGGAAGTATTAGATTGAGAATGTTCATATATGGGCATGGGGACCCTATTATTATCACTGGAAGCAAACCCTCATCACCCCACGCAGTAGCCCGCTCTGCGAAGGGTGAATACAGGACCGGCAGAACCAGCTGCTGCCATTTGAGGCCACTCCTCCCGCCTAGTAGCCTGGTAGCCCATCGGCATGACGGCTCCACCTTAGGCACGGCATAAAATTGAGAGATTGAAAGGAGAAAGAAAGGATATGTGAGGAATGTGATGGTGGGGATGAAGCAGGTTGTTAAAAACCCACCACCCCAAACCGAGGGTCAGGGGTGAGGGAACGTTGTCCCCTCCCCGCTCAGCCCCGATCCCGGATAGTTGAGTGAAAGGAAGCTGGTCGGCGTCTACCCTGTGAAATTAGAGGCCGATCAGAGAAAATTGTGGGAGAAGTTGTAAGGAAAGTGAGGAAGCCTTGTAAGAAGACAGGCTGTCAGAAAGAAGAGGCTAACCTGGGGCTGGGCGGGGCGCTGAGTCCCGTCATCATGGCGGCCAGAAAGGCATATCGCCGTGCCCCTTACGGGGCCCACTAGCAGCATGACTTGGGGTCGGGGACAGCACACAGGTAATTACCGCCATTGTTCACAGGAGCAAAACTTTTCGGTGTGCGACTTCCCAAGCCAGCCTCCCCATATCAGGGCTTAGTCTCCTTACACGACAGGCGCCGGAAGACGGTATGAGTATTCTTTCTGCTCCACATCGCAAATTGGAAACAAGTCAAATTTATCGATTTTTAATTCAGAAATTTCAAATCGAATCAATAAAAAAATAATAATAATTTAGCGACGATTTGGGCACTGACCCCCATTCATTTAAGATTCTTTTTATTTTTCAGAGGGGTCGTTACTGATCAACGTTGGATCCGAACCACGGATATCTACAGGGTATTGGGTCGCGGTATTGGGTTCGATCTCGGCATGAGTGGACACAAACGTCAGCACACGGAGAGATCTGACTACCAAAGGGTGGACGCGGTGCTTATACCCCTACTAGGTGTGTGTGGGTGGGTGAGGGAAGGTGTCTTAAACTTCTTAACACACACATGGCCAATTCCAACATTGTTTTCTTTCTTCTTCCAAATTCACAGCACAACACACACACACACTCTGTTCCAAGGAATGATGCCGATGGGTATCTACATATATCCACATACCTCCGACGCAGAACATGTCCCCCTGCCCCGGGGCGAAGAAGGTTCCTACCCGTACGTTGTTTGGGGTCAAAACCTACTTCCCGGCGGCCCTTCCCAAAGAGGACCAGCCCCTGGATCCCTCTGGCTCACCAGCGATTGTTTTACTGAATTTTGTGTCTATTTCATTATCCGGTCGGAATCTGCGATGACCAAGGAAGGAAGGCGTCGATACGAATCGGAACTCGATCCGACGGCTTACCATATACAGCTGATGGGGCTTAACTTAACTACAATGAGAAGGGGGAGGGGAGGATCCCCACTCAAAATTTAGAGTGAAAACCAACGAAAGGAAAGTTTGAAAGATTTGTAAAGACTCAAGAGAGAGGAAGTGAAAATTTGTGGAAGACATATACCCGCAAATCTTCTAGAAGGCATTGGGGCACGGAGAGCACACAATCCTCGAGGTCTCAGTTTCAACATGGTTGCTCATGATACACTAGACATTCAGTTGCAGGTGCGGAAAAGGATATTTTTAAAGCGTCCATCTGGCGACTGCCTACAAGAACATAAGTTGGTGTAATTGGTCCGTGGGAACAGTCAGAGACCTATGGCCGACTCCCATCTTCTTTGCCAGGCAGTCCAGAGGGCTGCCCTGATTCATGCCATGAAGTTGGCGTGAGGAGGGGCGAACCACTGTTTTTGTCGTTCAGGCCTCGCGGACTCTTTGACGCCGTGGTCAGCACGCTCACTCCCCACATTTTCCACATATCCAGGAACTCAGTCCAAGATAATCTAAATCGTTAAAGATCACAAACCGGTCTCCAAACCGGGCACAAAACGATATTTACCGTACCGAGCGGTGTATTGCAACCAACTCTGCTGTGAAGACAGACGCAGCACCCAGTAGAGCCCCGCTGACTTCAAACAGAGGTGATACGGAGTGGAAACAGACCCCTCGTGGGACTTGGAGCCATCCGTATACACTGGCCCGGATCCAGCGTGACACGAAGTGTGCTTCAAAAAGGCCGAACGCAATACTTCCGACGCTGTGGAACCTTTGGGAGCAGACGCGTGGCGAAAAATGGTCAGAGATGATAACCTCCAGGGTGGCGTCTTGGCCAAAGCTAGAGGCGCCACAGCCCAAGAGCTACAACAAGCTCTCGAACGATTTTCCTAGCCATAAACTTAAAGGGCTTAGGGTATGACTGGCGTCTCTAGGTGGCCAGGGGACCGTCGAGATCGGCTGCAAATGAAGTGAGAGCTGTTGGCGACTAAGGAAGGGCCCAGGCTCGTAGGTACAAGTGCATAGAGCACTGTGTACAGCTGCGAGCGAATGGCAAACTCCTGCATGGCGTCCTGGGCAGAACTAGGCGCGCCACCGGCCTGAGAGCTATAATGAGCCCTCGAAGGAATTTCATAGCCCTAAACTCAAATTGCTTAGGGCATGACTGGCGTTTCTCGACGGCATAGACACCGTCGAAATCAGCTGCGATGTAGTGAGAGCTGTTGGCGACTGCTTCATGCGTACAGGGAAATAATGCACTGTGCATAGTGACTAGCGAGTGGCATCTCCCAGCATCAACTTGTAGGCTCTCAATGGGGGAAGTGCGGAAGGCACCGGTCGCCAGGCGAAGGCCGGTGTGGTGGATCGAGTCCACCTTCCACAATTTACGCTCAGCTGCGAATGCATAAAACTCGCATCCGTAGTCGAGTTTCGAACGAACAAAGGATCGATAAAAAAGTAAGGCGTAGCCCTATCAGTGTCCCAGGTGCTATACGTCACGGAGCGAAGAATATCCATGGCGCGGGTACAAGAGACCCTAAGGTTGCCAATATGAGCCTCCCAAGTGAGGCGTCGGTCGAAGACAAGACCAATAGAAAAGGTGCAAACCAGCATTTCCAAGCGAATCCCGTTGATGAACAAGTAACAAGGAAAGAAAGTACCCTAGAAAACCTTACGGTCCATTCAATGAGGGTACCTTTGGACTAACAGTCGTGCGGGCACATCTCTGCTCAAATGCTTTATGTCCTTAAACGGCCACTTTTCAAGACCCTGTCTAGTCTTGACTTGAACTGGTCAACAGATTCACTGTTGACAACTTCCACTGGAAGTGCGTTCCAACTACCGCAGATACCGTACGTGAAAAATTTTCCACACAGATCGCGGTTGTAACGCTTCAGTTCAAGTTTAAAGCCGTGATTTCTTGTTCTGCTCTCAGCAAGTGTGAAAATATATCTGTAGTCAACATTGTCGAACCCTCGAAGTATTTTGAAAACTTCGATGAGCTGACCAGGCAATCTACGGGTTTCCAACGAGAACAGATCTAATTCCCTTAATCTATCTTCATAACTTTTATGTCGGATAGAGGGAATCAGTTTGGTTGCCCTAGCTTGTACGCGTTCCAACCTTGCGATATCCTTTCGAAACGAAGGACTCCAAAATTGTACGGCATACTCCAGGTGCGGCCGAACCAGGGAGTTGTACAGACAAAGTACTATCTCCTGGTTCCGATATCCAAACTGGCGCTTTATGTAGCCTAGCATCCTTTGGGCCTTTTTCTCCGCCTCAATGCATGTTTCGAGAACTTGAGGTCACCAGTGATCGTTACACCCAAGTCCTTCTCAGTGTCGGTGGATTCAATAGTAGTGCCCTTAAGGATATACTGAGATTGGGGGTTTCTGTGGCCGATATGCATCACTTTGCCTTTGTTCACGTTAAAAGGCATTTGCCACGTGTCCGACCACTCCCCAATCTTCCAAAGATCTTCTTGCAGGCGGGCAGTATCTCCATCCTTTGCAACGTTCATATCAAGCTTGGTAACGTCGGCAAATTTGGAAATCTTGGCAACCATGTCACCGTCCATGTCGTTCACGTAGATGATGAATAGTAGTGGTCCCAGGTAGGGTGGAGCAGTGGATGACGGCAAAATTGTACCACCTTAGTTTTGGTCAATGAAAACCGAAACCTGTACTCTTCGGCATAGCGCGAGGCGGTAAAGGCCTGTTGGAGTTGACCCTCCAGAGTTGGCATCTAGGCCGCACCAAAAGAGAACGAATGATCGTCCACGTAGAGTGAGCCTAACGAGAAATCTTCCGGCAGAACAGAGGTGATGCCGTTGATGCTCAGTGCAAAGAGTATAACACTGAGGACACTTCGCTGCAGGACGCCCTCTTCCTGCTCCATTGGGCGGGAAAGGGCTGCCCGCACCCATACGCGGAATCGACGATCTCGCAAACATTCAGATATAAACTTTGGGAGGCGTCCCCTCGCCCCCATCGTGTGGAGAGTCTCCATGATACCGTATCACCAGGATGTATCACAGGCCTTCGACAGATCGAAGAACACCGTGGTGTAGTGCAGGCTACGAAGGAAGGTCTCGCAAATAGTATTTTCCATTCAGAGTATATCATCCGAGGTGGAGTAGAACTTGCGGAGCAGCACGGTGCATAAGACAGGCGGCCTCCGCTGTCCAGGAAAAAAGCCATTTTAACAATTACCAATTTCTAAACAACAATTACACACTTAGCAGGTAAGAGAAATTGGTCGGACACCGGCCGGGGTAGAGTGATCTGGCCCAGGTTTGCGAAAAGCGAGAACAGTAGCCATTCGGCAGGAGTCTGGGAGGATACGCTTTGTCCAGATACTGTTGAACAAATCTAAGAGAAAGGCCATGCCTCGCTCACCCAGGTGTCGAAGCATGGCGTACGGGACATCGTCCGGACCATGGGCGGTGTCCGCGCACGAAGCAAGAGCGGAACGCAACTCATTCCTTTTGACTCGTTTCCGCACCTTTGCAAGAGGGTTCTTCCCTTTAAGTGAAGAAACATAAGCCCACCAAAAAGAGCGGCGGGCGTGCTTAGAAACATACCTAATCCTAGCACTAACTCTGTTTTCTCATCACACTTTAGACCTTGACCGCCCCGTGGGTGCTCTAAGGTGAATTCTTCTAAGGAGCTGTCGACGAGTTTCCTTACATAAACCACTCCTTTCACGAAGTTCATGGTAGAGTGCGGTGTCACACTCACCAGTGTCGCAATGGGTGTAGGAAGGGCACTAATCATGGCCGCATCGGAGAGATCCGACGGATTCGCCAGAGAAACGCGTTACTTTCGGCTCTACCAATCAGGCTAGATGATGCTCTCCTCTGATGAATCATGTTGCCTTTAGCCAACATGTCGCCATCTGTGGACCGAATTAACCAGAAAACGTTTGAAGCCAATGGGCTCAAAAATGCCAGGTAGTCTCTTAATGAGGGTCCCGACGTAATCGATGCTCCTCCGCTCAGCGCACTTGCGACTTTGGTCCTGGTCTGTTCCCCTCCCTTGCACCTCAAAGGGGGTTGGGCCTATCGAGCCGCTCCTACCTGGAGCTGTTGATTCTGGGAGGCCTGCTTTCTTTTGCCAGTCCCCCTGTGAAAGGAAAGGGGGGGACCACCGCTGGTGAAGAGATAGAGCCGTCCATGGGCGACTCCGACTCCAAAGAGGGAGGTGGGGGGAAAGCCACTTCACCCATAGGCATAGTAGAGGAGTAAACATGCTTTCCGCTAGAAGTAGGATGGAAGGGTCGGTGAGAAAGCACAGGTGGCGCCACCTTTTCTGAGGTGGAGCTGCCCAAGGGAGACTCCAAACAAGACAAAGGGGAAGCTCCTTTGCCGCATATAAATGATGAGGGGGACCCCCTCCACCTGTTGAAAGGTGTCTCGATTTTCCCCTTCCTCCCTGGCACCTAGGGAAGGCGAAACCACACACGGAGGCGGATCTCCATACGCCTTTGGTTGCCCACTATTTTCACTTGTAACCATGGCTAAATAAAAAGAGGGAAAAATGCATGCACAGTAGATACTAGGACCTTACAATGCCCTTGGAAGTTGAGAAAAGTCTCAATAGGACCAGAAAATTCCACAATGTGAGCTTTGATAACCTTGCCCGCCATTCAAGCGAAGTTGCCCTCGAGCTTTGACCATAGAGGATGGTGCTGACGTAGCCACCTTATATGTGTACTCGAGGAAGGGGAGCAGAGTTGACGGCCCAGCGCACTGCAGCAGGGTTGGCAAAAAATCCCAAATTTTGAAAAAGCCCAATAAAACCGGAGTTTTATTCTGGGGGGGTTTTTTTTTCAAATCTTGGGTTTTTTCAAAAAACAAATGCTACAAGCATTAGAATACATAGAAAAAGAATAGCCATCTCTATTTTTATATAATATTAATAATTACTTAGTTTAATAATTATATTAAGGTAAGAACAGATCACTGATCGATAATTGTGGGTACCCATGATAACCATAACCTGTAGAAGGAGAGATGAATTATTATGAGTCATTATCAGAGAAATAACCTTAATTTGATACATATTTGTTGAAATTATAAACAAATATGAATTTTGAATAAAATAATGATAAGTAGCATTCATTTCTTGAAAAAAAAGAAGTAATTTTGAAAAAGAACCCAAAGCAGGGTTTTTTTTTTAAATTTCACTTGAAAAAAACCAAAAAAAAAAACCGGGGCTTTTAGGGCTAATACTTGCCTCAGCCGGGGGGCTTTCGGCCCTTCCGGTATACACTGCGACTCGACTAAGGAAGTATGAGGACGAAAGTGCGCCGAGCAGCCAGAACCTCTGTATATAAAAGAGCGAGTGTGGGAGGGGTGAGGTGGGCACGTAATAAAGAGAAGTAGAGATAGGCGGGTCCACTAACGAGGAGGGTGGTTGAGCACCTACTATTATCATACCCCGGCGCTATGTGATCCCGGGATGGGGTGCAGGCCACCCAGGCACGTCTAAGGAACCGAACTCTGTCCAGGTGAGACCAGTTGCTCCTGCTACTAAGTGCGGGTAAATTAAAGGTTGAGGGGATAATCGTATAGCGTACGAGAAGTGCAGGCGAGCGGCTTAACAGCTTTGTTGACTCAGGATGGCCGAGTGGATTCGCCGCTGGCTAACAGTGGTCCAGCGACGCGGGAAGCTGTTCGCAACTCGCCTACGCTATTATTTTTTCTTTGCCCCCTTTCCTACTCTCCTCTATCTACAATCGTAAAAGAATCTATGAAAAAATAAATAAATAAAGTAGCGCTGGTAGAAAGCGAAGGAGGAAACGCACCAACAACTTTCTCAAACCCCATCAGAGAGATCAAGTCAACCCAGTGAGAGGGCCTCCCTAACTTGCACTCCGGCTGGCTGGGAAGATGTGCAGCTCATGCAGGTACCAAGTGCAACAACAGGCCACACTGGGTACCCCCCCCTCCCTGGCGCTGAGGGCTACAACAACAAATTTTGAACTCCCTTGTGGTTCTTGCAGACATTAATACATAGGAAGGCAGTCAGGTTAAACCCTACCTGGCGTGATGATGGTCCCTCTGACAATGGGTTCGAAAGTTTCAATAAGGTGGGTATTTTCGGGCCATTGAGCGGGATTGCTTACAATTATTTCCTCAGCTTCATTTGACTTTCCTTGGCTTCTTTTCGAGGTATCGGGCGGCTTTGATTTTCGAATCTGCCAAATAATTTGTGATTAATCATGTTGTTTTGTACAATGATTCGCATCCTCTGTTGGCATAGGTCAGTGGGGACCTATTAGTTTAAGCAATTTAAAAAACAAGAACATATGGTATCCAGCGCAAAGTCTCGCCAAACCAGTAGATACGCGCCACAATGCTTTGATGAAGCAATGTGTGCTGTCCGCAATGTACACACGTGACCGTACATGAGGACATTGAATACGGTTTTAGATCAATTCCAGCGGACTTCGGATAGACCCGACTATGCAAGCGTACATGTACAGTTTTTCTGGGAGTAGCACTTTCGCGGCAGTGGTACGAATGAGTTGACGAGGCAGCGATACTAACCGGCACGCAACGACTTAGGAAGACTGTCACGATCCTACCTGACGAAGTTTGGTTTTTAGAGGCCATCTGGTGACCGCTGACTATGGCAAAAGTCACCGTATTCATCTTACAGCCTAATGCTATGCTAGATTAAAGAAACAATATGCAAAAGAGAGCAAATAAGCACAAACAAAATCAAAATAAAAGCAAAAAAGAAGCAGGCTCTGGCGTCGGGGCGAGGACCCCTTCCCCCGACGCAGGATCATCCGACCAACACTAAAGAGTTAAATAAAATGGAAGAGACCAGCCTCCTCCAAAGTCAGTCCACAAGTCTGTGTGCATGAACTCGTCCGAGTACAATGGACAAACGGTAGCGACTCCGCTCGTCCCGGTACCGAGACAGATAACGAGCGCGAAGATCCTCCAGACTCAAGACACTCAACAAAACAGCCGAAAAGTCTGGGGGAGAACGCAATCGTCGCAATAAAGTGCAGGGAAGCACTCTATTAAATGGCAGTGCGTCCCACGAGTGTGCCCAATTCGAAGACACCAGACAGAAAGCGACCTGAACCCTTCGCGGAATAAAGACGAATGGGGGAGTTGGATTTGATCAGCGTCTTTGTCATATAAGCGATGAGCGCTTAATGATACAGGTTCAAATCCAACTTATTTATTTATTTTCATATAACAATTAAAATAGTTTGTCCTATCTTTCCATTCTCTACGTCTCCCATTTTTCCTCTTAAGCTTTGATTGGTTCACATGATATTCTCCTAAGTGTTTTTCCAGGTTGTGTCACCAATTTTCATTTCCTTGGGCCTTTAAATATATATATATATATATATATATATATATATATATATATATATATATATGCAAAAGAGGGAACAAATTACTTATGGTAGTTAAATGAATTAAATGAAGATTAACGAGGTAATCTGGATAGGGGAGGAAGACAATGGCGCGTCTTCAAGAAGATATTTCAGGGAGTCCTGACTAGGAGGACTCGAAGATAAGGCTGGATTACTTTGTGATGAAGAATAAATTTTCTCTGCTCCAGAGAGAGGTAATCTCAACTCAAGACGATTCTGCTGATCGGCAGGGAGTCTTAGTCTCGAAAGAACGGGAATCTTGAAGGGGTGGTGAAGATGAGAGGGCCGCACAACTTTACGGGAAGAAGACGGCTCGATAGCTTTCCTCTGAACAGGGGCTAAAGCTTAACGAAGGTAGATCTGCTGACGAGATCTTAGACGACAAGGTACGGGGGGGTCACGGGAAACAGACTGCAGTCTGGACGGAGTGGATGGCGGGCTTTCAATCTCCTCGAGAGATGGTGAGCCTCGGGTTAAATACACGGCGGGCTGCTTTGATAGACGCCTCAGTGCCTTGCAATCCCCAAGGGATCATTGGCGCCAGTCTAAGCAAACACGATTCATGATAACGCATCGTTCCAGACGATCAAACTTGCCTCGCGATATGGGAGTAGGGTTAATATGGCCGCGCACGGCGTTATCGCAGGGGAGGGGGAACGATCGGCGTCTGAAAACAAATACAGCTGGGACGGGTGATTAAGCGAGTAACGGATTCTTACTCGACTTTCTAAAATCCTCACGGTGGCTCACGTGGTCTTGAAAGAATAGAGGGGTATCGTCAAGGGGCTTCCTCTCACGGTGGTCCTTCGCGGGCATTCCCTCACAATAACCATACAGAGCACCCTCATGTAGTTAGCCCCATAGTCATATTTTTTATAGCATTCAAATCCTGCAACATATCCTTTCTTAATATAAGAAAATTAATCCTACTCTTAAATTTCCCCTTATTAGCCCAAATATGGCTATTTACAAGGTGCGGTGGGTCATTTGGTTCCTAACTTCAGAATAAAATAAAATAACACCGAGGTTCATTTATACAGATATATTTACCAAAATTGTATATCAAAGACTTGAAGGATTGCTGTACTATTCATTTTATTCAGTGAAATCCGCTGACGGCCTCAACCAGGACCTCCATGCAACGTCAGAACCTGTTGTAAGCCTTATCGACGTTACCGCTGTATAACTGGTTCAAAACTGTGGTGATCCTGGAGGTAAGCTACACGTTGAATGTGCACGGGGACTAGTTGCTCTTTCTCTCAACCACGATCCACACATAAAAGTCCAGGGGATTGTAGTCTGGGGAGTTGGGAGATCAGATGTTCGGAGTGATGTGGTAAAAAAAAATGTCTGACAGCCAAGACTGGGTCCTCCTGCTTGTGTGGCAGGGTGTAGAATCCTGCTGCCACGCGTACAGCCTTCCAGCGGCAACCTGATGGATCCAAGCTAACACCTACTCCTGGTTCTGGCAGAAATTCTTCTCGTCTTTGAGGAGCCACGCGTGGGGCCAGGGTCAAGGGGATGCTTTAGTTTATGCAGTAGCTTGGCAACGCGTTCCTTCCGCTTCTTCTTCTTCTTCTGCGACAGAAAATGAACCTTCCTCATCTTGTATGAGTAGTAGCAACTGTCCTCATGTACTACTAACTGCCTGATGAGAGAGTGACAAGCGCATGTTCCTCCTGGCTATGGACTTCATTGACTTGTTGGGATCGTTTTCAATGATGGTCTGGATCTCCGCAACGAATTCGGGGGTTCTTTACAGATTAGAACGCTTAGAGTGAGGTTTCCGAGCCTCCGTACCACAGCCTCACTCATCCAACCTTTTCATGATCATTTGCACCATCTTCAGATTGACATACAAGCACTCTGAAATCTTGATATTGGAGCTACCAGCCTTATTACCAAGCAGCACAGCTTGCCTTTTCCAAATATTAGGTATTATTCTTTCACAGATGATTCACAGCTGAGTTTACTATGATAGGAAGAGAGAACCGACGCCAGGAAACATGCACGGAATTAAGTTTTGTCAACGGCGACAAATTTCCCACCGCACCTTGTATATAGATTGTACATTCTTACACTGAAAGAACACGTTTCCCACACCCAAACTTCTTGCAGCACAGAAACCAACCACCCTCTCTCCAGGTCTACCCCAAAACTCTAGTTATCTCACCTCTCCCCTATTCTTTCATTCATATCTCCTACAACCATCAACTAATACACATTCCCACTTACATCGATCACTCATGCCAAGTCATTCCAGAACTTTTCTTTCTCGGCTTCACTTCTATTATTACAGACTCCAAACACTAAAACTATGCAGTTTTATCGAGCTCAATATGCAAGCCTATGTTTTTTAAATACTAGCTATCTGTAGGGAAAGAGAAAAAGATTGAAAAGTGTCATTCCCAAGTGGGTATCAAATGACCACCTTAGCTGGGTGTAATACTGGAGTGGAACAATCCCACTTGGATGTATCCTGCGTGGTTAAGCTGCAATTGAACTTCCAGTTCCTAGCTGTTACAAGGCTCGCTGGTGCAGAGAGGTGCTAAAAGATTCTCCCAAACATGCAACAGCACCCCCCCCCCACTCCAACCGGTCTCTCAAGACACCCTCACATAAGGTAGGGCCTCACTTAATTGTGGTAACCTCGACGAGGCCTACCTGCAAAGGCTGAAGGATCCAAGGTTTTCTCCCTTGAATCTCCCCAGCTGTCAGAGGGAGCAGAGATGCCCTCTGCAGCCAGGAAGAGCTATAAACTACCATGCAGTTTCACCCTTGCAAATCTAAACTTTACCTATATAACTCTCGAGCTTTATATATTCACATCCAGCAATACATGCCACTCCACTCAAAAGCACTGCCGTACCCTTTTTTACGCGTACTACCGTGATTCTCACCTGAACGGTCTCCATTGACACCATTCAACACAACTTTCATTCCATTCTATGCTTATCACTCACATAGCGTAGCGAAGTACCTGAAAATTTAAGGTTCATTTGCTACTTCTCCACTCTTTCCCTCATCACATTCTACACAGCCATTCAATCCACACGATACAGATTAACCGGCATAATTGGGCAGTCTGTGATAGCTACGCCCATTATACACACAAGAAGAAGCCTTTAAATTTAAACCTGGAATATGTAACGAATTTCTACCTTATATGTGACAGAGGGAGTTGTGACGACCACTGGCATGCCATACTCGTGCTCGAGTCTCTCGTTAAACACTTCCATGTGAAGAAGCCCGAGAAATCCAACTCTCCAACCTTGCCCAAAAGCTTCACTTTAATAAAAAAAAAAAGAGCCACGAGTGGCAATGTTAATATGAAACGAACAAATATGTTTTCGTTTTTACTTTTATTTATCATCACATAAAATCCAAGAACGCTTAATTAGACATTTCAAGCGCCAAAGTTGCGGGGTTTTTTTTACCTCGTTTCTGTGGAAACAGACACGCTAGAATCATTGAGGGAGAGTCGATCAATAGCAGCCTTTAGCAGCAACTGGTCTTTGGTCTCCATAGGATAGACGCCGGCAAATACCTGCAAGAGTAAAGGTAGATTTAGTCCGGCAAGAGAAAAACAAGGATATATTTTAGATTTTGAAGGAAACATTAATGTGGAATCCTATGAAGTATTTGCTCAGTAAGTCGCCAAAGAAGGGAAAAGTTGAAGAGAGAAAACTTACTAGGTCGCCTTCCCGGATTCTCTTCAGTAGAACCTGGTACCTTTCGGAAATGGTGCCAAGGTACGTCACCTTAATTGAAATCCTAGCCTAGTACAAGGCTATTCTAAAATTTGAAAAACAAACCCCCGCAAAAAAAAAAAGAAAACGAGAACAAAAGAAGCAAGAAGAAGCACGCTCCGGGGGCGGGGAATGGCGGGGCCCCCTCCGGCGTAGGAACATGCGACTTACAACAAAGAGTCGAATAAAATGGAGGAGGCCAGCCTACTCCAAAAAGTCAAAGTGCATAAGTCTATGCAAGAGCCCGTATGAAGTTCAAGGGACAAGCGATAGTGATCGCGTTCGTCCCGGTACCGGAACAGGTAACGTGCGCGAAGATCCTCCAGACTGGGACATTCAATAAGAATGGCCGAACAGTCTGGGGGACAACGCAGTCTTCACAGTAGGGCGCAGGCGAGCGCTCCATCAAATGGCGGTGCGTCCCGCGAGTGTATCCAATTCGGGGACGAAAGAAAGCAACCTGAAGCCGTGGGGGCATTGGAGGGTAGGTCCATAGGAACAGTGGCGGCACAATGGCACGTAACTTTAAGTTCCCTTCGGCCATCTCACAGTTTTTATGCCAGGGCTGCCTGATTCCTGCCATTTAGTTGATAGGGGCCCCTGAGAAAGCACAGGGGGTCCACCTTTTCTGAGGTGGAGATGCCCGAGGGCGACTCCAAAGATAGTAAAGGGGAAACCCCTTTGCCGCATGGGGATGGTGAGAGGGGAGCTCTTCCACCAGTACAAGAAGCGTCTCGTCTCATCTCGTCCTCCCCAACTCCTAGGTAGGGTGAGGCCGCGCTTGGGGCGAATCTCCATGCGCCTGCGGTCGTCACTATTCTCTTCACTTGTAGCCAGAGAAAGATGGTACTATGACCTCCCAATGCCTTGGGAGGTTAATAGAAAAAGACTCTAAGATCAGAAAATTCCAAAATGTGATCATTTACACATACTTGGCCCAGGTTTAAAAGCTAAGATAGGCCTTGACAACTTGGCCCGCCATTCAGGCGAATTTGACCATAAAGGATGGTGCCCAGGTCGCCCCATTAGATGTGTACTGGAATGCAGTAAGCAGAGTCGAGGGCCCAACACACCCCGTGCCTAATACTTCCTACAGCCAGCCGGCTTTCTGCCCTCGCAGCAAGCTCAGGTTATACAATGGCACTCGACTAAGGACAAAAGAGCACCGAACAGTTAGAATCTCTGCGGATAGAAGAGCAAGTTCAGATAAGTAGAGATAGGCGGGTCTACGGCAACCTGACCCACTGCACGACCTCCCGGGTTGAGGAGATATTCTTATCAAAAATGAGATGCTTGAAGGGGGCGAGGAGAAAGCACACCAACAATTTAACTCGGCTCCGTCAAAGAGTTCTCTTCAAACCGGTGGCGGAGTGTGGCTAATTTCCACTCCACCCAGGTGAGAACAGTTCCTCCTGATACCAAGTCCAAGTAGACAAAAGGTTAAGGGAAGAGTCATAGAGTAGTAGTAAAAAAAGAAAGAAAAAAAGTAGCGTTGAGAGGGAGCTAGAGGGAAGCGCACCAACCAACTTTCCCAGGTCCCATCAGAGTGTTCCAGTCAACCCAGTAACGGGGTTTCCAAAATTTGCACTCAGCCTGCAGGATGTGCAACTCCTCCAGCTCAAAGTGCAAAAATCTGCACAGGATACTTCCATGCGGCGCAATGGGAACGGCAAGTTGTGTTTCTCCTTCAGGTTTCACTGTTAGCAAGGGTTTTGCCCCGAGCTACACCATCCACCTTCTTGTGGGTAGACAAAGATTTGAGGGGATAGTCGTAGAAAGAGGAAAAAGGGGAGGTGAGAGGCATAAAGGGGGAAATCCACCAGCTTCCGCAGGTCTGGTCAAAGAGTTCAAGTAAACCCAGTGACAGGGCCTTCCCTATTTCCACTCAGGCCACCAGGACGTGAAGTTCCTCTGGATACTAGGTGTAAAAGTATACACAGGGTACCTCCCTTCCTACAGGCATTCGGACCGCGAGACCGTGTTAGCATTCCAGGTTTCTTTGTAGCAGAGGTGGTAACCGGCTACACCATCCACCTTCCAGCGGGTAAAGAAAGAGGGAGGGGATAGTGATAGAAAAAAAGGGTGCTAAGAGAAACCAGTAGGAAGCGCACCAGCTTCCCAAGGCCGTGGTGCTTCTCCAGGTACCAAGTGTAACAGAGTACACAAGATACTCCCTGCAAGGTAGAAGGGCAGAAGAGCTCACTATAACATAGGTCTTAATAAATTTGTATGAGAGCAAGTGTTCGGCCATATGGAAATGCACTGCGAGATAAATTATGGATGATTAAGTGATTTCGTGAATTCAAATGTTAATATGAAAAAAGGAGTCTCAAATAAAAGCACTTTGTTGCCTGCAATAAACTTCTGTTTTCATTATCAATTGAAGTTTTGGAACAGAACTTTACTTTCAAATGTAAAATTTATGAGCTCGCCATGCTCCATACCATTGGCTTAGATTCCTTGAATCCTCGAAGAGGTTCCACTGCTTGTCCTTTGAGGTAAAACGTGTCTCCGACTTGTGCTTCAGAAGTGTTTCGAATCTTGGCAGTGATAATGCCAACTTGACCACTGTAGCTGAAAAGCAAATGAGTTCATAAAAATGAAAAAGGCAGGAAAACAACTGGCAAAGGCATTGATGTGAAGAAAATTGTACATAACCTTTATCAATTAATGGCAAAGATTGGTTTGTTTTGTGTTGTTGTTGCTTTTTGGGGGGCAGCAATCTAGCGAGAGCCTACTAGGGAATAAGTCGCCGTAATTATCTTAGAAGATAATGCCAAACTAGATAAAACAACCAAACAACCAAACGTGCAAAAGACAGCAGCACAAGACAAATAGAAAAAATACAAGATAAAAAAAAGCAAGAAGTAGGAGGACGCAGCGGCGTCGGGGAGAGGCCTGGCTCCCCCTGGCGCAGAATCATGAGACCAAAACTAAAGAGACAAATATAATGGAGGAGGCCAGCCTCTTCCAAAAAGTTAGATATGTATTCCACAAGTGTGTGTGCATGAACTCGTCCCAAGTACATGGGACAAGCGGTAGCGACCCCGCTCGTCTCGGTACAGAGACAGGTCAGGTGCGCCAAGATCATCCAGACTGGGACATTCAACAAGAATGTACCGAACAGTCGGGGGAGGATGGGACAACGCACTCGTTGCAATAAGGCGCAGGCGAGCGCTCCATCAAACGGCAGTGCATCCCGCGAGTGTGTCCAATTCGGAGATGACAGAAAGCAGCCTAAAGCTGAGCGGAATTAAGGGGGTAGGTCCATGGGAACAGTCGAGGCGCAATGGCACGCAACTTTAATAAGTTCCCCATCTTCTTGGAAGCCCATATTCCTACCATGTAATAGGTGTGAGGAAGAGAGAAACTCTGGTGTGGTCACCCAGTCCTCGCGGAGTCTTTGGCGCGCTCATTCCCCGCAATTCCTACATGTCCAGGAGCCCAGCAGAAGATAATCTCGACATCCGCCCCGCTCGCCAAAACCGTGGTATCAGGGATATCGCCAACCAGGGAATGCGGATTTCTTTTCTTTTTTGTGGTAGCCCATCTGGCGATTGCCTAATTGGGCATAAATGGCCGTACACAACAGCCTACTATTAGGCTATATCAAAAAAACAAATAACAAAAAATAAGCAAAAATATCTAAATAACACATAACGATAAAAAAAGATAAAGGTTAAAAAAAATAACGAGAAAAAGCAAAAAGGCAAGAAGGAAGCGTGCTCCGGCGTCGGGGGTAGGCCCGCCTCACCCCGGCATCGGATCATGCGCCTACAAAAAGAAAGTTAAAGTTAAAGTTTGCTGGTTTTAGTCCTCATATCAAGCTATGTAGCTTCTCAAGCGGACGTCAACCAGGGCAAGCCCCAACTCCCCACCATGATGGCCAGTCACGGCGGTAACCTCCCCCTACATGTCCAGGAACCCTGCAGAAGATATCTCGACATCCGCCTGGCTCGCCATACCGTAGTATCACGGATATCGCGAGCTATGGTATGCGGAGATTCCAGACGCATTGCCTGGCAGAGCCCCGCTGACTTCAAACAGAGGGGATAGGGCGTGGAAGCCGACCCCCTCTTGGGACTTGGAGCCATCCGTATACACTGGCACGGTTCCAGCGTGACACGAGGTATGCTCCAAAAAGGTCGAGCGCAACATTCCCGGCGATGTACAAGCTTTGGGAGAAGAGGCGTGGCGACAAATAGTCAAAGGTGGTAACTTCAGGGTGGCATCCTGGGCAGAACCAGGGGTGCACCGGCCCGAGAGCTATACCTAGCTCTCGAATGAGTTTCCTAACCCTAAACCCAAAGGGCTTAGGGTATGTATGGCGTCTCTCGGCGGCATATGCAGTGAGAGCTGTTGTCGACTGCGGGAGACACCGGGCTCGCGCGTACAGGCGAATTATACACTGTGCGCGGCACAGAGCGAGTGTCATCTCCCCAGCATCGACAAGTAATCTCTCAATGAGGGAAGTGCGGAAGGCACGGTCGCCAGGCGAAGGCCGGTATGTTGGATCGAGTCCACCTTCCGCAATACACGCTCGGCTGCGGATGCATAAAACTCGCATCCGTAGTCGAGCTTCGAACGAACATGACGCCGGTACAAGAGACCCTAAGGCTGCGAATATGAGCCTCCCAGGTAAGAAATCTACCACTTCCAGGCGAACCCCATTTAGAAACAAATCTGGGGCAGGGTGGAGCCGCGGATGGCGGCAGAAGTGCACCACCTTAGTCTTGGCGAAGGAAAACCGAAGAATGTGCACTTCGGCATAACGAGAGACACTGCTCAATGCCTGTTGGAGTCGACGCTGCAGAGTTGGCATCTGGGCCACGCCAAAAGAGATCGAAAGGTCATCCACGTAGAGCGTAGCGAGAACATCCTACGGCAGCACCAAGGTGACGCCATTAATGATCAGGGCAAAGAATGTGACACTGAGGATACTTTCCTGCTGGACACCCTCTTCCTAGTCCATTGGGCCGGAGAGGGTTCCTTCCACCCGTACGCGGAATCGACGATCTCGCAAAAATTCAGATATAAACATTGGGAGGCGTCCCCTCGCCCCGTTCGCGTGGGGAGTCTTCATGATACCATATCACCATGATGTATCATAGTCCTTTGCCAGGTCGAAAGACACCATCGCGTAGTGTTCTACGAAGGAAGGCCTCGCAGACGGCATTTTCCAGTCAGAGTAGCATGGAGGTCATCGACCACCTCTCACTCCAAATCAGGATGTTCATCCAGAGAGCAGAAAGATAGATCGAGACAGGAAAATGAAGCGGTTTTCGGCAGTGATGCATAAACTCATCTACATTTAGGACACCTATCTAAAGCTCATCGATCAGGTCGGCAAGGATCAGAACGGTAGACACCCCCTCCAGAGGGGGTGTCTACCATTCTTATCTCGGGGGCAAGAGAAAGGGCCTCGTCAACCGTGCCACGACGTGGCAGAAGTCTCCCGCATCGAAGTCGGCTGACGGTGGAATGTACGCGGAAATAACAGTATACCTCCTATCAAGGTGCAGCTGCACAGCTACTGCCTGAAAGGAGGTATCTAAAGCGAAGAGAAGAACGGAGACATCATGGGGGGTGTAAACCGCGCATCCACCTGCCAAGGTCCCTATCCCGTGGTGGTGGGGTCGCAAAACCCTTATACCCCGGGAGGGTATGCAGGGGACACGCGCCCAGCATGGTCTCCTGCAAAAAGAATACTAACGGGGAGCGGGAGGAGACGAGCCTCCGCAGCTCCTCCCAGTTGGCCCGAAGTCCGCGGCAATTCCATTGAAGGAATATGCCTTCCATGCCTAGCTCGGAGATCGCGGGGGCCTCTTCGAAGAGAAGGCCAACACGGAAATGGCCGTACGCTTCTGGGAGGCAGAACTCCAGGCGCGAGGACTTATCGTGAGAGGTTGGGCTCGACATGCGAGTTTTTTCCTCCCTCCTTTGGAGGATCCACCGCCTTTGAGTCACCCAGCCTAGCACTCGGTGTAGGTGTAGGAGCTGAAACTCTTTTAGTGCTGTTCTCCTTTCGGGAGGCAGCTTTAGAAACCAGAAGATGGCCGCGCGAAAAACTTCAGAGGTGTTGACTCCTACGAGTCTAACGACTCGGTAGCGGCGCGCGGCCGTTTCGCCTTACGGGGAACGGTCACGCTGGGGGAAGAGAGGCGAGTCTGGTTTTAGCCGGGGCTGGGTGTGAAACCCTTTATTCAGCCAGCTTTACCAGGGGAGCGCCCAGGATGGGTAGAACTCGCAGAAGGGTTTGGAATGGGCGCGGAAACGACCGTGCCCGTAGGCATGGATGAGCCAGGGGCAGAGGGCGTCTTTCTTAACATTGAGGCATAAGAGGTCCCAGGCAACGCCGGGCGCGCCAGGACCAAGTCCTTAGCTTCACGAAATGAGAGAAGATCCTGGGCCTGAACGGCCAGGATTTCCTGCTCAAGGACATATGCACCACATTGCTTCGAAGAAGCAGGGTGCAGTTCTCCGCAATTGACACTTAGTTGGCCACACACGATTTGGACTTATCATGTGCAGCCTTGGAGCAACTTTTACACAAACTTCGAGTAACCCCGACTTTGAGCGTCTACAGGAGCGATTCGTATGGCCGAAACGGTGGCAGTAGTAGCACCTCCGCGGCAGTGGCACGAATGCCTTTACGCGGTAGCAATACCAACCGGCACGCACCAACTGAGGGAGCTTGTCACAGTCAAACTTGATGAAGAGTGTACGGGTGGGTCTCGAGGCCACTCCCTGTTTTCTCATCACACGTTCGACCTTGACCGCTCCATGGTCGGCCAGTTCTAACATAATGTCATCTATGGAGGAGTCCATGAGTTCCCTCGCATAAACCACTCCTTTCACGAAGTTAATGGTAGAGTGCGGCGTCACACTCACGGGCGTGCCATCAAGTGCCCGAAGGGCACTAATCATGGCCGCCTCGGAGGGATTCGACGCATTTGCCAGAAGGCTCCCGTCCGAGAAACGGGTCACCTTCGGCTCTCTACCAATCACGCTAGCTAGAGCTCTCCTCTGATGGATCATGTTGCGCTTAACCAACATGCTGCAATCTGTGGAGCGAATAACAAGGAAGCGTTTGAAGCCAACCGGCTCGAAAACGGCGAGTAATCTCTGGATGAGGGACCCCGACGTAATCGAGTCTCCGTTCTGCGCATTTTTAGTCTTTGTCAAGAACTCCCTACCCGGGGGAGCACCGGGGCCGGATGTGCCGATCCTTCTGGAGCTAGAAAATGGAACGAAGAATGTCCATGTCGTGGGTACAAGAGCCCCTAAGGCTGCGAATATGAGCCTCAAAGGTGAGGGCATCGGTCGAAAACAAGACCAAGGAAATGGTGTAAATCCACCACTTCCAGGCGAACACCAATTAGGAACAAGTCCGGATCAGGGTGGAGCTGTGGATGGCGGGAGAAGTGCATTACCTTAGTCTTGGCCAAGGAAAAACGAAACCTGTGCGCTTCGGCATAGCGAGAGACGCGGTTTAATGCTTGTTGGACTCGACGCTCCAGAGTTGGCATCTTGGCGGTGCCAAAAGAGATTCAAAGGTCGTCCACGTAGAGCGTAGCGAGAACATCTTCCGTTAGCACCGAGGTGATGTCGTTGATGCTTAGGGCAAATATGAAACTGAGAACCCTTCCCTGAGGGACGCCCTCTTGCTTCTCCATTGGGCAGGAGATCTCCACACACACACACACACACACACTCCGTACACGAAATGGATGATCTCGAATAAATTCTGAAATAAATATGGGAGCTATCACCTCTCTTTAATCGTGTGGAGTAGCTAAATGATACCGCATCGCCAGGCAGTATCATAAGCCTTCTCCAGATCGGAAAACATCGTGGCGCAGTGGTCTGGGAAGGAAGGCCTCGCAGATAGTACTAGTATTGTCCAGTCGGAGCAGAGCATTCGATCTGGAGTGGAATTTGCAGAAGTCGCAGTGTGCAAAGACAGGTGCCTCCACTGACCAGGAAAAAGGCTAATCTACCATTTACCAATTTTTACATCAATTTGCACATGCATGAGATTAGAGAAATTGGGCGGAAACAGGCCAGTTTGCGAAAAGCGAGCACAGTATCCATTCGCCAGGTGTCTTGTTGAATACCCTCCGTCTATATCTTGTTGAACAAATGTCAGAAATGGCATGCCTCGCTCACCTAGGTGTCGAAGCATGGTATACGGGATATTGTCTGGACCATGGGCGGTGTCCGCGCTTGAAGAGAGTGTGGAACGCAGCTCACTCAACATAAAAGATGACATTTAAGGGTTTTCAGCTTCTGAAGGTAAACACTAGTGTGCGGCTCTCAGTGACATCATGACGCGCAGTGATTGCTGACGGATAAGCATCTCAGCTAGAGAAGGTGGAGAAAGTGGTTGCCAAAGACTCCGCCACGGATGCGAGGTCCGAGATTGCGGTACCGTCCTCCTGGAGAACGAGATAGGGCGTCCTGTGAGAAATTGACCCAAATCCCTTTTAACTCGCTTCCACATCTCTGCAAGAAGAGTCTTCCCGTTAAATGAAGACACGTATGCCCGCCAGGAAGAGCGGCGTGTGTGCTTTGAAACATACCCGAGCATAACTCTAGGCTTACTAAATTTACCCACAGTGAAATCGTTCGGGCAGCGCTTATATCGCATGTAGGCATAACGCTTCTGTCTAAGGGCGGTCTCACACTAGGCCCCACTACCAAGAAAGTGGATGGCAGGCAAAAAGACAAGAAGTTCTAGGAATAGTGGTTAAGGCCACGGCGATAAAGATGTCGGAGAACTAAATGGCCTCATCCACCGACGTAAACTCCTTAGCTGGTACAGAGAAATCAGTTATTGCCTGAAATTGCAATCACCGCGCCCGTTCCAAGCACCCTCGGGCATTTTTTCAGGTAGCAGCGGCCCAAAAAATAATAGTTGAATCCGAAAGTGATCACTACCATGGGGTCATCGAACACCTTCCACCCAAAATCAGGATGTGCATCAGAGAGCACAGGGACAGATTAAGACAAGAAAATGAAGCAATTCTCAGGCATATATACCTAAACTCATCCACTTTTAGCCATCTATCTCCAGCTCATCGATTAAGTCGGCAAGGACCTGGCCCCTGAGATTGATCATTTTGTGCCCCCCAGAGGGCAGGCCTACCGTTAAAATCCCTGAGCAGTAGAAAAGGCTTCGGTAACCGTGCTACACGACAGAACTCACCTGCACCGAAGTCTACTGACGGTTGAATGTACGCAGAAATAACAGCATGCCAATTGAGTTGCAGCTGGATTACCGCTCCCAGAAAGGAGGTATTTAAAGCAAAGAAAAGAACGGAGACATCCTGCCGGGTGTAAATCACGCAACATCCTCCTGCCTGACCCCCATCCTGTGGCCATGGGTTGCAAAACCATAAACCCAGTAACGGTGGGTATGGGGCATACGCGCAGCATGGACTCCTTCAAACAAATAGCTAAGGGAAACAGAAGGAGACAAGCCTTTAAAGCTCGTCCAGTTGGCCCAGACCCTAACAGGCATAGCCGTCCGCTTCCGGGAGGCAGAACCCAAGGACTTTGGCCGTAGAAGGCGCTGTCGCATTCAAGGACTTATGGGGGTAGTTTGGTCTGGCCATGCAAGGCTTTTCCTCCCTTCGCCTTGAATCCTTTGACAGTCTCATGGCCACCTTTGGGGGTTTGCTTCCTGTGCATAAGGAGTCGGTGGAGGGGGGCTGCCATTTCACCTTACGGGAAACGGTCATCCGGGGGATTGGGTGGGGGAAAGCGCTGGTTTTGGCCAAGGATGAGTGTAAGCCAATTGTGTGCCGCCATTTTTACCAGGGTAGCACCTGGGGAAGGGGGTAGAACTTGAAGAAGGGTTCTGAATGGGCGTGGAAGCGACCGTGCTCGTAGACTTGGAGATTCCAAAAAAATCCACATATTAATGGGTGCGACATAACCAAGTCCTTAGTTTCTCAAAAATAAAGTCGGTCCGCAGTCTGAACAACTAGGGCCTTCTTTTCAAAAGGAGACGAGCTACATTGCTTCGAGGAAGCTGGGTGCGGCTTGCAACAATTCACACACTTGGCATTGCACAATAGAGATTTATCGTGCAGCACCTATGAGCAGTTTGCAGAGATTTTGGATTGATCCAACTGAAGGTTTGATTTGCATGGACGAAGCGTTTGAAATGGTAACGCCTCCGCGACAGTGGCACGAATGCCGTCACAAAGTAGAGATACCAACTGGCACGCACTGGTTCAGAGAACCTTTCACGATCGAAAGTGCTGAGGAGTGTAGAGATACGTCTCGAGGACTTGTTTTCGCATCACACATTCGACAGTGACCGCTGCTTGGTGATATCTCCTAAGGAATAATCCATGAGTTCCCTCGCATAAACCACATTTTTCAAAAAATTCATAGCAGAGTGCAGAGTTACCTGCACGTCGAGCCATCGAGAGTCGGAAGAATACTCACCATGGCCGCCTGGCAGAGTCCGCCGCATTCACCAGAAGGGTTCTGTCCGAGAAATGGGTGATCTCTAGTTCTCTACCTAGACTGATGGAGCATGAATCCTTTGGATAACATGATCCGAACAGTAGAGAGAACAATAGAAACGCTTGAACCCTGCAGGCTTCACTCACTTTATCTGCAACTTTCGTCTTCATCCTGGCTGGGTCTCCCCGTCCGAGAATATCTCGGGACGGGATACCCTCCAAGAATATTGTCAGTTTTGCCAATTCCATAAGTTGGCTCTTGGAAGCCTTTCTGCTGTTAGAATGTCTTATAGTATCTCTTCACTGTTCTTCTTTTCCTTCAGCCATTTGTTGTTGATAGCCAGCATCTTTGGGTTTTTCTTGGACAAGTCTGTCCAAGCATCCTTCAGATGCTCACACCAAGGATTATCTGGCCCCTTTGCCTTCCCAAACTGCTCCTACTAGGATTTCCAAGATGTGATATCAAGAAGCCAAATAAAACACCTTTTTGTTCAGCATTTTCTCTAGCAGTTTGGCAGCTCCTCTGTTAACTCCACTGTTACTGGATGTAGTGACAAAAACAAGGGCAGTAACATTATGTGTAAGTTCCCATGTTTCCAGTAAATCCAGTGAAGCCTCTGAAGTACTTCCAGGTTCACTGCACTACATATATTTGAGCAACCTTCCATCCCAGTGTAAGGTAGCTTAGTGGGGAGTTTTCACAAAACTTGGAAATGTGACACTGGCTGATATTATACCTACACAGCATTCTGTTACAATCTATTGTTGAGGTTGAAATGATGAAGTTATCCAGATTAGCCCCTCCATCTTTCAAAGTGGCAGAAACCATGGCAGTAACTTGATTGTCTGATAAACCCAAGATGATCAACTGTATTGCAGATGATATCACATTCCATGACCATCCTTAAAAATGACAAAGTCACATACTCTTGATGGTGAGAACATCCAGGATGAGGCTGACAGCAATCATGTCCTCTGTGTTAGTGTCAGTGTCAGTTGAATCACCCCAGCTGTAAAATAGTACATGTTAAGATAGTAATCGTTAAGTACATGTTTAATATTGCAATGTAGTAAAAGTTTCAACTTTTTGTAGCATTCAAAGTAATTAGTTTTACCTTGTTCTTGTCTTTCAATCCTTGCTGCTTCCTTCAGGGAACTTGTCTAAAAATCTTGTCATGACCAGACATCTGACATTATCTCTGTCTTTTGATCTTCGTAGAACCTGACATCCTCAACTTTCTTCTCTCTGGATAACAGCCTGTTCTTCTGAATTTCCTGGATTGCATCTGGAGCTCCTATATCGTACAAGCTGTCTAATTTTAGCACAAATACTCCTCTTTTTCTTCCAGTCACTTGCTCTTCTTTTCCTTTTCACCAGAGCATGATGTGGAGCTTCATTGCTTTGTACTTAGTGATTATCTTACCCCTAGCTATATGTCAGAATAGGATAAAAGATTCAACTATAACATAAGCAGTGTCTTGAACCTTGGGCTTTCCTGCAGTTTTTGGTAAATTCTGAAGATTAAGGAAATACTAGAACGCCTGTCTATTGGTGGGAAGCTGGGAACCACTGATAAAAGCCAAGCCGGAGGATATCCAACCAGGAAAGTTTCAGTGAGAGATCTGGTAGATGGTACAGGTGATTCATGCCTGTGGACAGAACGTAGAGGTTATATGATATCAACGTCGCGCCCATGGAGCTCTCTCAGCTCCTTGCTTAATGCCATAGTGAAGTTGTAACTTGCAGATGGTTTTATAGATGAAAAGTAATAGTGTATAACATGATTCAAGGAACCTCAGAACTGGTGCTTTTGGGCTCTTTCAAGACAGAAAATTTAAAGCTCCATGCAGCAATGCTTCCCAACATTCTAGGTCAAAATAGTTGTGATTTTCAGCTTTTGTGGGTCAAAAAGCACGTACAGAAACCTATGAAAGTAAGAAAAGGTTGAATTTTGAGCCGAGAAGCTCATTAGCAATGGTTATTCTAATCATGTTGGTTTCATTCTTGACAGGGAGAAAAATGGCATTACCAACCTACCTACCTACTTTAAATTCATCATTGCCATCACCCACCTTCTTTGCCAAGGACCAAAAAGTCAGCTACTAAAAATCAGTTTTAGGTACCACTAATATTATCACTATTTTCAGACCCCTACTGCTCAAGAGTAAGAATCAATAGCCTAAAATAAAGAGAAAGACATAGACTACGGTGCCTTAATGCAGATAAGCAAATTCCCTGAAAGTAAATTAGTGAGCTTTTATTAAACTTACAGTGCTGGTACAGACACTTCTTCTGGTGAGAGATATGCAATATCTTTAACTTCATATTGTTTTTTTGTGTGGTAGGATTGAATACAGTCTCCCTTTTGTAGAACACCATCTATTACTTGAACTTGACATATTACACCCTGAAAATGTTTTTGGCACAGAACATTAATGGAATAGGGAACATGAAAGTGAAAATATGCAATAAAATCATGGCATTTGTCAGGAGATATGCAACCCCACTGAACACAATGGAAAAAGTCCTTTAATCTTATTAACATACAAGTGTTTCTGTGTTACCTGAACCAAAGGGTTAGAATGGTATGCTTTAAGACAATATGTAAGGGAGTGTATTAGGAGACCTGTGGATTGGGGTATAAACTATTGGTATAACAAGATTCCTAAATACTACTTGCCATGACTAATAAAGCCTAAGTACTGTTTGCCATGATTAATAGTACTTGGACATATAAAGTGGTAAAGATATACATAAATACATATCATAACAGAGCAGAGGGGTTGCGCATTGTCAGGTGTATACATAGTTTGAGGATAAATAACAAGGCTGCAATTAGGATTTCCATCATACTGTTTAAATTCCTTGATACCAATATTTTGGGTAGGAACCCATTTTCAAGGACCTAAAATTAAAAATATATATTCCTAAGAAATTTTTAGAATAGTTATCAGATTAAAAAGAAATCATATAAGAAATATGAAGCAGCAAAGTCTACAAGGCAAGAGTTGCACAAGCTGCCCTGCGCGAGTGCAGATTTGAGGAGCTCAACCATCCCCCCTACAGTCCAGAGCTGGCCCCTAGCAACTACTTTTTATTCCGCCAGCTCAAGGCTGCACTGCATGGACGCTGGTTTAGGGACGATGAAGATGTCCAGCTCGCCGTCCAGGCATGGATTGAACAGCAATTGTGAGATTTCTGGTTGTCAGGAATTCGAAGCCTCAGGGACAAGTGGCACAAGTGCATTGAAGTCGAGGGTAGTTATATTGAAAAATAATAAAACATTTTTCCTCATATCTCGTTTCCTTATATCCGAATTGCAAAACTTATTGACCACCCCTCGTAACTATAGAACTCTTTCGGGTTGGTTTTACTTTGATTCGCCGAGCGTGATTCTAAGGAAGTTTTACTCCCTTTGATTAACATTTTGGATTTTCATCGTTAGTCTGTATACTTGCCGCGTCGGCCTCATCGTCATAGATTTTTAATCTATTATGGTCATTCCTCTTATCTCGTAAACAGTTAGCTATCTCATTACTCCACCACATAGGTTTATTTTGGAGCGGCGAACGTCAAATTTTTTAAAGGTATACATTCTTTCACCGCTTCGAAGTACGAACAAGTAAAAAAATGCCCATTTAGCGTCTATATCGTTTATGTCACGCAAACTGTTCCAGTCTTCTTGCTTAAATTTTGTTCTGAGCTTAATGAAATTTGCTTTTCTAAAGTCTGGGAGTTTCTCGTTGCTACTAATTATATAGCTTCTAGTGAAATTTATACTAAAAGTGATTGCACGGTGGTCACTATTATTAAATTCCTCTCAGGAGAAAATGTTGGAAGGTGTAAACTAGGGTATGTAATGATGAAAAGGGAGAGGCAGTCCACTAAGAAGTAGGGTGTGAAATCTCCTAGTATTACCACACCCCAGTCCTGGAAGAGGGCGTGCCTGTCCTCCAGGTTTCAATTGAAGCAGAGGTGTTGCACCAACTACACCACCCATCTTCTTGCATGTCAAAGTTAGTAAGGAGAGATGTGCGAAAGTATAGTGAAAATAGTGGGAGATATAAAGTCACAGCTCATGCAGTGGGGCAGGGATGGATGGCACACAATTGGGGTTGGGAGCCCATGCTGTTCCTCCAGGTACTAGATTTAGTAATGACCCCCTGGGGGGCATTGGAACTGGGAAGATGTGCCAGTTCTACAGGCACCAGGTGGAATAGTCAACACAGTGTACCAAACTGCATGGTATTAGTGAGCTTTTAATTAGAAACTAAATTAAAGCCCTAATCTGGAGACTGCAAGGAAAGGGATAGTTTGCCAAAATAGCAAACTATTTCCTTCATTTTTTTTAAGCATATAATAGGATATATTTTTTAATGAAAAGAAACCATAACCAGAAGAAACAACATATACTAAAAAAACAAAACAGCATGATGAGCTGCTGGAGGGAGACCCACTCTATACGAGGCCTGATTATGCAAACTTCCTTCCACCCAGCCCAAATAATGTACAGGACTATCCTCCTCCAAAAACTCAAAATCCACAATCAGATGGCACAAATATGCCTAGAGTACAAGGGACAATTGCTAGCAACTCCTCTCAACCCAGTACTAGGAGATAATGTGTGTGTAGATAACCCATATTAGGACATTCAACAAGAATGTGTGGAACAGTCTGAGGAACAAATAGCCATTACACTAAGGGGCAATGGTGGGGCAAATGGCATAAGTTGCCATAATAACGCTAGAGCCTAATACTAGGTGATATTAACAAACAAACAAAAAAACATGCAAAAACTAAACAACATAAAAAAACAAAAAGGAAAGAAATGAGAAAAAAAACACCCAAAATAAGCCCCCAAAAAAGCAAAAAGAAGGAAACACTGACAATGGGAAGGTTCACCTCCCTCATGGAACCTACAACATAGTCAAGTAAAATGGAATCCATCCTGTATACAAGGGACAAACGGTAGCGAGCCCGCTCATCCTGGTACCGGGACAGGTAGCATACACGAAGATCACCCAGACAGGGCTATTCAACAAGAATGTGCCAAACAGTTTGGGGGACAACGCAGTCATCACAATATGGTGCAGGCGAGCACTCCATCAAATGCTGATACGTCCGGGGAGTGTGCCCAATTGAAAGATGACAGAAAGCAACCTAAAGCCATTGTGACAATGAGGGGGAGGGCCATGGGAACGGTCGCGGCACAATGGCATGCAACTTTAAGTTCACCTCAGCCGTCTCCCATCTTCTTTGCCATGCAGCCTGGAAGGCTGCCTTGATTCTTATCCTGTAGTCTATGTGAGGAAGAGCCAAGCGCTGGTCTAGTCGCCCAGTCCTCACAGACTCTTTGGCACTCTCATTCCCTGCAATTCTTACATGTTGAGGAACCCAGAAGGAGATAATCTCAACGTCCACACGGCTCACGGCGACTGAGGTGTCACGAATACCGTAACCCAGGGTGTGTGGAGATTACAATACCTGAGAGCACTCAAGGCGCTTTGCGAGTCACTATATGTATATCACAATCTAGTCTCCCAAATGGGTACGACGTGTTATCTCCCGTACCGAATGGTGTATTGCAACCAGCTCGCCTATGAGACAAAGTGTGGATGAAAAACAGCGAAAGCAATACTCCCGGCGACATGGAAGCTTTGGGAGAAGAGGCGTGGCAACAAATAATCAAAGGTGGTAACTTCAGGGTGGCATCCTGGGCAGAGCCAGGGGTGACACCGGCCCGAAAGCTATACCTAGCTCTCAAAGGAGTTTCCTAGCCCTAAATCCAAAGGGCTTAGGGTTTGACTGGCGTCTCTTGGCGGCATAGGAACCGTCGAGATCAGCTTCCGATGGAGTGAGAGCTGTTGGTGAATGAGGGAGGCATCGGGCTCACGCATACAGGTGAATAATGTACTGTGCACGGCGCAGAGCGATGGGCATCTCTCCAGCATGGACAAGTAAGCTCTCAATGATGGAAGCCGGAAGGCACCGGTCGCCAGGCGAAGGCCGGTGTGGTGGATCGAGTCCACCTTACACAATACACAGTCAGCTAGAGATGCATAAATCTCACATGCATCACCAAGATTCGAATGAACAAAGGATCATAGAAAAGTAAGACAGTAACCTTATCAGCACCCAAAGGGCTGAACGTCACAGAACGAAGAATGTCCATGGCATGGGTACACGAGACCCTAAGGCTGCAAATATGAGCCTCCTAGGTGAACAATCGGTAAAATACAAGACCATGGAAACGATGCAAATACACCACTTCCAGGTGAACCCCATTTAAAAACAAGTCCAGGTTAGGGTGGAACCGTGGTTGGTAGCAGAAGTGCACCAGCTTAGTCTTTGCCAAGGAAAACTGAAACCTGTGCGCTTCGGCATGTGGTTCAATGCCTGTTTGCGTCGACGCTCCTAGGTTGGCATCTGGGCTGCACCAAAAGAGATCGAAAGGTCGCCCACATAGAGCGCAGTGAGAACATCTTCCAGCATCACAGAGGTAATGCCATTTGCCATTGATGCTCAGGGCAGAGAGTTTGACATTGAGGACACTTCCCCTTGCCCCATTGTGTGGAGAGTTCCCTGATACCGTATCGCCATGCTCTATCACAGTCCTTCTCAAAAATGAATATAACATCGGTGTAGTGCTGTCCAGCCAGAGTAGACCATCCAATGAGGAGTGGAACTTGCGGAAGCTGCACTATGCAGAATAAAGGTGACCTTGAATGTCCAGGAAAAAGGCGTCTAACATTTATCAATTTCTCCATCAACTTGCAGATGCAGGATATTAGAGATTGGGTGGAAATTGGCCAGGGTAGGGTGTGCTCTCCCTGATTTGAAAAAGCGAGCACAGTAGCCATTCGCCCTAAATCTTGGAGGATACCATCTGTCCAGATCCGGTTGAACAAATCTAACAGAAAAGCTATGCCTTGCTTACTTAGGTGTCGAAGCATGGCATACGCCACATCGTCCAGACCAAGGGCAGTGTCCACACACAAAGCGCGAGAGGAACGCAACTAACTCAATCTAAATCTGTCGTTGAAGGGTTCTCCACCTCCGGAGATAAAGTCAAATCGGCGGCCTTCAGCGATATCATGACTTGCGTTGAATGCTTTGGAGCAGCAGCCCAACTAGAGAATGCAGAGAAAGCTGTTGCGAAAGACTGTCACGGACGCGGGGTCCGAGAGTGCTGTCCCATTCTCCTGGAGAATGGAAGGGAGGTCCTATGAAAACCTGCACCAAATCCTTTATACTCACTTCCACACCTCACCTAGAGGGGTCTTCCTTTTAAGTGCAGACATGTATGCCGGCCAGGAAAAGCAGCGTTCGTGCTTTGAAACATATCTGAACCTAGCCCTAGCTCTACAAACTTCACCCACAGTGAAATCGTTCAAGTGACAGTTATAGTATATGTAAGTATAACGCTTCTGTTTGAAGGCTGTCTTAAACTTGGCTGATCACCATGGAAGCAGTTGAGTGCAAGACAGCCAGACTTTCTAGGAATAGTAGCCAGGCCCAAGGTGATAAGGTTAACAGAGAACTCAATGGCCTCATCCACCAACCTAAACTCCTCAACTGAGACAGAGAAATCAGTCATTTCCTGAAATGTGGACCACCTTGCCTGTGGCAAGCACCACCGGGGTCTCAAAGGTGGCAACGGTCCAGAAAATGATACTTGAATGGAAAAGTGATCACTACCATGGAGGTCATCGAGTACCTCTCACCCAAAACAAGTTGCACATCTGGAGACCACAGGGATAGATCAGGACAAGTAAATGAAGCGGTTCTCGGGCAGTGATACATCAACTCATCCACATTTACGACACATGTCTCCAGCTCATCAATCAGGTCGGCTGGAACTGACCCCTGGGATTGAGTGAGTAGTCTCCCCAGAGGGGGTGTCTACCGTTCAGATCTATGAGCAAGAGAAAGGGCCTTGGCGACTGTGCCAGTGTGCAACAGAAGTTCTGAGTGGTGAGGTCAACTGACAGTGGAATATACAGAGAAATAACTGTATACCTCCAAGGTATTTAAAGCAAAGAGAAGAATGGAGACATCATGCTGGGTGTAAATAGCACATCCTCCTGCCTGGCGCCCATCCTGTGGCAGTGGGGTTGTGAAACCTTTATATCCTGAGAGGGTAAGCAGGGGGCACTCTGCCAGCATAATCTACTGCAAAAAGATTGCCAACAGAGAATGGGAGGAGACGAGCCTCCCCAGCTTCTCCCAGTTGGCCGAGTCTGTGGCAATTCCATTGAAGGAATATGCCCCCAGGCCTATCTCAAAGGAGATGCAGGGGCCCCTTTTGGAGAGAAGACCCTCGTGGAAATGACTGTACGCTTCCCAGAGGCAGAATTTTGGGCGATGTTGGCCAAAGAGGGCACTGAGAAGGACTTATTGGTGGAGGTTGGACTCACCCGGTGAGTCTTTTTCTCCCTCTGACTCACAACCTAGTGTGGAGACTGGGTGTAAGCCTGATCCGCCCTGGCGGAATAAGAGGAACCTTTAGTCTTCTTATTGATTCTTTTCTTGTGGGGGATGAAACTGCTTCACTCCACTGCTGGAAGGAGCCCCTAGGCTGGATGGACTGGCTTCAGCAAGATCCTTCTCTGAGATGGGGGTCATAACTGTCAGAGGGGCACCACCCAGGGGAGGAGGTCCCTCATCTCCTTGTGAGTCCTCGGGGGCCGGAGCCATCTGAGGAGAAGCTTGCACAGGGGCAGACTCGAGTTCATTGTTTGGCACAGAACTCAGATCCAACCCCATGGAAGATTCTGGTGTCTAGGGCTTGGTTACCTCCGGGACCCTGTCCATCTCAGGGGAGGACTTCTGAGTGGCTACTCCTCATCAAGGCATCACAGATCCCATTCGCGGTACTCTCTATCGAGGGGTGCCTCAATTTCCCCCATCCTCCTCGACACCTAGGGAAGAGGAGGCCGCACTTGGAGGCAGATCTTCATGCGCTTCCCCACTGTTGGTTACAGTTGTCACCAAGATTAAATTTAAAAAATAAAAAAGGAGCCTGATTGAAAGTAGATACTATGACCTCCCTATGAGTGGGAAAGTTAAGAGAAAGCTCCCCATAGGAATGATCAGAGATTCCAGAATATCATCATTTACACATATAATCACTTCCAGTCCAATGTTGATGGCCTTTGTCAACCCGACCGGCCATTTAAGCGAAATTGTCCTGGTGTAACCACCTTATATGCATACTGGAAGAAGGTGAGCAGAGTCGATGGCCCAACATACCCTGTACCTAATACTTGCCCTAGCCAGCGAGCTTTCGGCCTTCACAGCAGGTAATGAGTGACCCCACAGTATACACTGCCACTCGACTAAGGAGCTATAAGAGGGCAAAAGTGGGCTAAGCAGCCAGAACCTCTGTGGATAGAGAGCAAGTTTGGAATGGGGTAGGCAGGAGCAAGTTAGGAAAGGAGTCACAAGGAATAGTAGTACCTCAAAGGACATTGCTGACCATACTGTGGAGGTACTATTTTGGGAAGGCCCTAACCTATAACATAAGAGAAAGTATAGCATAGATGAAGGCTCTCCCACCCGCATTTGCACCCACAAAGCTGAAATGATACCTGAATGTGCTGAAAAAAACTGCAAACAGGAAATTTTTATATTAGCTTGAGGAATAAGTTCTTGCGTTTTGTTTATGTTGTGTTGATTTAAGTTTTGTTGATGTGATTTGTGCACATATTAAGAAACAATAATAAATAATAAGAGCAAAATTTGCAAAGGTTAAGCTTTGTCGCTTAACAGTGTAGACTATTAGGCTTTTGCCTAGGCTAAACCTTGAAGTTGAGTAATAAGTCATTGCGGTTTATTTAAAAGTTGTGTTAATTTAATTTTTGTTCTGTACCCTCAAAATGGAATGTCAAGTTGAAAGAAAGGCGCCTTTTCGACACTTCTTGTTATTCATATTCAATCGAGATGGGAACAATGCAAACGCAGCCAAAGCTGGTCGCGATATTTGTGCTGTGTACAAAGAAAATGCTTTATCAGAAAGGACAGCTCAATGGTGGTTGTCACGTTTCAAAAACGGACATTTCAATCTTAATGACGAAGAACATTCTGGTCGCCCCATTAAGTTGGATGAAGATCAATTAAATGACCTTCTTCATAAAAATCCTGGTCAATCGACTAGAGAATTGTCTGTACAATTGGCGTGTGATCAGAAAACTGTAGTGAATCACCTTTATTTGATGGGGAAAGTTCAAAAACTCGGTGCATGGGTTCTGTGCGCTTTGAGCGAAAGCAACAAACTTCAACGCTCGTGGATATAAGGACAGATTTCTTCACTGCATCATTACTGGCGATGAAAAGTGGTGTGTTTATGTCAACATGAACTATCGAAAACAATGGCTTAGCCCCAATAAAAAACCACTTCCGAGATTAAAGCAAGGACTTCATCCACGAAAGACGATGTTGTGTGTGTGGTGGGATTGTGAAGGAATCATTCTTTATGATCTCCTTGCGAACGAGATTGTCAATGCAGAACTCTACATTCAACAAATGTATCAACTCGCCGAAGCTATTCGTGAAAAGCGACCTCATCAACGTTATGGAGTCCTTCTGCAACACGGCAATGCTCATCCTCACATTGCCAATATGACAAAAGACACCATCCAAACGCTTAATTGGGAAATCCTGCTGCATCCTCCAATATTTGCCAGACTTGGCTCCATCAGATTTCCATCTGTTCCAATCGCTCTCCAACAATTTGCACGGCATTTCGTTTAATACTGATGTGGAATTAAGAACCTGGTTAGACAAATTCTTCAGTCAAAATCCAGAGATTTTTATTGCAGAGGCATCAAAAAACTAGTTGAATGTTGGGAAGTCGTAAATAACAACAGAGAATACATTATTGATTAAATTGCATATTGTTATCAGTAAGAATGAAGTTTTTCTAAAATTGTTAATGGTAATGAATAAATTGATAAAACCGCAAGAACTTATTCCTCAACCCAATAGAAAAGTTGAAACCTATCTACTTGCCTCAAATCTATACTAAGGTGGTACCATCTAGGTCAAGGTGTGGATTATCTTGTCAAGTCGAGATTTGAACTGTTCGACTGACGAACTGTTCACTACTTTGTGCGGTAGATGGTAACAATAGAGGCCTGAGCACTGAGCCCCCGCTAGTGACTGGTGCTCATTACGAGGCTACCCTGTTGATCTTTACTCGTTGCCTCCATCCCAAGAGCCACTTTTCTATCCATTTGGCTACCTTGCCAGAAATGCCAAGGTTGCAGACTTTATTTATCAACCTGCGGTGTGGTACCTTATCGAAGGCTTTTTGAAAGTCCAGGTATAAGATATCCACAGCTCGACTACAGCCATACTCACTCAAAATACTATGGAAAAATTCTAGTATATTAGTAAGATATGAACGGTTCTTGCAAAATCTGTGCTGGGAATCCAAGATCAGGTTGTGCAACTCTTAAGTGCTGCACTATACGGTCTGCGATTATTCCTTCAAGCAGTTTGCCTACGATGGATGTCAGACTAATAGGCTGGTAATTACCTGGGCATTCGTGGTCCCCCTTCTTATAGATGGGAGTTACATCTGCTATTCTCCAGTCTTCTGGCACCTCGCCAGTTTCCAAAGAATTGTTGAAAATGGTGGTGAGGTGTGGAACGACCTCTTCACTAACTTCTCGGAGGACTCTAGGAAGAAAGCCATCCAGACCTGGAGACATATGGGTTAAGGTTTCCTAGTATGGCTATCAACTTTCCTCGTAAATACGGAGGCGAAGTATCTGTTCAACATGTCGGCGATGTCTGGTTTACTTCCGTAACAAGAGTAGGAAGGTATGCAATAGAGAGAAGTAGAGATAGGTTGGTCTACTAATGAGTAGGGTCTGTGATCACCTATTATCATATCCTTGTGCTAGGTGATCCCAGGATGGGATGCAGTCCACAAAGGCACCATGGCTAGCAGATCAATTTATGTCTGGGTGGGAACAGTTCTCATAGTACAAAGTGCAGGTACACAAAAGGTTGAGAAAATAGTCATAATAATAAATAGTAATAAAAAATAAAAATAATTAATACTACTAAATAATAAGAATGATAATAATAAGAATAATAATAAGATAAAGTATCATTGAGAGGGGGTGAGGAGAAAGTGCACAGATAATTTTCCCATGCCTATCAGAGAGTTCATGTCAAACCAGTGAGAGGGCTTCCCAAATTTGCACTCAGGCTGGGAGGATGTGCAGCTCCTCCAGGTACCACACATACAGGCATAAAAGGAAGATAAAGATTGACAGTGATTTGATGACAAGAGAATACAAAGACTAAAAGATTAACAAGCCAAAATGCTTGCCATGGTAAAGGCATTGGGCAAAAGTAAGATACGAGCAATGTCAAAAGATTAAAAAGGCAAGACTTTGCTGCGGAGAGGTCATTAGGTTAAAGAAGCTTCATGTCAAGGTTGAGGCTTGGTAAAAATTCTTGACAAAAGCATTAAATAGTGAAAAAATAGTTATCATCATCAAGTATTCTAAGGATATGCAATTGTGTTGCAAGCAAGATATTAAAATCTAACCTTGTATTTGTCATACCAGGAATCAAACAGAAGTGCCCTGGTTGGGGCATTTGGATTACAATGTGTAGCTGGTGATGGAATCCGATCTACAACAGCTTGAAGCATCTCATTTATTCCTGATCCAAGTTTAGCAGACACCTGAAAATAAAATGTTTTTATTTACTTTTTTCATCAATGGATAAATATTAAATTTTTTGGTAATGAAAACCAAATGTAATTATTAATACCTTTAAAACCTCTTCTGGATCCATGTTAAAGGTATTCATGAGTTGTTCAGTGACTAACTCTGGTTGAGCATTCTTCAAATCAATTTTATTTAGTACTGGAATAATGACAAGTTCATTGGTAAAAGCGAGGTAGAAGTGAGCGACAGTCTGTGCTTGAACTCCTTGATTCGCATCCACCAAAAGAATAACTCCCTGACAGGCAGACAGTGATTTGGCTACTTCATATGAAAAATCAACATGACCAGGAGTGTCAATTAAATTTAATAAGAAATTCTGAAATGAAAAAAGTAGAGAATAAATACAATCCTTTCCCATAGAAAATCCCTTTTGTTACATTTTTTTCACGTCAGTCTCAAGAACAAACATCTTTTTAGTACAATTTTTTTCAGAACTAAATACTAACCATTAACAAAATAAGGAAACATTTGCTTATATGTCTAAATATTTTATACTTTATTTTATATTTTATTACCAAAGTGAGTTTTATTGCAACTAAAATAAATTGCCACTAAATAAGAAATTGCCACTTACCCTGACTGGCCAAAAAGCTACAACATATAGTACCCCATTGCTATGAAGGGCCATTGAACATGAATAAAATGATGAAAGTTTTGTGATTGATCGGGCATAAAGGGGGTGGGAGGGAAGAGTAGTATTAGTGACATTAAGAATGATGACTCAATTTGTGGGAAAGAGATAGATGTTGACAGTTGGCACTAAAATCTGAGTTTATTGTTATATAATACTAAACCTAATACCCCTTCTAGTATATGATGGTGTTTGTGTGTGACTTTACAAGGGGCAAGCCGTAATGACCCCACTCATCTTGATATTCGGACAGATAATGTGGATTTAGATCACCCAGAATGGGAAAATCAGCAAGAATGTGCTGAACAGTCTACGGGAGAATGCAGCGATCACAGTAAGGTGCAGGGAAGCACTCTATCAAATGATGTGCGCCCAATTCAAAGAAGACAGAAAGTAACCTGACGCCATTGTTGCATTTTTTTCTTCAAAAATGCCCATCTGGTGACTGCTACAATGAGTATAGGTTGCAGTAATTAGCAGCATTGGAGGGTAAATCCAAGGGAACAGTTGCGAAACGATAGCAAGCAACTTTAAGTTCCCCTCAGCCATCTTCCATCTGCCTTGCCAGGTAGCCCAGAAGGTTGACCTGATTCATGCAACGAGGTCAGTGTGAGGAAGAGTGAAACATTTCTTTTCTCTGGTTTCACAGTCCTTGCAGACTCTTAGTGCCCTTATTCCCCACACCTGCAATCCCCACATAGGGGTGGGGCAGCTCATTTTAGCTGAGGATGAATGTGAACCTTATGAGGGCGCAGAGACCCTTGCTACCTAAGGAGGGCCTTGCACAGGAGTGGACTCAGGTTTGGTGTCTGGCACCAAGCCCATGTTCAGCATCATGGAAGACCCTACACATCTGGGGTAGGGGCACCTCCGGGATCATCTCCAACTGGCCAACACCCCTCAAGGTGTCAAGTATTCCAGACTGGAGACTCATAGGGCCTATGGCCTGTCCTAAATGTAACTGTGCAATGGGAGGAGAGGGGGAGCAGGCATGCCAGCTCCCATTAGCATGACAAACCTCAGATTGACTAGATGTGTGGGCCAGGCACAGGGGACGATGACACCTCTTACTCCCATAATGGGTATAGGTGGATCACCTGACCCCAACAGGAGGGGTGGGGACAGAAGTGGTGTGTCCTTTGTCTTTCTCTGTTCTTTGGAGGACCCTGAGAAAGCAAAGGGGGACCTGTTAAAAGTGGAAAGTCAACTGGAGGCAACTAGACAAAAGGGGGCAAGGGGAAAACCCCCTAACCCATCCAAAAAGGAGAGGTAGAAGCACTCTCTCCACTAGAATTCTCTTGGAGAAGCCCCTGAGAAAGCACATGGGGAGCCACCTCTATTACGGAGGTGGAGCTGCCCAGGAACGGTTCGGAAGATGGCAAAGGGAAAACCCACTTCCTGCATTAACAGAGGAATGCTGGCATTAGACTTTCAGGGGTCTACCATGAGTGCATTAATGTTGTTTGCAACCTAGGGCATTGACACACACTGACCACAAGTTACCAAGTGGCCAGTCCTGCCCAAAAGGTCACAGCTCAATTCAACCCTGAGATGGGACATCCCTAATTTGTACTCTGTCTGGGTGAGAACTGTTGCTCCTAGTACCAATTGCAGGTAAACAAAATGTTAAGAGGTATATAAAAAAAAAAAGTGCTGAGAGGGAGCGAGGGGGAAGCGCACCAACAACTTTCCCAGGCCCATCAGAGTGTTCAAGTCATCTCAGTGAGAGACTTTCCTAATTTACACTACCTAAAAGGAAATGCCATTCCTTCAGGTACCAAATGTAACAGACTACACAAGGTACCCCTGTGGGAAGCAGCTATGACATTACATCCAGCAAACCAAGGGGTGCAGAGATTCTAATGCCCTGAGAGCACTCAGGATGCTTTGTGAGTTGCTATAAAGATCACAATCCAGTTTCTGAATTAGGCACAATGTCTTATCCCCCATACCATGATGTATTGCAACCAACTTGAATGCAGCACCTGGTAGAGCCCTACTGACTTCAAACAGAGGGGATGCAGCATGGAATACAACCCCCCTCTTTGAATTTGGACTCATCTGTGTACACTGCAATTATTATAATTTGCAGTTTGCTCCCAAAAGGTTGAATGCAATACTCTCAGTGCGGTAGAAGCTTTGATAAAGTCAAAGGTGGTATCCTCCAGGGTATAGCATCCTGAGCAACTTCAAGTATAGGTAAAACTACAGCAAGCAAATAAACATAACTATAATGAACAATTCATATTATTCACATTCTTAACCATAATCAAGTAATCAATTGGCACTATGCTAAATCTATTATTAAATATAGCAATTATATTTCAGAATGTATATGTATTGCTACTTTCTCAACTTCAATCCCAGTTTTTCCTCATTTGACCAAATCATTTCTTTCTACATCAGGTCTCAAAATAAAATTTTATAAGATTTTGTCCCATCCACTTTGGTTTTAGGGGCTGGGAGGAGTTCCTCCCCCCCCTCCTTTTTTTTACTATTTAAGCAGCTATATTTTGTTTCTGTGTTCATTCCTTTTATTTCTTTGTAAATAAAGTTGAAAGCACTGAGAATCTTTCTTTTTCTTTGTTAGGTATTTGACATGAAAGCTATAACTTCCCAGAGAGATTTATCATCATTTAGCTCAAGTGCTATTTTGTTTGTTCTTCTTTAGTATGCATATTTATTCAATTGAGTTGTAACTTTCTGGAGACCAGTAATATGCAATAAGCAAAGTAATATTAAATTTGAAGGAGAATATGAGCATTAGAAATACAAATGATGCAAAATATAATTCTAGTTTCAAACCTTTCCATTATGATTAAAGACTATGGAAGCTGACTGAGCCTTCACTGTGATTCCTCTTTCTTTCTCCACCTGAAGTTTGTCAAGAACTTGTTTATTTGCAACATCTTTCTTGATTGCTCCTGAGAAAAGAAAGTTTGAAAAAACATTTGCCAAAGACAAAGATATAATCAGTAACGTATGGAAGCAAAGTATGAAAGGATAATGAAAAGACTGCATCCTTGAGTACTTGTTCATTTGCTCCAAGCTATATTATAATATTCATATTTCCTCCAGAGATGGTTTAAATTTGTTCCAATTAATTCATTTTTATATATATATATATATATATATATATATATATATATATATATATATATATATATATATATATATATATATATATCAATATATATATATCAATTCCATTATACACTTTAAATGAGAAATTATAAATTTGTTTAAAAATATTTAATTATTTTATGTATAAAATAAAACACCAATTGAGATATTACATCACGTGAATATACTGACCAATCAGAGCGCAACAATCACACACTCCTAATTCCTACCACATATTCCTTGTGATTAATAATTAGTGACTCCATTGGAAGAGGTTGGTTGAAAACTCTAATGGTAAATTTATATAAAGAGTATTCTAGTTTTCAAAAACATAATTGCTAATTCAATTTATTTTCTAATTACAGTTCCCCATTTGTGTATACCATTCACATGATCCTAATATATACTATTTTAAATAATAAAAATGCTACTATTGCAAGCCCTACATTATTTCAAATCTGACAAACCCTACATTCCTACTATTTTAAATACTACAAATTCTCCTATCTTAAATAATACAAATCCTACAATCACACTAAAACCAATTTAACTTCTAATGTATCATATTGTATTTTATTTCAAAACTTATTTTCAACTTATTTTGTCTATTTAATATTTACATTTTTAATTAACTATTTCCATCAATCTTGTCTGTTTCATCCCCATCAACAAATTATCTATTTTAATTCATTATTTCTTTTACCAATTTCTCATACATTAAATAAATAAATCATATGATTATATTCATCATAAGCTCACTGGACAAAAAAATAGTCACTTGTAACCATAGTAAGGGCCTCTTGCGTGCCACTTTGTTCCATATGTTCATGCCATTGAATTGATGTTTTGTAGCAATTCCTGCCTGGAAGCAAATCAATTTTCAATTACAAGCCTGGAGATTCTACGATAGTCCCTGTCTGTCAACACCTTTTTCCGTCCGCAATTCTGGTGAGAGTTTTTCATATTTTGGGAGTTCTGCCATTGCTTGTAAATCTGGATGACCATACTCATTGAAGCACTGCCAAATTCCACCACCTCCTTCATATGATGACCTTTGGCGCGGCCAAATGCAATCACACCTTTTTGACATTCCATGACATCACTCTTCTGGCCCATTTTAAGTAGAGCTGATTTGCTATTTACAGATCTTCACACTATTCACAACACAAATAAAGCCTAACTAATGTTTCAACGTAAACTAAGCTATGCCTCTCGGCTGCCTAAGGTTCCTACACACTTCAGATGTTAAATTATGTTTTTCTCCCTAGGTGACTAATTTTTATGTCCAGTGAGCTTATATTTGTTTTCTATTGTTTTCAATAAATAGATTTTTATTCTTATTTATTTCTTCAATTTTACATCAGTTTTCCCAACTAACAATTCATATGTGTGTGTATCCTATACAGAAAGGTATCTTCCATCATTTCCATCTTAATAAAATTAACAGGAAAGTTAGTACAATAGAAAATTTAATTATTTCAATAACAACCCTGTTAAACTCGACTTGAAAAATCATACATGAAATCCTCTACAGAGTTGGGTTTTTTGCACCTATCAGGTGACAGCCACCAATGGCACAAGTCACCATAATTTAATTCCAGCCTAATATTAGGCTATTTTAAAATACAAAACATCAATAAAAAGAACAAATAACTCAAAACCAAATAAAAGACAAAACATTAAGAGGGATTGACACTCCAGTGTCAGGGGAGAGTGCACCCAATCCCAAGGCGGAAGAATGGGACCAATACCCCCCAAAAAGGGCCATAGAATAAAGGCTAACCTCCTCAAAAAAAAACTCATATATTCCACAAGTATGTGTGTTCAATTCCATCATAAATATATGGGACAAGCAGTAGTACCTGAATCTGAAGGATTGATTGCTGCTGGTGATGTCAATGGGCATAGTGGAACAGATAGAGCTGGATATGAAGAAATAATAGGCTAACACTGCTTTGGAGCTCAAAACCAGGAGGGAAGAAAGGTGCTGGATATTTTTAAAAATCATCAATTGAGAATAGTAAACACATATTTTAAGAAGGACAAAGAGAAGTACATAACATATAAGAGTGGAAATGCACAGACTCAAATTGATCTCATTCTTGTAAGGAAAAGAAGAAGATTGAAGGTTACGGATTGTAAAGCCATCCCTGGTGAGGCATGTTTAACACACCACAGGCCAGTGAGAGCAGATCTACAAATAGTTTGTATGAAGAAAAAGAAATGGAAAGGTATCAAGAAGATAAAAATATGGAAACTTAAGGATGAAGATACAAGAAAGAAATTTGAGGATGAGACAAGGTGAGAATAATAATGATACTGCGACCTGGCAGAAACTGGAGAACATAATGGCTGCAGGAGTGGAAGCGTGCGGTATGACAACTGGAAAACGAGGAAAGGAAAGAGAAACATGATGGTGGAATGAAAGTCGAATAGAAATTAAGTGAAAAGAAGAGTACATTTAAGCAGTGGCAACGGGCACGGAACTTTGATGATCGGCAGTTATATAGAGAAAAATGTAGAGAAGCACGACAAGAAGTAGCAATGGCGAAGAGAGCAGCATGGCAGGATTGGAGTAGAGATCTAGATATAGCGGATGGAAAACAAAAGATGTTTAGAATTGCCAAACAAATGAAAAAGGAGAAAAAGGGATGATGATTGAACAATTAAAGTTGATGAAGATGAGGTGGCAGAGAGATGGAAGTCATATTTTGAACATCTTTTAAATGACGAGAATGAAAATGAAATTGAGGAGGAGCCACCAGTGGAAGGACCGATACAAGAAGTCACAATGAATGAAGTTATTGAGGCATTGAGAGGTATGAAAAGTGGCAAACGGGACCATCAGCAGTGAGCAGTGATCTGCTGAAGTATGCAGGTGAGGCAGGGCAAGAGGTTTTATTGGATGTGTTCCATGACATTGTGCAAGAGGAACGCATCCCAGAGGAATGGCAGGGTAGCTATACTATCCCACTATATAAAGGTAAAGGAGACGCCCTACAATGCGGCAAACATCGGGGATTGCGTTTGTTAGAACACGGAATGAAGATCTGGGAGACTTCTATATCGGAAGCTGAAGGAGTTAACAAAGATTGCTGACAACCAGTTTGGTTTCATGGAGGGAAGGTCAACAACTGATGCCATCTTTATTATGAGTCAACTGCAAGAAAGGTACGGTAAAAAGAAGAAACGGCTCTACCACATCTCCGTTGATCTTGAAAAAGCATTTGACAAGGTACTGAGATGAGCAATATGGTGGGTACTAAGAAGACAATTATTGCCAGAGAGGCTGGTTCAGCTGATAATGGCGTTATATACTGGAACTACATCTAAAGTAAGAGTAACATCAAAAAGCTTTGGAATTGATGTTGGTGTGCATCAGGGCTCATCTTTGAGCCCCCTGCTTTTTGTTGTTGTCATGGAAGAAATGATCAAAACATGCAGAAGAGGTGACCCCTGGGATCTGTTATATGCTGATGATCTTGTCTTAACAGGGGAGATGAAGGAGGAAGTAGTGGACATGTTTAGGGAGTGGAAAAGAAACAGGAGAAAGGAATGAAAGTCAGTATGGAAAAGACGAAGATGATGGTGACGGGAAAGAGGCAGAGAGATATCAAGTAGGAAGATATCCTTGCAGTGTATGCGGTCGAGGAGTAGGTGTAAATTCCATACTGTGTGTGTGTCCTGCCAGAAATGATGTCACAAGAGATGTTTGAATCTTCGACGCTTAGTCAGAGTAAGGAAATTTAGGTGCCCGACTTGTGTGGGAGAAGTGGCACCGCATATAGCAGGGACTATTGAGATCAAAGGAAGTGTGTTGCATCACCGCATATGGCAGGGACTATTGAGATCGAAGGAACTGTGTTATATGAGGTCAGTCAATTTTGTTATCTCAGAGATGTACTTGATGGTGAGGGAACTTCAGAGAGGGCCGTTAGGGCTAGAGTCTCAGCGGCTTGGAGTAAGTGGTGAGAGATATCAGGACTATTGTTAAATAAGAACATACCATTAATATGAAGAAGTCATGTCTATGAGGCATGCATAAAATCAGTGCTGCTGCATGGTGGAGAGACGTGGGCTCTGACAGAGAACTCGAAGAACATTCTAAGAAGCTGTGATAGAAAGATGCTGCGGTATATGGCCGGAGTAACATGGAGAGATGGTGTAACTAGTTCAGAGGTGGCAAGAAGGTGTGGCCTGAAGGAGTTGAAGGCAGTGCTGCAGGGAAGAAGACTCAGATGGTTCAGACATGTGGAGAGAAGGGGCGAGGATGAAGCAATTGGAAGGATAAGAAATCTGGAGGTGCCTGGCCAGCCTAAGAAAACTTGGAGAAAGAACATGGAAGAGGATTTGACAAAGCATAATCTGAGGAGAGAGATGGCTCTGAATAGAGGGAAATGGCGGTCCACCGTTGCACGTCTTACCTTGTAGAAGCAAGACGGAAAAGATGCTAAAAAGGATAAGTAACTAACTAACCCCATACTGGGAGGGGCGACTTGTTCAAATATCACCCAGACTAGTACATTCAACAAGAATGTGCCAAAAAGTTTAGGAGACAACACAGTCATAGCAGTAAGGTGCAGGGGAGTACTCCATCAAATGTCGTTGTCTCTTGCAAGTGTGCCCAATTCAAAGGTGACAAATGTCATGAAGCCGCTGTGCCATGGGGAGTAGATCCACGGGAACAGTTGCAGTGCAATGGCCTGCAACTTTAAGTTACCATCAGCTGTCTCCCATCTTTTTTGCCAGGCAACCCAGAGGGCTGACTTAATTCCTGCAATGCAGTCAGTGTGAGGAAGAAACAAACACTGGTCTGGTGATCTAGTCCTTGCAGACTTTTTGGCACCTTCATTTTCTGCAATCCCTAGATGTTGAAGAATCTTGACATCCACCCAACCTTTATCAACTATGGCATCATGGATACCACAAACCAAGGGTGTGGAGATTCCAATGTCCCAAGAACACTCAGGGTGCTTTGAGTGGCTAAAAATCACAATCTAGGCTCTGAACCAGACATAATATGTTATCTCTCAAGCCGAGCGGTGTATTGCAACTAGTTCAGCTGTAAGGACAATGAAGCACCTGATAGAGCCCCATGACTTCAAGTAGAGGGGATAGAGAGTCGGAACTGACCTCTTCCTAGGACTTGGAGCCATCTTTGTACACTGACACAGATCTAGTGTGACACAAAGTGTGCTGCAAAAAGGTTGAAAGCGATACTCCCCCTACTGGCAAATAGTCAAAGGTGGTAACCTCCAGAACCATAGGCATCATTGGCCTGAAAGCTACACAAGCTCTCAAAGGAGTTTCCTACCCCTAAACCCAAAGGGCTTAGGGTATGACTTGCATCTTTAGGCAGCATAGGCATAGTCAAGATTGGCCGCAGATACAGTGAGAGCCATAGGCAACTGAGGAAGGCGCTGGGCCTACACATAAAATCACATAATGACCACTTACATGTATCAAGTCCACCTTTTGCATGGCTGCAGATGCGTAAAACTTGCATAGGTAGTCAAGCTTGGAACAATGATTAGTAGAAAATTAAAGCCAATTAGATGCACAGAAGGGGTTATTGGAGCAAAACCTATCTTAATCACACCCCAATGCCCAGGACCCCTCAACTCTTGCAACCTGCAGGCATTATATGGTGGTGTTTATAGATATTCCAAAGCCTCTCTTCTGATATGGCATGAGGTAGCTAGTCAGGTACTTAAGCATAGACAAGGAGGTTTAAAGGATAGTCAGAGAGAAAAAGGAATGGTAAGAAGGAATGAGGAGAAAGTGCACAAACTTTCCATGGCCCCATCAGTGTTCAAGACAACCCAATGATGGGGCTTCCCTAATTTTTGTTCAGGCTGGGAAAACCAAGTGTAACAGGCTACACAGGGTACTCCTCTGCAGTGAAGGAGATGCGGAGTTGACACAGAAAGAGGATATTAGCGGAAGGAGGAGACACTAACCTGGGGCTGGGGAGGACAGTGAGTTCCGTCAGTGCAATGGCCATAAAAACTTAGCGTTGTGCCCCTTTTGGGGGTCCAGAAAATAAATACCCACATCTCAGGCTAGTTAAAACTTACCTCTTACCAGAAAGTGGTTGAATTCTGAAATAGATTTTACCCTTTAGGACCCCCTAAAACCCCCCCACACAAGACATAGATCACCAAATACAAGCTATAAACATGTAAATATAAAAATAAATAATAAAACAAGAAACACTACATTGGCAAAACATGACCACAAACAAACAAGCATACTCTACAAAAAAACAATATCATACTGTCCAAAAGCAACACTCATAACAAGACACCATAACCTCAAACAAACACTTCTCCCACATTAACCATTTAAATCTCCACTATGACAATCAATTCATAATCTGATGTAAACAACTCCATCACCATCCCAAACTACATACCTTTTCCAAACCACAAAAAAAATCACATCCACAACCTCATGCACTTAGCTGTCTGTCATTAAGACATCACTTACACTTCAGACTCAACAAACCACATAGAATACAAGCATTCACTAACATTGCAAACTACAGATACTTGCACGACTTAATACCCAACAATCATCACAATCCCAGCTCAGGTCATAGAATGCCTAATCCTAAACCAGGTCACTCCACACATTCCCTTAGCACCTACACAATATGACTTCAACCATTAAAATCAACAAGCACTCTTCTTACAGACCTCACAAAAAGAACCTATGATGGCATTGAACAAGTACAACCACACAGAATGCTCCTTGTAACACTAGACATCTGCAAAGCTTTTGATGTCACCTCCCATTAAAAACTATGGGGGACTTTTACTCATACTACAATCTGGTGTGCAAGAGTCCCTCCCAAGGACAAGGGACTGTCACAGTACTTAGATAGGTGCCAGTCCCAAAGCTCCTGTAAAGTAAGACATTCAACCCAAAGGTGTCTTGCCATCACAACCAGGGAATTTCAACAGAAAGGTTCAGGGGACAGCTCCATCAGATGATGCTGCATCCTGCAAATTGTCCTATTCAGAGGTGACAAAAAATTGCCTGATACCATCAAGGAAAAAGGGGGTAGGCCCATGAGAAAAGTCAAGGAGCAATGGCACCCCACTTTAAATTCCCATTCACTATTTTTTGCCAGCAACCAGTTGGGTTGTCCTGATTCCTGACATGTAATCAGTGGAGAAGAGCCAAAATTATGTTCCAGTCATTCAGCTTATGCATACAGCCTGGTACCATCATTTCGCACAACCTTTATGTGTCCAGGAACCCAACAGAAGACCCTAAGGCTGAGAATGTGTGCTGCCCAGGTGAGGCAGTTAGAAACAAGGCACAAATCTACCACTTCCAGGCAAGCCCCATTTAAGAAGAGGGCCGCATCAGGGTGATGCCTATGTCAGTGGCAGAAGTGTATCACCTTGGTCTTGGTCAAAGAAAACTGAAAATTGTGTATATCAACATAATGACAGATGTGATTCAGAGGCTGTTGGAGTGAGCACTCCATAGTAGGTATCTGAATTATGTCAAAAGAGACTAAAAGATCCTCTATGTAGAGCATAGCTAGAACACCTTCTGGAAGCACCAAAGTGAAACTATTTAGAGACACTTCCCTTAAGGATGCCCTCCTCTTGCTCTGTGGGCCCAGAGAGAGCCAGATTCTGGGAAGATACCATCCAACCAGATCCTGTTGTACAGAAAGAAGAAATACCATGTTCACTCACCCAATTATTGAAGCATGGCATAACCATACACAGAAAGAGCAGTGTGCAAACCTTGGGTCTGTTAGTTTTATATGATTATGAGTTATTTTCATTTCCTTCATTCTGCAGAAAGTTAATAAATTAACCTTAAAAAGAAAATTTGCTTGTAATCCAATCTTAGAATGATGCATGTAGCCCTAATTTATGTTCGATCATTCGTATTGCTCCAAGATAGCATCCTATTGAGCTCATTTTTAAGGTTAATATTCCTTAAATGTTTGGGTAATTATAAAAATATAAATAATGTATCCCTTCCAAATCTGAATTAATGTCTCGTGCAAAAGTTAACAGGATTCCATAGATTGGTACAGCTTTGGTCGCCAAAATTTAATGAGCTGGTATTCTAACAAATTACCTACTTTTGAAAGACTGCTAAATTCTATCATGGTATACAACTCTCCGGAACCTACACTGCTTAATTCTAGCATGGTATACACTCTCTTAAGCTTACAAACTTTCTGCAATGAACACCAATCCTCTTACAGAGTATGCTTTCAATTATTAACATTCTAGCTAAAAAATTATAAAATTTTAAATTTATAAATGAAAAGAAAAATTACAAACTAAACCTTTGATAATAAAAATATACTATAAAAACTAGTACCTAGTAACATAGTTTTGTTTACTCAAAACACTACTAACTACCATTTTCATATTAACCAGAATTGACACATAACATACCTGTAAATTCAAGAATTCTGTCAGCCAATGTGCTTTTCCCATGATCAATGTGAGCAATGATTGAAAAGTTACGAATTGCTTCCAAAGGAAAAGATGCTAAATCAATTTTCTTTGCATTATTTTCCTCCGCTTTTTGTTGCTTAGAAGAGATATGGAAGGGCTGCGATATAGAGAGATTGAATTTTCTTATTTTTATTATTTCGCAGAATTTATAAAAATTTAATCCTAATGGTCTCATTATTTTAAACCTAGAATTAAGAAACAAAATGTGAGTTCAACTCAACCAAAATCAATCAATTTTACTTTGCTTATTTAAAAGCCTTCCATGAGAACATTTTTTTATTATTATTAACATAATTTGACGATGAGAAAAGCCACAGGAGCCTATCAGAATCTATTAACAATCATGACTCTTTATACATAACACCAAAGTAAAAAGAAAAAAATATTAAGTTGAATAAACTTTTTTATTTTAAGATAACACCATGGTGGGAACCAATGAGAGCATCACCACTGCAACAAAACTATAAAAAAATCCATGAGTAAGCCATCAGACTGAAGCCCAAGTCCTTCAAGAATTCAAGTACAGTAATCTGCTGATTAGCACAACTTTGATTAATTAACATGATTCTTGAATTAATGTGAGTAATAAATTGACACTTAACCTCGATTAGTGTAGCTAATATTCAATTTAATGCAATCTTCCAGAGAATATCTCAGAAATTCACACATGAAAATGTCACGACTCACAATTCTGACAATCAATCGTAGATGAATTGCTTGAATCCCATGCAGAAGATATCAGAGACAATGATCTCAATATGGAGCAGCAACGTGCATATAATGAACCAGAAGAAGAGAGATTGAGAGCAGTGGAAAAGGAGCTGACTTTAAAAGAGTTAGATGCAATGTTTCATCCCATGGAAACTTTAAAACGATGGATGCTGACCCTGATATCAAGCAAAGCATGCAAGTTTGACAAAATTTGGAGAATGCCATTATGTGCTATTGGTGATTTTATGAGAAGAAAAAAAATAATTAAAATTTTGTTCAAACTTCCCTATTTTGATTAATAACACCTTTTATTTTTAAAAATTTAACAAATATTTTGAGGAATAAACCAATTAGCCAATTTTATGTTGATATATTTCAGATTAGCACAATTTTAATTAATGCAGCAGTTTCATGAAACCAACCCATCGCACTAATTGGTGGATTAATGTATACTGTCAGCTAAAATGATGCTCTTGGTTCCCAAAACTGTAGGAAGCCATGACCTGGCATGCACTTTTTAGCCCCCCTACCTACAGAGGTCCTTGAGGTCAGAGATGTTGTGTGTGTTGCATGCATGTCTGAAGTTCAGGCAGTCAAAGAGGTGTTTGTTGTTGTTATTGTGTTGGTTGCATCTGGTGCATGTTGGTGATGGGGTGAGGTTTATTGTGTTTGTATTGTAGGAGTAATGTGGAATGGCTTGGGGTAGGTTGCAGAACAGGTGTTTGAAGTAGTGCTTCTTTTTATGTCTAGGTGGTAGGGGTTTCATTGCTAGGAAGGGGTTGGGGTGGATGTAATGTTCAGTGCTCTACTGAGGTGTTGAGTTCTGATCATGTCCAAGTAAATGTTGAGTGGGAGTTTTATTATTTTGGCATGTAGGTGTGGGGTTGATGTGGTTTGAGTGAATCCTGTAATGACTGAGTGCATTATTTTGAGAGGTAATGGAGCTTGTTTGCATGGCATTTGATGAGGGTTGGGTGCCATGTTAGCACTGTGTAGTTGAGGGTGGTGTGGATGAATTGTTTGTATGGAGTGGTGTATCTCCTGTTGTCCAAATGTGTTTGATAGTTCTTTGATGAGGGTGTTGGTTTTCTTTTTAGCCTTGTTTGTGATATTGGTGACAAGTTTTAAATGTCACGTAGGTGTCAAGTATTATTCAAGGATGGGGGGGGGGGGTATTTAGGAAAAGTTTTTATCTGTTTAGTCTGATTTTTAGTGTTTGATTCATGGTAGTCTGATGTGAAGAGTGTGATGGTTGATTTAGGGGCTGAAACTGGAATATGGTTTTGTGTGAGTAGGTGTTCCAGGGTGTTCATGTATTGTTGGAATGCTCTGCTTGCTGTACAAACTGGTGGGAGTTGTGCAATGACTTAGATGTCATCTGTGTGGGTGTTGGTTTTGATGCTTATGGATTGTGGTTATGTGATGTTGTGTATGAATAATTCAAAAAGTAGGGGTGAGAGTATGTCCCCTTGAGGGACACCATTCTGAAGTGGCTAAGTGTATGATTTGTGTAGTGTGTGCCACTTGGTCTGGTCTGCTGAAAATGAAGTTTGTTAGCCCTTTTTTGCCATTGTTGGTGAGTGTGGTGTTCAGGATTTTTTGTTCAAGTGTGTTTTGGTACATTGTCAAAGGTTTCGTTTATGTCTATGGCAGTCAGGATTGTTTGTGAGTGGGTGGGTGGGTGCTTGTTGAAGTCATTGAGTATATGTTGTGTGGGGTCAATGAGGAAGGTTGCGGTGGAATGGTCTTTCAGAAACTGCGTTGTGTTTGAGAGAGGGGGATATTTTGACTTATTCTTTTGTGTATTAATTTTTCAAGTGTTTTGCACAGTGTGCACAGTAGTAAGATGGGGCAGTATGATATGTTGGGGATGATGAACAGGCTTTGAAGTTTATGAGGGATTTGATTTTTGGAGTACAGTATCTGTGGTGAATGGGGCTGTCCGTTGTTTTGTTTGTTTTTTATTTTCCTATAAATTTTTTGTGTGCAGGGAGGAATGTTGCATCTCTTGTTGTGTGAGTGTTCTGTTTTATTTAAGTGTTGAAGTTGTAAAATCTGTGGTCTTGAGGAATGAAATTTTTACTTGCTTGGGTGATTGTGTTGGTGGTGTGGTGTAGTGCTTTGTCCAACATTAGATAGTTGCTTATGGAGAAGTCCTGTAGTTTATCTTCTATATATATCATGTAGTTTTGCCAGCTTGATTTCTTGAAGTTTATTTATGTGGTTTTGAAGGATGCTCTTCAGGGGTGGACGGTTTAGAATGTTATAATGATGGCAAGGTTGTCTGAGGGGAAGTCTACTATTGTGTTCCAAGTGGTTCTGGTGTGCAGATAGGTTGAGCAGAGCATTATGCCTTATGCCTTGGGAGGTCTCCCTTTGGGTATGCTAAGTGGGTTGGGATGTGTTGTTTAATGTGTTAGGGGGTGCAGCTGTTGTAGGAGTGAATGATGTGAAGAAAGTGGGTGCATGTGAGTTATGTGAGAGGTACAAGAGGTTGATTGAAAAGGTAAAAGAAAGTAGAATAAAAGGTGTTGTGACAGGTGTGCTTCCAAGAATGGATGTTGGGGTAGAATGGATGTCTCGTGCGATTGGGCTGAATGATTATATGAGGGGGATGTGCGAGATGGAAGGTGTCATGTTTGTGGATGTGTGGGATAGGTTTGTTGGAATGAAAGAAATATATGCAATGGATGGACTGCATTTGAGTAGGAGGGGGGTAGATCTGTTGTGGGAGGAGTATGATCGTGTTATTAGGTCTTTGCGGCGGGAAACTAGATACTAATAGTGGTCAGGAAATTATGAGAGGTCATTATAGTACTGTATAATGGACTTGGCAGATAATAGAAATAGGTTCCAAGGCGATAGAGGTGAGGTCATTCAGGTTGGAAGAGGTGTTTCAAGGATAGGGAGGTTAAATTGTTTCTATACAAATGCTTGTAGTCTTAGAAACAAGAAGGATGAGCTATTTAGTTATATTAGCGATGAGGATATAGATATATTATATGTTACTGAATCATGGGTTAATGAAATAGAATTTGGTAAATATGTAGATTATCGGCGAGAACGATGGGACGTACTATTTCGTCCGTGTTCCAAAATGCTTCACGTTTTTGGAGTACATTTAAGTTGAAGGCTCGTGTGGGGGTAAACACAATAGGGGGACTACACTACGATGAACCTGAGTTTCATTAAATTGGGGAGGTCTGGAGGGCACATCCACCCCAGTATATAATCCTAATTGTTTATAGAATAATAATTCGAAAAGGACTCAAACGGGCATGAATATTCCGACACGAGTGAATGATAATATTTACACACGTTTTTTTTTCCGGCCAGGCCGCTAATCACAAGTCACAAGTCTCCAGTCCTTTAAGAACAAGTTGGATAAACACTGGGAAGCCAACTGGTATAGCTACACGTAGCCAGCATCATAGAAATTTTCATAACAATGATCGGGCGACTACAGGATTACCTCATGAGCCCGTACCATGATGATGATGAACATTGTTGCAAGTTTAAATACTTCAATAAAGCAGGATGGAATTGAGTCCCTTTGGATACATATTAGGTTCAGTAAAAATAGAATGGTGCATTTGGGAGCTTTTTATAGACCACCTGGGCAGACTGATGATATAGATGAACTAATGATAAGGGAAATAAATAAGGGATGTGAAACAGATGCAGTTATTATTGGGGACTTCAACTTAAACTCTGTGGACTGGGAAAATATGATAGGTAGGGATAGAACAAGTGGCAGGTTCATAGAATGCTTTGAGGATAATTTTTTGAATCAATTTGTTAATGAGCCAATGAGGGAGGACAATATATTAGATTTAGTACTTTCTTAACAGTGATCATTTAGTTCAAGAATTGACTGTTGGGGAAGCATTGGGAAAGGAAGCAAACACAGATTTGTAGAAGGTAGGCAGGCTAATGGAAGTGCTTTAGGGTTAAATTACTTGAGTAGTGATAGCTTTAAGGGAAGGAGAGAAAGGAGATGCAGAGGAGATAGGCCCTCAGGTGCTTCAGGAATAGGTGGGCTGAGTTGTCTTTACACAAATGCTCGTAGTCTTAGAAATAAGAGGGATGAATTATTGTTATATCATTCATGAAGATATAGATATAATATGTATAGTTGAATCATGGGTTAATGAAAATATATTTAATGATAATGTCAGTGAATTTGAACTAGAAGGTTATACTATGTACATTAGTCAAAGGAAAGATAGGACTGGTGGTGGGTTGATTATTTATATCAGAAATAGCATTCCTTCAAATCTAAATAACTCTATAAAGCAAGGAGAAGGTGAATCATTATGGATAGATATTAAGGTTGGTAAAAATAGGAAAATACACTTGGGAGCTTTTTATAGACCACCAGGACAGACTGATTGCATCAATGAGTTAATGATTAGGGAAATAAGTAAAGGATGCAAAGAAGATACAGTTATTCTGGGTGACTTTAATTTAACTTCTGTAGACTGGGAAAATATGATAGGAAGAGATAGAGCAAGTTGTAAGTTTATGGAGTGTTTTGAAGATAACTTTTTGACCCAATTTGTTAATAAGCCAACAAGGGGTGCCAATATATTAGATCTAATTCTTTCAAATGATGATTACTTAGTTCAAGGAATGAACGGAGGACGACATGAAAGCAGCTATACGGGAGCTAAAATCAAATGCGGCAGCAGGACCGGATGGCGTGCCAGCAATTCTCCTAAAAGAATGCATGGAAGCACTAAGCCCGCCATTACTCATACTCTGGCGATGCTCCCTGGACAATGGCACAGTCCCCTCTTCACTAAAGGAGGCAATAATTACCCCAATATATAAGGGGGGTGATAAGAGCCTCCCAAAGAACTACAGACCGGTGGCCTTAACATCACACATCATCAAAATTTTTGAGAAGGTACTGAGGAACACCATTGTGGAATGCATGGAGGCAAATAGCCTGTACAACGACAATCAGCATGGATTCCGCAAGGGCAGGTCTTGCCTCTCTAAACTCCTATCCCACTACGACTGGATGCTACACCAACTCATCGAGGGGGCCAATGTGGACATAGTGTTCCTGGACTTCGCAAAGGCCTTCGACAAGGTTGATCATGGCATCCTGCTCCATAAGATCAAAGACATAGGGATAATGGGAAAGCTGGGTATGTGGCTCCACAGCTTCCTTACATCTAGATCCCAGGTGGTTGTCACAGAGGGTGCAAGATCAAGTGCCTCTACTGTGATCAGTGGGGTTCCCCAAGGCTCTGTACTGGGACCTCTACTCTTCCTGCTGCTAATGGGTGACATTGACCAAGGAATAGACAGCTCTCTGGTATCTTCCTTTGCCAATGACACAAACCTCAGCCGCACGGTAACGAGCGCCGAAGATGTGAGGGCCCTCCAACAAGACCTAGACAAGGTGCAAGAATGGGCCGACAACAACATGTCCTTCAATGATGAAAAGTTTGAACTCCTTAGATGTGGCACAAACTCAAACTTAAAGGAGACCACCACATTGTCTACAGGAGGGGGACATGATATAGAGCCCACCCATCATGCCAAGTGTCTAGGTGTGACCTTCAGCGATGATGCTACCTTCCACCACCACATACAAGACACTGTTAATAAGGCCAGGAGAATGACTGGCTGGATTCTCCGAAACTTCAGCACAAGAGCTGAGGATGTTATGCTGACGCTGTGGAGAGCACTGGTCCAACCTATATTGGACTACTGTAGTCAATTGTGGTCACCCAACACAAAAGGGGACATCCAAAAACTTGAAGCCGTCCAAAGGGCCTTCACCAGGAACATCTGGGGCATGAGACAGTATAGTTACTGGGAGAGGCTCTCATGACTAGGTCTCTACTCACAGCAAAGACGGAGGGAGAGGTACCTGGCCATATATGTGTGGAAGGTACTGGAAAAGCTGGTACCTAACCCCTCCGAACAAGAGCTTCAGCCACAATCGCATGCTCGCACCGGCCGCAAATGCAGACAGAGGGTCCTACCAACCAATGGGCCCTCCAGAATAAGGACCCTGCTAGCTGCCAGCTTGTGTTACTATGGGCCCAGAATCTTCAACGCCCTCCCCAAAGAGGTGAGAGACATCTGGCGGACCTGTGGAGACCTTCAAAAGGGGGCTTGACAAGTTCCTCAGGGGTCTGCCGGATGAGCCACCAGTGCAAGGCTACACAGCGGCTTGCAGGGCTCCATCTAACTCCATACCGGACCAAACCAGCCTTGGACGAGAAGACCAGAGGTCCGGTAGTTGCAGCGGTACCCCAGTACGGCACTGAGAGGACATCTCAAGACTTCGTAAAAGTAAAAGTAAGTAAAAGTAAACAGTGATCATCAGATGGTTAGGTTTAATTTGCAAATAGTTAAGGGTAGAACAACAACAAACTCCACAAAAATCCAAATTTTTATAGGGGAGATTACGATAAATTACGCAGCATGCTAAATCAGATTAGCTGGGATATAGAAGTCCATGGAAAGAATACTTATGAGATGTAGGATATTTTTAAGACTATATTAAACATGGTTCAGGAACAGTGTATCCCGATGAAGTCTATTAGGAAGAAATGTAGGAAACCATTATGTTGAAATCAAGAAATAGCTAATAAAGTTTCAGAGAAAAAAAGGGCATACCAGAGATTACAAAGTGAGAATAGTTTAGATAACTTAAACCATTATAGGTCAACCAGAAATGAACTAAATACGATTATTAAGAAGACAGACCAAAAGGACAGCAGAAATTAATTTAGCTAAAAATAATAATAAAGATCCTAAAAAATTCTTTACCTATTATAGAATCAATAATAAATCTAACAGTGCTAAAATAGGGCCTATTAAATATGAAGGGGTTTTGAAAGAATCTGATGAGGAAATAGTAGAGGTCCTTAATGATCATTTTGCTTCAGTATTCACAGAAGAGAAACCAGTTAGACTAATTGATGATAATTCTAGGTCAAGGGAAGTAGTGATAAATTCTATTAATATAGACAGAGAAGAAATTAAAGGGCTTATAATGGAGTTAAATACTAGTAAGGCATCTGGCCCTGACAACATTCATTCTAGGATAATCAAAGAAGGTGTAGAAAGTATTGCAGTAGCTCTTGAGAAGATATTTATTAGATCACTAGAGTCTGGAGAAATACCAAATGATTGGAAATTGGCAAATGTAGTGCCAATTTTTAAAAAGGGAAGCAAAGATGATCCAAATAACTTTAGACCGGTAAGCTTAACTTCTATAGTCTGTAAAATTCTTGAGAAGATGGTTAAGAAGGGAATTTCTGATCATCTAGAGAGTAGCAGGTTAATTAATGATGCTCAGCATGGTTTTAGAAAAGGTCGATCGTGTTTAACTAATTTACTGGATTTTATGGATTATGTAACTAAAGAGTTAGATAGGGGTGAGAAAGTTGATGTGATCTACTTAGATTTCAGCAAAGCTTTTGATAAGGTTCCACATAGAAGACTAGTTCATAAATTAAAGCTGTTTGCGATATGTGGGAAGGTTTTAAATTGGATAACTGAATGGCTTAAAAATAGGAAACAGAGAGTTATACTGAATGGAGTGAGGTCAGAGTGGAGGAATGTTATTAGTGGCGTACCTCAGGGATCAGTTTTAGGCCCTTTATTATTTATAATCTATGTAAATGATCTTGGGCAAGGTGTAAATAGCAAAGTGTCAATTTTTGCTGATGACACTAAATTGGCAGCTGTAGTCAAAGAGGTTGAGGGTAGCTTTAAAGTGCAGGGTGACTTAAATAAGTTGTTAGCTTGGGCTCAGAAGTGGCAGATGACTTTTAACCTTAATAAATGCAAAGTTATTAACATAACATAACATAACATAACATAATTTAACGGATGACAAAAGCCACAAGGGCCTATCAAAGGTCATCCGTATCCATCAAGTCCCACCCATATAATGCATCCATAGGATTTTGTCAGATCATGCAGCTACAATATACAATTTAACAATCCATAGGAATGTCCAACCATGCATCTACAATATATAATTTAAAGCCTCCATAGGAGTCTGTCAAAAACAAAATCAAAATCCTCCAAAATATACAATAAAAAGAAACTGCATCCACAGGAATGAGTCAAGAGACATATCCACATACCAAAAAGTAAGAAATTAACCCTCCATCCCCATATAATCATCCAATCTGCGCTTGAAAACATTCAAGTTTGGGCTGTCTACAGTCTCAGGTGGCAAACTATTCCAATAATCCACCACTCTGTTAGTGAAAAAATATTTTCTAACATCCAGTCTGCACCTCTGTTTTTTAATCTTTAAGTGGTGGCCTCTAGTTCTATTACTACCTTCTAACTCAAATAACTTGCTGAAATCTAATTTATCCATCCCAGAAAAGATTTTAAAAAGCTCAATCATATCTCCCCTCACACACCTTCTTTCAAATGAAAACATATTTAATACCCTCAGTCTATCTTCATATTCAAGGTGCTTCAGGGATGGTATTATTTTTGTTGCCCTCCTTTGTACTGACTCTAATAAGTTTATATCATGTCTAAAATGTGGTGACCATGCCTGTATACAGTACTCTAAATGTGGCCTGACATAAGAGTTGTATAGTTTAAGGATGACCTCCTTACTCTTGTAGCTAACATTTCTTTTAATGTAACCTAGCACCCTATTTGCTCTATTTTTTGCCTCAATACACTGCTTTGAAAATTTCAGTGACCTATCTACTACCACTCCTAAGTCTTTCTCATCTTCAACTGAATTAAGCCAATATCCATCCATCTCATAGCTAAATTCCCTATTATCTCTCCCCATGTTAATAACTTTGCATTTATTAAGGTTAAAAGTCATCTGCCACTTCTGAGCCCAAGCTAACAGCTTATCTAAGTCACCCTGCACTTTAAAGCTACCCTCAACCTCTTTGACTACAGCTGCCAATTTAGTGTCATCAGCAAAAATTGACACTTTGCTATTTACACCTTGCCCAAGATCATTTACATAGATTATAAATAATAAAGGGCCTAAAACTGATCCCTGAGGTACGCCACTAATAACATTCCTCCACTCTGACCTCACTCCATTCAGTACAACTCTCTGTTTCCTATTTTTCAGCCATTCAGTTATCCAATTTAAAACGTTCCCACATATCCCATGCAGCTTTAATTTATGAACTAGTCTTCTATGTGGAACCTTATCAAAAGCTTTGCTGAAATCTAAGTAGATCACATCAACTTTCTCACCCCTATCTAATTCTTTAGTTACATAATCCATAAAATCCAGTAAATTAGTTAAACACGATCTATCTTTTCTAAAACCATGCTGAGCATCATTAATTAACCTGCTACTCTCTAGATGATCAGAAATTCCCTTCTTAACCATCTTCTCAAGAATTTTACAGACTATAGAAGTTAAGCTTACTGGTCTAAAGTTATTTGGGTCCTCTTTGCTTCCCTTTTTAAAAATTGGCACTACATTTGCCAATTTCCAATCATTTGGTATTTCTCCAGACTCTAGTGATCTAATAAATATCTTCTCGAGAGCTACTGCAATACTTTCTACACCTTCTTTGAGTATCCTAGAATGAATGTTGTCAGGGCCAGATGCCTTACTAGTATTTAACTGAATTATAAGCCCTTTAATTTCTTCTCTGTCTATATTAATAGAATTTATCACTACTTCCCTTGACCTAGAATTATCATCAATTAATCTAACTGGTTTCTCTTCTGTGAATACTGAAGCAAAATGATCATTAAGGACCTCTACTATTTCCTCATCAGATTCTTTCAAAACCCCTTCATATTTAATAGGCCCTATTTTATCACTGTTAGATTGATTATTGATTCTATAATAGCTAAAGAATTTTTTAGGATCTTTATTATTATTTTTAGCTAAATTAATTTCTGCTGTCCTTTTGGTCTTCTTAATAATCTTATTTAGTTCATTTCTGGTTGACCTATAATGGTTTAAATTATCTAAACTACTCTCACTTTGTAATCTCTGGTATGCCCTTTTTTTCTCTGAAACTTTATTAGCTATTTCTTGGTTCCACCATAATGGTTTCCTACATTTCTTCCTAATAGACTTCCTCGGAATACACTGTTCCTGAACCATGTTTAATATAGTCTTAAAAATATCCCACATCTCATAAGTATTCTTTCCATGGAATTCTATATCCCACCTAATCTGATTTAGCATGCTGCGTAATTTATTGTAATCTCCCCTATAAAAATTTGGAATTTTCGTGGAGTTTGTCGTTGTTCTACCCTTAACTATTTGCAAATTAAACCGAACCATCTGATGATCACTGTTTCCCAATGATTCCCCTACACTCAATCCTTGAACTAAGTGATCATCATTTGAAAGAATTAGATCTAATATATTGGCACCCCTTGTTGGCTTATTAACAAATTGGATCAAAAAGTTATCCTCAAAACACTCCATAAACTTACAACTTGCTCTATCTCTTCCTATCATATTTTCCCAGTCTACAGAAGTTAAATTAAAGTCACCAAGAATAACTGTATCTTCTTTGCATCCTTTACTTATTTCCCTAATCATTAACTCATCGATACAATCAGTCTGTCCTGGTGGTCTATAAAAAGCTCCCAAGTGTATTTTCCTATTTTTACCAACCTTAATATCTATCCATAATGATTCACCTTCTCCTTGCTTTATAGAGTTATTTAGATTTGAAGAAATGCTATTTCTGATATAACATGAGGAGAGATAATAGGGAATTTAGCTATGAGATGGATGGGTATTGGCTTAATTCAGTTGAAGATGAGAAGGACTTAGGAATAGTAGTAGATAGGTCACTGAAGTTTTCAAAGCAGTGTATTGAGGCAAAAAATAGAGCAAATAGGGTGGTAGGTTACATTAAAAGAAATGTTAGCTACAAGAGTAAGGAGGTCATCCTTAAACTATACAACTCTTATGTCAGGCCACATTTAGAGTACTGTATACAGGCATGATCACCACATTTTAGACATGATATAAACTTATTAGAGTCAGTACAAAGGAGGGCAACAAAAATGCCATCCCTGAAGAACCTTGAATATGAAGATAGGCTGAGGGTATTAAATATGTTTTCATTTGAAAGGTGTGTGAGGGAAGATATGATTGAGCTTTTTAAAATCTTTTCTGGGATGGATAAATTGGATTTCAGCAAGTTATTTGAGTTAGAAGGTAGTAATAGAACTAGAGGCCACCACTTAAAGATTAAAAAACAGAGGTGCAGACTGGATGTTAGAAAATATTTTTTTCACTAAGAGAGTGGTGGATTATTGGAATAGTTTGCCACCTGAGACTGTAAACAACCCAAACTTGAATGTTTTCAGCTCAGATTGGATGATTATATGGGGATGGAGGGTTAATTTCTTACTTTTTGGTATGTGGATATGTTTCTTGACTTATTCCTGTGGATGCAGTTTCTTTTTATTGTATATTTTGGGGGACTTTGATTTTGTTTTTAAAACAGACTCCTATGGAGGCTTTAAATCATATATTGTAGATGCATGGTTGGACATTCCTATGGATTGTTAAATTGTATATTGTAGATGCATGATCTGACAAAATCCTATGGATGCATTATGTGGGAGGGATTTGATGGATACAGATGACCTTTGATAGGCCCTTGTGGCTTTTGTCATCCGTGAAATTATGTTATGTTGCGTTCCTAGAGACTGGCATGAGGCGGAGGTGACTCCAATCTTCAAGAAAGGAGATCGTAACCAACCGTCGAACTACCGACCTATCAGTCTGACTTCGATAGTTGGTAAACTCATGGAAAGCATCATGGTGGAGAAAATAACATCGTATTTAGAGTCAAACCTGCTACTGAGGAGTTCCCAGCACGGCTTCCGAAGGCAACGGTCATGCCTGACGAACCTTGTAGAATTCTTCCACTTCGTTTTCAGTGAGCACGATCGGGACAAAGCGGTGGATGTGGTCTACCTAGACTTTCAGAAGCCTTTGATAAGGTACCACACCGCCGCCTTCTCCGGAAAGTGCAAGGGCTTGGCATAGACGGAAAGGTAGCTGGCTGGATCGAGAACTGGCTAAGTGGCAGACGGCAACGGGTGGTGGTGAATGGACAGTCTTCTAAGTGGGTGCCCGTTACTAGCGGGGTGCCTCAAGGTTCTGTCCTGGGACCACTACTATTCATCATCTATGTCAACGACATGGACGGTGACATGGTTGCCAAGATTTCCAAATTTGCCGGACGATACCAAGCTTGGTATGAACGTTGCAAAGTATGGAAATACTGCCGCCTGCAGGAAGATCTTGTGAAGATTGGGGAGTGGTCGGACACGTGGCAAATGCCTTTTAACGTGGGCAAATGCAAAGTGATGCATATCGGCCACAGAAACCCCCAATCTCAGTATATCCTTAAGGCCACTGCTCTTAAATCGAGTGACACTGAAAAGGACTTTGGTGTAACAATCACTAGTGATCTCAAGTTCTCAAAACAGTGCATTGAGGCGGAGAAAAAGGCCCAAAGGATGCTAGGCTATATTAAGCGCCAGTTTGGTTATCGGAACCAGGAGATTGTACTGTGCCTGTACAACTCACTTGTCCGACCGCACCTGGAGTATGCCGTACAATTTTGGAGTCCATTGCAAAAGGACATCGCGAGATTGGAACGCGTACAAGCCAGGGCAACCAAGCTGATTCCCTCTATCCGACTAAGGGAATTAGATCTGTTCTCGCTGGAAACCTGTAGACTGCGTGGTCAGCTCATCAAAGTTTTCTAAATACTTCGAGGGTTCGACAATGTTGACTACCGGGATATGTTCACACTGAGTGAGAACAGAACGCGCAATCACGGCTTCAAACTTGAACTGAAGCATTACAACCGCAATCTGTGTGGAAAATTTTCACTTACAGTATCTGCGGTATGTGGAACGCACTTCCAGTGGAAGTTGTCAACAGTGAATCTGTTGACCAGTTCAAGTCAAGACTAGACAAGGTCTTGAAAAGTGGCTGTTTAGGGACGCAAAACAATTGAGCAGCCACGTGCCCGCTCGATTGCTAGTACAAAGGTATCCTCCTTGAATGGACCGTAAGGTCTCCTAGGGTACCTTCTTTCCTTGTTGTTACTCCTTGTTGTTATGTTAAATAGTGACCATCAGATAGTTCGTTTAAACTTGGGAATTGAGAAGGGTTGAATAACTGAGAATGCTGTAAAAGTTCCAATTTTCATAAAAGAGACTTGAAAATGCTACAAGAATGGTCAGTTAAAATGCAAATGAAGTTCCACCCTGATAAATGCAAAGTAATGCACATGGGAAATAGCAACCCCCAGCACAAGTACAAAATGACAAGAGATGATGGAACAGATCACACACTACAGAACACCACGGAAGAGAAGGACCTGGGAGTCCTTATTGATTGCAATCTAAGCTTTAGTAACCACGTCCAAGCTCAAGTCAACAAAGCCAACAAGATACTTGGGGTAATTAAGCATACATTCCAATATCTAGACAAAGATGCCTTCCTCCCCCTGTACAAGAGTCTTATTCGACCCCATCTGGAGTATGCATCAGTAATCTGGTCTCCAAAAACTAAAAGAGACAGAGATATGGTAGAGAGGGTACAGCGTAGAGCAACACGCATGGTTCACAGTATCTCTCATCTCTCCTATTCGGAGAGACTAAAAGCCCTTAATCTACCTACCCTATACTTTAGAAGACAGAGGTCAGATGTTATGCAACTATATAAGATTTCACATGGACATGACGAACTGCAAATAAGAAACCACTGTAAGCTGTGTGACAGGTCAATGTTTGCTCCGGGTCTCTCGACTAACACAAGAGGACACTGCTTTAAGTACCAAGTGCAGAGCTCGTCCAGTCCAAGAGCCAATTTCTTCCCGACAAGAGTCACTTCAATGTGGAACAAACTCTCAACAGAAACTGTAACCAGCAAAACTGTAAATATCTTTAAGTCAAGATTAGAAAAAGAATGGAAAAACCACAAAGACCTACACAGTTATATATTCACATATCAAAAAATCAATTCTGCATACATCAACTAAAAACAACAGTACAGTCTCATTACCCAAGAGGGTACCTATTGACCGGGATTCAAGGTAAATTCAAGGTAAATATAAAACTTCGAAGCTTGCTAAATTTTGTAGACTGGGATGTAGAATTCAGAGGTAAAAATGCTTATGAGATGTGGGATACTTTCAAGCATATAATAAATGTAGTCCAAGAGCAATGTATCCCAATGAAGGCCATTAGGAACAAAAGTAGGAAACCATTATGTTGGAATCAGGAGATAGCTAGAAAAATTTCAGAGAAGAAAAAGGCATATAAAAATTACAGGTACAAAATAATATTCAAAATTTAAGTGATTATAGAATGGCTAGGAATGAGTTAAATAAGATTATAAAGAAGAACAAAAGGGTGTCAGAAATTAAATTAGCTCAGGATAGCAACAAAGATCCTAGAAAGTTCTTTAGTTACTATAAAATTAATAACAAGTCTGCCAGAGTTAAAATAGGACCTAGCAAATATGAAGGGTTTTTGACAGAAACTGATGAGGAAATAGTTGAGGTACTAAATGGTCATTTTGCATCAGTATTTACAAAGGAGAAATTAAATAGTCTTATGTATAGTATTCATGGGTCATGGAAAGAGGTGTTTACTACCATTAGTGTGGATTGGAGGACGATAAAAGGACTAATAGGTGAGTTAGATGCTACCAAGGCCTCCAGCTCTTATAATATTCATTCTAGGATACTTAAAGGGGTAGGAAGTATCTCTTGACTTGACTTGACTTGAATGCTGTTCGGGGATTGCTTTTGTAACAGCTCCCCTTTTGGCTTTTCTTATCTTCTAGCTGTAATTATTTTCCTTTTCATTATTATTTTTTCCAAAATTTCTTTTTCTCTCCATTTTCACTTCATCTCTTTCAAATAAAAATTTCCCCAACATTCGCTCTTCATCCTCCTCATGTGGTCTCTGCAATACTCTTACCCCCTGCCTCTCCAGTTCATAACCTTCACAATTCACAATGAAGTGCTGCAGATTTTCCATGTCCCATTCACACATTTCACACCCTACTTCTCCACCACAAAATCTTCTTCTATCATTTAATTTCAATGTGTTAGTCCTTGCCTTATACATAAGGATTGCCCTGTATGTATTATTGTACCATCTCTCTTCTACAATATCCTTATTCATACGATATATACTTACACTGTTTTTCTTTTGCAATGCTCTTCTCCACTCTTCTGTATCCCATTTATTCACTTCTCTCTTCATCTCATCTTCGCTCATTTTTACTATCTGTGAATCCCTCAGTTTTAATTCCTTTTTATATTTTTCCACTTCATTCATAAAACCAAAATATCCTTTTTCTCTCATGTCCTCAAGTATTCTTCTCATCAGTTCATTTCTAACTTGTTCTTTCTCTGTTACTATGCTTCTGTAATATATAAGCTTTCCCTTCATCACCCTTGCTACCATTGATGTTGCCCCTATCTCTCCTCTTAAAACCTCAACCACATCTCCCTGCCCTGCCCCTAAAATCACTCTGTATGCTCTGTTCTCAAGTTTCTGGAGCTCTTCTATTTCTTGTTTACTAAATCCAACCACCTTTCCTCCATATAATATTCCTGGCAATGCCACTGCCTTCCAGAAGGTCTTCCCTACCATCAATTTATTACAGCTCTTTTTTATTACTGAGTATGCATTATTTGCCATCCTAATTGCCTTTTCTTTCATTACTTCCCTTTGTCTCCTGAAAAAGTTTCTTCCTTTATTAATTACCACTCCCAGGTATTTTATTTCTGTCACTACCCCTACCCCTCCAATTTATTCTGGTTGTTCATTTCCTTTTATGTTAAATAGAATATTTTTGCTTTTGCTTAAGTTTATCTTTAGCCCATATTTTCCACTTATTCTTATAAAATTTTTGATGTTCTGTTTTGCCTCCTCTATGTTCCTGCTCAAAATTAATCCATCATCTGCAAAGTAAAGCATTCTCAACTTGAACTTCTCATTTTCAAAACCTACATTGCATTCTTCCACTTCTTCTAATATTAAATATGTTATTAGTTTAAATAGTACAGTAGAGGCCGTGCATCCCTGTTTTATGCCACTTGAGACTTCAAATTCGATCCTATCTTCATCACTTATTTCCATAATTGTTTTGTCTCCTGTGTATACTTTGCTTATGATATCTATTATCCTTTCATTTACTTTATATTTCATTAATGCTTCTATTACCTTTTCCCTTTTTATTGAGTCATATGCTTTACTAAAATCTATTGATGTTACTATCAAGCTTTCCTTTTTCTTGTATGTTTCCTCTATACAATATTGCAGAATTACTAAGTTGTCCTCTACTCTGCCCCCTCTGGTAAATTCTGCCTGGACCTCCTTCCTCTCCTCATTAATCATGATGTGCTCTTCAATCTTCTCCTTTAAAATATTCATAATTATTTTGCCTGAACAATTTCCAAGTGCAATAGGCCTCAACTCTTCCTCCGTTGGTTTATTTGCTTTAGGTATCATTTTTGTTCTCGTCACTTTCCATTTCTCCACATCTATCCTCTTCTCCAGTATGTCATTGTATATCTCCCATTAAAAATTAATAACAAGTCTGGCAGAGTTAAAATAGGACCTATCAAATATGAAGGGGTTGTGAGAGAAACTGATGAGGAAATAGTTTAAGTACTAAATGGTCATTTTGCATCAGTATTTACAAAGGAGAAACTAAATAGTCTTATGTATAGTATTCATGGGTCATGGAAAGAGGTGTTTACTACCATTAGTGTGGATTGGAGGACGATAAAAGGACTAATAGGTGAGTTAGATGCTACCAAGGCCTCCAACCCTTATAATATTCATTCTAGGATACTTAAAGGGGTAGAAATACCCAATGATTGGAAGAGAGTGAATGTAGGCCCCATTAAAAATTAATAACAAGTCTGGCAGAGTCAAAATAGGACCTATCAAATATGAAGGGGTTGTGAGAGAAACTGATGAGGAAATAGTTGAGGTACTAAATGGTCATTTTGCATCAGTATTTACAAAGGAGAAACTTAATAGTCTTATGTATAGTACTCATGGGTCAGGGAAAGAGGTGTTTACTACCATTAGTGTGGATTGGAGGACGATAAAAGGACTAATAGGTGAGTTAGATGCTGCCAAGGCCTCCGGCCCTAATAATATTCATTCTAGGATACTTAAAGAAAGGGCAGAAAGTATCTTAATTCTAATTTGTGAAAGGACTGTGAGGAGTTAGGATTGGTGTTTGTAGATGTCTGGGGTGGGTTTTACGGGAATAGGAGATTGTATGCGATGGATGGGCTCCATCTTACTTGGGCAGGTGTTGAGGTTCTATGTGGGGAGCTGGATAGTGTGATTAGGTCCTTACGAGCAGATAACTAGGAATAAAAAAGCACGATGCAATGAAGATGGGAATAATAAAAAACCTTAAAAATATACTACACAAATGGTCGGAGTATAAGGAATAAGATCGATCTCTTAAGAGCATTAGCGAGTGAAGAGAATTTTGATATAATTGCGATAACAGAGTCATGGCTTGATTTGGCAGGTAATCACTTTAAACCTGAGGTTGAGATTGAGGGCTTTAACATGTTCCATACAGATAGGAATAGGAAGAGAGGAGGAGGGGTTATTATTTATATTAAAGATAATCTCCAGTGTTTTGTAAACAGTACAATTAAATTAGATGATAACACAGTCATTATGGCTAAATGTAAATGAAGATAAAAACAAGCTTGTCATAGGATTATTATACAGACCACCAAATCTTAGTAAGGAAGCTTCAAATCTTCTGTGGCAGAAGATAGAACGGGCATGTAGAAGTAAGCATGTGTGTATAATGGGCTATTTTAATTACAGAAATATAGACTGGGAAGCTCTTGTGGGTGATCAGGAGGCTGAGGAATTTTTTAATGTTGTCCAAGATAATTTTCTGAGGCAGATTATTAACAAACGCACTAGAGGTAATAATATACTGGATTTAGTTCTGACAAATAGGGAAGAAGTTATTAAGGATACTGAGATTGGAGGGAATTTGGGTAATAGTGACCATTGTGAAATTAGATTCAAGATGAAATGGAATGGTATTGATAATAGCATGAACAATGTTAAAATTCCTGACTTTAGAAGAGCAAATTATAATGGGCTAAGGACTTACCTGGAGGCAGTTGTACAGAAACCAGGCAATGAAATCAAATCAGGAATAGATTCAATGATATCAGTTAGTGGAGACAATAATCACCAGGAGGAAGAGATTACAATTGAAGAGGAGTATGAAAGAATAATTGAGCAATTAATTACAGGTCAGATGATTAACATTCCATATAAGGAGATTAGGACTAAAAAGAAGGACCCAAAATGGATGACAGATAAAATTAAGCATTATATTGGCATTAAAAAGGGCATTTATAGGAAAATAAAAAATGGAGAGGATCACTTAAGGCAGAGATATAATGAACTAGCAAGAGATGTTAAAAAAAGTTAATTAGAGTAGCAAGGAGAAATTATGAAATTAAAGTGGCAAATAGGGCAAAGGAAGATCCTAAAAGTTTTTATCAATTATACAAAACTAAGGTTAGAGATAAAATAGGCCCACTTATAGATTCCAATGGAGAATTAGTGAGTGATAGGGACTCAATGGCTGGAATGCTAAATGACTTTTTTCTCTCAGTATTTACACAGGAGGATACTCTAAATATACCCAAGGTGTCAATGATCTTTCGGGGTAATGATGAAGAGAAATTAAAGGATATCTTGATCACAAAGGAGATAGTGACAAAGGAAATTGATAAAATCAAAAGTAGTAAAGCACCCGGTCCTGATGAGGTCTTTCCTAGAATTTTGAAAGAATGTAAGGATGTGTTAAGTGAGCCCCTAGCATGCATCTTTAGAAAATCATTGGAGAGTGGCATTGTGCCAGTGGCATGGAAGAAAGCCAATGTGATACCTATATTTAAGAAAGGGGATAAAACAAATATGTCTAATTACAGACCAGTAAGTTTGACATCAGTGGTAGGGAAAATGATGGAATCTATTATAGCAAGGAATATTAGAGATCACTTGGATAAGCATAAGTTGATAAAAGAATCACAGCATGGCTTTAGTAAGGGTAAATCCTGTCTGACTAATTTGCTGTCTTTTTATAGTAAGGTGTATTAAGCAGCAGATAATGATGAAAACTATGATATTTTATACTTGGACTTTAGTAAGGCTTTTGATCGAGTGCCACACTTACGGCTTCTGAGCAAAGTTAAAGCACACGGGATCGATGGCAGTATATTTAGGTGGATTCAGTCATGGCTTGGTGCAGATAGCAAAGAGTTAGTATAGATGGAGTTAAATCTGAGTGGGGGTGTGTTAGCAGTGGAGTTCCGCAAGGATCTCTTTTGGGTCCCTTGCTATTCTTAATTTATATTAATGATCTTGACATAGGTATAAGTAGTGACCTGAGTAAATTTGCTGATGATACTAAGCTAGGTAGGGCCATTAGGGCTGATTCTGATCCTGTTGTAATGCAGGAGGAATTGACCATTCTGTCCAATTGGGCCGAGAAATGGCAAATGAAGTTTAACATAGACAAATGTAGTGTACTTAGTATAGGTAGAAATAATCCATTGAATAGTTATAAATTAAATGGGAGAATTTTAGGGAGGACCGATTGTGAGAGGGACTTGGGTATTTTGGTAAGTTCAGACCTTCGTCGTAGAAAGCAATGCCTAAATGCTAAGAATAAAGCTAATAGGATATTGGGATTCATTAGGAGGAGTGTAAGCAATAAGAGTGCTGAAGTCATTCTAAAACTGTATCTGGCGCTAGTTAGGCCTCATCTAGACTATGCAGTACAATTTTGGTCACCATATTATAGGAAGGATATTGATTCGCTTGAGTCTGTGCAGAGAAGGATGACAAAGATGATTGGTGGGCTAAGGAACTTACCTTATGTTGAAAGGCTCAGAAAACTAAATCTACATACATTGGAAAGGAGAAGAGTCAGAGGGGAATTGATTGAAGTCTTCAAATGGGTAAAAGGATATAATAAAGGGGATCTGGGTAAGGTTCTTAAGCTCTTAAGCAACATGATCCATCAGAAGAGAGCTTTAGCTAGTATTATTGGTAGAGAGCTGAAGTTGACCCGTTTCTCAGACAGGAACCTTCTGGCGAATGCGGCAGATCCCTCTGAGGCAACCAAGATAAGTGCTCTTCGGACACTTGATAGTACACTGGTTAGTGTGATGCTGCACTCTACCATGAACTTTGTGAAAGGAGTAGTTTATGCGAGACAACTCATGGACTACTCCCTACAAGATATCACTCTAGAGCTGGGTGACCACAGGGCAGTCAAGGTCAAGCATGTGATGAGAAAACATGGAGGGGCCTCGAGACCCACCCCTACACTGTTCATAATATTTGACTGTGACAAGCTCACTGAGTCGGTGCGTGCCGGTTGGTACTGCTTCTGCATGAAGGCATTTGTGCCACTGCTGCAGAGGTGCTATTACTGTCACCGATTCAGCCATACAAATCGCTCATGTAGACGTCCAAACTCGGGGATCACCAGAAGTTTGTGTAAATGGCTCCAAGGCCACACATGATAAGTGCAAATCATGTGTGGCTAAGTGTGTCAATTGTGGAGAGCCGGACCCCGCTTCTTCGAAGCAATGTGGTGCATATCTCCGTGAGAAAGAAATCCTGGCCGTTTAAGCCCAGGATCGTCTCACATTCCACGAGGCTAATGACTGGGTCCTGGTGCGCCCGGTTCTGCCTGGGACTTACACCTTAATACTTAGAAAGACACCCTCTGCTCTTGGCCCATCCAGGCCAACCAGCACAGTTGTTTCTGCTCCCATTTGGAGCCCTTCTGCTGGTTATACTCAACCTGGGCGCTTCCCTGGTAAAGCTGAGAGCACAAAGAGTTCACACCCAGCCTCCGCTAAAACCAGGGCTCCCACAGCATGAGTGTTTCCCGTAAGGCAAAACAGCCACACGTCTCCACCGAGTCATTAGAATCATAGGAGGCGACACCCCTGAAGTTGATCGCCATGCCATCTTCCAGGGTTCCTAAAGCTGCCCCCCAAAAGGAGGACACCCACACCTAGTGGTGGACTAGTCGCTTGGAGACTGTGGATCCTCGAAAAGAGGGGCCTCTGAAGCTGCGACGCCCGCCTAAGGTTTCGAGGCAGAGGGAGAAAAAGACTCACATGGTGAGCCCAACCCTGGCCAATAAGTCCTTGAAGGCGACTGCGCATTGTCTGGCCAACAGCGCCCTGAGTTCTACTTCAGGAACTGTATGGCCATTCCCGTGAGGTTCTTCTCTTCAAAGAGGACCCCCGAGTCTCCTCCAAGCTAGGCCTGGAGGGCATAATCCTTGAATGGAATTGCTGTGGACTCCGGGCCAACTGGGAGGAGTTGCGGAGGCTCATCTCCTCCCGTTCCCTGTTAGCTATCTTTTTGCAGGAGACCATGCTGGGATCATGCCCCCTGCCCACACTTCCGAGGTATAAGGGTTTTGCGACACTACTACTACGGGTTGGGGGATGCGCAGTTTACACCCGGCAAGATGTCTCCATTCTTCTTTTCACTTTAGCTACCACCTTTCAGGCAGTGGCTGTGCAGCTTCACCTGGATAGGAGGTATACTGTTATTTCTGAATACATTCCACGGTCAGCTGACTTCAATGCGGGGGGACATCCGCTGCATCGTGGTACGGTTGCTGAGGCCCTTTCTCTTGCTTGGAGATCTGAATGGCAGATATCCTCTCTGGGGAGACTACTCAATAAATCCCAGGGGACAAGTCCTTGGCCGATCTGATTGAAGAGCTTGAGATAGGTGTCCTAAATGTGGATGAGTTTACACATCATGGCCCAAGAACTGCTTCATTTTCTTGCCTTGATCTATCTCTGTGCTCTCCGGATGCACAGCCTGATTTTGATTGGGGGGTGGTCAATGACCTCCATGGTAGTGATCACTTTCCCATTCAAATGTCATTTTCTGGGCCGCTGCCTTCTTAGAGCCCGCTTCGGTGGTGCTTGGCACGGTCACAGTGGCCTGCATTTCAGGAAATGACTGAAGTCAAGTGAGTTTAGGTCGGTAGATGAGGCCGTTGAGTTCATCTCCGGCAACCTCATTGCCATGGGCCTGACTACTATTCCCAGAATGTCTGGCCATTTTGCATGCCGACCACTCCAGTGGTGGTCAGTCGAGTGTGAGAAGGCCCTCAAACAGAAGGACTATGCCTACATTCACTATAAGCGCCACCCTGAATTTTGTCAGGCTAGGGCTAGGTTCCGGTATATTTTGAAGCACGCCTGCCGCTCTTCTTGGAGGGCATACGTGTCTTCACTTAATGGGAAGACTCCTCTAGCAGAGGTGTGGAGATGAGTCAAAAGGATTTCCAGGAGAATGGGACTGCAATCTCAGACCCTGTGTCCATGGCAGAATCCTTCACCCCTGCGAAGGATTGCTGCTCTGCCAGCATTCAATGCACGTTGTGATGTTGCATAAGGCTACTGGCCGGACAATGTCCCGTATGCCATGCTTCAACACCTAGGTGAGCGAGGCATGGACTTTCTGTTAGATTTGTTCGACAAGATTAGGTTAGAGGGTAACCTCCCAGACTCTTGGCAAATCGCTACTGTGCTAGCTTTTTGCAAACCGGAGAAAGATCATTCTACCCTGGCCAGTTTCCGCCCAATTTCTCTAACCTCCTGCGTATGCACATTGATGGAGAATTGGTAAATGTTCGATTAACCTTTTTTCAGGACCGTGGAGGCCATTTGTGTCCTGCACGGTGTGGCTTCCGCAAGTTTCATTCCACGTCGGATGCTCTGCTTTGACTGGAAAATGCTGTCTGCGAGGCCTTCCTTCGTAGACAGCATTTCCCCCTAGTGCTTTTCAACCTGGAGAAGGCTTATGATTCTGCATGGCGATACGGTATCATGGAGACCCTCCACACGATGGGGGGCTAGGGGATGCCTCCCAGTTTTTATATCTGAATTTGGGGGAGATCACCGATTCCGCGTGCAGGTGGGGGGAGCCCTCTCTGACCTAATGGAGCAGGAAGAGGGTGTCCCACAGGGAAGTGTCCTCAGCATTACACTCTTTGCCTTGAGCATCAACGGCAATACCTCGGTGCTGCCAGAAGATGTTCTTGCTACGCTCTATGTGTACAACCTCTTTTGATCTCTTTTGGCACGGCCAAGATGCCAACTCTGGAGCATCGATTCCAACAGGTACTGAACAGCGTCTCTCGCTATGCTGAAGCCACAGGTTTTGGTTTTCCTTGGCCAAGACTAAGGTGGTGCACTTCTGCCGCCATCCATGGCTCCACCCCGACCCAGATTAGTTTCTTTATGGGGTGCACCTGGAAGTGGTTGAATCGCACTGTTTCCTTCATCTTGTATTTGACTGACGCCTCACCTGGGAGGCTCATATTCACAGTCTCAGGGTCTCTTGTACCCCCGTCATTTATATTCTTCGTTCCATGGCGTTCAGCGCTTAGGGCGCTGATAGGGCTACTGCCTTACTTTTTTATTGATCCATTGTCCGTTCGAAGCTCGACTACAGATGTGAGTTTTATACAACTGCAGTCAAACGTCTATTGCGGAAGGTGGACTTAATCCACCACACTGGCTTTCGCTTAGCGACCCATGCCTTCCTTACTTTCCCTATTGAGAGCCTGCTTGTTGATGCTGGAGAGATGCCATTATCTATGCTCCGTGCGCAGTGCATTACTTACCTGTACACACAAGCACAGCATCTCCCTTTGTCACCAATGGCTCTCAAAGCATCCGCAGCTGATCTCGACGGTGCCTATACCACCGAGAGACGCAAGTCATACCCTAAGCCCTTTGGGTTTAGTGCTAGGAAACTCCTTCGAGAGCTAAATATAGCTCTCGGGTCAGTCGTGCCCCTGATTCTGCCCAGAATGCCACCCTGGAGTGTACCACCATTGGCTATTTGTCACCATGCCCCTGCTCCCAAAGCTTGTACAGCACTTGGAGTATTGCGTTCGGCTTTTTTTTAAAGCATATCTCGTGTCACACTGGAACCGTGCCAGTGTATACTGATGCCTCCAAGTCATAAGAGGGGGTTGGTTTCCACAATGTATCCCCTCTGTTTGAAATTAGCGGTACTCTGTAAGGCGCTGCATGTCTTCACCGCTGAGTTGGTGGCAATACACCACTCGGTACGTGAGATTACACAATGTGCCTGGTTTGGAGACCAGATTGTGATTTATAGCAACTCACAAAGCGCCCTGACTACTCTCAGGACATTGGAATCTCCACACCCTCTGGTTCACAATATCCGTGATGCCACGGTTTTAGTGAGCTAGGTGGATGTTGAGATTATCTTCTGCTGGGTTCCTGGACATGTAAGGAATTGCGGGGAATGAGCATGCCAAAGAGTCTGGGAGGACTGGGTGACCAGACCAGCATTTCGCTCCTGCACACACAGACTACATGGCAGGAATATGGGCAGCCCTTTGGACTGCTTGGCAAAGAAGATGGGAGACAGTCCAGGGGAACTTAAAGTTGCGTGCCATTGCACCGTGACTGTTCCCATGGACCTATCCCCCAATGCTGCGATGGTTTCAGGTCGTTTTCTGTCGGCTCTGAATTGGGCACACTTGTGTGATGCATCCCCATTTGATGAAGCGCTTGCCTGCGCCCTATTGTGATGACTGCGTCGTCTCCCAGACTGTTCGGCACATTTTTGTCAAATGTACCAGTACCGGGGTGGTTGGGGTCGCTACCGCCTGTGAAGGTACATTGACTGCTCGACCTATCAACTTTTGGCTGAAGGCCAGCTTTCTCTCTTTTATTTAACTAGGGTTTTTTTTTTGTTGTTTTCTTTGTAGGTCGCACATTCCTACGCCGGACTTGTTATGAATAAGAAAAGAGTATGTGGCTATGTTTGCCAAGGGGATGATAGAAAGAGAAATGGTTTTTTATGGCTTAAGGAAAGGGATGTGAGAGTTATTTTTATCATTTAGTCTTTTAAAACTCCTTTAGTTCTGTATGTTTACCCTTTTTCCTCTTTTGATCAGTGTCTATGATAAAGTGAATAAGAATAGGACATATTTTACTTAAGATTTTTGTTGCTTTTTCATGCACTTAGCCTTTAAATCTGTTTTCGATCCCTTTTTCTTGTAATTCAATTAAATCTCTTAACAAAATCTTTACAGGATTATCACTTATTTTTGTGGTATTTGCCTAATTAGTACTTTATCATTTGCATTAAAGTGACAAAGGTTGTTTTATACTCGATAACACTCTGAGCTCATTTATTTATCAATAAAAGATGTTGGTTTGTTAGACTCATGGAATCTTCTAAGGGCTTTGAGATTGATATTCTACAACCTCCAACATTGTGGATTAATAAGCGCTGTTATCGTATTCTTCTTCCTAGTTCCTGTTCAGTATTAGAGGGAAATTATATTGAAGATGATGCATACCTAGGTACAGTATATAAATACTTTATTCATAAACTTCAGACTGTATTTTAGTTTATTAAATATTTGCCCCTAAAAAAACATTTCTAATATACATTTTAAGTTGAATCAGTACAGTATTAGAATTCTTTGAGTTAGTTGATAGAACACAAGATCATTAAAAAACTTATTAGGATGTATTTAGATTAAATATCTGCAAGATCTTTTTCAGTCAGTAGTAAACCTTTGGAATAGTTTACCCATTCCATTGAAGTAGCTTTCAGTGACTAAGTAGATTCACATCTTAGTTGGATCAGCATATGAAGAATTTGAATGTGATTTGACAGTCTCTTTAGTCCAATCTCTTTATAAATAGTATGCTAGTTTTAGGGTATAAGCTCTACATATATAACCTGTAAGGGGCATGGCGATTTGCTTTCCTGGCCACTGTATTGACGGGACTCAGCACTCAATCCACTCCCAGCTTAGCTTCTTCTTCTTTCTGCCACCCTGTCTTCTTACCCTGCTTGCTCACTTTTCCTACAACCTCATCCACAACTTTCTCTGGTTAGACTCTAATTTCACATGGTAGACACCAACCATCTTCCTCTCATCCAACAATCCTGGATCAGAGCTGAGGGAAGGGGACAATATCTCCTTACCCCTGAGCTACAGTTGGGGGGGGGGTAACAACCTGCCTCACATAGCCTTTCTCTCTCTTTTCATGGTTTATCAATTTTACACCCAGCCCAAGGTAGAGCCACCATGCTGAAAGGCTGCCTGATCATTGGGCAGGAAAAGGTCTTGAATGGCGGCAGCTGACTCTGTATTCACTGCTCACAGAGCAGGCTACTGCGTGGGGTGATTAGTATTGTGTCCTGTGCAAATAATAGGGTCACCATGCCCATTGATGAAGAAATAAAAGTCTCCCCCTTTACCACCATCAGAGCCACTTTCGGGCAGCTCCACTAAAGAACAGGAGGTCACCCACCCCCCTGTGCTTTTTCAAGGGACCCTCCAAACCTCTCTGACCAGAGATGAGGCTTACTCCTCTCCTAGGCCTACAGGTACAGGGGACTCTTCTCACCCCCTTCTCTAGAGTGATCCTTAGGTGATTTCCCCTTTACTTTCACGTGGGACTGCAAAGAAAACAAGCCAGCGGCCCATAATTGATTACTCCTAGTGGGGGGGCAAGGGATGACGGCCTGTTTTCCTGTGCCTCTAAAGTCCTGCTAGCATTCATATTGAGTTTACAGGAGTCACTGTACATCCCCACCCCCTCTCTTTACTGGCTCAAGACGAGACAGAAGGTAACTTGAATGGGATCCGTGATATCTTAGGGGGGGGGGCTATGGAGGCCCCCCTTGAGATGGACATGGTCCCTGAGGTGACCCAGCCCCAGATGGTAGCAGCTTCCATGGAGTCGAACCCAGGATCGATACCAAACACAGAACCCAAGTCCACACCTGTGCAAGCTTCTCTTCAGACAGCTCAGGTCCCTGAGGATCCACAAAGACAGGAGAGATCTTCTCCCCTGGCTGGTACCCCTGTGACAGCCAAGACCTTCTCCATTTTAGAGAAGGATCTTGCTGAGGCCAGCCCATCTGGCCTAGGGGCTCCTTTTGTGGGAAGAGAGAAGCGGGTTCATTCCCCACCCTCCTCTCCTAAAAAGGAAAAAAAGTGCAAGACAAAAAACACTAAGGTCTCCTCTCCTTCTGTGGGAGCCACGGGGATGGATGAGCCTGCTGGAGTTTCGGTAAGCGACCAAGCCAGGATCAGTACGTCTGCCCCTAGTGCTCCCCTGGGTGAAGAGTCCCAGACAAAGACCAAAATTGCAAGTGCGCAGAGTGGAGCTTCGATTACTCTGGGCCCTTCATTCAGAGGACCTGGCATTTTATAGCTTGCTTGCTTCAAACTCTTTCTAGTATTCGCTCTACTGATGGCAGCATGTTGAATAAGGGTATCATGATCCATCAGAGGAGAGTGATTGGTAGAGAGCCAAAGGTGATCCATTTCTCGGATGGGAGCCTTCTGGCAAATGCATCAAATCCTTCCAAGGCAGCTATGACTAGTGCCCTTCCCCACACTCTAACATGAACTTCATAAAAGGAGTGGTTTATGCAAGGGAACTCATGGACTACTCCATAGATGACATCACCTTAGAGCTGGCTAGCTGACCATGGAGCAGTCAAGGTTGAATATGTGATGAGAAAATAGAGGGATCTCGAGACCCACCCCTACACTCTTTGTCATGCTCGACTGTGACAAGCTCCATAAGTCGGCGCATGCTGGTTGGTATTGCTACCGTGTGAAGGCAGCAGAGGCACTACTACTGCCACCGCTTCACTCATACTAATCACTCCTGTAGATGTGCAAGATCGGGATTACCTGAAGTCTGTGTAAGTTGCTCCAAGGCTACACACGATAAGTCTTAAATCCTGTGTGGCCAAGTGTGTCAATTACAGAGAACCACACCCCATTCTTCAAAGCAATATCCCTTCCTCTTGCTCAGATACTTGAATGGGAGACTACTTGATCAATCCTAGGGGTCAGGCCCTTGCCAACCTGATCGATGAACTAGAGATAGTTGTCCTAAATGTGGATGAGTTTACGCATTACTGCCTGAGAACCATTTCATTTCCCTGCCTTGATCTATCTCTGTGCTCTCCGGATGCACTGCCTAATTTTGGTTGGGGAGTGGTTGATGACCTCCATGATAATGATCACTTTCCCATTCAAATATAATTTTATGGGCCACTGTCGCCTGAGAGCCCGCCCCAGTGGTTCTTGGCGCTGTGGTCTGCATTTCAGGAAATAACTGATTTCTCTCTCGCATGAGGAGTTTAGATCAGTAGATGAGGCCATTGAATTCTTCTCCAGCAACCTCATTGCTGTGGGCCTAACTACTATTCCCAGAACATATGTCCTTTTGCTTGCCGACTGCTCCTGTGGTGGTTGGCCGAGTGTGATCTAAACTCCTCTTTGCGGGCGGGAAACTAGATACAAATAGTGGTCAGGGAATTATGAGAGGACATTATAGTACTGAAAGTAGAATGGACTTGGCAGATAACAGAAATAGGTTCCAAGGCGATAGAGGTGAGGTCATTCAAGTTTCAAGAGGTGCTTCAGGGATAGGGGGGTTAAATTGTTTCTATACAAATGCTCGTAGTCTTAGAAACAAGAAGGATGAGCTATTTAGTTATATTAGCAATGAGGATATAGATATATTATGCGTTACTGAATCATGGGTTAATGAAATAGAATTTAGTGACACTATAAGTGAATTTGATTTACAGGGCTATAATATGTACATTAGTCAAAGGACAGGTAGGATTGGTGGAGGAATAATTATCTATATAAAAAACAACATTGTTTCAAGTTTAAATACTTCAATAAAGCAGGGTGGAGTTGAGTCACTTTGGATAGATATTAGGTTCAGTAAAAATAGAATGGTGCATTTGGGAGCTTTTTACAGGCCACCTGGGCAGACTGATGATATAGATGAACTAATGATAAGGGAAATAAGTAAGGGATGTGAAACAGATGCAGTTATTATTGGGGACTTCAACTTAAACTCTGTGGACTGGGAAAATATGATAAGTAGGGATAGAACAAGTGGCAGGTTCATAGAATGCTTTGAGGATAATTTTTTGAATCAATTTGTTAATGAGCCAACGAGGGGGGACAATATATTAGATTTAGTACTTTCTAACAGTGATCATTTAGTTCAAGAATTGACTGTTGGGGAAGCATTGGGAAATAGTGACCATCAGATAGTTCGTTTTAGCTTGGGAATTGAGAAGGGTAAAATAACTGAGAATGCTGAAAAAGTTCCAAATTTTCATAAGGGAGATTATGTAAAACTTCGAAGCTTGCTAAATTTGGTAGACTGGGATATAGAATTCAGAGGTAAAAATGCTTATGGGATGTGGGATACTTTCAAGCATATAATAAATGTAGTCCAAGAACAATGTATCCCAATGAAGGCCATTAGGAACAAAAGTAGGAAACCATTATGGTGGAATCAGGAGATAGCTAGAAAAATTTCAGAGAAGAAAAGGGCATATAAAAAATTACAGGTAGAAAATAATATTCAAAATTTAAGTGATTATAGAATGGCTAGGAATGAGTTAAATAAGATTATAAAGAAGAACAAAAGGGTGTCAGAAATTAAATTAGCTCAGGATAGCAACAAAGATCCTAGAAAGTTCTTTAGTTACTATAAAACTAATAACAAGTCTGGCAGAGTTAAAATAGGACCTATCAAATATGAAGGGTTTGTGAGAGAAACTGATGAGGAAATAGTTGAGGTACTAAATGGTCATTTTGCATCAGTATTTACAAAAGAGAAACTAAATAGTCCTATGTATAGTACTCATAGGTCAGGAAAAGAGGTGTTTACTAACATTTGTGTGGATCGGAGGATGATAAAAGGACTAATAGGTGATTTAGATACTACCAAGGCCTCCGGCCCTGATAATATTCATTCTAGGATACTTAAAGAAGGGGTAGAAAGTATCTCAATAGCTCTGGACAAGTTATATACTAGGTCATTGGAATATGGAGAAATACCCGATGATTGGAAGAGCGCGAATGTAGTCCCCATTTTCAAGAAGGGTAGTAAAGAGGATCCAAATAATTTTAGACCGGTTAGCCTAACTCCTGTAGTCTGTAAAATTCTTGAGAAAATAGTTAAAAAAGGGATTTGCCAACATCTAGAGAGGGAGGGGTTAATCAGCGATGCTCAGCATGGGTTTAGATCAGGTAGATCATGTTTGACTAACTTACTAGACTTTCTGGAGTTTGTAACAGATCAAGTAGATAAGGGAGAGAATGTAGATATAATTTACTTAGATTTTAGTAAAGCATTTAAGGTACCACACAGGAGACTAGTTCATAAATTAAAAATGATTGGGATATGTGGGGGTGTTTCAAATTGGATAGCTGAGTGGCTGAAAGACAGGAAGCAAAGGGTAGTGCTAAATGGTGTAAAGTCAGAGTGGAGGGATGTTATCAGTGGGGTTCCTCAGGGATCAGTTCTCGGTCCATTATTATTTGTCATCTATATAAACGATCTTGGGGAGGCAGTTAATAATAAAGTGTCAATTTTTGCGGATGATACCAAATTAGCAGCTGTAGTTAAAGATATTGATGATAATTTTAAAGTGCAGGGGGACTTAAATAAATTGTTATCCTGGGCACATAAGTGGCAAATGACTTTCAACCTTGATAAGTGCAAAGTTATTAACATGGGAAAAGATAATAGAGAATTTAACTATGAAATGGATGGGCATTGGCTGAGCTCAGTAGAGGATGAGAAAGATCTAGGAGTAGTAATAGATAAGTCATTAAGGTTTTCTAAGCAGTGTATTGAAGCAAGAAATAGGGCAAATAGAGTGCTGGGTTTTATTAAGAGAAATGTCAGTTACAAAAGTAAGGAGGTTATTCTTAAACTCTATAACTCTTATGTTAGGCCACATCTAGAGTACTGTATACAGGCATGGTCCCCACATTTTAGACACGATATTAACCTTCTCGAGTCAGTGCAACGGAGGGCAACAAAGATTATTCCTTCCCTGAGGCACCTTGAATATGAAGATAGACTGAGGGTATTAAATATGTTCTCGTTCGAAAGGAGGTGTGTGAGAGGGGATATGATTGAGCTCTTTAAAAATTTTTCCGGGATAGATAAATTGGATGTTAGCAAGTTTTTTGAGTTAGATGATGGAAATCGGACTAGAGGTCACCACTTGAAAATTAAAAAGCAAGGGTGTAGGTTGGATTTAAGAAAATATTTTTTCACCAATAGAGTGGTAGACTTCTGGAACAAATTGCCGCAGAGGGTAGTAGGTAGTCCAAATCTAAATGTATTTAAGAGTAGGTTGGATGAGTTTATGGGAAGGGAAGGTTGTGATGGTTCCTAAGTTTTGTATATATTAATATTGTTTGTATATATCTATAGCTGCATGATTTAGTTCTTGACAAGCCTTGATTGGTGATACCCTTGTTTCTGGATGCAATCCTCTGGATGGAGTTTTCCTGGGAGTTTGGGTGCCTTGAAAAAGAGGCCGATTGACTCGGATGACCTATGATGAGCCCTTGTGGCTTTTGTCATCCGTTATATTATATTGTGGGGGACTTTGATTTTGTCTTCCCCTGGTGATGGTGCTTTTTTGGGTGGGTTTTGACGGAGGCGGATGACCTTTGATAGGCCCTTGTGGCTTTTGTCATCCGTGTAATTATGTTATGTTATGTTATGTTATGTTATGTTATGACCCTCAAACACAAGCATTATGCCTACATGCACTATTAGTGCCACCCAAACGACTTCACCGTCAGTGAATTTCGTCGAGCTAGGGCTAGGTTCTGGTATATTTTTAAGCATGCCCACCACTCTTCTTTGCAGGTATACATGTCTTTGCTTAATGGGAAGAACCCTCTAGCAGAGGTGCAGAAGCCAGTCAAAAGGATTCCTGGCATGTTCTTGCAGGACTCCCCCCTCCCATTCTCCAGGAGAATGGGATCGCAATCTTAGACCCTGCGTCCGTGGTGCAATCCTTCACAACTGCTTTCACCACATTCTCTAGCTGGAATGCTGCTCCACCAGCATTCAATGCGCATAGTGATGTTGCAGAAGGCTGCCAACTGGACTTTACCTCCAGATGTGGAGAACCCTTCAACAACAGGTTTACTCTGAGTGAGTTGCGTTCCACTCTTGCTTCGTGCACAGACACCGCCCCTTGTCCAGACGATGTGCCATACACCATGCTACAACACCTGGGTGAGTGAAGCATGGCCTTTCTGTTAAATTTGTTCAACAGGATCTGGGTGGATGGTATCCTCCCAGATTCCTGGCAAATCGCTACTGTGCTCGCTTTTTACAAACCAGAGAGAGATCACTCTACCCTGGCTGGTTTCCACATAATTTATCTAGCCTCCTGCATGTGCATGTTGATTGAGAAATTGATAAATGTTAGATTAGCTTTTTGTCTGGACAGCAGAGGCCATCTGTCTTCTGCACAGGGCGGCTTTGCAAGTTCCCACGCCGGATGCTCTGCCCTGACTGGAAAATGCTGTCTGTAAGGCTTTCCTTTGTAGACAGCATTACACCACTGTGTTTTTGTATCTGGAGAAGGCCTATAATACCGCATGATGATACGGTACCATGGAGACTCCACAAGATGGGGGTGAGGAGACGCCTCCCAATCTTTATATCTGAATTTTTGCAAGATCATTGATTCCGCATACAGGATGGGAGCCCTCTCCAGGCCAATAGCATAGGAAGAGGGGATATCCTCAGTGCAACAACACACTTTTCCTTGAGCATCAACGGATTTACCTACGGTGCTGATGGAAGATGTTCTCAGTATGCTCCCCATGGATGACCTTTCTATATCTTTTCACTCAACCCAGATGCCATCTCTAATGTGTTAATTCCAACAGGCACTGAACTGCATCTCTCGCTATGCCAAAGCTGACAGGCTTCGGTTTTTCCTGGCCAAGACAGGGGGTGCATTTCTGTTGCCATCCACGGCTCCACCCTGACCCAGGACCCAGTCTTGTTTCTCAATGGGGTGCTCCTTGGTCTTGTATTTAACAGACGCCTCACCTGGGAGGCTCATATTCTCAGCTTTAGGATCTCTTGTACCCACGCCTGGGCCGCTGATAGGGCTACTGCCTCACTTTTTTTATTGATCCTTTGTTCATTTGAAGCTCGACTACAGATGCGAGTTTTATGTATCCTCATCCTCAGCTGAGCATGTATTGCGGAAGCTGGACTCGATCAACCACACTAGCCTTTGCCTGGCGACCAGTACCTTCAGCATTTCCCCCATTGAGAGCCTACTTGTCTATACTGGGAGATGTCACTCGCTCTGCGCCATGCACACACAAGCCCGGCGCCTCCCTCAGTGGCCAACAGCTCTCAATGCATCTGTAACTGATCTCGACAGTGTCTATGCCACCAAGAGACACCAGTCATACCCTAAGCCCTTTAGTTTTAAGGATAGGAAACTCCTTCGAGAGCTTGGTATAGCTCTCAGGCTGGTGGCACCCATGGTTCTGCCCAGGATGCCACCCAGGAGGCTACCACCTTTGACTATTTGTCGCCACGCCTCTGCTCCCAAAGCTTCTACAGCACCAGGAGTATTGCATCTGGCCTTTTGGGAGCACACTTCGTGTCATGCTGGAACCATGTCAGTGTGTACAGATTGCTCAAAGTCCCAAAATGGTGACGATTTCCATGCTGTATCCCCTCTGTTTAAAGTCAGCAGGGCTCTGCCAGGCGCTGCATCTGTTTTCACGGCCGAGCTGGCTGCAATACATCCCTAGGTACGGGATATAACTTCATGTTCCTGGTTCGGAGAGTGGTTTGTGATTTATAGCAACTCACAAAGTGCCCTGAGTGCTCTTGAGGCATTGGAATCTCCGTATCCTCTGGTTTGCAATATCCCTGACTCCATGGTTTTGCCGAGCCGGGCGGATGTCGAGATTTTCTCCTGCTGGGCTGCTGGACATGTAGGAATTGTGGGAAATGAGCACACCGATTAGGGGGCCAAAGAGTCTGCGAAGACTGGGTGACCAGACCAGCGTTTCGCTCTTCTGCACACCGACTACATGGCCGGAATATGGACTGCCCTCCAGGCCACTTTGGAAAGAAGATTGGCGATTGTCGAGGGGGAACTTAAGGTTATGTGCCATTGCACCACAACTGTTCCCATGGACCTACCCCCCAATGCCGTGACGGCTTCAGTTTGCTTTCTATCATCTCTGAATTGGACACACCGCCATTTGATGGAGCGATGACTGTTGTCCCCCAGGCTGTTTGGCACATTCTTGTTGAATGTCCCAGTCTGAGTGATCTTCGCGCACATTACCCGTCCCAGGAGCGGGGTCGCTACCACTTGTACTCAGGACTGGTTCATGCACAGCAACCTGCCAACTATATGACTTTTTGGAGGAGGCTCTCTCCTCCACTTTATTTGACTGTTTGTTGTGGGTCGCATGGCTCCTGCGCCCGGGGGAGTCAGGCCTACTCCTGATGCTGGAGCATGCTTCCTTGTTGTTTTTGTTTTTAGCCTATGATATTTTTTTTCCATGTTATTTGTTATTTGCTTGTTATTTATTTTTTAATATAGCCTAGTCATAGGCTGTAGTGAGTATGGCAACTTATGCCCAAGTAGGCAGTCGTGAAATTGAGCTCCATAAATTATTTTTTTTTTTAAAGGCCTTATTGGAGCACACACTGTATCATGCTGGAACCATGCCAGTGTATATGGATGGCTCCAAGTCCCAAGAGGGGTTCAATTTCCACGCCATATCCCTTTGTTTGAAGTCAATGGGACTCTGCAATGCACTGTGTCTGTCTTTGTGGCCAAGCTGGTTGCAATACACCGGTCATTACGGCAGATAACATGATGTGCATGGTTCGGTGACTGGATTGTGATTTACAGCGACTCACTTAAGCGCCCTGAGTTCTCTCTGGGCATTGGAATCTCTGTGACTCCACGATTTGAGCCAACTGCGTGGATGTCAAGATTATGAGCTTACAGGTGAGGGTACCAACGAGTCTGTGAGGACTGGGTGACCAGAACAGCATTTTGCTCTTCCTCACACCGATTACGTGGCAGGAATACAGGCAGCTTCGCAAATACAATGGGAGACATTTGCGGCGAACTTAGTTACATGCAATTGTGCCATAACTTTTCCCATGACCTACCCCTCAATGCTGCAACAGCTTCAGGTTGATTTCTGTCATCTCCAAATTGGACGCAATGCCATTTGATGCAGCACTCACCTGCAGCTTATTGTGATGACTGTGTTGTCCCCCAGACTGTTGTCACATTCTTGTTGACTGTCACCTGTCCAGGTAGCCAGCAGGTTTGCTACGCTACCACTTGTCCCTTGTACACAGACTTGTGGACTATATGAATTTTGGGAGGAGGCTGGCCTCCTCCACTTTATTTGACTTGTTTTTGTAGGTCACATGTTCCTGCACAAAGGGGGAGGAGAGTCTACCCCTGATGCTGGAGCGCGTTTCCTTCTTGTTTTCCTTTTGTTTTATTCTATTTATTTTTAGCCTGTGCTTAGCCTTTATCTTTTTTCTTCATTTTTTATCTTTGTTATCTGTTTTTTAATCTAGCCTAGTAGTAGGCTGTGGTGTAAGTACGGCACCTTGGAGGCAGTCACCTGATGGGCTCTAATCTTATCTATGTATAACTTAACCATATCATTTGTATAATTAATATATTAAAGGGTACTGAAAAGTACTCATATTAATAAACAATTGAGATTATTAACAGTGGGTCTATAACCCAAATGGGGGTGGCTGGGTTGGGGAGGTACAAATGAGCACGCTCAAGCCTGCTGCCTTGCAGGGAGTCATGTAACAAAGGTTAAGAAAGAAAATGCAACTCCAAATCACCTGCTGCCTTGTAGGTTGTGCCTCTTAGCCAAAGGCTAGGAGAAGGGAACTCTTGACTCCAAATCCACCCGCTGCCTTGTAGGTTGTGCCTCTTCAGGCAAAGGCTAGGAGAAGGGAACTCTTGACTCCAAATCCACCCGCTGCCTTGTAGGTTGTGCCTCTTCAGGCAAAGGCTAGGAGAAGGGAACTCTTGACTCCAAATCCACCCGCTGCCTTGTAGGTTGTGCCTCTTCAGGCAAAGGCTAGGAGAAGGGAACTCTTGACTCCAAATCCACGTGCTGCCTTGTAGGTTGTGCCTTTTCAGGCAAAGGCTAGGCCCACAAGTGATTTTGTGGTTAGTGTTAGCAAGGACATGCAGCCGATAAAACAAATGCTCCAAACAAAACAAAGATGACTCTGCCGCTAAGAACCGTTCCCAGTACCCAGCAGCCTTTTAATTTGCAGGGGCTTCTAAGAATTCCTGGGCAGAATGCCCATGCACTAGAATGAGGAGATGGAGGAGTGGTACAACTGTGCACTGTAAATGTTGGGACAATGGCGGGGAGGAACCGAGAGATAGCGGAGATGCTGGTGAGAAGATCGGTGGATGTCTGCTGTGTGCAGAAAGTAAGGTATAAGGCAGCAGGCTGCAGAGTTTTGGGAGATGCCGGAAATAAATATAGGTTTTGGTGGTCTGAGGGTGTAGATGGAGCAGCTGGAGTGCTGGTGAGGGAGTTGTTGGTGAAAGATGCAATAGAGGTGGAGAGATATACATCAAGGATTATGAAGATTAAAATAGTTTGGGGAGGAAGAGTGGTGCATATATTTTCCATTTACGTGCCACTGACTGGCAGAAATGAGGGGAAGACTGGATGATGAGGTGGCAGTGGTTGTGGTTGGAGGGAGGGATTTGTTGTTCATTGCTGGAGACCTGAATGGGCATGTTGGAGCCAATAGAGATGATTTTGAGGAAGTTATGGAGATATATGGCCATGGAATGAGAAACAGAGAAGGCAAGAGGATTCTTGAATTCTGTCAGGCAAGAGATTGTAAGATCATTAATACAATATTCAAGAAGGATGAGAAAAAGAAGATTACCTACAAGAGTGGAGGGACAGCAACACAAATTTATTTTGTGTTGCTGTGAGGTGGCGGACAGATGTGGACTAGTGGATCTGGAGTCTGAGCTGCGACTGAGGAGACTCATATGGTTTGGTCACATGGAAAGATCAGAGGAAGATGGCCACCTGAAGGAGGCTATACATATGCAAGTGGAAGGCAGAAGGCCACCAGGAAGACCTAGGAAAACTTGGGGGGATCTGTGACTTACGGAGGAAGATGCTTAAGACTGAAGTCGGTGGAAAAGTCATACGACCATCCAACCCTGTATCCACGGGACCAAGAGGATGAAAAAACAGATGATGTTGAATTGAGATCATTAGTAGGCATTTTCCCATTGTTAAACAAGTTGCCTGATTTCACATTAAACAAAACTTTCTTTAGGAGAGAAATTGGTTCTCACTTTTTCTCCACTGTTAAAGTGTTCAAACAACGTGAAAGTTTTGTTGTTTTTTTTATTTGTAATTACCAGCAAACTTGCAAATTGTTGAACACAAAGCTTTATTCTCTGGAGACAGCTCAAGAGGCAACCAAATCCCCTCCCTATATACCTTTCCAATTTTTTTTATGCTCTTGAATAGTTAACTAAGTTGGATTAGGTTTCTGCAATATGTCTTTCATGTTTTGGCATTTATCCTGTTCAACTGCAGCTTTCCCTGTGCCATAATCCCAAAAATTGGGTCTTCCTGATCAATGCTCATCAGGGAGGTCAAAATAACCTTTCCTAGACTTAGTAAACCACTCCTATCATTTGTGAACACTAGCTCCACCATCATCCAGATTGAGTTGTTCTTCATTGCATGTGTTATATTGTCTTAAGGAAATTTGTAGAATAGGAATTGTCAAATATGACACTCTGGGGTTATCAGATTCAACAAAAGAAAAATATGACTTAATCCAACCAGAACAACTGCCAATCTGATATCTGACTATACACTTTGACCTTAAAGCTGATAACTTTTGTGTATCATGGCTCTAAATCTTTGACTTAAAAATGTGATATTACTTTCCAGTACCTCAAATTGTATTCAGTTTGGCTTTTGGTTCTGGTAAATAGTAAGGAATTACTTTAGGCTTGTCTAGAAAGAACTTATTAGCTCTAAGAAAATAATTTTTCTTACCTATATTCTTATCTTCTAAATTAGAACTAATTATTCAAGATAAATATTTTAAAATTTTTATCCTATAAATTTTAATTGTCCTTTGTTTTCCCAGTATTGAATATGTATCGATTTTCATGAATTTCACTTCATAATAATAATTCCCTTATTTTCATGAGTAATATTGGATCCTCTGTATGAAATGCATTTTAGCTTTGATTAATTTTAACATTTTTTTATACACAAAACTTTAAAGATAATATACCTAAAAAATCATGGATGGTATATATAATAAATAAAATCCATTGACACATCCAGCTACATGCCTTCCATCCATTGCATTTAAAGAGCACAGTATTTAACACATTACCCAGATTATGTAAGAAGACTTCCACCAACTCCTCCAAGCAAAATTGTAAAGAAAAAAGATGGCAGTTTTTTTTTATCACCAATCGAAAGAAACACCCATCCAGCACCACATTGACAATTTTGCATCACAAGACATGAATGCTGGTTAAAACAGAAGATACTGGCCATCGCACCTTCAAAATCTGCTGTTATTCTCATCATCCAAAGATTGGAGTGGAGGAACAAACCTCCCTGTATACAGCATCATATTATCAAATGCACTAAGAAAAAATGGTACACTAACAACAGTGTTCCGTGTCTTACTGGATACAGGACTAAATTTATGACAACACCAAAGAAACACTAAACAAAGCTAACAAAATATTAATACACTCCAAACACTCACTGCAATCCAAAGAATCCATCCCATGCTTGCATATGCAAGTATCGCCTGGGCATCTACTCACATCCACTCACTACAGTATACTACAAGAGAAAAAACATAGTGGTCCACCTCACCACAGGATATATCTGCAGCACTTTAATCAACCACCTATATTCAAAAAAAAAGTTGGGCCTTTTAAACACCATTTAGACTTGCGTAATCAAATTTCTCAGTGTGCAAAGCCCAAACCACCCATATCCTTACATAAAAGATTCATACCATAAAACGTAACCAAGACTATCATGCCATCCATTTTCTTTGTTGAGGCTATCTTTTTTCACTCAATTTTGTAAGTTGTGAAGAAAGTAAATGTAGATTTGCATCCTACAGTCATTTGGTTCTATTACAGCCAGCATTTCAGTCTTTGATAGAGTTGTATAGTTGAGCTGCTTGTGTTCTTTGAGTGTTGGGACAGGGTGTTGTGACTTGATACAAGTACTAGAAATGCAATTTTTTTTTAGGAGGTGTAGAACAGTGAGATATGGTGGCATTATGCTAGGTCCATAGGTGGTTTGTTTGGTTTGAGGATGAAAATTCCTGTGTTTTACAAATGTTATGTTGCACTCATTTTTTTACCTTTTTAGAGGTTTACGTGTGTGATAGAAGTAGTTCCGTCAAACAAACTTAAACTTCTATTTTTCCAGCATGTATTATTTAAAATGTCTTTTCCATTTTGGGCAGGTGTGCCGAGATGGAAGTGAAAGGAATCAAAATCTCCGCTCTCCTGCTGTGGTGGAGCGAATGTGAGTGTGTGTAAAAGGGCCATTCTCCCATCCCTTTTCTCAGTACCCTCTCCCTCCCTCTGTAAGAATGTGTGTGAATGGGAATGGGTTTGTTTTGTTTTTGTTTATTTTATGTATAAAATGATTACCATGTTTTTCTTTCTTTCCAGGCGCAATATTCTGGAAAGTTAGTAGCTAGTTTCGATATATCACTATAATTAAAACAAAATAGTACTTTGTTTAAAATAATCTTTTATCAAAAGCTTATATTTTGACGCTTGCTTGGATTTACATTTAGAGAGAGTGGAAGCGTGGACTGACGGCAAGAAGGGTTCTCTAGATGAGTGCTCCGCCCAGCCCTGAGACGGAGGGCTTTCATACCTCGCTAAACACCTGGACCACCATACCCGCCTTGGTTGACAATCCTGCCTCCTTTTATGTTAGCTTACTACCACCCACCTCCAGCACACAAGTGATAGCGCGTGCCCCTTTTCGTTCGGTTGTTGTTGTGTTTTTTTATGTTTTGTGTAGATATATATAAGTAAATTTGTTGTATTCGCCTGTTATAAAATTCTCTTTTGGTGTCTTATTTGGATTGGGGAATTTGGCCTCATTTTGAAGTGTGCACACTTCCCTTGTAAATAATATAAAATTGCTGTAAATATAACTGTATTCTTTTGTAAGTAAAGGGACTGTATATACAATCCATTTCATTCTCCCTCGATTTCTCACGTCCGGACAGTGTAGGAAGCGGGTTGGATTGATTGGGATTAGAGATATATTTTCGGCCCGCTACACTGCGTGTGGGCCACAACAAGTCTATCATTGCCAAGCATCTCAATGTCAGCCATATGACGATCCACAGAGTTACAGAGTGGCTGAAGAACAAGAAGACCTCAAGTCATCCAAAGCTCAAAATGACTGCAGTTATGAAGAACATCTTGGTGTCCAGGGGCATCAAGGAGGAGGGTAGCAAGAGCTTCAGTTCCATGGAATGGCCTCTGCTCACTAAACATATGTGAGAACAACATTGCGAGCGCTGTCATCGCCTTCTCAACAAATTTAAGAGCCATTGCAATAAAATTCTCATTTTGGGGGGATGAAAAAACTCTTGCAGTCATCAACAAGCAGAATGACCATGTGGTGAGCTTCAGCAAGATGTCTCTGAGGTCCGCTACATATCCACAACCAAGTTCCCAGCCTCCGTGATGATGCTCAGCTTGTGGTTGTAAATGGCAAGCACATCTCACTGGTGCGGTTCACAGCCAGTTACAGGCTCACCTTGGCCAATTACAGTGATATATTGGCCACGAAAGTCCTGCCCTAGGTGAGAAAGATCATGAAGAAGGCAGACTACATCTTTCAACAGGACAGTGCTCTGGCTCACACGGCCAAGACCATGCAAGAGTGGTTGGGGTTGAACATGAAATTCTAGCTGAGGGCTTATAGCAGCCGCAGTTGCCCAACCTCAATCCCTTCAAATACAGTATGTGGGTGCATGTCGATGGCAAGACCTGCAAGCTCCACCACAGCAACAGCTGAAGTCCTCTATCAATAGTGTGTGAGCCAGTATGAGGAAGGACTTCATGGCTGAATGTGGCCACATTGATTAATGTAATTTAACTCCTTCCGCATGAGTCGGTGGTGCCCGCGTACGGTGCTGTATAAAACATTTTATTTAAATATAAATTTTACATTTATTGCATTATTCATGTTGTTATGTTTAAATTTTGCCTTTTCTTATGATGTTTGTTCATGTTGAGAATCTTTCAAATAATTAATTAAAAAAAAAAATGATATATTGCTTACTCACTTAAATGCAATGTTCCCACCTGCCTGATAAATCCATTCCATCACATTCTTCATCCTGATTGAAATATGTGTTACTATCATTTGATTCATTGTCACTGCATAGTTTTGAAGTCACTATCTTCATATTTATCACTACTGCTTGAAGACATCATCAAAATATACACCAAATTTAAAAGTTTATGCTAAATATTATGCAATCAATCACAAGTAATTTCCAATTGGCATAGAATATGCTTTCGCCTTGCAGGTATAAACAAACCCCGCCCACAGTGTTTTTATTGGTCAGTTGAGAATGATGTCATTATGAGTCAGACACTTCAAGTAATAATCAGGAATGTTCATAGCGTACTCCGGCAAAATTACAGAACAGAAAAACAATCATTTATTTCATGATGATAACCCTTTCATCATCAGAGACACGTGCAACAGTAGGCATGATGAAAGCTGTTTCATCATCATTGGGAAGGGATTAAACACATATATGTTAAAACAATAAAAAAGGAACCAAACTATCATTGTTTTCTTTTTTAGTAGCATCATAATGAGTGTAATGGCTTTTGCAATACCCTGTATATAGACAAATTTGAAGATAGTCGCAGCAGAGTTATGGGAGATGGAGTAGTTGAAAGTTTGTGTGAATGTCTTTTGCCTCTTGGGCCATGTTTTCAGGGCCAGAGGTGAAGAAAAATCTTCTTGTATAGCTTGGGATTCTACTCTGCTCTGAATTGTGTGGGTATGTTGGGGTCTATTGTGAGTAGTTGTCTATTCTTATATCTGTTCATGATGTCAGGTGTTCTGTTAGTAATTTTGCATTGTGTTTAAAAGTGTTTGTCAGTTTGTGTGCATCTTGTTCCCTCTACTTTAGTTAGCATCCTGAAAGTTGGCCAGAGCTTTTTTCATTTTAGTGGTTTGGTGTCATGAGATAGAAAAGCAAAATATGAGAAATAGAATTTGAAAATTACCCTTATCCTTCCATACATCTATGCCAAACTCCAGCTCTTTCATGACACATTTGCTCAAAAGTTTCATTAGTCATAGCCAACCAGGGCCCTTGTTTCTCATCTTGTCAGGCATTCATCCTCTGAGACATATGACTCAAAAAAATACCCCCTTGCACATCATTTGCAAACACTTTACCATACACAATCTTCCTTTCATGCACCTTTTTTACTAACCTTTCAAGATAAATAAAACTTGGCTACATTACTCATGTTCTCTTATTTTCAAACATTTCAAACAAACTGCTGATTTACACTCACAATATTTTACCTTAAACTTTTCTCTTATTCAACTATGTACTAATATTTTTTCCCCTATAACAATTTTCTCACATTTTTACTAGTCATACTCATTATACTCCCTTCGCATTCCACAAACCAAGCTGATGTACACTATGAGGCTTCCATTAGGCAGGTTATCTATCATGGTCGAAAGTAATTAATGCATTGGTAGAATTGTTATGCAAGAGAACAGGTTCTCAGACAAGCATCTCTACATATTTTATGCATGAGTGCAATCACATTGTACTTGCCTTTTCCTTGTATGCACTTATATTTAGTTACCTTTTGCAATATATAACTCATTTCAGTTTCCTTTCCCCCACATCTGGACATATTTATTATTCTTTCCACTTGCAATATAGTTTGTCACATTTTCCAAAATGCAGCTCACATTTAGTTGCCTTATCCCATAGGCATGTCACATTTAGTTACATTTTCTAATATGTAACTCACTTTTTAGTTGCCCTTTTCCCCATATGTAAGTCATATTTAGTTACTTTTCCCAATGTGCATCTCACACTTGGCTACCTTTTCCCCATATGCAACTCATATTTAAGCCCCCTTTTCCAATATGCTACACACATTTAGTTTGCCTTTTCCCATAGGCAAGTCACATTTATTTTTTCCCTGCATACATCTCGCATAAAGCTAATAGTATTCTGTTTTGGTATCACAGAGAGAACATGCATGCATAAATACATTTTATATTCTGTAGCTGAAATAAATGGACATGGTAATAATTCAATACATTAAAAACTAAGTTATAGAAAAAAAAAACTTATTATATTCAGGTTTTCCAAAGTTTAGAGGAAAGAATTCTTATGTTTTGAAATACAGGATTGTATACAAAGTTTTGACCCATAAATGACATTTATTCAAGAAATCTAAATGTAATTTTTCTTAATTGGTGTAGCCTTAAATGAATCAACCAAATTTTTGTTGCCACCCCTTTATTTAGCCACTCATAAAAAAATTAAGCACTATGAATTACACTGGTCTGCGCTGTTTTCAAGGTCATTGATTTTAGGCCAGTTTTTTGCACTAAATTAAAAAATCATGCTCTAATCAGATCAAATTTTTGAAATATAAACACATGCCAGAAATTCCTATATTCCAATCTATTTGTAGGTGAATGTACACACAGTAAATTTTGAACTGATTTATACACAGAAAGTTTACAGAATGTTCTAATTGATACCAAGAAGAGTACAACATACAAAAAAAGCTACTCATAGATGAATGGTCTTTTCAGGGACTTCCGATTGTGCCTAACAGACACTAAATCCATTTTCAAGCCACCAGCAGTAGTCAGCCAGAAAGTTGACATCCCAGCGCCCTTGGTAGCATTCCTCCATCACACAGATATCTTGGTGAAAGCACGCACCCTGCTCATCACTGAAGTCTCCACAATTCTCAGGAAAATAGTCCAAGTAGGATCAAAGGAAGTGCATTTTCACTGACATCCACGCACCAAGTTTGCAGAAATTCTCCATTAACTCGTCAACCACCTTCTCTTACTGAGGACTTCTGTGGTCGCCAAGGAAGTTTGCAATGACTGACTTAAGTGACAACCAGCCAGAGTTCAGCAGGATTCAGTGCTTTATCCAAACTGTTGTCCTTGAACTCCTTTATTTGAGGACCATCAAATACACCTGCCTTCAGTTTTTTCATGCTGACTTGTGCAAACTTCTGAGGGAGGAAAGCAAATTATCTACCTCCTCTGTCCATTGCCTTGACAAAGTTCTTCATCAAACCAAGTTTGATGTTCAGGGTTGAAAGCAATATCTTGAATGGTTCAACCAGAAGGTGGGAGAGAACGTTGTGTGAAACGGGTTCTAATCCTTGTCTTGACGGCCAGTTTTGTGGGACAGTTGGGCTGGTTGTCAGCCTGAGTCTCCCACAAGCACATAAAGCATGGATACTTTGTGTACCCACCTTGAAGTCTTACGATGTGTCCAACAACTTTAAGATCTACACAGGTCACCATTTCTGTTCCTGGTAGTTAGCAGACAACAGATGGTCCATGCTGTTGCAGGTTTCTTTCATCGCAGCTGAGTGTCCAACAGGGATCGATGAAAACTTATTGGCATTATTAAGAAGAATTGCATTGAAACTTCTGTTAGATGAGTCAATGAAAAGTATCCATTCCATAGCATCATACTTCAGGCCCATTAATTTGAGTAGTAATTTTGTTACAGTAGACCAGTAAAGAGACTTCATCAAATGTGAAAAATTTCCTAAATTTTTTCTCGCTATCCTGATACCAATAGAATGTTGTCCCTGGTGCCAGCATACATTTCTCTTGACATGAACCCACTAGAGGAGCAAATTCTTTGGAAAGGTTCAGGTCTCATATCAGCTCATTGAGTTCAGCTTGCGTAAATGGCACCAGTTGGTCCCCATCTTCTGGCTTGTATGCATCAAACTCTGCTGTATCGTTAGCGACACTAGCCTCAGAATCAGAGCTAGGACCCATAATAAAATCACGCTTAGGAACAGGAAGATCTGGGCCATGTGTGACTGGTTTTATAGCAGAAGGAACATTGGGGTATTGAACAATGGTGCTTGTTCTTGCGATTGATGCCTTTCAAATTTGTCATGCAGAAGTACCAGTCACTGACATGATCTTTGCCTTCCCTCCACACCATTGAGACACCAAATGGCATACTCTTCCTTTTCTTATTACTCCAATCCCGTAAATTTTCCACACATGTTTTACAGCAAATATGGGGAGCAAATGGCTTATCCCGGTCCCCTAGTTTCACTCCAAAGTAAGCATGATATGCTTTTTTTTTACAAAATCTGTGATTTTTGCTTGAGAGTCTGGAAGAGCAATATGTCCACAGATGTAACAAAACCTATTCAGATTATTCTTACACGTACAATCCTTTGTAATGCAAATATAGACCTGAAAAGATGAATAAAATAGGTTATGTATGTTTACTCATCACTAGATGTGACAAAACAGAAGTAATAAATGGTTAGATGATAGTGCTATTTTTTTAATATATGCTCTAATATATATTGAGCATATCTTAAAACCAGACCTGACCAAATAAAATTAATTATATTCTTAAATTCAGCATGCAAAAAGGATTCTAAATCAGTTGGCAAACCTATGACCTTGGAAAAAAAGTTTTGAAACGCAGGCCAGTGTTATTTACTATAATACAAATTGCTTTTAAGGACAGAATTATATAAATTTAAAGTTTAATGAGGATACCACTGCAAGCTGCGCCTTTTATAGTTAGAGGATGATGTCATGAATAGTGATGGCTGAGACATCAGTATATTGTATAATATCACAAAAATGTGTTTATACAACTGTATTTCTAGAAATTTAACACAGCATTTCATAGTTTTCTTGATTTAACTAGACATTCAAATGTTACTAGTTCATACATTTAGATGAGGCCTAGTTCTATTGTCCATCAATATTTTCTTCTTTTACAGCTTTGCATTTATGTATGTCCATGATTGGTATAATATGAACAACTTTCCAAAATGAAATCACATTAAAAAAAATTATATTTCAAAACAGATACAACATACAAAGATGAATTGGAATGTGAGCCTGATTTTGACATATCATTTGAACGAATCTCTAATGGAAAAATTAGAACATCACTTGCTATTGCAAGGTATATAAATACTTTTTTTTCCTTTTTGTTATATTTTGGTTTCATTTTTCATAATTATTCTCATAAATTAATCATTTTTCTCATTTCTATTTTCAGTCCATATTTGCCATTTATAATAGGGACAAAAGGAGCTACCAAGCACAGAATTGAGAATGATACTCACACCCAAATAAAAATTCCGTCCAAAGGTCAAGTAGGTGATGTAGGTAAGGAACTACAGTTTCTTTAATGATATTTGGAGCTACAATTTCAAATCCTTTGAGCAGGACTCGATATTCTTTGTCTTTGTGAGTAGATAAAAATTTAAGAAAATTATTCAATTTTCAAGTCATTGCTTTTATTTTATTTCTTTTATTCCTTCAAATACAGTGAACTGTTTACCCTTTTTGCCAGATTTTCAGGGAGGTTTGCTTTAATGGATATTGGGCGGATGCTGAAAGGTTATTCTCTCCCAGTCCAAAGCCCTCTAAGTACTCTCCATTTTAGAATACTGGATTATGTACACCTTCCACACATTTTCACTCTTCTTTTATAAACCTTTCATTGTCACCTTACAAACTCTCCTATAGAAATACTTTAGTTTTTACTTAATTTTATTTAATAATAGTTTTCTATTGATATACAGGAGTGGACAAAATTATAAAAACGGTTAGATAATAATTTTATTTAATATCAAGTTAGTTCTCCTTTAGCAGCAATAACTACTTCAATACATCAAGGAGTAGAGTCATACAAGTTTTGTAGTTACTATGCGAATTTTAACTTATTCCTGAATCAGAACATGTTCCAGTTCTTTTAATGATGATGGTGGGGGGAAGCAACTCCTTACTTGTTGCTCCAAAATGCATGAGAGGTGGCAGTCCTATGGTCTCCTGTACCCGCGCCATGGACATTCTCCGTTCCGTGACGTTCACGCTTGGGGCGCTGATAGGACTACTGCCCTACTTTTTTATCGATCCTTTGTTCGTTCGAAGCTCGACTATGGATGCGAGTTTTATGCATCCGCTGCCGAGCGTTTATTGCGGAAGGTGGATTCGATCCACCACACCAGCCTTCACCTTGCGACCGGTGCCTTCCGCACTTCCCCCATTGAGAGCCTGTTGGTCGATGCTGGGGAGATGCCACTCGCTCTACGCCGCGTGCAGTGCATCACCCGCCTGTACGCGCGAGCCCGGCGCCTTCCTCAGTCGCCAACAGCTCTCACTGCTTTTGTAGCTGATCTCGATGGTGCCTATGCCGCCGAGAGACGCCAGTCATACCCTAAGCCCTTTGGGTTTAGGGCCAGGAAACTCCTTCGAGAGCTAGATATAGCTCTCGGGCCGGTGGTGCCCCTGGTTCTGCCCAGGACGCCACCCTGGAGGGTACCACATTTGGCTATTTGTCGCCACGCCTCTGCTCCCAAAGCTTGTATGGCGCCGGGAGTATTGCGTTCGACCTTTTTTGAGCACACCTCGTGTCAGGCTGGAACCGTGTCAGTGTATGCGGATGGCTCCAAGTCCCAATAGGGGGTCGGCTTCCACGCCGTATCCCCTCTGTTTGAAGTCAGCGGGGCTCTACCAGGCGCTGCGTCTGTCTTCACGGCCGAGCTGGTGGCAATACACCACTCGGTACGGGAGATTACGCGACGTGCCCGGTTCGGAGACCGGATTGTGATCTATAGCGACTAACAAAGCGCCCTGAGTGCTCTCAGGGCATTGGAATCTCCGCATCCCCTGGTTCGCGATATCTGTGACGCCACGGTTTTGGCGAGCCGGGTGGATGTCGAGATTATCTTCTGCTGGGTTCCTGGACATGTAGGAATTGCGGGGAATGAGCGCGCCAAAGAGTCCGCGAGGACTCTGCGACCGGACCAGCGTTTCGCTCTTCCTCACACCGACTACGTGGCAGGAATATGGACAGCTCTTCGGACTGCTTGGCAAAGAAGATGGGAGACGGTCGAAGGGAACTTAAAGTTGCGTGCTATTGCGCCGCGGCTGTTCCCATGGACCTATCCCCCAATGCCGCGGCAAAATCAGGTTGCTTTCTGTCATCTCCGAATCGGACACACTCGTGTGACGCATCGCTATTTGATGGAGCGCTTACCTGCGCCCTATTGCAATGACTGCGCAGTCCCCCAGACTGTTTGGCACATTCTTGTCGAATGTCCCAGTCTGGGTGATCTTCGCGCACGATACCTGTCCTGGTACCGGGATGGGCGGGGTCGCTACCGCCTGTCCCTTGTACTCGGGACGAGTGCTTGCACATTGACTGGTGGACTTGTTGACTTTTGGGTGGAGGTCAGCCTTCTCCCTTTCATTTAACCAAGTTTAATTGTTGTTTTTGTTATTTTTTTATTATTGTTATTGTTATTTCTTTTTATTGTTGTTTCCTGTTCAATTTTTTAAAGTAGTCTAGAACTAGGCTGTTTGTTTACGGCGACTTATGCCTAAGTCGGCAGTCACCAGATAGCCCCTTAAATAAAAAAAAAATAAAATGCATGAGAGGTGTTGAATTATTAAGATCTTGTAATTGCGGGGCCATCCAAGTGTTTTACATTGCTACCGTGCACTTTGTACATTTTTAACAATATCATCTGTAAAGATCCATCAATTATTACCCTGGAAGATGTCACCATTGCGAAACATTGTTTGCATCAGAGGGTGAATTTGGTCACCCTAAACTGACACATACTCTTTAGAAGTAACCCTGCCATTCAGTTGCTATCACAGGACCAAGATAATTCCATGATATATCGCCTCTATGCTTCATGGTCAGGGTCAGATAATCAAGCTCAAAGACTTCTTTAGGTGTCCTTCTTGCATAAATTCATCTTGATCAAGGATAATTTGTCAGAAGATTCTTCCACTGGCACCATTGTCCACTTATGGTCTTTTCACCATTTTACGTGTTTTTTAACAGGGAAAAGAAAAGGTTTGGTAATTGCAGCCCTTTTATGGTATCCAACTGCATTAAGCTCATGGAGGACTCCCTTGAGATGGACATGGTCCCTGAGGTGACCCAGCCCCAGATGGTAGGATCTTCCATGGGGTCAAACCCAGGCTCGGTGCCAAGCACAGAACCTGAGTCCACCCCTGTGTAAGCTCCTCTTCAGACAGTTTGGGTACTCGAGGCCTCACAAGGAGAGGAGGGCCTCCTCCCCCGGCTGGTGGCTCTGTGGCAGCAGGGACCTTCTCTATCTCGGAGAAGGATCTTGCTGAGGCCGGTCCATCCAGCCGAGGGGCTCCTTTCGGCGGAGGAGCGAAGCAGGTGCATTCCCTGCCTTCCTCTCCTAAAAAGAAAAAAACTGCAAGATAAAAAGACTAAGGGCTCCTCTTCCTCCGCGGGAGCCACAGGACGTACGGGTCCGCTGCCGTTTTGACAAGTGACCAAGCGAAGAACAGCACGTCCGGCACCGGTGCTTCCCTGGACTTGAAGTCCCTGACCAAAACCAAAAGTGCAAGTGTGCAGAGTGGAGCCTCCATTACGTCGGGCCCCCTCATTCACAGGTTACCTGGCATTTTCGAGCCCGCTCGCTTCAAACGCTTCCTCGTTATTCACCCTACTGATGGCAGTATGTTGGCTCAGGACTACATGAACCATCAGAGGAGAGCTTTAGCAAGCGTGATTGGTAGAGAGATGAATGTGACCCGTTTCTCAATGGTAGACTCTGGCAAATGCGCTAAATCCCTCTGAGGTGGCTATTCTTAGTGCTCACGCCAGTGAGTGTGATGCTGCACTATACCATGAACTTCGTGAAAGGAGTACTTTATGCGAGGGAACTCGTGGACTACTCCATAGATGACATCACCTTAGACCTGGCCGACCATGGAGAGGTCAAGGTCGAACGTGTGATGAGAAAACAGGGAGGGGCTTCAAGACCCCCCCCTACACTCTTCATCCCATTCGACTGTGACAAGCTCCCTGAGTCGGTGCGTGCCGGTTGGTACCGCTACCGCGTGAAGGCATTCGTGCCACTGCCGCGGCAGTGTTATTACTGTCACCGCTTCGGCCATACGAATCGTTCTTGTAGACATGCAAAGTCGGGGTCACCCGAAGTCTGTAAATTGCTCCAAGGCCGCACACGATAAGTCTGAATCGTGTGTGGCCAAGTGTGTCAATTGCGGAGAGCCGCACCCCGCTTCTTCGAAGCAATGTGGTGCATATCTCCTCGAGAAAGAAATCCTGGCCGTTCAGGCCCAGGATCGAATCTCATTCCGCGAGGCTAAGTACTTGGTCCTGGCGCGCCCGGCTCTGCCTGGGACGTCATATGCCTCAATAGTAGGAAAGGCACCCTCTGCTCGTGGCCCATCCAGGCCAACGAGCACGGTTGTTTCCGCGCCCATTCGGAGTCCTTCTGCGGGCTCTACTCAACCCGGGCGCTTCCCTGGTAAAGCTGGCGGCAAAAAGGGTTCATACCCAGCCCCGGCTAAAACCAGGGCTCCCCCCTCTTTCCCCAGCGTGACCGTTTCCCGTAAGGCGAAACGGCCACGCGCCTCCACCGAGTCGTTAGACTCACAGGGGGCAACACCCCTGAAGTTGGTCGCCAGGCCATCTTCCGGGGTTCCTAAAGCTGTCCCCTAAAAGGAGGACAGCAACAAAGGAGCTTCGGCTCCTTCGCCCACGCCTAGTTGTGGAGCGAGTGGCTCGGAGACGGTGGTTCCTCGAAAAGAGGGCCCCCGGCCTCCGAAGCCGCAACGTCCACATAAGGTTTCGAGGCGGAGGGAGGAAAAGACTCGCATGGCGAGCCCAACCTCCCCCAATAAGTCCTCGAAGGCGACAGCGCCTTCAGCGTTTTGTCCGGCCAACAGCGCCCGGGGTTCTGCCTCCGGGAAGCGTACGGCCATTCCCGTGAAGGTCTTCTGTTCGATGAAGGCCCCCGCGTCTCCAACGAGCTAGGCCTGGAGGGCATATTCCTTCAATAGAATTGCCGTGGTCTCCCGGCCAACTAAGAGGAGCTGCGGAGGCTCGTCTCGTCCCGTCCCGTTCCCCATTAGCTATCTTTTTGCAGGAGAGCATGCTAGGCGCGTGCCTCCCGCCCGCCCTCCCGGGGTATAAGGGTCTTTCGACCCCACCACCATGGGATGGTCGGGCGGGGGGATGCGCGGTTTACACCCGGCATGGTGTCTCCGTTCTAGCCTTTCTCTTTAGATACCTCCTTTTAGGCAGTGGCTGTGCAGCTGCACCTGGATAGGAGGTATACTATCATTTCTGCGTACATTCCACCGTCGGCTGACTTCGACGCGGGGGACTTCCGCTGCGTCGTGGCACGGTTGCCGAGGCCCTTTCTCTTGCTTGGAGATCTGAATGGCAGGCATCCTCTCTGGGGAGATTACTCAATAAATCCCAGGGGACATTACTCAATAAATCCCAGGGGATATTACTCAATAAATCCCAGGGGACAAGTCCTTGCCGATCTGATCGAAGAGCTTGAGATGGGTGTCCTAAACGTGGATGAGTTTACGCATCACTGTCCGAGAACCGCTTCATTTTCTTGCCTTGACCTATCTTTGTGCTCTTTGGATGCACAGCCTGATTTTGATTGGGTGTGGTCGATGACCTCCATGATAGTGATCACTTTCCCATTCAAATATCATTTTCAGGGCAACTGCCGCCTGAGAGCCCACCTCAGTGGTGCTTGGCACAGTGGCCTGCATTTCAGGAAATGACTGAATTCTCTATCTCAGTTGAGGAGTTTAGGTCGGTGGATGAGGCCGTTGAGTTCTTCTCCGGCAACCTCATCGCCGCGGGCCTAACTACTATTCCTAGAACGTCTGGCCGTTTTGCACGCCGACCACTCCCATGGTGGTAGGCTGAGTGTGAGACGGCCCTCAAACAGAAGCGTTATGCCTACATGCGCTATAAACGCCGCCCGAATGCTTTCACTGTCGCGGAATTTCGTCGGGCTAGGTTCCGGTATATTTCGAAGCACGCCCGCCGCTCTTCTTGGCGGGCACACGTGTCTTCACTTAACGGGAAGACCCCTTTAGCAGACGTGTCGAAGCGAGTCAAAATGATTCGGTGCAAGTTCTCGCAGGACCCCCCTCCCGTTCTTCAGGAGAATGGGACCGCAATCTCTGACCCCGCGTCCGTTGCGGAATCCTTCGCGACCGCTTTTTCCGCATTCTCTAGCCGTGATGCTGCTCCGCCAGCATTCAATGCACGTCGTGAGGTTGCGGAAGGCCGCCGTCTGGACTTTACCTCCAGAGGCGGAGAACCCTTCAACGACAGGTTTACTGTGGTCCGGACGATGTCCCGTACGCCATGCTTCGACACCTGGGTGAGCGAGGCATGGCCTTTCTGTTAGATTTGTTCAACAGGATCTGGGTGGAGGGTCTTCTCCCAGATTCCTGGCGAATCGCTACTGTGCTCGCCTTTCGCAAACCGGGGAGAGATCACTCTACTCCGACTGGTTTCCTCCCAATCTCTCTAACCTCTTGCATATGCAAATTGATGGAGAAATTGGTAAATGTTAGACTAACCTTTTCCCTGGACAGCGGAGGCCATCTGTCTTCTGCACAGTGCGGCTTCCGCAAGTTCCACTCCACGTCGGATACTCTGCTCCGACTGGAAAATGCCGTCTGCGAGGCTTTCCTTCGTAGACAGCACTACGCCACGGTTTTTTTCGATCTAGAGAATGCCTATGATACCGCATGGTGATACAGTATCATGGAGACTCTCCACACGATTGGGGCGAGGGAATGCCTCCCAATGTTTATATCTGAATTTTTGCAAGATCGTCGATTCCGCGTACGGGTGGGGGGAGCCCTCTCCGGCCCAAAGTTGCAGGAAGAGAGTGTCCCTCAGGGAAGTGTCCTCAGTGTCACACTCTTTGCCCTGAGCATCAACGGCATCACCTCGTTGCTGTCGGAAGATGTTCTCGCTACGCTCTACGTGGACGACCTTTCGATCTCTTTTGGCGCGGCCCAGATGCCAACTCTGGAGCGTCGACTCCAACAGGCATTGAACCGCGTCTCTCGCTATGCTGAAGCGCACAGGTTTCGGTTTTCCTTGGCCAAGACTAAGGTGGTGCACTTCTGCCGCCATCCACGGCTCCACCCCGACCCAGACTTGTTTCTTAATGGGGTACGCATGGAAGTGGTTGAATCGCACCGTTTCCTTGGTCATGTATTTGACCGACGCCTCACCTGGGAGGCTCATATTCAGTGCTTGAGGTGCTGATAGGGCTACTGCCTTACTTTTTTACCGATCCTTAGTTCGTTCGAAGCTCGACTACGGATGCGAGTTTTATGCATTCCTCAGCCGAGCGTTTATTGCAGAAGGTGGATTCGATCCACCACACCGGCCTTCGCCCTGCGACCGGTGCCTTCCGCACCTACCCTATTGAGAGCCTACTAGTCGATGGTGGGGAGATGCCACTCGCTCTGCGCCGCGTGCAGTGCATCACCCGCCTGTACGCGCGAGCCCGGCGCCTCCCTCAGTCGCCAACAGCTCTCAGTGCATCCGCAGCTGAACTCGACGGTGCCTATGCCGCCGAGAGACGCCATTATACCCTAAGCCCTTTGGGTTTAGGGCCAGGAAACTCCTTCGAGAGCTAGATATAGCTCTCGGGCCGGTGGCGCCCCTGGTTCTGCCCAGGACGCCACCCTGGACAGTACCACATTTGGCTATTTGTCGCCACGCCTCTGCTCCCAAAGCTTGTACGGCCCTGGGAGTATTGCGTTCGACCTTTTTGAAGCACACCTCGTGTCACGCTGGAACCGTGCCAGTGTATACGGATGGCTCCAAGTCCCAAGAGAGGGTCGGCTTCTACGCTGTATCCCCTCTGTTTGAAGTCAGCGGGGCTCTGCCACGCGCTGCGTGCGTCTTCCCCCGGAACTGGTGGCAATACACCACTCGGTACGGGAGATTACGTGACGTGCCCGGTTCGGAGACCGGATTGTGATCTATAGCGACTCACAAAGTGCCCTGAGTGCTCTCGGGTCATTGGAATCTCCGCATCCCCTGGTTCTCGATATCCCTGACGCCACGGTTTTGGCGAGCCGGGCGGATGTCGAGATTATCTTCTGCTGGGTGTTCCTGGACATGTAGGAATTGCGGGGAATGAGCGCGCCAAAGAGTCCGCGAGGACTCTGCGACCGGACCAGCGTTTCGCTCTTCCTCACACCGACTACATGGCAGGAATACGGGCAGCTCTTCGTTCTGCTTGGCAAAGAAGATGGGAGACGGTCGAAGGGAACTTAAAGTGTCGTGCCATTGCGCCGCGACTGTTCCCATGGACCTATCCCCCAATGCCGCGACGGCTTTATGTCGTCTCCGAATCGGGCACACTCGTGTGACCCATCGCCATTTGGTGGAGCGCTCACCAGCGCCCTATTGTGACGACTGCGTCCCCCAGACTGTTCGGCACATTCTTGTCGAATTTCCCAGTCTGGGTGATCTTCGCGCACGTTCCCTTTCCCGGTACCGGGATGGGCGGGGTCGCTACCGCCTGTCCCTTGTACTCGGGACGAGTTCGTGCACATTGACTGGTGGACTTGTTGACTTTTGGGGGGAGGCCGGGTTTCTCCCTTTATTTAAGAAGGTTCTATTTTTTTTATTATTTTTTTATTGTTTTCTTTGTAGGTTGCACGCTCCTGCACCGGGGTGAGGGCGACCTCCCCCCGCTGCCCGAGATTGCTTCCTAATTGTTAAGTTTTTCTCATTTTTATCATTGTTATGTTTTCATATTTTTATTTTAAAGTAGCCTAGTTTTAGGCTGTCGTGTTTCCGGTGACTTATGCCCAAGTCGGCAGTTGCCAGATGGGCTCTATAAAAAAAAGAATCCTCCATTGAGACCTACTTGTCGATGCTGGGAAGATGCCACTCGCTCTGCGCCGTGTACAGTGCATTCACCTGAACGTGCGAGCCCGGTTCCTCCTTCAATCGCTCTCACTGTATCTGCAGCTGATCTCGACTGTGCCTATGCCGCCGAGAGACGCCAGTCTCTCCGCCACACCTCTGCTCCCAAAGCTTCTACAGCGTCAGGAGTATTGCGTTCGGCCTTTTTTAGCACAGTTCTTGTCACCCTGGGCCATGCCAGTTTATACAGATAGAGGGGGTCCATTTCCACGCCGTGTCCCCTCTGTTTGAAGTCAGCGGGTCTCTGCTAGGCGCTGTGTCTGTCTTCACGGCCGATCTGGTTGTAATACAACGCTCGGTACGAGATAACGTGACCTGCCCGGTTTGGAGACCAGATTGTGATTTATAACGACGACTCAAAGCGCCCTGAGTGCTCTCGAGGCATTGGAATCTCCGCATCCCCTGGTTCGGATATTCGTGACGCCACGGTTTTGGCGAGCTGGGTGGATGTTGGGATTATCTTCTGCTGGGTTTCTGGACATGTAGGAATTGCCGATGATGTCGCCAAAGAGTCCACAAGGAGTCGGCGACTAGACCAGCGTTTGGCAGGAATACGGGCTGCTTGGCAAAGGAGATGGGAGACGGTCGAGGGGAACATAAAGTTGCGTGCCATTGCGCCGCGACTGTTCCCATGGACCTATCCCCCAATGCCGCGATGGCTTCAGGTTGCTTTCTGTCGTCTCCGAATTGGACACACTCGTGGGACGCACCGCCATTTGATAGAGCGCTCGCCTACGCCTTATTGTGACTACTGCATTATCCCCCAGATTGTTTGGCACATTCTTGTTGAATGTCCCAGGCTGGGTGATCTTCGTGCACGTTACCTGTCTCGATACCGGGATGAGCGGGGTCGCTACCGCTTAACCCTTGTACTTGGGAAGGGGTCGTACACACAGACTTGTGGACTATACGACTTTTTTGGAGGAGGCTAGCCTCCTCCCCTTTTTTCACTGTTCTTTGTTTTGTTTTTTTGTAGGGCGCATGTTCCTGCTCCAGGGGAAGGTGGGCCTACCCTTGACGCCAGAGCGTGCTTCCTTCTTGCCTTTTTGCTTTGTTTTCTTGTTATTTTTTAGCCTTTCTCCTTTTTTATCGTTGTTATTTGTTATTTACATATTGTTATTTGTTTTTTAATATAGCCTAGTAGTAGCTGTATTGTATACGGCGACTTAAGCCTAAGTAGGCAGTTGCCAGATGGGCTCGCAAATTGAGGGGAAAAAAATACCTTGACTCTGGTTTCTGAGTGGTGTTTTGTGAGTGTAGTAGCTTTGGAAACCTGTGGTTGTTTGAGGGGCTTTGTTCTGTATGGTCTGGAGAATTTTAGAATCTTTGATAAAGTTTATTGACACATAAGGGTTATATAGTCCATTGCTGAGTCAAATTATTTGTAAATTGTTGTGGTTTCTATTGTTTTGACTGAATGTTGTGCGTGCGAGGACATTAGGGCTTGGTGTACTTTTTTTCAATGTTTATGCCATGCTGTCTGGTTGTGATTGATGTGTTGTATGTTATGCTAAGAATTTGGGGGTGGGGTGTCGGAATAGGGTTGTTTATTGTTAGCTCTTATGTGTATTGGTGTTCCCATGTGCCACTGCTGAGTAAGATAGCGTTGGATTTGATTGCCACTATTTTCATGTTTGTTGTGAACCAAGTATGTTGAGATAAGGCTGGAAGTGATGATTGGGTATCTCTTTGTCTTAATGTATGCATGTTATGTTGTCTGCATATGAAGCTGTGTAACTGGGGTGTGGGTATGTCCTGCATGTAGAAATAAAGAATGAGAGATGCTCCTTGGGGGACACAATTTGTGGTGGGTTTTATGTTAGATAACTTGCCACCAAACACCACATGGGTGTGTCTACCTACCAGATAGTTTGCCAGTCATGTTTCTTGTATTGTGCATAATTTATTTTTTAATCATTGTTTCAGTTATTATTGGAAAAGATTTGAAGACTGTCAGACAAGCAAGAATCAAAGTAGAGCTTTTGGTTGATCTAGCTAAGAAGAGACAGCAGTTCACACATTTTGTCTCAATTCCTTTCAACCATAAATTGATACAGGAAAATTTTATTAAATTTAAGGTAATGTTGCTAGAAACTTCTCTTTTAAATTCAGTATTTAGCTGACAATTTCCTATATTTTTTTAATCAAGAATCATTTAATCTTTTGTAAAACAATATTTATATATTGAGAATGCTATGATAAGAGTTCTAAACATGAGCTTTTAAGGTTTCTGTTCTTTTTGTATACCTTTTTTTCACCGACTATTTAATTAAATTTGCTCTAAGGCTAGTTGTAGAAAGGTAATTTAGGAAGGGAAGGTTATTATATTTTAATATGAGTGTTTAAAAATTAAGTAAGTGCTTGTCTAAATTATTTTTAAACATGTTGATTTATTTACTATGAACTGTATTAGCTGGAGGAAAGTTCCAAATTGAAACAATTTTATAAGTTAAAAACTTTCCCACAATATTTGTCTGGTGATGCTTTCATTCCAATTTATGACCAATATGTTCATGTGATGTATTCAGTGCATTCAAAAAGTGAATCAAAGTTTATGTTATCATAACCTTTCAGAATTTTTTTTCTAGCAATTGCCTGTGGGTCTATCTTCAAGCAAGAGCAATTTAAATTCTTTAAGTCTCTCTTCATAGAGAGGGTTTGTTTTGCAGATAAGGGAGACCAGAACTGAACTTCATATTTCATATGGAGATGCACAATTGATTTGAACAATGGTGCTACTATTTCTTTACTCATATATTCAAAGTTTCCCCGCAATAAATCTGAGTGTGCATTCTTTGTACACAGATAGCTCTAAGTTTGAAGGGGGTGTTGGCTTCCATGTTATCTTTCCCTTAATTGAATTAAGTGGAGTTGGCAGCAATATATCATTGTCTAAGAGAGATTCTGTGCTATGCCTGGTTCAGAGACTGTTTCATTATTCATAATGACTTACAGCTCGCTAAGTGCCCTTGAGGTATTGGAATCTCCTCACTTTCCAGTTTGCAGTGTTGGGGATGCCATGTCTGCTGTGACCTGCTAGGATATTGCAATCGCATTCTGCTGGTTTCTTAGACATGTAGGGTTAGCTGGGAATGAGCATACTGATGAGTTAGGGGACTATTCTGTCTGCACACATTAAGCAACTGGGCTGGCATTTCACTCTTCCTCACTCTGACTACATGGCAGCAATCAGGATAGCCTTCCGAGGTGCATTACGAAGAAGATGGAGGATGGGATTGTAATGTTGCATGCCCTGACCTTTTCTCTGTACCTATCCATCAATGCCTCCTCACCATCAAGTCATTTTCAGTCATCTCTGAATTGGACATCTCGCTAGACGGAAAGCCATTGGATGGAGCACTTCCCTGGACCTTTCTGCAAAGACTGTTTGGTCCCCCAGACTGTGCACCACATTCTGGTTGAATGTCTTAGTCTGGTGTAGCTTCATTCATGCTACCTCTCCTGGTAATGTGATGAGCAGGATTGCTACTGCTTGTCTCTTGTGGTAGGGGCAGATTCCTTCACACCGGATTGTAGTGTGATTGAGTTTCTAGAGGATGCAGGCCTCCATGCTATTTAAATTTTTAAATAATTGTTGACCTGCTAGGGTTGTTGGGGGAGCCATGACTCTCCTGAGGAACTTTGGCATGTTTCTTATAGTTTGTAGGTGAATGTTTATGGTTATTTTATTCTTTGTCACTCATATTTTTGATAGTTGCCAGATGAAATCTATTTAAAAAATGCATTGTTTTGAAAGTCCTTTATATTTTGTATTTATTTATTTGTGTATTAATCTTTTAAGGTTTGCTGAGCACGTTGATTCCCATATGCTTTCATTCTTTTATTTTTTTTGTGATAATCAGAATGCTGTACTTGAGAAGTGTGCTGCAGATAGAGGAGTAGATGATAGCTTGTTCCAGAACCCAGCCAAATTGCATTTGACACTTTGTGTAATGGTGCTGGCTGATGACAGAGAACGACAGGAAGCTGTACAGGTCCTCCACAACAACCACAGTGAGATAATGAAGTAAGCTATTTTTTGTTGTATTTTCAACCTCCCAAGGTCCTTTGAGAGGTCGATTTAGCTCTTGGACCAGTGGCTCCAGTAGTTCTTCTCAAGACACCACCCTGGAGAATACCACCTTTGAACACTTTTTGCTATGTCTCTGCCCCCAAAGCTTCTACACCACAGAGTATTGCATTCACATTTCTTTGTGTAGACAGCTGGCTCCAAGTCCGACAGGGGGGGGGGGGGCTTCCATGCTTAAAATGATCATGCTAATGATGGATCCGGTTGTCAGTTCAATCTTCCCCACACAGACTACATGCTGAAGATGCACACAGAAATTTCAAGTTGCATTCCATTGTGCCCCTGACTGTTCCCGTGTACCTATCCCCGAATACCTCAACAGAGTATCCGTTTATTTTCTGTCGCCTCTCTAACTAACACTCGCTGGACACAGCAGCATCTGATGAAGCGTCGTTTCCCTTAACCTTTCTATGAAGACTGCTTGGTCCCCTAAGACTGTATACCACTTTTTAGTTGAATGTCCTAGTCTGGGGGAGTTTTGTGCATGGGATCTGTTTGCAATACTGACATGTGAGGTTGTGTTACTGCTTGTCTCTTGTGCCTAGAGCTTGCTCCTGCATACCCCTGCATACCAGACTGATGAGATGAAGTTTCTGAAAAATGCAAACTTCTCTACTATTTTTTTTTTTTAATTAAATTGTTGGTTGCGTGTCTGAGTCCTTAATAGAGGCGAGCCTCCTAAAGGCTCCTGAGTCTGCCTATCTTTTCTGTTGACCTCTTTCTTTCTTGTTTCTGTTTCTATTAATTATTATTCCTTTTGTTATTGTTATTCTTTGTTATTTGCTTTTCTTTCTGTTTTAAATTATCCTGAGCATAGGCTTATATTGGTGCTTTTGGTGGTGATACCATTTTATAGGCTACTGCACTAAAAAAATCCACTTAGCTAGGCTGAAGGCCTCAGTGGATAGCTACTAGGTGAGCATCAAATTCACACCTAAGTAAATGTAGGATGTTGTAGCCGCCATAATCCTAATTAGCCACCCTTTTTGCATTTCTACAGTGACTACATCATGGATCAGCCACTCCGAGTGGAGGTGAAAGGGATTGAATACATGAATGACGACCCTGCTGAGGTGGATGTCTTGTATGGCTGCCTTCAAACCACTTCTTGGAAGGATTCACTGCAAGAAATGACCGACGAGATCGTCCACAAACTCGTCAAAGCAGGTCACAGAAAGTCTTGAGTCTTCGAATGTCTTCACTCCATTCCCTTATTTTATTCTCACTTTTTGTTCATTATAATGGATGGGGGTTTATATATGAATGATGGCAGGTCTTTCAGCTCTGGCTCATGTTGCCTAGCAATATTTGTTATATTTCTTGTCTTAAGCGACTCACAAAGTGCCCTGAATGCTTTCGTGGCACTCGAATCTCGACACACACACTGGTCCGCGGTATCCCTGCCGCCATGGTTGCTGCGAATCCAGCGGATGTCGAGATTATCTTCTGCTGGGTTCCTGGATATGTGGGAATGAGGGCGCCAAAGAGTCTGCAAGAACTGGGAGACCAGCCCAGCTTTTGCTCTTCCTCACACCGACTACATGATAGGAATCAGGGGCTGCGTGCCAAAGAAGATGAGAGATGGACGAGAGGAACTTAAAGTTGCGTGCCATGCGCCTCGAGTTTTCCCATGGACCTACTTCCCTAATGCCGCGGCGGCTTAGGTTGTTTTGTCTTCTTGGAATTGGGCACACTTGTGGGACGGACCACCATTTGATGGAGTGCTCTGTAGCACCTTACTGCGAGGACTTCTTTGTCCCCCCAGACTGTTCGGCACATTTTTGTTGAGTGTTCCAATCTAGGGGATATTCGCGCACCTTACCACTGGGGCGAGGTGGGTCGCTATCGCTTGTCCCTTGTACTCGGGACGAGTTTGTGCACACAAACTTATGGACTATCTGACTCTTTGGAGGAGGCGTGCCTACTCAATTTTATTTGACCCTCTTTGGTGTTGGTCACATGATCCTGCACCCAGACGCTGGAGCCTGCTTCCTTCTTCTTGCCTTTGTTCTGTTTCTTACTTTTTGCGTTTTTTGTTTCTTGTTTAGTTTTCGAATTTTGTTTGGGGCAATTTTAAAGTAGCATACAGAGTCTTGCAGATAAATTGAGACCAATTTTAAGCAGTTGGTTTCGTGGGTTTAACAATTCATTTTCTGACCTTGCTTGCATAAAAATCTAATCCTCCTCTTTATTTTTAGATAAACGGCGAAATGATTCAACAGCAGAAAGCCATAGAACAACAGAATCGTTCCGCCATTGTAGCTTTGTCACTGGTCGGGCACACTGCCAACAGTATTTTTAAGTTGACGAAACTTCCAAAAGCAGCAGTTTATCTTGTGTATAAACCATTTAAAGAAGAGGGAAAGGTTGATAGAAAAGAACACAAGACTCGAAGTGATTCCAAGTGCAAGCCAAGGTTTATCGCTGGCCTCAAACGCTCGATTGAAGCCAACCCATCAACATCCATGACAACTCTTGCAAAGAAACGCACGGTGTCCAGAGCTGTGAACAGGAACCTTGGCATGACGAGCTATGTTCGACGATGCCGTCGCCTCCTAATAACTAAAGCCAAAGCAATCAGAGCCGAGAGATGCCCAAAACTTCTGTCATTTATCAAGCATCAAGGTTCAGGAAAAGCTCTCGTGTTTGTGTACAAGAAGAAGTTCACTGTGGACGCTGAGGTGAATCGCAGAAATTCTCGTGTGATTGATACCACCATTCTGACCTCCCACCTGTGTTTAAGACTAAGAATCCTACCTCTGTGATGGTATTTGGTCCCGCGGCGAGTGATGGAAGTGTTATGGATCCACACTTCATTGAGGCTGGCTTAAGGATCGACACAAAAGATTATCTGGACATCTTGAAAACCTCTGTTACTTTGGATGGAGCATAAGTTTGGGCTTGACAATGTGGTACTTATCCAGGACTCTGCACCATGCCATAGCTCAAAAGCAACACTTGCCTTCCTTGGTGAGAAGGTGCCATTTTTTCTGAGAGCCGATATCTGGCCTAGTAATAGCTCAGATCATCTCAACTTTCTCGATTACTTTTTGTGGGGCATACTTCAAGCAAGGACCAATCCTTCACCACGCTATAGTGTCAACAGTTTGAAGACATGCATCGCACGTGCGACACGCAAAAATCAAAAGGGCGGCCATATTGAGTGATAAATGTTCTTGTGCTAATACATGTCGTTCAAATTATATCTATATACTACCATTATTTTAGTATTTATAACATGTTTTATGCCACTTTAAAACATGTCTCAATTTATCTGCAAGACCGTGTAGTACTAGACGGAAATTTTAATTGCGATGACTTCTGCCCTTGGTGGCAGTCGCCATAGGGGCGTGTTAATAATAAAAAGAAGAAGAGTCTTACTAAAGTAACCTTTGGAGCTTGTAAAATGGTCTCTGTCTTCCTGGCAGTTTTGCCATAGGGTTCTCTGGGCCTTCTCATGTCGAGGGAAACTGTTACAACTGTCATCGTCTTCCAGCCACACGTGTCAGGCTTTTTATAGTCTCCTCTTATTTCTTTTCGGCCACAAGATGCAGTAAAATTAATATTTCACAACCCCCCCTTCCCCTCCCTCCCCTACATCTGAAGGGGATTGCGTCCACATCACTGCTTTGAATCTATTTTCACATTAAAAGAGGATTTCTATTCTTGTATCTCTACCTTTGAGAGCACCCAGTTGTTCTCCTAGAGTTTAAATCTTCTTCCCCGTTTGTTTTTTGACTATTTATGCTCTAAGGATTGGAACTTGGATGCTTTATATACCCTTTTTAGCTTCGGTTTTTAAGGTTGTTGAGGCTTGTGTTCCTGCATTTTCAAACTCAATCTAGTTTCATTCCTCTCTTTACTGTCCTCTCAGCACTGAACAATCTCCTTCACAACAAAATGCTCAACACTCCCCACCTGACATAAGGAGCACAGAAAAGCAACTCTCACGGTCGGAGAGAGTACATCTTACACGACTTCGCTGTGGACACCACCAGTCACTAAACACCTACAAACACTGCATAGACAACACCCATACTAACTCGTGCCAAGTTAGTCCCCACACAGTCACGCATTTCGTATGTCCATCAGTTATAGTCAGATCCAGTCAGTGTAGTTCGGCCTTCCGGGAATGACAGAGCCCGGGGAACCACAACAACAACAACAACTGTCCTCTCTTTCCTTCTCTCCAAGGATTGAACTTGCCCTCATTAGGAAAGGTTTTTCTGTTATGTTCACTAAGAAATTAAAGCCATCTTAATGAGTGCAGATCAGTGGTAAAACCCTTTCCAATTTTTCCCTCCTCTTTTTGTCGCATTAACTAAGAAATTAAACCCTCCTTTAGGGTCCTCCTGGACTTGACAATGAAAGACGTCTCCGGCAAAAAGTTTGTGTCTTTTCCTTTCGCCTGCTTCCATCTCCATTTAAATGGTGAAGTGAAGGTCATAGGAGAGGGGGATAAATGCATATAAATTAAAATTAAGTATTAATGTTGTAGATATGAAGTATAAGATCTCTTGGGGACTGGAGTTGCTAATTTTTCTTTCTTTTTTCCTTTTGCTCGTCTGTGTCGCTTTGTTATTGATGTATATCAATGAATTTTTCCTCGTTTCTTTTATTTCCATTTCATTATTTTGAGTATTATTACTATCTTGCGAGGGTGGTTATTGTTATTATTTTCAAGACTTCAATATCCGCCACTTAATTCCCCACTCCCATTTTGTCCACATGATATTTTCGCCTCATACCATGTGGGGGTATGTGCTGTAGCATCTCATCTAGCCAGTGTTCATCCTTGGCTAGAAAGGCCTCTAGCACGCCCCCTCCATGCAATATCATCCATTTCCTCATCGGTCAGTCCCTTTTTTTCTCTCAAACACTCACAACCAACCCCACCTATTACGCATTTCACCTCTTCTCCTACCTTGCCACTCATTCTCATATATTTTTTTCCAAGTCTATTTCCATCCACTGTTCTTTCATTCCATACCACTTCAGAACACTTTCAGTGACAATCTCATTCATAACAGAAACATCTCTTACTCCAGTCGTTTCTCACTCTATCCGCCTTTCCCACAACAAACATCCCTCTTGTCCAACTTTCTGACAAATTCCACAATCAAATCCTTACCATTCACTATCTCTCTAATCGCCCCAGACTTTCTTATCATTTAAAATGTGTGGTTGTAATGTATCATCTAGCCCACCATCACTTACAATGCATCCAAGATGCAATTCCGCACTTGCCCCAAGGGTGACATAACAAACTTGGATATCACACAGACGACCCATTCTCACCTCCAAATACACTACCTTACTCATTTCTGCATTCACTTTAGCGCCCTACTCTCTCATACCTTCTCAAAAGTTTCAATCAACATTTACAAATCCCTCTCAATCTCAGCCACCAACACGAGGTGTAGATATAGAATCTATTCCTTGTCAATGTCACCCCTTCCATCCATAAAGATATTCAATAGGTAGAGCAACCACACATATGTCAAAACACTCACTCCATACAATTTTAGCATCTGTCATAATGCTTCTTATCTACAGAATAATAAGCTCTCTATCTATATCCAGGAACCTTAAATACAATTTACATCCCTATCTCACTGCAAATTCTTGATCCACCTCACTGCAAATACTTGATCCATCTCACTGCAAATACTTGATCCACCTCAGTGCAAATACTTAATCCATCTCACTGCAAATACTTAATCCACCTCAGTGCCACCAAGGATCCATCTCAGTGCAAATATTTGATCCACCTCAGTGCAACTACTGGATCCATCTCAGTGCAAATACTGGATCCACCTCAGTGCAAATACTGGATCCACCTCAGTGTAAATACTGGATCCACCTCAGTGCAAATACTTGATCCACCTCAGTCAAATACTGGATCCACCTCAGTGCAACTACCTGATCCACCTCAGTATAAATACTGGATCCACCTCAGTGCAAATACTGGATCCACCTCAGTGCAAATACTGGATCCACCTCAGTGCAACTACTGGATCTACCTCAGTGCAACTACTTGATCCACTTCAGTGCAAATACTGGATCCACCTCAATGCAAATACTGGATCCACCTCAGTGCAAATATTCGATCCACCTCAGTACAAATAATGGATCTACCTCAGTACAAATACTTGATCCACCATTCTTCCCCTCCTATCAATCCCTCACTTATCCTTATATACACAATCAGAACTTTTCCATACACATAACCTACACCACTCAACAGACTTGTCCTTCTGTAGTTTCTGCATTCACCTTTCCCACTTTACCCTATGGCACTATTACTATATTCTCACTTAAAACATCGCCACCAAACCCATTTCATGACTCAATCGCCACAACCTTTTTGCATCTTAGTGACTATCATCTACTCCAGCTGCTTTCCACTTTTCGAATATCTCTTCCTACTAAGAACCTCTTGCATGCTTATCTTTACATTTTCATCATCCAGACATCTCATCAAACTCTTCTCCCCATCTACTTTTGCCCTCATTGTTTACAAATACCCTTGCATTCTTGTCCTTGATGTTCATACAGGTATTCTTCCTCTGGTTTCTCACCCTCTCACTTCCTTCCAGATTATCTTCTCATTCACATCGAGATTCTCATTCATCTTTTGTCCAAATGCTTCATTTGCTGCTTTCATACCCTGTTTAATTAATTGTTTCACTTTTCTCTTCATCTGCTTTCATCCAGTCTCCTTTGTATCCTCTTCTCTATTAAGCATTTCCAAGTATGTTTCTCTTTCGCTTTCCATTACACAGTTCACATCATTATTCCACCACTCATTATTTTGATTGATCTTTCCAGTTCCTTCACACCTACACAGTCCTTGCACGACCTACTATCACTTCCTTAAATTAGTTCCACATTTTATCTAACTTGCTCAGATTTCCTCTCTTCTACTCTCAAGCATCCCCGTAAGGGGCGCGGCGATTTGCCATCCTGGCCGCCGTGCTGACGGGACTCAGCACCCCGTCCGGCCTCAGCTTAGCCTCTCTTCCTTCCTTCAAAACACTTGTTTCCTCTCTTTTCATACAACCTCTCCCACAACTTTCTCTGGTCAGCCTCTAATTTCACAGGGTAGATGCTGACCTTCTTCTCGGCCAACCGTCCTGGATCGGGGCTGAGGGGGGAGGGGACAATGTTCCCTAACCCCTGAGCTCCGGTCTGGGGTGGTTGGTTTTTAACAACCTGCTTCATCCCCACCCATACCTTCCTCACATCCCTTTTCCTCTCCTCTTCACATTCTATCTGTTTTACGCCGTGTCTAAGGTGGAGCCGCCATGCCGAAGGACTGCCAGGCCACCAGGCGGGAGGGGTGGTCCCAAATGGCGGCGCCTGGCTCTGCCGGGCCTGTAAGCACCTCTTGCAGTGCGGGCTACTGCAAGAGGTGGTGAGCGATTGCGTCCCGTAAAACAAAGAGGGTCACCATGCCCAATGATGAAAAAAAAAAACCATCTCCCCTTAATTCCCCCTAAAACAACGGAGCCGCCCTCGTGCAGCTCCACAGAAAAGATGGAGGTCCCCCCCCCCCTGTGCTTGCGCAGGGGACCCTCCATACCTCTTTAACCGGAGAGGAGGCTTACTCCTTTCCTACGCCTACGGGTGTAGGGGACTCCCCCTCACCCCCTTCTCTGGAGGTGCTTTCGGGCACCTCCCTATCTCCAGCGGCAGTCCCTCCTTTGCTTTCTAAGGGGATTGCCGACCGCCCCTCGTACAAGCGGCTCGGTAGGGCAAACCCCCTTAGGGGGGAGAGGGAAGCCAGGCCCCTTCGGTCGCTTCCCTCAAAAGACCTGCTGGCAAAAATATTAAACCTTGCCGGGGTCAAGGCCTGTGCCTCCCCACTAAAGACTTATGACGCTGCCAAGGGGACCTGCGATGTCCTGGGAGGGGATGGCCAACTGGAGGCCCCTCCTGTGATAGACATGGTCCTTGAGGAAAACCAGCCTCAGAAGGTAGGGCCTTCCATGGGGGGGAATCCGGGCTCGGCGCCAAGCACCGAACCCGAATCCGCCCCTATGCAAGGTCCTGATCAAACGGCTGTGGATTCTCAGGCAGTACAAGGAGGGGAGGGATCTCCTCCGGATGATGCCCCTGCGACCACCAGGACCTTCTCCATTTCGGAGAGGGACCTGGCTGAGGCCGGTCCATCTGGCCTAGGGGCTTCTGCCGGCGGAGGTGAAAAGCGGGTTCATTCCCCGCCCTCCTATCCAAAAAAGAAAAAGACAAAGAAGACTAAAAAGACGAAAAAGACTCGGGGCTCCTCTCCATCCGCGGGGACGGATGGGTCTGCTACCACTTTGGTAGGTGACCAAGCCAAGATTGGCACATCCGGCCCCTCTACCCCCTCGTGTGCGGAGCCCCTGACCAAGACTAACACCAAGAGTGCACAGGGCGGAGCCTCGATGACATCGGGGCCCCTCATTCAGAGGTTACCTGGCGTTTTCGAGCCCGCTAGCTTCAAACGCTTCCTCGTTATTCGCTCCACTGATGGCACCATGTTGTCCAAGGGCAACATGATCCATCAGAGGAGAGGATTAGCTAGTGCAATTGGTAGAGAGCCGAAGGTGACCCGTTTCTCGGACGGCAGCCTTCTGGCGAATGCGGCGAATCCCGCCGAGGCGGCCAAGATAAGTGCTCTTCGGACACTTCATGGCACCCCGGTGAGTGTGACGCCGCACTCTACCATGAACTTTGTGAAAGGAGTAGTTTATGCGAGGGAACTCGTTGACTACTCCATTGAGGACATCACCCTAGAGCTGGCCGACCATGGGGCGGTCAAGGTCGAACGTGTGATGAGAAAACAGGGAGGGGCTTCGAGACCCACCCCTACACTCTTCGTCACGTTCGACTGTGACAAGCTCCCTGAGTCGGTGCGTGCCGGTTGGTACCGCTACCGCGTGAAGGCATTCGTGCCACTGCCGCGGCGGTGCTATTACTGTCACCGCTTCGGCCATACGAATCGCTCATGTAGACGTGCAAAGTCGGGGTCACCCGAAGTCTGTGTAAATTGCTCCAAGGTCGCACACGATAAGTCCAAATCGTGTGTGGCCAAGTGTGTCAATTGCGGAGAGCCGCACCCTGCTTCTTCGAAGCAATGTGGTGCATATCTCCTGGAGAAAGAAATCCTGGCCGTTCAGGCCCAGGATAGACTGTCATTCCGCGAGGCTAAGGACTTGGTCCTGGCGCGCCCAGCTCTGCCTGGGACGTCATATGCCTCAGTAGTTCGAAAGGCACCCTCTGCTCCTGGCCCATCCAGGCCAACGAGCACGGTTGTTTCCGCGCCCATTCGGAGCCCTTCTGCGGGCTCTACCCAACCCGGGCGCTCCCCTGGTAAAGCTGGCGTAAAAAGGGTTCATACCCAGCCCCGGCTAAAACCAGGGCTCCCCCCTCTTCCCCCAGCGTGACCGTTTCCCGCAAGGCGAAACGGCCACGCGCCTCCACCGAGTCGTTAGACTCACAGGAGGCAACACCCCTGAAGATGGTCGCTAGGCCATCTTCAGGGGTTCCTAAAGCTGTCCCCCGAAAGGAGGACAGCAACAAAGGAGCTTCGGCTCCTTCGCCCACGCCCCGAGGTGGAGCGAGTGACTCGGAGACGGTGGTTCCTCGAAAAGAGGCCCCCCGCCTCCGAAGCCGCAGCGCCCGCCAAAGGTTTCGAGGCGGAGGGAGGAAAAGACTCGCATGGCGAGCCCAACCTCCTCCAATAAGTCCTCGAAGGCGACAGCGCCTCCAGCGCTTTGTCCGGCCAACAGCGCCCGGGGTTCTGCACCCGGGAAGCGTACGGCCATTCCCGTGAGGGTCTTCAATTCGAGGAGTGCCCCCGCGTCTCCTCCGAGCTAGGCCTGGAGGGCATATTCCTTCAATGGAATTGCCGTGGACTCCGGGCCAACTGGGAGGAGCTGCGGAGGCTCGTCTCGTCCCGTTCCCCGTTAGCTATTTTTTTTGCATGAGACCATGCTAGGTGCGTGCCCCCTCCCTGCCCTCCCGGGGTATAAGGGTCTTGCGACCCCACCACCGCGGGATGGCCGGGCTGGGGGATGCGCAGTTTACACCCGGCATGATGTCTCCGTTCTTCCTTTCTCTTTAGATACCTCCTTTCAGGCAGTGGCTGTGCAGTTGCACCTGGATAGGAGGTATACTATCATTTCTGCGTACATTCCACCGTCAGCTGACTTCGACGTGGGGGACTTCCGCCGCGTCGTGGCACGGTTGCCGAGGCCCTATCTCTTGCTTGGAGATCTGAACGGCAGGCATCCTCTCTGGGGAGATTACTCCATAAATCCCAGGGGACAAGTCCTTGCCGATCTGATCGAAGAGCTTGAGATGGATGTCCTAAACGTGGATGAGTTTACGCATCACTGTCCGAGAACCGCTTCATTTTCTTGCCTTGACCTATCTTTATGCTCTTCGGATGCACAGCCTGATTTTGATTGGGGGGTGGTCGATGACCTCCATGGTAGTGATCACTTTCCCATTCAAATATCATTTTCAGGGCAACTGCCGCCTGAGAGACCACCTCGGTGGTGCTTGGCGCGGGCGCGGTGGTCTGCATTTCAGGAAATGACTGAATTCTCTATCTCAGTCGAGGAGTTTAGGTCGGTAGATGAGGCCGTTGAGTTCTTCTCCGGCAACCTCATCGCCGTGGGCCTGACTACTATTCCTAGGACGTCTGGCCGTTTTGCACGCCGACCACTCCCATGGTGGTCGGCCGAGTGTGAGACGGCCCTCAAACAGAAGCGTTATGCCTACATGCGCTATAAGCGCCGCCCGAACGATTTCACTGTCGCTGAATTTCGTCGGGCTAGGGCTAGGTTCCGGTATATTTCGAAGCACGCCCGCCGCTCTTCTTGGCGGGCATACGTGTCTTCACTTAACGGGAAGACCCCTTTAGCTGAGGTGTGGAAGCGAGTCAAAAGGATTCGGGGCAAGTTCTCGCAGGACCCCCCTCCCGTTCTCCAGGAGAATGGGACCGCAATCTCAGACCCCGCGTCCGTGGCGGAATCCTTAGCGACCGCTTTTTCCGCATTCTCTAGCCGTGATGCTGCTCCGCCAGCATTCAATGCACGTCGTGATGTCGCGGAAGGCCGCCGGCTGGACTTTACCTCCAGAGGCGGAGAACCCTTCAACGACAAGTTTACTGTGAGTGAGTTGCGTTCCGCTCTCGCTTCGTGCGCGGACACCGCCCATGGTCCGGACGATGTCCCGTACGCCATGCTTCGACACCTGGGTGAGCGAGGCATGGCCTTTCTGTTAGATTTGTTCAACAGGATCTGGGTGGAAGGTCTTCTCCCAGACTCCTGGCGAATCGCTACTGTGCTCGCCTTTCGCAAACCGGGGAGAGATCACTTTACCCCGACCGGTTTCCGCCCAATCTCTCTAACCTCTTGCGTGTGCAAGTTGATGGAGAAATTGGTAAATGTTAGATTAGCCTTTTTCCTGGACAGCGGAGGCCATCTGTCTTCCGCACAGTGCGGCTTCCGTAAGTTCCACTCCACGTCGGATGCTCTGCTCCGACTGGAAAATGCCGTTTGCGAGGCTTTCCTTCGTAGACAGCACTACGCCACGGTCTTTTTCGATCTGGAGAAGGCCTATGATACCGCATGGCGATACGGTATCATGGAGACTCTCCACACGATGGGGGCAAGGGGACGCCTCCCAATGTTTATATCTGAATTTTTCCGAGATCGTCGATTCCGCGTACGTGGGGGGGGGAGCTCTCTCCGGCCCAAAGGAGCAGGAAGAGGGTCTCCCGCAGGTAAGTGTCCTCAGTGTCACACTCTTTGCCCTGAGCATCAACGGCATCACCTCGGTGCTGCCGGAAGATGTTCTCGCTACGCTCTACGTGGACGACCTTTCGATCTCTTTTGGCGCGGCCCAGATGCCAACTCTGGAGCGTCGACTCCAACAGGCATTGAACCGCGTCTCTCGCTATGCCGAAGCGCACAGGTTTCGGTTTTCTTTGGCCAAGACTAAGGTGGTGCACTTCTGCCGCCATCCACGGCTTCACCCCGACCCATTAAAAATAAATTAATTGCGAGCACCAAAATTGATTTGTTTTTCGGGCCCGTGGCGCCCCTGGTTCTGCCCAGGACGCCACCCTGGAGGGTACCACATTTGGCTATTTGTCGCCACGCCTCTGCTCCCAAAGCTTGTACTGCGCCGGGAGTATTGCGTTCGACCTTTTTGGAGCACACATCGTGTCATGCTGGAACCGTGCCAGTGTATACGGATGGTTCCAAGTCCCAAGAGGGGGTCGGCTTCCACGCCGTATCCCCTCTGTTTGAAGTCAGCGGGGCTCTACCAGGCGCTGCGTCTGTCTTCACGGCCGAGCTGGTGGCAATACACCACTCGGTACGGGAGATTACGCGACGTGCCCGGTTCGGAGACCGGATTGTGATCTATAGCGACTCACAAAGCGCCCTGAGTGCTCTCGGGGCATTGGAATCTCCGCATCCCCTGGTTCGCGATATCCGTGACGCCACGGTTTTGGCGAGCCGGGCAGATGTCGAGATTATCTTCTGCTGGGTTCCTGGACATGTGGGAATTGCGGGGAATGAGGGCGCCAAAGAGTCCGCGAGGACTCTGCGACCGGACCAGCGTTTCGCTCTTCCTCACACCGACTACATGGCAGGAATATGGGCAGCTCTTCGGACTGCTTGGCAAAGAAGATGGGAGACGGTCGAAGGGAACTTAAAGTTGCGTGCCATTGCGCCGCGACTGTTCCCATGGACCTATCCCCCAATGCCGCGGCGGCTTCAGGTTGCTTTCTGTCGTCTCCGAATCGGACACACTCGTCTGACGCATCGCTATCTGATGGAGCGCTCGCCTGCGCCCTATTGCAACGACTGCGTCGCCCCCCAGACTGTTCGGCACATTCTTGTCGAATGTCCCAGCCTGGGCGATCTTCGCGCACGATACCTGTCCCAGTACGGGGATGGGCGGGGTCGCTACCGCCTGTCCCTTGTGCTCGGGACAGTTTCGTGCACATTGACTTGTGGACTTGTTGACTTCTTGGGGGAGGCCGGCCTTCTCCCTATTATTTAAGCAATGTTTGTTTTGTTTTGTTTTTTTTTGCATTTGTTTTGTTTTTTTGTTTTGTTTTGTTTTTTGTTTGTATTTCTTCCTTTAGTTGCACGCTCCTGCGCCGGGGGGACCTCTCCCCGACGCACCAGCTTGCTTCCTTTCCCCCTTTTGGGGGTGTTGTTTTTTTTGTTTTTTTTTCTCTTTAATTTTATTTTAAAGTAGCCTAGAACTAGGCCAGTTTTAATACGGCGACTAATGCCCAAGAAGGCAGTCGCCAGATGAGCTCTAAAAAAAAAAAAAAAACTCTCAAGCATTGTTACATATTCTCCCATCTCAGATTCATTAATCTTTTCCTTGTTCTCCCTTCCTTTCCACTTTTCTCATTTCTTATCCATGCACCAACCAGTTTAACTTTACACTGTACAATAATGTAATCAGATACTCCCATACTCATACCTCTTACAGCTTTCTCATCAAATACATCCCTCAGCACCGAACACAATGAGTAATCCTTTTTCAACTAAGTCAGGCCACCCCACTATACTACAATACAAAAACAGAATGAACCTTGCCACCACACCAAAATGCATAATATACAACCAAAGCCCAGACAACATTACACACCTACTTATAGACTACTCAAACCTCACACAAGCACACACTACACACAATATCACCTCTCTTAGGAACCTGTTCACTCACCCAGTGAGTGTGGTGACCTTCTTCTTAGGTGCCGCCCGCGTCGCACAAGAGAGCTAGAGCGGCTGAGAAGTAAAAGTCAGTGTACAATCAATCTTAAGCAGGTTTTACTTCGCATCATCCCGCTACACGTTGTCAAAAAAATACTTGCACGTCTCTGGCAACTATGTCACCATTTTACTCTCCCTTTGCTTTGACAATTCTCTCTTTCCTACGCGCCTGGGTCATTCCCGTCCCTTTCCTTCTACGGAATCTCGGCTAAAATATATGCTATTCAGAAGGCTCTCCCATCTTATCTGCTTACTACTCTTCACTGAGAGCTGTTGCTAGCCGAGTGGATACGGCGTTGGTCTGCCAACGTCGCGGTACCGGGTTCGATCCCGGCATGAGCGGACACAAACGTCAGCGCACGTAGAGATCTGGCTACCGACTGGTACCGCGCTGTGCTCATCCCTGTATTGGGGTGGGTAGATCTTACACTTCTTATCACACATAATATGGCCAATTACAACACTGCTTTCTTTCCTTTCCTGTCTTCGCAGCACAACAGACTCTCTGTTCCAAGGAATCCTGCCGATGGGTATCTATATCCACATAACTGACACGGAACAGGTCTCTCTGCCCCGAGGCGACGAAGGTTCCACCTAAACGCTGTTTACTGTCAAAACATAATACTCCCTGGCACCTCTCCCCAAAGACGACTGGCCCCTTCTGCCCTCGGGCTTACCAGCGATTGTCATACTGACCTTTATGTTTAGTTCATTAGCCGATAGGGATCCACCTAGCGAATCACCACCACGGCTCCTGGAGCCCCACCTCCAGCCCCTTCTCCGAGATTCGTTCACTAGCTGATCTTGTGAGCTCGTTCCGAGAGGTGATCACCTCACGTGTTGTGGCGTCGGTCAATGGGGCCGCAGATCGAGATGTAAGGACAGTCTCCGTCTCGACTCGCCCAGTCGCCTTTTCATTTGTTGATTGTATGTCACACTTCTCAGACTTTACACACTAGGGAGTACCACTGAGTCAAGTGGAATCACCCCAACAGATTACACCGAAGTCGCACCTCCCCCTCCTTGAGGATCGACTTCACACGGCTGCCATACCCTAAATATTCTTGGGTGGATGCCGTGATAAAATATAGGTCCATGTAACGGGGTGGAAGTTCATTTGCAACTTAACTTCGGGGTGAAATACATCCAAGTGAGGTGGTCCCACTCCATGGGGTGCAACCAGGTGAGGAGGTCGTGTCATATCCACTTGGGAAGGACTGACCACTCTTGGACTTTTTTTTTCTCTTGCCCTACAAAGAGCAGATCATGGTAAAAAACCGACCAAATTATTATTCATTTCTTAACACTAGTTTTCCATCGCAAAGATGTATTAGACTGCTTTTGCCTGGGCTATTCCTTTACCATCTTATCCCCTGTAATCCTCTTCCCTCTGCTCCACCTCCCGCATTAGGATTACTGTATTCCCCCTATTCATCTAGTGCCCCCATCATTTTCCACACACACATCCATCCCCGCTTTTGCGGGGAAGGTCCCTGGTTCTCCCTGGGATCCCCACTCAGCCTTCCTCTTCCTTTCGAATTAATTTGTTTCGCTGAGCAGGATCCCCTAGCCTCAATCAGAGGTTACTGAGCAGGACCCCCTAGCCTCAATGAGAGGTCACTGAGCAGGACACACTAGCTTCAATTAAGGTCATTAACCTTCCCATAAAAAAAATGTCTTTCTATGCTGGACAATGGAATCATGTCTTTAAACTTGTCCTTGCGGACCGGTATTTATAGTTGGATTATTACCTTGCTCTTGTTCCCTTATTATGCTTTTAACCCACCCACCCCTGTTACAGGAGCTTAAAGAGTCCTGAACAGCTTTTGAAAGAAGCACAAAAGAACCTTAAAATAATAGTAATAACTTTCCAAAAAAATTAAATGCTCTTGCCATTCTTACAGGTGTGGCTTCAAAGAAATATGATAGAGTGAAGTTGCATGTGACCTTGATGAACACCTTATTTCGCACTGACAAAGACGGAGCAGAGGTCGACCAAAAGAACGAAGGACAAAGAACAACTTTCGACGCTAGGAGAATTCTGAAGGTCAGCCTCCATGTTTCATTAAGGGTGATGTTCTGGGACCCTCAAGGGGGATATCCTTCCGGACCCAACACCTGCAGTTTCCCCTCCCCTCCCTAATGTCCACAAGGTTGTGGCTAAATATCTTCCACACTTTTCTACGTCCTCAATCTTCACTATATTTGCAGATCTCCTTACAAACATTGAGTGATACAGCTTCGTTGCTATTGCGCTTTGTCAGCACAGTCAGACCTATAATCCACACCTCTAAAAGAGGTAGAGGTCAGGGTGCACTTTTAGGTTTGATGAAGTCGGATACTCTTTCCCTCATATATCCTCATGTTGGGGGGGTGTATCAAAACACCAATTCGCATAGCTCGTCTCAGTTGAGACCTGAGGTGTCATGTGGGATCCAAAACATTTGCTCCCCGCAACATATGGTAACCACAAAGTCGATACGGTTCCTGGATTCTGGTCTTCCTAATCGGCCACCAGAGAGCCCCTCCCTCGTCCCTTCCACCAACTTCGTTTCATTCAAGGATGCCCGAAGTGGGATATCTGCCCTAGCCCACTTACCTTACCGAAGTGCCTCTCATGTGACTCCAGCTACCGTGGAGCGCCATTCTTCTGCCTTGATCTGTCTCAGTCCATGTTTTCTATTAGGGTTTCCATGAACTTTTTCCTTTGTCTTCCTCTGGCGCTTCTTCCTTCAATTCTTCTCAGCAGGCAATCTCTTTCTATTCCTCTTGCTCTCAGGATATGTCCCAAGAACTGTAGCTGCATTCTCCGGATACTTCTCATTAAACCCCTCTCCAGTCGTGCACGTCCTAATATTTCCTCATTTGTTGTTCTTGCTCTCCATGGGATTCTTTGCATCCTTCTCAAAAAACACATTTCTGTTGCTTCTAGTTTCTTTTCCATATTCTTCTTAATCGTCCATAACTAACATCCGTATGTTAAAAGTGACAAAACATAAGTTTCTCATTTTCATAAAAGCACTGTTTGCCAATAGTAATCTTATTTCTTTCTCACAGCCTGCCCCTCTTCTGACACAGTACTTCCTAGGTAACTGAATTCCCTGACTTGTTTAATTTGTCTCCCTCCAATATATACTTACTCTTCGTTTTTGGTAGACCCAAGATCTCTTGTTTTCTTAATATTTATCCCCAAACCCCTTTCCTCACTAGCGTATTCTCACTTCATCCACAAGTCTGCTAAAAGAAACGTATCATCAGCGTAACGTATGTTATGGAAATTTCGTCCTCCAATATTCAGTTCTTCCAGATTATCCATACAACGAGAAGAGGTCTGGAGAAAGTACACACCCTTGCCTCACTCCTCTCCTTATGTCTATCCATTTTGAATTCCTTTCTTCTATTTTCATGATTGCTCTCTGTTCCATATACAAATTTGCAATTAACCTAATATCCTTACCAGCCATTCCAATTTCTTTATATATTTTTACTAAGTCTTCATATTTTACTGTCATTTTTTTTAAGAGCTCATCTGGCGACTGCCTACTTGGGCATTAGTCGCCGTATAAAAAACCTGCCTAGTACTAGGCTACTTTAAAATCAAATTCAAAAACACCAAAAAAAAAACAAACCCAACTCGAAAAATTAAGAAAAAGGGAAAAGGCAACGAGCAGGAAGCAAGCTCCTGCATGGGGGCGGGTCCCCCGGCACAGGAACCTGCAACGTATAAGGGAGGGGGAACAAAAAACTGGTTAGATAAAAGGGAGAAGGCCGGCCTCCCCCCAAAAGTCTACAAGTCCACCAGTCAATGTGCACGCACTCGTCCCGAGTACAAGGGACAGGTAGCGACCCCGCCAATCCCGGTACCGGGACAGCGAACGTGCGCGAAGATCACCCAGACTGGGATATTCAACAAGAATGTGCCGAACAGTCTGGGGGACGACGCAGTCGTCACAATAGGGCGCTGGTGAGCGCTCCACCAAATGGCGATGGGTCACACGAGTGTGCCCGATTCGGAGACGACATAAAGCCGTCGCGGCATTGGGGGATAGGTCCATGGGAACAGTCGCGGCGCAATGGCACGCAACTTTAAGTTCCCTTCGACCGTCTCCCATCTTATTTACCAAGCAGTCCGAAGAGCTGCCCGTATTCCTGCCATGTAGTCGGTGTGAGGAAGAGCGAAACGCTGGTCCGGTCGCAGAGTCCTCGCGGACTCCTTGGCGCCCTCATTCCCCGCAATTCCTACATGTTCAGGAACTCAGCAGAAGATAATCTTGACATCCGCCCGGCTCGCCAAAACCGTGGCGTCACGGATATGGCGAACCAGGGAATGCGGAGATTCCAATGCCCCGAGAGCACTCCGGGCGCTTTGTGAGTCGCTATAGATCACAATCTGGTCTCCGAACCGGGCACGTCGCTTAATCTCTCGTACCGAGTGATGTATTGCTACCAGCTCGGCCGTGAAGACAGACGCAGCGCCTGGCAGAGCCCCGCTGACTTCAAACAGAGGGGATACGGCGTGGAAGCCGACCCCATCTTGGGACTTGGAGCCATCCGTATACACTGGCACGGTTCTAGCGTGACACGATGTGTGCTCCAAAAAGGTCGAACGCAATACTCCCGGCGCAGTATAAGCTTTGGGAGCAGAGGCATGGCGACAAATAGCCAAATGTGGTACCCTCCAGGGTGGTGTCCTGGGCAGAACCAGGGGCGACACCGGCCCAACAGCTATACCTAGCTCTCGGGTATGACTGGCGTCTCTCGGGGGCATAGGCACCATCGAAATCAGCTGCGAATGCAGTGAGAGCTGTTGGCGACTGAATGAGGCGCCGGGCTCACGCGTACACGGCGTAGAGCGAGTGTCATCTCCCCAACATCGACTAGTAGGCTCTCAATGGGGGAAGTGCGGAAGACACCGGTCGCAAGGCGAAGGCCGGTGTGGTGGATCGATTCCACCTTCCACAATAAACGCTCGTCTGCGGATGCATAAAACTCGCATCCGTAGTCGAGCTTCGAACGAACAAAGGATCGATAAGAGTAATGCAGTAGCCCTATCAGCGCTGAACGTCACGGAACGGAGAATATCTATGGCGCGGGTACAAGAGACCCTAAGGCTGCGAATATGAGCTTTCCAGGTTAGGCGTCGGTCAAATACAAGACCAAGGAAACGGTGCGATTCAACCACTTCCAGGCGTACCCCATTAAGAAACGTCTAGATTTGGTTGGAGCCGTGGATGACGGCAGAAGTGCACCACCTGTCTTGGCCAAGGAAAACCGGAACCTGTGCGCTTCGGCATAGCGAGAGACGCGGTTCAATGCCTGTTGGAGTCGACGCTCCAGAGTTGGCATCTGGGCCGCGCGTAAAGAGATCGAAAGGTCGTTCACGTAGAGCGTAGCGAGAACATCTTCCTGCAGCACCAATGTGATGCCGTTGATTCTCAGGGCAAAGAGTGACACTGAGGACACTTCCCTGCGGGACACCCTCTTCTTGCTCCATTGGGCCAGAGAGGGCTCCCCCCACCTGTACGCGGAATCGACTATCTCGTAAAAATTCAGATATTAACATTGGTAGGCGTCCCCTCGCCCCCATCGTGTGGAGAATCTCCATGATACCGTATTGCCATGCGGTATCGTAGGCCTTCTCCAGATCGAAAAACACCGTGGCGTAGTGGTGTCTAGGAAGGAAGGCCTCGCAGACGGCATTTTCCTGTCGGAGCAGAGCTTCTGACGTGGAATGGAACTTGCCGCACTCTGCTGAAGACAGATGGCCTCCGCTGTCCAGGAAAAAGGGCTAATCTAACATTTACCAATTTCTCCATCAACTTGCAGACGCAAGAGGTTAGAGAGATTGGGCGGAAACCGGCCGGAGTAGAGTGATCTGTCCCCGGTTTGCGAAAGGCGAGCACAGTAGCGTTTCGCCTACTGTGTCAAAAGCGTTTTCAAACTCGACAAATATACATCTTTCTGCATTTCTATCGCTCCCGCAAGAATGGTTCTTAGGCAGAAAATGGCATTACTTGTACCTTTTCCTGCCCTAAATCGAAACTGTTCTCGTGCTACATTTTCCTCTACCTTTCTCTTTAGTCTGTTTTAGTACTCCCAAAATTACCTTTCCCATCTGGCTCATTATGCTTATCCCCCTACTCTCGCTCACCCTCCGCTCCAGCATACCTATCACCCCTTTAGCGATATTCCACACGATGATCCTAGATTCACAATGGCTTGCTGTCTGGCAAATTCCACCCCTCACCAAAGTCAACTGTATTAAGCAAACCCTCAGCTACTGGGCGTCATCCGACCCCCGCAACCTGTTGTACCAGACTCGCTGTATCCCTTGTACTCTAGCCCCGTCGCCGCTTCTTTCCTTTCCTAATAGTGAGCATTCACGTCTGAACCTGGCCAAAGTCGCCCATTACTGCCTTCTCCATTAACCGTAAATGCACTTTTTTTCCTGATAGTCGCACTTGTCCCCATCTACCCTTTTCTTTAATTCTAGCTGAGTGGGACACATCTGCCTTAATACCCTCCTATTAATATAGAGATCAAGGCCTACGGTTTAGCCGCGTGGAAACGCCTCTTCAGATTTGAGTGAAGCCAAGTATAATTGGGCGTAGTCAGTCGCCGGATGGTCCCAATTGTGGAAACCACGGCCGCCGTCATACACTAGATCCCCGTAGTTCGAATATCCCACGTTAATCAGTGTCCCCACTAAGAAATAAAAGGCATCTTAAGGAAGTGTATATCGGTGATAAAAACCCTACCATTAATATATAGTTAAGCCATTTTATAATTTTTTCAGGAATTTAAGGACTTCTATTTTGGCGAGGTAGAGGCGTCTGAAGTTCATCTTTCTGTTCGTTACTCAACTGCAAATAACGGCTATTATTCATCCTCTTGCAAATTGCCTTTGTTACAAATGTGAGCTCCTAGATGTTGTACACAGATCTTTGACCCCATATTTCTTGTTCACTATTTAAATTATTATGACATTTCTCTTTATTTCAATTTTCCTCAATCCCACCCAGGGACTTCGCCGAAAATTCTGCACTTTGGTTAACAGGATCGTAAAGGATAAACTAAAACAACTTTTACTGAGTAGCTCATATGAACATTTAAGTACAAAAGTTCATGTAAAAAAAATCATTTTGTTCTTAAAATCTGTACAAAATATTCAATATTTGCAACGTGGACGAAGATCCGGTGAGTTTACATAAGTTAGGTACTATCAAAATACATTTAATTAAAACCTAAGCATTAACAATGACTAGAAACCAGTCTTAATTTTATTACTAATTTGTTGAATTGATATGAATTTCGGGTTATCAAAAAATAGATTCAAAACTTGAGCCAATTTACCTGGGGGATTTAGGGGAAAGTACAAAAGTTGTTAAAGTTCTCTTGGCACAAAAAGTATCTACAAATAAATAGAAAACTAGAGCCATTAAAAATAAATTAATTGCGAGCACCAAAATTAATTTGTTGGTCTTTCAATGGGGGCAAAAATATCAATTTTAATATTCTTTCTAAACAATACATCGTTCCACGCACTTAAACGTTAGGCCATTTGGATAGATAACCCCTCTGGTATAATTAATCTGCACCAAATTTGTTATAACCTATGGAGAAATTGTCTGACCAAAAATCGAGACAAAAATTGGTGCAACTAAAGAAAGATTGGTAAAATGTCTGGGAAGGAAATCTAACTACCGAGTCGGTCGAATTTACATAAATTATTTCAGAGGGAATTTTCCTATTTTAATCTAGCTAGTTAACCATTCGTTGAATTTTAACACTTTTTTTGGCGAAAATATATTTTAACTCGTCCAGAATAATGAAAGCCAGTTTAAAAAAAAAAAAAACTTAGGGAACGCACTAATTTACACGGAATAACTTTTTTTACAAAGTTCCTAAACATTTGAAATATTAACGTAGATAAATCTCAATTTATAAAATCCCAATTTTCCAAACATTAAAATTTAGCAAATTCTCCAAGGGCATTGCAGCTGTACAGACCCAAGATTATACTAATTGCACGAGAGATGACTAAGTACGTTAGTTTCAATGATAATAAGTTCAATCATTTTAAAAACAGTAAAATCAACCGCATTTACTAAAGGGGCGAAGAGGAATTGAGAGAAAATTAACAAATATTGCAGTCTTCACAACCCTCTTGAGGGTTCTTTGTACATGTCGAAGACGACCTTACAGGTCACGAGCTTGATCCCAAATTCCTACCTTTAGACGTAATTCGGATTCCACGTAATCAAGTAGGTGCCCCCACTCCCACCCCACCAAGCAGAGATGCCCTGCAGACGCGGAGGGATGGGCAAATCACCACTGAACAAAGACTCTCCGCATTTTATATTTCATCTCTTGCAAGAAAAATGCAAAACTACAAAAATTGGACCCTTTATAATACTTAAAAAGAATAACAAATGCTCTATAGAGGTACGAATCTTAAATTAAGAGATAAACATTAAATAAAAACTGTCAATAAATAATGAATAAGACTAAATGTTTATTAAAAAGATGGGCAAATTATCAATTCCCCCCCAACTAAGTAATCAAGGCTGCCGCCAACTCGGACAGAAAACTACTTTTCTGTCTCTCTCCTGAAGAAGAGGAAGAAGACGGACCATAGAAGGCATCGACTGAGGAAGCCTCTTCATCAAGAGACTCCAGTCCTTCATCATCGTAAAAACTTCCTCCGTCTGACAGTCCTCCCATAGAGCCACCTGCCATTTCCGGCGAAGGTATCCGGGTGCCGACTTCGCTGGGGCAACAAGGCTTAAATAGACTGGGATCGATGAGTACTTCTCCGCACGCACCCTTGAAGACGTAGCCACAACATACCTTCTCCCTGCAAAGGAAATCGTAACCATTTCGAACCGATTCCAAAACTGGGGACGACAAAAAGATCGACTAAAATCCCCCCAATGTACCATGCTTCTTTGCTTGTGCTATAGGGACAGTGTTCAGAAGTGCAACTCTTCCATAAGCTACTTACATCTTTGACCACACATAGCAAGCCCTACGAATAGCTGAAACCCCCTATCGTATTATGGGTAGCAAGGGGGGTGGGGGGCACTGGCCCGAAACCTTTGTTCTTGCGAGCTCTTTCCCAACCTTGTAGGGAAAAGCAGTTGATAATGGTACTCTTCAATTTATCCGTGCCATCGACTCCTCTTAATGGCATTATTTAAGCACGTATCCACTCCCGTGGCACTAACCCTTTAAAAGGCCTTAAAACAAACACTAGATTCATTCACGAACACAATCACCATTGTTTTATCCTCTGCAGTAGAATATCATCCACTCTAGTTGACTTTCCGCAGCATGCTTAAGAGTTTCCATACCCTGATACAAGAGCCGGTTTGCAACCCCAAAGTCATTCATTCCCTTCCTCTTACATATCCACATTAGACATCTCTTCAAAGTACTTTCACCATTTATATCCATCGCTCGCAAATACCATGCCTTTTATCCGTTACGTTCACACAGCAGCACTTCTTGGTTTATCATTTCCTTCCAAAATAATCGTATTCATTTGCTGCTTTCTTACTCTGCAGTAGGATTATATTTGCCTACTTGTATGTATTCACCCGCCTCTCTGACACGCTCCTAGGAACTAAAGCTCCTGCAGCGTCACATCATTCCACCTCTTTCCAGCACTATCGTGTGGTCAAGTCTTGCCACGCTCATACCTCACAGGTTGACATCAAACATCCCTAAGTTTAATTTTTTGTCCCCAGGAGCAGATCATCGCACTTACATGCTCTCTTTTTCCCAACTTAAGGTGAAATTGTACACATTCTTGTGCTAAAAGGTGTTTGTCACACAAGTTTCTCCCAACACAGAAACCTAACACGCTCCATTTCCATTCTATCCAATTATACTCAACCGACACCTATTCCCTTCTATCACTTATCTCACAATATCTCTATTGTCCACTTCTATCATTGCAGAATCCAAAAGCTACTACCACGATCTGTTTCACATACTCCTACCTCCATCCATTGCATCATGCCACCACAATTCACTCCCGATTGCATTCCATTCCATATCTCAATCTTTTTAAATACCAACTACCTCCCCCTTTACTTTACTCTACATTCCATACACCCTAACAACCCCTTTACCGAAATGCCAGCACACCTACCATCACCTGCTCTTACACCACTTCGTAGGACCCTCCACAATCAACTCATATCTTATTCCAACCCTCTCTATCCATTCCTCTTGCAGGTCACTGCCACCTCGAAGCACCCGACAACCCCTCATTCACACCACAAACGTATATGTCTTTCCTATCTGCACATACACGATCGATGGCATCAGCATAGTCCAATGCAGCACAGTCCTACTCCATACAATTCGCTTTTATTAACACTATGGTCGCCACAGATTTTCTTCCCATTGAAAACTGCGGTCGCGATCTGCTTCGTCTATATCACTTTTTCACATACACAAACCCAACACCATCACACATACACTTTTGACTAAAAAAAACTATATCAAACCATTCACTTCAGCCCCGGTACGCACGCTTTTACTTTTCATTACTTGCATTTTTAGAGCCTAATAATGGTTTCCTATATTCATGAACTCATCATACTTTACACATTTGATAATCTTTGGGGGGTTTTGAGCTGGCTCGGTGCAAATACTTAATCCACATACACCCTGCCTACTTTACTCACACCCTATCAATCCTTGTTAACCTTCTTATAAGCCCAATCAGAATTTTTCTATACACCTTGCATCACTCAATACTTATTCTAATTCTTGCATTCACCTTTCCCCCGATACTATTACAGCATTTTTGCACTCTTCAGGCATTTTAGCATCCAAGCCATTTTGTCATCGAATACGGATGCCTTCCCAATTGAGACTTCTCACAGCATTAACAATTCCCGGTATACTCATCACATACACACCCTGATAGAGCACTCCGTTTACACCCTAGAGGCTAGGAAGCAAAATCTGGCCTCAGGACCATGTGACCAACACCAAAGTCAAGTAAAATGGAGGAGGCCAGCCTCCAAGAACTCAACCACAAGTCTGGTAACTTGTGCGCGAAGATCCCCCAGACTGGGACATTCAACAAGAATGTGCCGAGCAGACTCGGGGACAACGCACTCATCGCAATAAGATGCAGGGCAGCGCTCCGTCAAATGGCGATGCGACCTGCGAGTGTAGCCAATTCGCAGACGCCGTTACGGCATTGGGGGGTAGGTCAATGGGAACAGTGGCGGCGTAATAGCACGCAACTTTTGCACTCGGCCGTCTCCTATCTTCTTTGCCAGGTAGGCAGACAGGCTGGAGGGATGACCTAATTCCTGCCATGTAGTCAGTGTGGACAGTGAAACGCTGGTCTGATCGCCCAGTGCTGGCAGTCTTTGACGCCCTTATTCCCCACATGTCCAGGAACTCTGCATAAACTAATCTTGACATCCGCCCGGCTGGCCGCATCATGGATACCATGGGTGCGGAGATTCCATTGCTGCGAAAGCACTCTGGTTGCTTTGTGAGTCGCTAAAGATCAGGGTATGACTAGAGTTGCCAGCGCGATGCGAATAATGGGAGATGGCTCTTCCCACCGGACGCGAAATTGAACATCTCGCAGAAATTCAGAAATAAAGATTGTGAGGCGTCCCAAAGCCGACATCGTGTGGAATCTCTATGATACCGTGTCGCCATGCAGCATCATGGCCTTTTCCCAGATCGAAAACCGTAGCGAAATGGTGTCTACGAACATCGTGTAGAATCTCTATGATACCGTGTCGCCATGCAGCATCATGGCCTTTCCCCAGATCGAAAACCGTAGCGAAATGGTGTCTACGAAGGAAAGCTTCGCCGATAGCATTTTTCAGCCGCAGCAGAGCAATGACATAGAGTGGAACTTACGGAAGCCGCACTGTGCAAAAGACAGGGTCCCACGCTAACAGGTAAAAAAGACTAATCTATCTAACATTTATCAATTCCTCCATCAACTTTTACACAGAGAAAGTTAAGAGAAATTGGGTGGAAATCGGCCGGGGTAGAGTGATAGGTCTTGTGTTAGCGAAAAGCAGGCTCAGTAGCCATTGTGTCCAAACTCTGTTGAACGAATCCAGCAGAAAGGAAATGCTTCGCTCGCCTAGAGTTTTCAAAGCCTCTCTTCGACACGACATGAAGTAGTTGGTCATGTACTTAAACCTAAAGATAAATAGGTGATATTTGTAAAAATGCGTGGTTCATAGAAGGAAAAGGGGAACGCACCGGTTCCGAGCCATTGCCAGAGTTCAATTCAACCAGTGAGCCATAACATAACATAATTTCACGGATGACAAAAGCCACAAGGGCCTATCAAAGGTCATCCGCATCCGTCAAAACCCACCCACAAAAAGCACCATCGCCAGGGCAGGACAAAATCAAAGTCCCCTATTTTCATCTCGCAGTGTACCCACCCTGCGGGCACTCGGACCGGAGGGCCAAAGCTCCCAGGTCCTAGTAAAGATGCCCTAGTTGATTTTCGTTTAGTTTTAATTTAATAAAATATTTCTTGATGTTTCGTTCGGATGCCGCCCCAATCATCTGCAGGTGATTATTCCCTAGAAATAAAAGGCCTCAAGAAAAAAGAAGAAATAACGGCACCTCTACTCACTTTTTCCAGTAGTTGTAGTTAATAAAATCTCCGTAGGACTTGTACTTTAACCTCGACGGTTGCATCTGCTTCCTTCTAGACGAGCCCCTTCTGCTCATCGAAGGCGCCCCATCGTCTTCCGAAGGGTAAGGAGACGGGGAAGGTGCCCTGGAGCTGGGCATGGATGTGCCCCCAGACGCCTCGCTCAGGCGGTCTTCGGCGAAGCCTTGATCCTCCATCTCGCTTGGAGACCATTCCCGAACCACATTCTGATGGTACCTTCGAACAAATGAGGTAGAGTCAAGGACGGGAGCATGGCGAGGATGTAGATTTGAGAGAGAAGCACTCGGTGGAGAAAGAAAAAGACAAACGAAATAAATGGATAAAGGGAGGACAGGCGAAGGAAGGGACACTGTAAGAGCAAACCAGGTTGACAGATCGAATATCTCCAAATCTCAAAAAGAGATGCAAAATAACACAAAGGCAGCAAAGTAAGAACGAAATTCCCCTATTGACACCATACCCGAGTTTTTTCATTCTATGACTGCAGGATTTATCCATCGTTGGCGAATTACTACTTGAACAGGCACCAGCGTCTGGTCGGGTCACGGTCGACTTCACCCTCGGTCTTGCCCTCGCATCAACAACCTGCAGAGAGCGAATGGGATTTAAACCTCAACGATTAATGAGCCAGCGAAATGTATTCAAGCTCGATCGAAAATAATATAAACTACCAAAATTTAGTATACATAGCGTTTCACCCCCCCCCCCCCGTTTCAAGGATTAGAATGTAGGCTCCTTCAGCCATATCGAGGTAGTCTTGTTGCAAACCAGATTCATTTTTAGCGCTCGACTCACACCCTAACGAGGACGAGAAACCAATTGACTAGTACGAGTAACATTCACTAACCGCGAATGCAATAACAGGCAACAGCCAGCCAATGGCAGTACAATTGACTGGTGAAAAGGACCTTGAATGGAGAAAAAAACGTCTTCGTCCTGGATAATTACGGCACACGAGTAGATTAAAGAATCATATTTATGAGATAATGGAATGAAAAAGGGCATAACACAAAAACAAGAACCATATACATACAAATATGGAATATCAGCTTGAATCCTCGCTTCCCTTTGGAAGCGCGGGCTGTCCCGAATAAACAACTATCAATTGAAACTAGTGCCGTAATAGACCAATAATTTGAAATTACTAGAATGAGCCGTACACAAGGACGCAAAGCCCGGAAAATACGATGAATCGAATTCGCTAATTCGAGGGATTTCACAATCTTGAGCAACAAAATGGACCCACTGCAATCTAAAATGAGAACGAGGCCAGCGTTCGTTTAACACACTTTAGAGAACTCATTCTTGTAACACTCCAAGAGCAGCATTAGTGGTCAATGCCAGGAAACAATTAGAACTGTTGATGCCATCACCTTGCAAAGCGATTTAGATATTACTTTAAATACTCGCCTTTGGCTGTGGCAGCTTCGAAATACACCAGACCATCAAATTTAATTTTGACAAATGTAGCTGCCTTTGTTATCCCCGATCCCTTGTTTTAATAAATCTTTTCTGCCCTATGTTTCATCATACTTACATGGTGCCAATTTCGTTTGCTTCCAACTGGCAATTTTTTCCATCTCTTGATAAGTAGAACGCAGGCATTGCAAATTTCGCCATATCGAGGTTCTTCTAATTTGAAGCATTCCAAAAAATCACTTTCATACCGCGACGAGTCGGTAAATCTGGAACTTTAATGCCATCCATTAGTCATAATACTCGCACCGATGGGCGACAGTAAATTTCGCTTTTTGTGCTAACTTGGGACCTTGAGGCGGACGACCCAGCAAGCGAACATGTCAAGAGAATGTCATTCCTAGCCTTGAACTCTACCTTGGGGGAAACCAAATTAAACATTAACCTAAAAAGACTAAAAGGTCTTCGAGGGAGGAATGAACAAATGCTTACCTGCTTGATTTGGCTCTGCATATACAACATCCGAACGAACTTCTATATACTTTAGGTGTATGATAAGACACCATTGTGATTTAAAACTTTACATTCGTTCCTGAAAAATAAACACAAAATCAGTTTTAAACGTGGTCATCCTTTTCGAGGCAGATGTTTTAAGTTCCTACAAAAGGCGGTCATTGCATGGCCTTCAAAATGCAGTTCTAGAGGTTAAATACGATAAAATCTACCCGTAGACTTTTTGCATGCAGAGAGGAAGAAGTTGCAACGTTCAAGTTTGTTATAAAAGAACGAATGTCAGACCACTGTAGAAAATGGCGAATGTTTGGGGGGGGGGTTCTTTAATTTAAATCGCAATAGTAACAAGGAGATATACAAAAAGTTTGTAAGGAGAGATGTGTAAACAAAGTGTAGGCATTGGTGCCGGAAGGGCAAACTGCTGTTGAGGCTAGGAGGGCACGTAAAACATACAACTACTTTATGAATGCAATGATAAAATTGGGCATAAGTCAACGTAGTTTGATAAAGATGATAAATATGGGCTAAGTGACAAAAGCTGTTAATTGTAAACATCAATAGCAAAATAGTGGTACGAAATGGCAATGAAGTTTTTCCTCTTTTTTTTTTACAACTGACATTATGCAATTCAAATATGGCATTGAGAATCTAGGCCCCCAACAAAAAGCCCAGTTCTTTAAACCGCAGACTAAATGGCTAAAAAAAAATTATCAGACCTTGATTCGATTTAGTTGGAGCCTGACCTTGATCTTACGTAACAACTGCAAATACTCAACGAGGGTTTGTTCGTACATTATGGGCTAAAAGATAGGGAATAAGACCTTTTCCTTATTATTGCAGCTAAAAAAATTGACAAATTTCCTAACGTCAGCTTGGTACAACTTTTTATTTAGGTGTAACACTACTTGTAATGCAACGATGGATAAAAGAAATTGTTAAGTTTTGACAGGGTTATGTATCGAATTGGTAGCATTTAGCCAAAGAATTTTCTAACACCATAAATAATCTCTACCGTAGTTGTTTAATATCCAAACATCAATTTTAGTAGAGAAGGCAATTGGAATGGTTACCATAACAATTGTTGCATTTTCAGCAGTTTGTAGGAACTATAGAAGATGCAGAATTTACGTAAATACATTAATTCATCATAACCATATAAATTCATGATAACATTCAAATCGCTTTCCCATAATAGACCACCCATGCATATAAATAATGCATTTCTTATACTTCCTACAGACGATCGAAACTTCAACACATCTTCACAGTTATATTACTATTAGACACAATTTAACGAACATAGTTTATAGCACCGGAAATTCGCACAAAATGTATTCGCATTCATTGTAATCATGATGTTAAATTATCCAGTCCAAACTTCTTTTTTTTTCATTGTACACCTCACACGAGGATATGCACACGCAAATGTATTAATCATGTATTTTCATAATCGTCATCATCAACCCAAATAAAAGTTTGTCACGCTGAAAAGAACACATAAAAATAGCTTTAGATGAATTAAGTTAACAGAGAACAAGAGACGTGGTCTCAACAAACCAACTCAACAAAAGTCTAAACTCCTTCTACATAACTACCACGCGCTGCAGCCAGCTGTACACTAAAGGAACATATATACATATGCACAGCGACGAGGGAGGAACAATTCTCGACAAATTGTAACTATAAGTGTAAATATATTTAATACATAGATATGTCATTCAATGAAAATGTTCGATAAATATTAAGATGATAATATAGAATAAATCTAAAAAGAATTTAGTTTATATATATACATGAATAGTTTAGATATATACATAAAAATTAATATTTCTATAGAAAAATAGAAATACCAACTAGCTATTAGTTGCCAGATACTTCCATAAATTTTAATTTTTCTATAGCAGTGAAGTGATAACAAGATCACTTCAAAAATATTTTTATTTGGTGTTTTTGAATGTATCTTAAGATTAATTAATTCAAAGTAGATGACAAAAGAGACAAGAAAAAACTTAAGATAAATCTACTATTATTATTCTTGTAATGAGTGTTATGCAATTAATAATTTTAATCTTGCCACTATTATTTTATGCTTGGAATACTAAACAAATACACATTTTGCTCTGAACAACCATATGGGGAAATCTATGCCCTAAATTTTAGGTGTTTGCATGTGTGTGTGTAAATTTTCAAAGTTATTACAATACCCACATTTCTCCATATATTGCATTGGCTCCAACACACTAGATGCCTCCTATATTTATAATTCCACTTAAATATATGCATATAAGATTTTCATTTTAGTTTCAAAAGGAAGTTTTGAGACATTTCCTTCTCAAATACAACATACAGAGCTATAAAGGATTTGAAATTTAAATGTAGGATTTCAAAACTTGAAGAAATTACCGTATCAACAGTATACATGACTATACTTTATATTGGTATACAAGCGATATGTACGAGACATACGTGAGCGTTATCGCGATAACGATATCGGGTTATCGGCTATCCGATTTTTTTTCCGCGTTATCAATTCATCGGTATCGCCGATATTTTTGGTTCCAAACTAGCGATAATCGATAATTTCAGTTTTTGGTTCCAGTTTAGCACAGGCGCGTGCCTTGGAGGCAGAAATAGGTAGGTCTGAGCTGGGAGGAGGATCCTCAAAACCTATGAGGAGATGAAGGAGAGCCTCACCAGGTAATAAACTAAAAAACAGTTTCACATATTCTTACTATTGTATTATAAAATATCGCTATATATAGTCAATAATCAATATTGTATTATAATTTTGGATTTATCGGTTATCACCTTATCGGGTGATAAATTTATCGCCAGTTGTCGATTATCGGTTATCGCCGATAAGGTTATCGTTATCAATTTATATGTTATCATGATACATTTTTTTCGTTATTGCGCCCACCTATGGTATGAATGCTTAATTATTATTACATACAAACAAGAAAATGAAAATTCCATCATAAGGATTTGCTATACATACATGATAATCCCCTCGTAAAGTACACAGAGTAGCAGTACATGGACGAATGCCGATTGATTTCAACATAAAGAAGTATGTTTTCATTTTGGGTAGTGCGTTAGCGCTCCTGCGTTCCTCCGGTCGCGGTTAGGGCGTTCCTGGAATAGCGTTCCTCATTTTTTTCCGCTCGGGGCGTTCCTGCGTTAGCGCTCCCAAACTATTAAAACGTGGCTCAAAAAAAGTAGTGCGTTCCTCAAAAAAACTTGAAAAAAGTAAAAAACACTGCCTTCCTCAAAAAAACTATTGTGCGCATGAAAAGAACTATTCCGCAACTCAAAAATAAAACAAAATACAAGGTAATAATACATCAGAGCTTCATACATTAAAATATATGTATATTTCAGACTTTTTACCAGTTTCTCTGACTATATCACACAAAAATTTACTAAGTCAAAAATATCACTTAAGTATTAGACTTATTTTGTATTTAAACTGTATTTTACTGCATTCCACTGTATTTTACCTTACTGCACTGTATTTGACAAGTAGACACATAGTTTTTAAACATTTTCATTATTCATTATTTTGTATTACACTAATTTATTAAGTTTATTTTATTTTGAATCTAACACAACGATTCAATTTTCGTTATTGTACATAAAGATTAAAGACATCTAGACAAGTTACAATACTTTTTGAAGTTTTTAAAGAATTAAAATTACTGCTGCTCGGAACGCAGGAACGATTTAAAATTTCGGGCGGGACGTTCCTCTTACTTTCGTTCCTGCGTTCTTGCGTTCCTAAAAAGGCGGTGCGTACGCACGCAAGAACGCACGAACGCACTAAAGGAACGCACTTGCCCAGCTCGGCATTTTGTATAGTTATGGGTGTAGGTTGGTTGAGGTAGAGGTAACTGAGGTAAGCCTCTTCGACAGTGGTGCGATTACCAAGAGGTTATTTGTCATTGAATTTTTGGTACTACTCTTGGGGCAGCCAAATAACCATTTGGCTGCCTAGTTGCCTCCTCAGTGAATGCCTTGTATTTACAAGGATACGACTCCAAAAAAGAAAGCTCTCTTTTTGCTTAGTAGGCTTGGTAAATGGGTGATCGAAGCTTTCTCAAAAGGTAAAAGAAATTTTAGAGCTGGATTCAAACGTATTTATTCGGAGGGAGCGTGGACTAGTTTTCAGGGAATCAACAGAAAATATCTCTATCTTCTCGATAGCAGAGCATATGAATAAAGTGTGGAAATGTGCATTAGATAAAAGTATAGGTAAAATATGTCAAGAAGCAAAGTGCCCTGTGGGGACTTCCTCGTCGATCTCCTCTAGTGCTGCTCTGTTTAGGTCCGCTGGTTCGAATCTGTCAAGGATTTCTCTATAGCGTTCCCAGTTGGCCGAAGCGTAGCTTTTGCGGAGAGGGGCCAGAAGTTGAATCGGTGCGAGTGAGATGGTCGCCAATATCGCAATATGGTCGCTGGGTAATGTTGAGCCTGGCTCGCTATGGTAGTTGAAAGGGAAGCCGTCACTTCTCATGATTATGTCGTGCTTTGTTGTTGTCCGTGAGGTGATATTCGTCGGAAAATCCGGCCAAATCGTCTGTATGTTCTTTCGTCGAATAATTATTTCCAAGTTATGGCCTTTGTTGTTCTTGTTCCCATAGCCAGCCGTTTGGTATCTGTCGTTGAGGCCACCCCGAAAGAATACCATTCTGCCGTGACCGAACAAGATGTAGAAGTTGGTGAGGGGCAGGTGCGGGTACGCTCTTCGAGGTGCTTGATATGGTGCCGCTATCAAGAGATTGCCCACTAGTGTGGGCAACTCTACTGTAACAAAAGACTCGTCCAGTTCTGGAAGGTGTCTGAACGAGGTATTTTTTTATGGCAACGACAGCACAGTCAAACCGCTCTTGTGAATGATTCTTTGTGACGACTCTGTAGCCCGGTATCTTCAGTTGACTGGAAGTTGTGTCGATACCGTGCTCCGTGATTAGAAGGATGTCGGGGTCAAGCACGCAGAATATGTTGTCATACGCGGTAGCTTTTCCCTCCCATCGATCTACGTTAAGTGTGACAATCCTTTACATGTTGTTCAGGTTTTCCATCTTGTTTTCTGTGCCATCGAAGTGTTGCTGAATGAGATCTGGAAAACATGAGTATACTCCGTATATATATATATATATATATATTATATATATATATATATATATTAATATATATATATATATATATTATATAGTATATATATATATATATATATTTAATATATATATATATATATATATATATATATATATTAATATATATATATTATATATATATATATATATTAATATATATATATATATATATATATATATAATATATATATATATATATATATATTAATATATATATATATATATATATTATATATATATATATATATATATATATATATATATATTATATATATATATATATATATATATATATATATATATATATATATATATATATTAATATATATATATAATATATATATATATATATTAATATATATATATATATATATATATATATATATATATATATATATATATATATATATATAGAGAGAGAGAGAGAGAGAGAGAGAGAGAGAGAGAGAGAGAAAGAGATTTAGGGTAATTTAGTAATATTAAATTGATTTCTTCATATATCTCTAATGTACATAAAATAATTTTAAAAATATAATTTACTTCTATGCTATTTTCTCTTTTTTTCTTCATTTTTATTATTGTCATTTTCCGCTTATGTTATTTTGATATATTAGTGATTACGTTAAAACGTTTGATTATAATTTGAACTATTTCCATTTTATTTCTAAAACACTCGCTCTTTTTATTATCTTTGTACTTCTATTACTACCACTATTAATTAATGTTTATTGATACCTGATTTTAATATGAACTGTAAATACTTTTAATTTACTTTAAGATTAATGTTTATGTCACCTGATTTTAATTTGAACTGTTAGCACTTTTTAATTCACTTTAAGACAATTTAGTTATCACTTGTCGGCTTTTAACTTTTTACTTGTGGATTTCGGAAATTATTTGTCCATTATAAATCTCTTTGAATCCGGACATGTTGACGACGCGGAGGCGCGAATCTGGGGATGTAGATTGCGCCATCCGACAACAGGTCCATAACTCCTTTGGGAGAGAACGGACCCTCAAACGTCCACTTGTATTTCCCTTTCCGGATGCCCTCGAGCAGAAGTCGCGGGTTTCCTTTTGGGGCTGAGCAGACTGGTGTACCTAACACATTGAGGGACAGTTCCTCTCCGTCGAAGAAGAAGCCTTGTTCAAGGACTTCCCTTTTCTCGGTAAGGGGGATTTCCTCGTACACCGCGAATCTCTCAGGTTCCTCTTCTCCTCGTACGTTTTCTTTTTTTTCCCGTTTCTTCTTCTTCTTGGAATTTTTCTTGGCGCTGTTATTAGTGGTCGTCTCCTGTTCAGCAGACTCTTTTTTTTCTGGTTGGGCTGGTTTTTCTACTTTGGGAAGGTCGGTTATCTGAATCTTTAGGACTTCTTGTGAGGCGGGGTTAGGTGGGAACCACAAGATCTTGTTAGTCCCGTTCTTCTGCAGGAGGTGGTTTAGTTCCACAGCAAAAGTACCGGGATTTGACAAGTTTGCAAGTAGGAAAAAATGACCATGGTCATTATCTCTGCCCTCGCTTGGCATAATAAGCTTCGACGCCGTGATTCCATTATTGTTTCCTGTAGTCGTTGCTTCCGCGAATGACTTTGCATCCTTTTGTAGTTTCGTAGGATCCTTCTTCGCTCGGATCGCTTCTTTGCGGATGGGACACCTCATAGCTAGGTCTCTGTGTTCCCCTCCACAGTTGATGCATTTGAGCTTTTTGGCCATACATTGATTCCAAACATGCCTGAACTGGCGCAGTTGGAGCATGTGACATCGGTCTCTTTGCACTATCGCGTCTTGTGCTTCTCGATGGCGTAGCATTTGGAGCAGCAGTCCACGTGAATGTACTCCTCTGTTTCGATCTGCTCCTTCTTTGCCCTATCCGCCATCTTGATGCTCTCTAAGACGAGCTTGACTATGCCGTTATCCTTTCCGAATTTTTCAACCTTGGTAATTCTTGTCCACTTCTGCTGCCTCGTCAGCTCTTCCTTAATTTCTTCACAGTAATTATCTGTGAAGAAGTGGTCGAGCCATCTGAGGATAAGGGTTCGGCGAACGAGGATCTCTTGAGGCACTGATGCTTCAAGTCCCATCTTCTGAAGTCCATCTTGGCCTTTTCAGAAAGGAGTTGCTCCACGTCCTCCATCGTGTGGTAAATAACGGCATATCCATTCGTAGTGTCTATAAGCCTCATAATGAGGATGTTGAGCACTCCGAATATAAACTCTATAACTGCGGGTCTTGTAGGTTTGGTTTCCCCCTGGATGAAGCGGAGGGGAACCCATCTGTTGTCGAGGGGAGGTCGGCCACATAGGGCCCCTTCGGATAGCGAGTCTACTACCCTTGTTGGCAGCTCTCTTCTGACCGTGTGAAGAGAATTTTCCCCCCAACGGTGATTATTGTCTGGCGGGAGACGTTCCCAGAACTTGAGCTTTTCCCCCTTTGCCACAGCTATAGTTGAACGCGCTCTAAGAATGATCTGGCTCACCGAATTACTCCTGTCACTCTGGCATCTCTTTTCGATGATGATGATGATGTGCTAAGTGGTGAAATGTGTGATAGGGGTGAAGATCTTTTGTTGTTTTAGTTGCCCTGGTTGTGAGGGCATTGCCTTCGTTTTTCTCCTATATTTTTCTTCTTCTTTTGTTCCCTTCTTTGCCTCTAGCGTTCCCACTGTTGGTTTTTTTGACCGGCAAGGCCAGGCTGATAATTCCTCATATATATATATATATATATATATATATATATATATATATATATATATATATATATATATATATATATATATATATATATATATATATATATATATATATATATATATATATATATATATATATATATATATATATATATATATATATATATGTTTGTTTTGTTTTATTTATTCCTCCGTCGTAGGTTTCTAGCCTTTCAAGTTTATTTTTTGCTAACATTCATTAAAGTAATTTATTTTTGTGGGTATTTCGCCTGTTTTATTTTTATTTTCGTCTATTTTGATTTTATTTTTATTTCTTTTTCCTTTTGTGGGCACTTCGCCTCTTTTGTTTTTATTTTATTTTAAATTAATTTTTTACTTTTTATTTATTTTTCTTTTGATGGGCTCTTTGCCTCTTTTGTTTTTTTTTCTATTTGAATTATTTTTTTTACTTCTGATTTTTTTTCTATTAATGGGCTCTTCGCATCTTTTATTTAATTTTGTTTGTTTCTTGTTTCCTTTTAATTTTTGTTGTTTGTCTTTCTATTTATTTTTTGCGGTCGTATTCGGTATTTCTTTTCCTTGTCCAGTTTTCTTTTTCTGGTTGTAACCTAAATTGCTTTTTCTTGTTCGTTTTTTTCCCGGTGTTGCATTTGTATTTCTCAATCTTGGTCTTTTCTTGGTCATTTGAATATCGGGTTTATCGCTTCTCCCGCCAAGATTCTTCGCTTGGGAATAATGATGTTCTTGCAACTTTGTGTTGCGTCTGCTGCGGGATTGCGATGCTGTCGTTATTGATCATAGGGATGATTGTTTGTTCTATCTTTTTCCAAGTCTTTCTCCCAAGCCTTTGAACTGCCATATTAATTGGCTTTAGCCCTGCTCTTGCGTGCAGGACTGTTTGCCTAATAGGGTCATTTATTTTTTACTCTCTGCATCGTCCTGAGAGAGGTACAACTTGTCATCTGCGTTTCTTCTCGATCTGATCTGAGGGAAGTGGTGAGGTAAGTGTGTGTTAGAGATAGGGGTTTACAACAATAATGAGGGGGGGCAGGAGATAATAGTGGTAAAGATGAAAGAAATATAAGAGTTGAATGATTGCAAAGTGGCCTGGAGATCAGGCTAATCTCTCTCTTTGTCTTTGATGTTTTTGTTTCGTTAATGTTGTTTCTGGTATATATATATATATATATATATATATATATATATATATATATATATATATATATATATATATATATATATATATATATATATATATATATATATATTTGGCGTTCAAACCTTTTATATTCATGTACAAATTTAGCGTTCTTGTTTCCTTGACGTGTTGTTTGGTTCCTTTGTGTTTTTTGTCTCATAACTGATTCTTACGTGTATACTACTTGTATTAGTATATGTTTATTTTAGTTTCTTTGTTGTTTGGTTGTATTCGTGTGTGTTTTGTGTTTAGTATATGCTTATGTTAGTGTCTTGTTGATTGGTTGTATTCGTGTGTGTTTTGTGTTACATACTTAGGTTTTGTACTCTTCCTGTTTCCTCTTAGTCATCGTTGGATGAATTGAGATCTTCATCGGGTTATTGGTCTAATTCGGGTTCCCTCGTTATAGACGGTTGTGGTTCTTCTTCGGTCTACTTGGTAGGTCTTTTTTATGCAAAGTACGGGACAACTGCGTTCTCAAGCTTGTTGACGCTGCTTGGGAATCTTGAATGGACCTGACCAGCACCAGATATAATTTCCTTTTGTTTCTTTGGTTGTTTCTGAAGGTATAGAGGGTTCTGATTGCCGAAGATGATTTTTGGATCCGTTCTTTGACGTGCTTCCTGTACCTGGTTGAAGTGATCTTCATCCCGAGTACATTGCACTCGTTCGTGGACAAAGTCTACGAGAAACTTCTAGGTAACAGGCTTCAAGACCAGCTAGCCGAACTGGACGCACACAACCCTCAGCAACACGGGTTCTGCAGAAGGGGGAATGATACAGCCCTCGTCCTTCTCACCGAAAAACTCGCCCGCTGTAAAGTTGAATGGAAATACGTAGAAGTGCTGTTGCGTGATTTGGCTTAGAGGTCTACAATATAAGATCTTAAGCCTCCAGCTAAACCAGATCCTGGAAATGGTCCTCTGGGACTACATTTTGGAGAGGAAAGCCCAAATCTCGTTGGAGAGCTTTAGGGGACCCGAGTTCAAACTCGAAGCGGGTGTTCCAAAAGGTAGATGTCTGCGTCCACTGTTGTACCTGGTGTACACATTGGACTTACCTGCTCCAGTTGGGGAGGATGTTATGTATCTGCAGTTTGCAGATGACATCACGCGAATCATCCCCAGTTCCTATAGGAACGCTGGAGTTCAAGCAAGGGAAACAACTGCCGAAATCGAAAACATCAATCGATTCGAGAGAATGTGGAAAATTAATACCAACGCCGAAAGTTCCAAATCCTTTCAGTAAACCACAGGAAACCTGATAACGTCATAGTCAACGATGAACTTTACCCGTACTCCAACGAGGGTAAAGTCCTAAGTCTGCCCATCACCAAAACAGGGTATAAGACGCATATCAACAATCGAATCTCCTTAGCCGAGAGAGAGCTTGGAAAACTGTACAGATTCAAAAGCTTCAGCGCCAATAACATCAAAAGCTATCCACTGCCCTAGTGCGCTCAACACCGGGTACAGAACAAAGCTGCCCTGCTGATAGCCGGCACACGCAGGATAGACCGTATTCGGCAGAATGAACTGCAGGCAAGAGCAGGACTGAAGCCATTGAATATGCTCCTCCAGAGGCTAGGGAGAAAGACCTGGGAAAAGTTGAAGAGTAGATACTCCCGCTTTTAGATGCCAACCTCGAAATTCCACAACCCCTATCTAGACGAGTCACCAGGAGAGCCTTATTCCTAAGTGGAAGACTACGCTACCGGTAAGAACAAAACGCAATATACACCTAAATAGGACAACCGATCACTCCAACGTATTAAGAAGATATACCGAATTAAGCCACAAGAATAGAAGAAGAAAAAATAACAGAAAAGTGAAAGTGCCCAAATCAGAACAACGACATTAAGTAAATAAATGAATAAAAAGAGGCGAAGTGACCAAAAATTAACAACTAAATCAAAACTTAAGTAAACAAATAAAAAGAGGCGAAGTGCCCTAAAACTAAAACTAATATAAATTCAATTAAATAAATAAATAAATGAATAAAAAGAGGTGAAGTGCCTAAGATTAACAAATAAATTAAAACTAGAATAAATAAAGAAATATATAAATAAAAAAAGCGAAGTGCACAACTAAATCAAAGAAGGAAAATAATAAAACAAAAATTGAAACTAAAAAGAGGCGAAGTGCCCACATAAGAGCAAAACATTAATAAAAATAAATAAAATAAAAATTAAAAATGAATAAGCAAAATCATATTTAAAAGGCTTGAATGCCATCTTGACGGAGGAAAAAGTACATTTATATAGATATATATTTTTATGCAACTAAACTAAAAAATAAAAAATATATAAAAGAAGAAAAATGAAGGAAGAGAGAGAAAAAAGAGAAAAGAAAGAGATAAAACAAAGATAAAACAACCGTCACTAGAGTGACCAATCCAGCCGCCAGCCACTATACTGGCAGTGCAAAAATAGAAGGAAATAAAGGAAGAAGAAAAAGAAAAATGCAAGAGATGCCCTCTACACCAACGCAAAACTAAATTAAATTACTAACATCTATTTATACCTACTACACATTTCACCACTTATTATATCAAACATCTTCAGACATAAGACGGAACGTTATTCGCTGCCAAGACTTGACGTGTTTACGTAAAGTTTTCTTACCGAATAAGATTCGTACTTTTAGGAATTCTTACGTTTCAAGAAAGAACGCCTGATCCAAGCCAGCCTTGTTTTATCAGCCCTACGGTTGTCTTCGAAGGAGATTAATAGGGTAGGGTGGGGGAACACCGACCTATTAGTAGAAAAACCTGCATAAAATTCCATTTTGTACCTGAGTGCTTGCAAACTGTGCCCAAAACAAACTTCACAACATGGCCCACCTATGGTACCCTCAAAAATCTCAACTCAGAAAAAAAGTGTCATTTTTGGCACTTCAAAATTTAAGGGGACCTTGGTCGGTGTTCCCCTACCGCAGGAAAACACCGCCTGGGGTATGGGGGAACATCGACTCTTATTTTTGAAGCTCATAAGACAAAAAACATTGTTATTTTGCCTGAAATCAACATATATGATAACCCTAGCAACCCCCCCATCTTTATTAAGTGATGAAATAAAAGATAAACACATAAAAATTTAACATTTATTTGACAAATCAAAACTAGCTCTGGCAAACAAAAATAATTTTTTTGAATTTTTATGAAATTTTATGAATTATTAACAACTATTTGAACCAGGGAGGGAAGTTAAGACACCTTAAAGTATATTTGAGCAACTTTTAGCCTAAATACATACAAATAGAGGGAATTCAAGACATAAAACTATATATAAATAAATACCTTAGCCTGTAGACTAATACAGGCTCAGAAGTGCATGTTGAAGGTAATCAGAGGGGGTACACCTTAATCAGGTTAGCCTGCCTCTTGGTGGCACCTTTGGTAGTTATCAGGACACCCTAACACTATCCTGGCTCGACAAACGCTTCGTCCAAGATGGTAGGGAAGGTAAAGGTGTCCTTGGAGAAAGCTGACTTCATGCGGAGGAAAGAAAGATTAAACTTCCCATCCTCCATGATGGCCAAGACCTGGGCAACATAGCACACCAATGTGCCCACGTTCCTTCCCTCTTCTAGCTTCAGCTCAACAAGAACAAAGTCCCTCCTCCTGAAAATAATTGAAAGCTGAGATATAACAAAACAAAGAATAAATATATATGCCAGATTAGACTAGTCCTGATAATGAATTATGATAATTGATAAATTTTGGCTGCAAAAATATAAAGTCCCTCACTTCTGGTGGCTTCTTAGCAAAAGCGTATGACAATTCTGTCCAATTGTCCTCGTCCTCCACCTCATCTGAGTACTCTGAGGAGTCATCGAGCTGCATAGGAATATCATCAACGTCTTCCTCCTCACTATTTTGCTATACAGGGACAGACTTCCTGCACCCTGCACACTTTTTCTTCTCTCATGATGCCTTCTTTTTAGCCGCTGCCTTCCTCTTCTCCTCTCTCTTCTTCCTCTTCTCTGCCTTCATCCTCAGATCTGTGATGGCTTCCTCATTCTCAGTCAGAATGCAGGCCCGTACCCTCTTACGTCCCTTTCCATATGAACGAGGAGCAGCCTTGGGGAACGGTGTGACACTCTCTGGGGTGATCTCTGGGAAAACAAGGTCAGTAGTGCTAGGGCCTGGGGTGGCAGGGTCACTGGAGGTGCCAGGATTCCCATAGGAGCAGGGTTTCACCATCACATCAGCAGGGGACAGGTCATCATCTGGATGCATAGGAAACGGATCAGGAAGGTTTACTTCTGAGTTATGAGCTTCAGCTAGTCCTTCCTCTCCACCAGAAGAAGTTGGAGTAACTTCTACTGAAAAATTCACAGGTGGTGCCGGTGGCTCTGTTACATGTGCTCCTACAAACGCATCATCTGGGAAGACGTTGCGATTGATAGGCTAGATACCAGTTGACTTGAAACCACCGAGAATGTTGAAGGGAGTACTGGCTTTAGTCCAAGCCTCAAAGGCAAACTCTGGCAACTGGTGCACTGTTATGTGCTCGTTAGGGTGCATGAGAGAGTAGTCGTTCAGTAGGCCACGCAGAAATGTCTTGAAGGGACCAAACACACTCACCTCCAATGGCTGAAGTTTGTCTGTCGTATGCGGAGGCAAGGTTACAATCACGATAGCATGCTTGATCGCAAACTCTAAAACATGAATGTTTATGACATTAAGCATTGTTCATGATAAGAAGAATCTTGTTTTCTACATAAGAACCAGACTTCTCATGAAGATGCTAAAGTGTCTGCACGAAGCATTCACTGTTCATCCAGCCATCAGGATGAAATATGCCTTTGGAACCGAAGATCGTGTTCCTCATGAAAGCTGGGTTCCATCTGCATCTTGGAATTATAAACACTGGATGGATGGACTGCCCCACAACATTTATAATGCCCGCAAACGTCATGGTGTCCCCTCTTTCCCGAGTTACCTGCGTGGCTACTGGCTGATCCCTCGCACACACAACTTTAACAGGTTTCATAACTGTGGACAAAGAACTCTCATCTAAATTGTCTATCCGGTCTGGAGTGAATTCATACTTCTCCATAGCTAATGTGTAAGCCTTAAAGAAGGTTTCCACATTAACTTTGTTGAAGGCCACAATCACACACGTCTCACCTTAAATACGGGTGACAGGGTTTTTTAACCACTTTTCTACAGGAAGAAGCAAATCAAGAAAAAAGGACAAGGAACAATCAAGAGGAAGGATTCCCCCACCAGGGGAAATGGAGGACCAGACCAAGAGAGGCCCCTTGAGGGCCCTCCCTGGCCATGCAGTTCACGCCAAAAGTCAGGTGTACCTAGTTATGTTCGCAGACTTAAGGTTGCCCTGATACGCCTGATAGAAGTTAACAACGGATACGTAGCGTATGCTCCGAGAATTAGGACATGGACGAAATACTATCCAGCCGAGGCACCGAAGTACTAAAGAAGATTGGGTTGTAAGCAAAAAACCCTCCACAGGTGTTGGCAAATAGAAGCGTCATCTGTAGAAAAATCGAAAGTTGGATCGGAGAAAGGAGCACCGAGGAAATAAAAGCAGAGATCGAGGAGCAGAATCCATAGGCAAAGATAAAGGAGATTATTAAATTCAATAATCACACCCACGTCTTCAAAGTTACCTTACACACCAGCGAAATGGCCCCCAAATCAAGCAGAGATGGAGTACTCGCCTTCAATATGCGGATTCCGTCAGAGAACATTGAGTAAGAAAAGTTCCACAATGTGCAGATGTGCTTTTCTTGCTATAAACTAGAAAACCATACAACTCAATCCTGCCCCCAGGACAATAAACTCTGTTCTGAGTGCGGGCAGGAGAGTCACCGTTTCAAATATTGTGCTGCAACCAGAAAGAAATGCCTGAACTGATCCGGAAAATACAGGACTCTCGCCCATAACTGCCTAAAGCGGAAGGAGTAATAAAACGAAAAGAAGAAGCACAGACCCGTAGCACCCAGAGCTACACGGGGGCTGCTGCTAAGATCAATGAAATAGCTACAGTCAACCAACTTACAATGAATTTGAATAGCGAGGTTAGCTCTAAAATCCTCACTTGCATTATACATGCACACATAGCAAACATGGAAAACCATGGATGCTATGAGAAAGCGCTCAACTCGCTGCTGCAAGCAAACAATCTTCCAAAAATAAAAGTGCCCCAAACACCTGACTCATTGAAGATATTCAATATGAGTGAGGCTTCACCTCACCCTCCAGAAGAAGTGCTGCAGGTAGCATCTGAGGATAATTCACATGATACCAAGATTAGTCTTCAAGCGACTCACACTCGGAAGAAGAGGAGAAATAAGAAGATGATGAAAAACCCAGAACAAGATTCCAGAGGGCCTCGAGGAGTAGGTTAAAGACTCCTAGCCCCCCCGTCAAGAAACAGAAACAAAAAATGAATCAGTACATGGATCCAATTAGGAGGAAAATACTGAAAATCCATCTCCAGCTACCAAAAAGGTCCCCAACAGGGACCCAAGACTAAAGAAGCGGTAGTTAACTTCTTAAAATGCAAAGAGACAGCTTAAAAATCTTGAGCATTAACACCGACGGAGGGATCACGAAAAGAGAGCCGTACGGTAAGATTTTTAGAAACATCGATGCGGATATAATACTCATTTCGGAGCACGATGTTAGCAAGGATAGCGACTTAATAAAGATATGAAACTACGACGTGCTAAAAGTGAACCATTCCCAAGAAAGATTCGACGGTGCGGTCATTGCGGTCAAAAAAAGGAATAAATTTCTAGCAACTTAGGAATTTAGAAGAGTCCTACCTTACAATTGAGGTAAAGATGAGCCTGGCGAAGGTGGTCTTCGCCACGGGATACCAACCTCCGAGTTGCGACTATTTGCCTAACCAAAGCCTCTCGAGTATATTCGGGCGAAGGGTCCCTATGTTATTCATAGGGGACCTGAACGCACGATGTGCCGAGTCCGGATACACTCGTACCAATGGTATATGCCGATGCTTGAACACCCTGCTGGACAGAAACATCGTACAGAGACTGGGACCCGACTTCTCAAAATTCATTACGGAAAGTAATGCCACCAAGCCAGACATTCGCTTGGCCAACTTCCTCGTACCATACAATTATCACATGACCCCTGAAGTGATACCTTGTAGCGACCATATAGGGATTAACCTCAATATCAACGTTAACCCTATAATGGCATCAGCACATACAAGGAAGAATTATAGGAGGGCGAACCTCGACGAAGCAACGAGGATTTGGAGTGGCTGGAGGCCCAGATGATCAAGGAAGACAGGGTGACAATTCCCAAAACCGCATACAGAACAATTTCTGCATATAAATGAACCGAACGTATGAAAGGTTTACGCTGCGAACTGAATGAATTCTATCAAATGAGCATCACTATGGGAACATCACCTGAGACAATGTACCGTACTAGACAAGCAAAGGAAGAACTAAAAAATCTATTATATGAACAATGGGAAAAATGGAACAAAGCTATCGATGAACTCGATAGCGAAGCAAGACCGAATGAATTCTGAGCGAAGATTAGGAGGTTTAAAAACTAGCCTCAAAAACGAAAGCTGGAATTAGAAGACGCTTATGATGAAATTAAATCAGAGGAGAACGAAATAGAGGAATTTCTCAGGGAACACTGGAAAAAGGTCTTCAGAATCTGTGAAGAAGAGAATGAAGACTTCGCCATTGATTTTGTAAACCAGATAATAGACGAGCTCAATGAAGTCATTGAAAGGCCGCACCCGAACCACCAAGTGAACAGGGGAGAAGGACAAGAAAAAAGAGTGACGCTGGAAGAACTGGAAAACGCGCTCTACTCTTTTAAACAAAAAGCACTAGGCCGGTCAGGTTTGAGGAAGCTAAACTCCATCAAAGCACCGAGATGCCCAAGGGGAGGTTTACTCAATATCTTCAACGCTTGCCTAGATGTAGGCTACTTTCCTGACGCTTACAAAACGGCAAAAATGATCTTCATTGCCAAACCTGGAAAAACCCCGACGAGGAAGGAGAGTTATCGCCCAATATCCCTTCTGGAAATTGGGGGTAAACTCTTCGAGAAAATCTTGAATAAAAGACTCGTCGTTCACTTGGAAGAAAACTCGCTATACAACGACCGGCAATACAGCTTCAGAAAGAATAGAAGCACCGAGATGGCGATTAATGTCATCACGGAGAAGATTGCTCAAGCAAAGAAAAATCGGAGCTATATCGACATCGTATGTAGGGACGTATCAAAGGCGTTCGACAAAGTATGGTTAAGAGGGGTGCAATACAAGATCCTCCAGCTTGGTTTAAGCGCTAAGCTTGAAAATATTATCTGTGACTATGTCATGGAGAGGTGGGCTTACATCAGTATAGGGCGAACGGATGGCCCCGCCTTTCAACTACAGGCAGGATTGCCTCAAGTCGAGTGTCGCAGTCTTACCTTATACGCGATTTATACAGCCGACATCCCAGAACCAAGCAACCCCACTAGTCTAAACATACGGTTCGCCGATGATATAAGCCAACTCATCGTTTGTGGATATAAGAATGCGCCAATGCAAGCTCGAATGACAGCCAAAGAAATAAGAAAACTTAATGAATATGAGTCAAATGGAAGATTCCAACTAATGGTGACAAATGAAGGATAGAGGACTTCATTGAATCAATAACTGCTAACTTGCTAATCATCTCTCACCCGATAAAGGAGGCAAAGTAAAGGGGGAAGGCAAGTTAAAAAACGTGGATATTTTATTCACTTTCCCTACGAGGGTTTTGAGAAAGAGATTATTACAAACTACCCCTAGGCGACTTTATGTCAGCCTAACCCTCCCCCCCCCTCCCTCGACGGAGTAACGAAGCAGAAATGAACTGGACCGTCTGTCATCTTTCCTCGTTCCAACTATGACGTTCTCTGTGATAGAGATAATTAGGGGCGCCAAGGAAAGCTGGTTTTGGGAGCAGCCCACAGTGAAAATCAGCGTCAGAGGCACCCGGACCAGGGGAAGGAAGTGGGGTCCCCCCCTCCTCTACCCCAGGAGACCAGCTAGGACCATAGATGAGAGCAACACCGGTCTCTATGTATGCTGACTGCAGTTTTGATACCCAAACCCTCGAGGGACGGACTCCCCCCTTCCCCGGTTAGTGATCGTTGATTCCGCGCTAACCAACAAAATGTCCGCGCTACAATCAGACCTCGTGCGCCCCCCTCCCCCCGCGGTTCACCCATCATCATTCATCCATTCCATTTGGCAGTTCACGTTCATGGATACTAAGTTACGAAGAAGAGAGAGAGTCACCCCAACGAGCATAAAGTATCACCGCAAGAACAAAGGGAGTACGAACTATTTCATCTCGAATCAAATTACCACAACCAACGATTATAGAGCATAAGAAGAATATAGCACCGAGGGGCTACTCTCTCGAATAGATAGCCCAGGATAACACGGCGATAATCCCCCTGCGGGCAATCGACGGACATCCCAATCCCAGCAGAGAAAAAGTATTCGAGGTTGTTTATGGCAAATTAAGTATTGCCATGGTAAGACTGCTGGAGGTGGCCTCGGGATATGTTGCTATCTATGAAAAGGAGTAGGATATCGAGGTCCTTCGGGGAATTAGTTTGCAGCCCGCTATACCACCTCAGATCCTGGCCTACACGAGCTTGGTATGCCGGCGACTTGACTCATGGATCGGGAAAAACTCGAAAGAGGAAATCAAGGGGGATATCCAGCTTCGACAAACCTGAGCCAAAGTAGTCGAAGTGATCAAGTTTAAGAACAGGAGAGATGACCGTGACTACACTCACGTTTTTAAAGTAGTCTTCGCAGAGGCCACAGTGGCCCAAAAGGCAAAAGAACATGGTCTGCTCATGTTTAATGTCAAAGTAAGTGGAGACGAAATTGAAAAGGAGGAATTTACTCCAGTTCAATTCTGCTTTAAGTGGTATAGATTGAAGCAGCACGCGAAAAAAGACTGTAAAGAGCCACAGGAGACATACTCCAAATGCAGCGAAACGGGCCACCATTGGAAGACGTGCAAAAACAACTTCGAAAAGTGCGTCAACTGCGGGCGGGGACACAAGTCAATGGCCATGACCTGCCCTGTCAAAAGAGAAGTGATAAAAAAAGAAGCACGAGTTAAAAAACAAGAGGAAACGCGTAAAGCCAATACAACCTACGCTCAAGCAGCAAAGAAGGCCATCTCAGAAGTTAATACGAAGAAGACCTACCCCAAACTACAGAACGAAAACTCAACCAAGATTCTGCCGTACATACTTCACGCACACGTCATGAATCTTACGTGTCTAGGAACGTTCGCTAAAGATCTAAATCAAATGCTTGCAAAAAACGGTATGGCCAAAATGTGGTTCCCGGACAACAACCCCCCCCCCCCCTGCGGGGATGTCCTTCAATCCTTCAATTACAGATTGTTCCAAACCAACAGACAGAGGTACAAGAAGGCACCCAAAAAGACAACCCCAAAATTGGAAATAAAACTAAGAAAAGGAAAAAAAGAAGCAGTCGAAGTTAAAACTCTTGCCCTTAAACAGAGACAAGTAGACAACGGAGAGAGGGAAAATTCTGGGTCAGCTACTACTGATTCCTCGGAGTCCTCAGACTCATCGGACTTAGAAGACCCTTACCAAACAAAGAAGACCAAGGGGAAGAAAGGGAAGAAGAAAGGTTGCGTGCGGATAACATCAATCTCACAATATATGCATGCGAACAGTTTACCTTTCCCGAAGAGATGGATCCCAGAGAAATATTCTATGGCATTAAATCAAACGTCTTTAAATAGGAATACGATGCCAAAATCGACATTGAAACAGTAGAACAAGCTTTTCTCCGCCAAAACGTGGTTCCACATCACAACGCATGTGAGCAAATTTCTAACACCAAGTTCAGAAAGGAGAGAAACGAGAGGAAGAAAAACATAACCTATAAACACTAAAAAGACAATATAGAAAGAGTAAGCAACAGAATGAGGATCCTGACACTCAACGCAGACGGATGGGAGGGAAAAGCAACGGCATATGGAAACATATTCCGGATGCTTGACCAAAATCATTCTTATAACAGAGCACGGCATTGACACTACATCTGGTCAAATTAAAATACCGAGCTAGAGAGTGGTCATGAAGAATCACTCACATGAAAGGTTTGATGGTGCTGCAATAGCTGTCAAGGAGAACATCTCGTTCAAGCATCTACCTGAACTGGACGAATCGTTTCTGGCGGTCGAACTCCACGCATTGGTAGGGAACCTCGTGATAGTAGCATCCTATCAACCCCCTCGTCGAGCCTCCTTCCCAATAAATAACTTCTACACGCTGTTTGGGCACCGCAGAATGGCAATCTTAGGGGGCGACCTCAATGCCAGATGCTTCTGCAGCGGGCTATGGTAGAACCAACGAAAGAGGCCAAAACTTGAAATTGATTATGGCAAGGAAAACATCCAAAGAATAGGATCGGATTTTGCGACCTATATCACTTCCACATCAGCCACCAAACCTGACATAATCTTAACAAGTGAAGGCTTTCCCTTTAACTACCATAGTGAGCCAGACCCAACAGTCCCCAATGATCACATAGCGATCCTCACCACAATATCACTCGCATTGATCTAGCTTACAATCTCTCTCCGCAAAAACTACGCCTCGGCCAACTGGGAACGTTACAAGAGACAACTCAATCAATACGCCCCAGCTGACCTAAGCGACGCAACCTTGGATGAATTAAACTAAGTACTGGAGAGGATAACTACGTCTATTCTTGAAGCAGACCGCGAGTGCGTACCTAAGACTGAGTACAAAATCCCTCCTCAGCCCAGATGGACAGAGGAGATGAGGGAGATCGCTCGTATTCACAGGGAAGTGTACGAAGAGATAAGACGGGAAGATCCTAACCGGGTAAGAAGCTTGCTCCTTCGGCGTTTAAGCACCGAGTTAAAAGAGGCTATCAACCTTCAACAAAAGGAAATTTTGAACAACCTAATAGCCAAAATCGATAGCGAGCTGAACCCGGCTAAATTCTGACGTCAAATCAAGAAACTAAAAGAAGTAACCAGAAAAACCAAGGTTCGAATAAAAGAGAACGGGATTTATATAGAGAACCCGGGGGTTCTAGAAGAAAGATTTAGGAATTATTGGAAAAACGTCTTTAGTATGAGCCTACAAGACAATGAAGAGTTCGACCAGAAATTCGAAGGTCAATGATCCAAGACCTGAATCAGATTATACACCACACACACCCACAAAATTAAGTAGACGAAGACAGGAAGATGGCAGGCTATGGTCGTCCCATAACACCAGAGGAGGTCATGGTTACTGTAAGATTCTTTGAACAAAGGGCACCAGGCTGGACGGGCATCACCAAAATCAACTTGATAAATGCCCCACAGCAGATCATTCAAGGAATCATAAATATTTACAATGCTTTCCTGAACACGGGTTACTTCCCTGATAGTTTTAAGATTGCTGAAATAATCTTCATACCTTAGGGAAGAAAAAACCCCGATCAACTGGTCAATTACAGGCCAATCTCCCTGCTGGAATTCGTCGCGAAAGTCTACGAGAAGCTCCTGGCTGACAGGCTTCAAGAACAACTAGCCGAACGAGGAGCTCACAACCTTCAGCAGTACGGGTGCCGTAGGAGACGAGGAACGGAGACTGCCCTCGCCCTCCTAACGGAAAAACTTGCATGCAGCAAAGCTGAGCGAAAATACGTAGACGTGGTGCTGCGGGATGTAAAGAAGCCCTTTGATAAGGTTTGGCTGAGAGGGCTACAATTCAAGATTCTCAACTTCGAGCTAAACCCAATCCTGGAAAGGGTCCTTTTTTGATTGTCTTGGAGAGGAGAGCCCAAATCGCGATTGATGGATACAAAGGACCCGAATTCGAACACGAGGCTGGAGTTCAACAAGGCAGCTGTCTGAGTCCGTTGCTGTACCTCGTATACACAATAGACCTCCCTGATCCATTGAGGGACGATTCAATGTATCTGCAGTTCACAGATGACATCACACAAATCGTTCCAAGTCTCATCAGGAACGCTGGAGTTTAAACAAGAGCGAGAGCTGCCGAGATTGATAACATCAACCGTTACGAAAAAAGGTGGAAAATCAAGACTAACTGCCAGAAATTCCAAATAATTCCGATGAACCGCCGGGCAATTGACGACGTCCTCGTTGAGGATGAAATTTATCCGTACTCTAACGAGGGAAAAGTCCTGGACTTACGTCTTTCCAAAACAGGATATAAGGCCCACATATAATCTCCTTAGCCAAAAGAGAGCTGAATAAACTGTACCGTTTCCGAAGCTTCAACGTGCCAAACAAGAGGTAACTCTACACGGCCTTGGTACTCTCCGTCCTGGTGTACCCGGCCGTGATCACGCAGATGGTAAGCTGTACCTCTCACAGGACGATGCAGAGGATACAAAATCAAGCCATACTGCTTATAAATGGCACGAAAAAGTTCGACAATTTGCTCTACACGATAGAACCGGACTCAAACCGATCAATATGGAGATCCAGAGGCTAGGGAGAAAGACATGGGATAAAGTAGAGGAAGAAATAGTCTTAACAATCAATAATAATTTCGACATACCTCAATTCAGATAATGCACAGTAGAAAGAACAACACTACTCCCCAGCACAAGAAACTGTGCAAGAGAAAATATAAGACTAATCTACACCTAACAATTTAAAAACAAAAATTAATAATTGATTAAGAGAAAGCGAAAATAACAATCAATCAATAAAAAGAGACTAAGTGCACAAAGTAACATGATACAAAAACCGAGACAAGTCAGAGAAAAACAATCAACAAAAGACAATAAACTTTAATAAAAAGAGGTGAAGTGCCCAAATTAAACCTTAAAAGTTCGATGGTTTTAGTCCTCATATCAAGCTGCCGTGTTACTGCTTATCAAGAGGACGTCAGCGAGGCCAAGCCCCAACTCCCCACCGTGGTGCCCAGTCACGGAGGTAACCTCCCTTAGTAAATAGTGTCAGCTTAAAAAGAATCCGGACGGAGATTCGAACTGCCAACCCAGCGATTGCCGAGCAACCACGCTTTAAAAAAAAAATGAAGAAGAGAAAGATCAATAACGAACTTAAAGAAAAAAGAGGCAAAGTACCCAAGCTAAAATAAAATTAAAATAAAAAGAAGAGAAGAAGAATAAATAATCAACAAAGTTAATAAAATAATAAGAAAAGGAAGATAATCTAACAGCAATAACAAAAGGCGTAAACAAAAAGAGGCGAAGTGCCCAAATTAAGATTTAAATTAAAAAATAAGAAATAAATAATTAAATAACAAAATCAACGAAAATAAAAAGAAGAGAAAGATAAATTCACTGCAATAACAATAAGCATAGATATAAAAGAGGCAAAGTGCCCAAGTTAAAATTTAAGTAAAAATAAAATAAAGAATAAATAAACAAAAAAATAAAAAGTTTAAATAAAAGAGGCAAAAATGCCCGTATGAAACTGCAAACAAAATAGTTGGCAAAATTACTACTTGAAAGGCTTGAAAGCCACGACGGAGGAACCTACAAAAGGAATAAACAAAGTTATAAACCAATGGAAGAACCTGACCATCATAGAGGGTCAGCACTATTATTGACGGAGGATACAAAGAATAAACAAACAATAAAAAGAAAATATGCTAGTGATGCCCTCAACACTAAAACAACCAAGAGAACTACTTCACGCTCATTTAACCTACCACACATTTTATCACTTTCATTAAAGATTAAATTCTAGATTGTCTCATTACGAAGAATAAAACTTTCAGATGTGAGAGTAAGAAGTGTGTACTGTAAGTAATTTTACCTAGATTAGAGTAGGTAGTAAGTGAATGTCGCGCTCAGTTGGAAAAGAGTGAAAGTATTGTGTGAGAGTATGTGACTAGTGTTTATGAATACATGGACTGAGTCTATTGTAAAAGAGGAATCTTATGCAATGGATGGATTTCATTTGAGTTGAAAGGGTGTGAAAGTGTTAAGTGACTGTCTTGAGGGAAGTGATGGTATGGGATGTCAGTGTAAGTAGGATGAGGCAGGTGGGGGTGAGGGCATTCAGATAAATGTAGGGAACAACAGGCTGGGGGTTGAGCAGAAGGCTGGGAAGGTAGAGTGTAGTAATGGTAGGACCAAAAGGAACAATACATTTGAAATACACTACACAAAGAGTAGGAGCATAAGGGATTAGATTGATTTGTTAAGAGGGCTTAGTGAGTGGAGATAATTTTGATGTTATTGCAATAACAGTGTCATGGCTTGACTTGTCAAACAAGAACTATAGACCCGAGGTCCAGATTGATGGTTATATGTTTCATAGAGATAGGAACAAGAGGAAAGGAAGAGGTGTAATAGTGACTTTGGTTATGATGTTAAATATGTGCTGTAAACACACTAAAATTAAAACAAATAGTCTCCTCTTTCCTAACAAACCTGTGTGAGATAGATTTGAGGATAAGGCGAGGACCCAAATTAGCCAAATTATGGTAATGGTCGAAAACTAGTCTGCGAAAATGAGAGGTGAGGTAAGGATGAATAAAGCTTCGACAAAGATCAAATCTGTGAAAAGGATTTGACAAAGGTGAGGGAATTTTATTAAACTGAAGCGAGCTAGAAAAGTCTATTGCACAGAAATCAATTGCAAACCGGCCATTTGAGCTTTAGCTAGACTCACATAATTAATTTATGATAGTAAATTGTGGAACGGTTGAATTGATAGATTGCCATTAGGGATTAGAGTGCTATTTTGTGATGTTGATGAATTATGTTGTATGGATTGCGTGTTACATTCGTTAATGTGTACCCGGGAAAGAGCGTCACTTGGGTTATGTCTTTCGGCTATGTTTGAATGATTGCTTTGTAATCGGTGAGGACGAGGAAGGTTGTGTCATCGATCAAAGGATTGAAATATTTGATTGCAGGAGCTATAGCGGTTGATTCCTGGCTAAACATAGAACCTTTCAATTTTTAGTCTTTTAAAGCTTAACTAGAAAATCCTAATGTCTCCCATTTTTGATCAGAAAAATGTCGCAGGATCATCCCATGTCCGATATCGAATGCATCCGTAATTTAGACAAAGCGGGCTATCTCGCTTTGGGTGAAATACAAGATTGGCCTTTTACTGCATCCTCATCTAATTTCAATGGTAAATTTGAGTGACGTTTGTTCGAGATTTTTAACAATCTTGTGAGAGGAATGTGAGTTGTTTTGGTATTCTTTATGAACCTTATACGGTAATTTAATAAACCAAGGAATCTTTATAGGTCTTGCAATTTTTATGATCTAAGATAATAAACTATAGCAGCTATCTTATCCTCTTGTGTAAATATACCTTGAGAGTTGACTTCATATCATAAGAAGTCAAGTAATTATGCTAAGGAAATACACTTTGCAATCTTGATTTTCAAGCCGTTCAATTTCAAAACCGCAAAGAGTTGCTCCAAATGTTGCAAAGGTTCACCTTCCTTTTCGCTTGAGATGAGTAAGTAAACAACAGATGTGAAAACGAATTCGGTATACCTTGAGGAAGATTGAGATACTCCAAAAGGCCCACTGGCACGATCATGGACGTTTTTTGGATGGATGACGGCTCCATATATATATATATATATATATATATATATATATATATATATATATATATATATATATATATATATATATATATATATGTCTCTGTGTGTTAAAAAAATTAAATGGAGACTGTTTTTCTTAGGGAAATTACAAAAAGTGCGAGTAAGTGGGGGGGGATGGGGGTAGGCTATTGCAATTGCATCATATTGTATTAGATATCATTTTTAAGGTAATTTCAAAATGGCGGCTTCGCTCCCCTCCCCACACACATTCTCGCAATTTAAAAAAAACTCGTAATATTTGTAATTCGAAAGCCTAACATTAGATTCGAATTCAAAGGGCGATTGCATGGAAAGAAGGCCTGTGGCACTCAAATTGCAGGAGAGGTAGGCCCAGCGAGGAAGTCCCACAAATGAGCGCCTGGTGGATCTAGCAAATCCTGAAAATGGGTGCACGCATGAATTAATGAAATAATATGTCATGTAATAGATAGTCAACCAGTGTAAAATAGAAAGAAATACTATATCACAATTGTATATTTATTAAGAAAGTATCAATGGAGCAAAGCGGATAGCCAGAGTTCTAACGCGGCCACACACAAACATACGCAGGCTATGAAATACCTGCCAGAAAGAAACGATCTCAATGATAGATAACAGTGACAAGCTGAGCAAATACAGGATAATGTGTGCCTTGACAGATTAAAATTTGCGAGGAACTGTGAAAGGCAAACGGTCTCTCTAAAACAGGATAAGCCCAAACGTGGAAAAATATGTAAGTTCATTAGATGCACATAACTCTTGTAACTCTGCCCAACGAAGAAACTGACGAACATATTTCTGATCTTTGGCTCCACCCCGGTTCCAAGTCAAGTGAATAACGAGAGGTATATATATATATATATATATATATATATATATATATATATATATATATATATATATATATATATATATATATATATATATATATATACGGGTGAGAATGGGTGGAAGAAGTCAAAATCCGGAAACACTCTGGAGTTCGTTATTGACGTTTCTCCTTTCAGCTTCTTCAGAATAGAACTACAGAAGAAAGGAGATCGCTCTCTGTATACGTAGGCCGATGCCATCCCGGGTCATGGCTGTTCGTCCTCGTTTTGCTTCTTCGAGTTGGTCGGTTGATTTTATCGGACTCCGACCCTTCCGCTTAATTTCTTATTACCCTACCTGCATCATTGACTGACCAGTCGGAAGAACCCATCCCGGTGATTGTTTAACATGTTGGAGATAATATGCGCTTCAATCATTCTTCTTTCTCATTTTGCTAAACTCTTAAGAATTACTTTAATCCCACCCTGATTAGGCAAATAACCATATTCATCGATATGTATTACCATTGCGTTTGATGTCCTATGGGCTCTAATGTCCCTCTTATGCTCATTAATCCTAGTCTTAATATCTCTTTCTGACTCACCATAATAACTGCCGTCGCATCCGCCACAGGATATTTGCTATCGAATTCGTATGCTTCACTAACTCCCCAATTCTGGTCCCGCAGAGTTAGCTATCAAAATTCCGGCCTTCTTAAGAGACCTATTTAATCTCTCTGCAGCCATAGAGTACGGGGCAGACAGGTACCTGACCCCTTCTAATCCCTTTCCGAAGGGCTGATTAACTTCCTCCGCCTCTGTGAGCCTCGCCCTTCAACTTCTCTTCGCTATTTTTAATGCTTTTTCACGTAATTTTATTAAAGACCCTTTGGATATTTTAGTTTCATGAAGGTTTTCTTAATATACTCAAATTCATCATTCAAAAGGCTTTCGCTGCAAATACGAATAGTTCTTAATCACTTCATCATTCTTTCGCAGAATCCTCTTCAGTGTGACGTTTCTTCCTATGTAAGAGTTTCTGTGTCCTCTTTCAGTTATATGGTCCTGTCTTTTTTTCGCCTGCTTTAACCGACTTTTCCTAAGTTCTCTTTTTCAAGTCATCAAAGTTACTATATATGATGTACCAATGGTTAGCAACTTTTGCCAACCAATTGTGGAAACCTAGAGATGAGATGCACCCATTGGTTCTCAGCTTGTCTGTTTGTTGCCTTGGGCTGGAACCTGTTTGCCTCCTGGAGATGCAGGCTGCGTTCGAAGTAGTCATCCCAGAGTTAATAGCCCAGGAAAATCATCGTGATAGCCAATATTGATCAGTGAGAGAAGGACTCTTGGACTGATACGTATTTTATTATTATTTATCTAAAATGATGGTAAAAAGTGAGGGACCATCTCCCTTTTCCGTGAAACAGGGGGACAGGGGAAGGAGGAAAAAGTGGTGAAACTTAAATAGAGCGGGAGGTAGAAAGTGTGCCCAGGGATAGAGCATCTCAGTATTAATTTTAGTTGGTATATATACATTGAAATTAAATAATTTGTCGCTTAAACAGCAAAACAAAAATAACTAAACGAAAAGTAAATAGACTATGAGGTGCTAGAGTAAATAATTAAAGAAAATAAATCCATTGGTTACAAAATATATACAGCGAATAATCTGGTAAGAGTTACACTTCTGATCATTTTTATTTTTAGTCGCGTGCGAGTCTAACCGCGGGCGACTCTATATCTCACTATGTCGTCGATCGGCCCCTGTTTTGCCTTTTTTGTTTTGGCAATAACATCATGACTATTTGTCCTATTCTAACGAAATTTGAAATCCTTATGTTGTTTCACATTTTCTTTCGAATGATATAATTTTCAAAGGCCTCCCAAGGTTTGCCCGGGAATTATATTGTTTTGGCAATAACATCATGACTATTCGTCCGATTCTAACGAAATTTGAAATCCTTATGTTGTTTCACATTCTCTTTCGAATGATATAATTGCCAAGGTTTTCCCAAGGTTAACCCGGGAATTAATTTGTTTGGGCAATAATATCATAAATATTCGGCCGATTTTAACGAGATTTGAAACCCTTATGTTGTTTTGCATTCTCTTTCGAACGATATAATTGTCAAAGCCCATTAAGGTTAGCCGGGAAATTATTTGGCAATAACATCATAATTATTCGGCCGATTCTAACGACATTTGAAACCCTTATGTTGTATTACATTCTCTGTTGAATGATATAATTGCCAAAGTTCTCCCAAGGTTAGTCCGGGAATTATTGAAAGTTTTGAAGTTGTAAGGCCATAAATCAGACTAAGTGAGAGCACGCCACTTTTGGCCAGCAGACCTTGTTGTTTCACTAACGAGTTGGTAATAGGGCTACTTGTAAGTAGCCAGTGTGGGTACTGATCTTGCTGGAGGCATATACGATTTGTATCCTTCCTGTTCCTGTAGCCTGAACAACTCGTTTACAGTACCTGATGGAGAGTTACCTACTAAATTGCTGTAGTTCACGCATACAAGAAAACATTCACCGTCTTGATCCCGGTTCTTGTGTGAAGCTCCCTTGATGTGAAGTAATCGTTCCATTTGACGTTCTGAATCAAGCACAGGGCTTTATTCTGTACGCTTCGAATTTTGATCATTTGACTCCACGATGATGTGCTGAATGTAACTGCTGAGTACAGCAGTTTCGTTCTCACTAGGGAAGCATACAAGTTTTTTTTCTTGTTGCTTATGTTTAGGTTGCGAACTCGGTGTAGTTTTGCTAGTTCCAGTTTCATAACTAGAAAATTTAAGTTGATATGGCTTCAAGTACCGGGCTTGGAGATTCTGAAGCCTAGGATGCTTGCACTTGGGGAATAATAGTTTACTATCATGTCTTTTAATCGGATAGGCTCCGTTTTCCGTTTGCCTATCGTGACTGCGGTAAATTTGGTCCTGTCGTCTGGATTTTCCAATTCTCCATGTGAAGATTTTGCATTTGAGACCGTCGATCCATACCTTGTTCAAGGGGTCTTTTTCACGTCCCTGCAGACGAAATCCACCTTGTAGTCAGAGGCTATCCCCTGGCCACATGCTGGTATGTTAAGGCGATTGCAGGTTACGTGATCCTACTCCCTGCGGAAACCATGTTGTTCGGAGTTCTGCAGTAAATGAGTCGACAGATGGGAGACCAGTCTGTTATCGAGTATATTTTCGAACACTTTCCAATTACCTCGAGGAGCGATATCGCCCTGTAGTTCATCATTTGATCTTTAGTCTTCCCTTGTTTGGGATTAAAGATCATTTTGGATGTCTTCAGGCTGTCTGGGAAGTATCCTGCTGCTAATGCCGCATTGAATAGACTCAGCAGTCCATTAGGTTTTGTATCCTTGCACATTATGCGCAAGGCTCATCAGTCTGTTTAGTGCGGTCTTGCTTACTTTCTAGCTTTAGTCTGGGACTTCTGATACTATGGAGAGTTGTAGGTATGCCAGAAAGTAGTTTTTTTTTACAAACTCGGCTCGAAGAATTTAAGTGACGAGTCGTACAGTTTGACCTTTTTTATAAGCAGGGTGGCCTTGACTACGTCTGTGTGAGGAGGCTAAGTACCACTTGAAGTATGCTCTGGTGATACCCATGGCAATGTCTTCCATGGTGAAATCCCTCGTTTGGGTGGTATTCTTGTTCACAGCAATAACCATATTGATTTTGTTTGGCATTGAGTGAATAGGACTTGGACTTCTGTTTAGATTCGTATTTTGTTTTGTGACCCACTTCTATCTTTATAGAATGTGTCTTTGGACGGGATTGTTCTGTGTAAAAGCCAGTGACGTCCATATCTTCTTCCTCATGGATAGTCGTTTTGAGCGTTGTGGTTGCTTTTTCTGCCTTTTCTGCTTCTACAGTTTGGGTGGGAGCTACGCTCCGCAGGACAAGAACTTTGTCAGAGGAAGGGTTGCGGGTAACTTTAGGAGCTCCATTCCGTTTGCCTCCAGCATTCTGTTGGGCTCCAAATTAAAGGTGCCAAGATGTGCATAGTTTAGACTGTGCGCATGTAATATGTACGCCTGCAACTCAAAAGCAGTTGTGTCTGATAATTGAAGGACTATTTGGGGCTGAGGTTGGGGTTGGCTGACTTTCGACTGTAGAGTAGTTCTTGCTGCACTAAGATATGTGCGGCCTGATGAGACTGTCTATAGTCTCCTTACGGTCCAGAAGCTCTATGTACACAACACACTGCATGCCAAGAGTTCTGTGTGGCCCTGAGCAGTTTAGCACTTATTCTCTTGCAATACGCAGCGCATCTATGAGTGCCCTTCCTGTCCGCATTCCGAGCACACAGTCTTCTCTTTTTACAGGCAGATTAGTGTGAAGTGGTCTTCTATTTTGCAGCAGAAGGAGCACGTCAGCAAGTTATAGTGCTTCTCTTGCGAGATTTGCGTAACTGCGATGACCATACTGAAAAGCCTCAGTCTGATCAACTTTACCTTTTTTGTCATCTTTATCTCTTCGAAGATCACTTTGAACACATGTGTTAGGTCGCTAAACTTGATAACTTCCGCAACTTTGCATCACGCATGGTTCTTATCGATCCCTGCCTTTATTTCGTCATCCGACCTGGCTCCGATCCAGGATTCGATCTGTCTGTCGCAGACCACCGCTTTTCTTGCGGTGAATGAAGGAGCAGTCTTCTGCTCGAGCCAAATTTGAGCTAGCAATTCAATGGCATTCTTGGATCACAGTTTTTTTCAGGTCCGAGTGGTTGTGGCAGATTGCTGCGTATCCTCGGCTCAGCTCGATTACTTTTTTATTCCAATGTCCAGCTGTCCGAAGATAACCTCAGACACCTGAGATTTAGATGGACATTGTTCTTTGGTCTGGCGAAGCGAGATCCGTCGGTTACTCTGGGGCACTCCTCACTATTTCGTCATCTGAGTCCCATCAAAGCAGGCACGTCGGTGTTTTCACCCTCCCCACTTCTTTATCCACGACAAAGGGCGGCACAGGAAGAATCTCCAATCATTCGCCCTTTAGCCGTTTTGGACACAGCGAGGTCGATAGAATCAGGAGGAATCTTCAATATGTATATCGTTTCTCTACTAAGTCCAGGGAAAGAGGGCTCCCAGATACCTTTCTTTTGAGCCACACCGGCACAAGGGGTATATCCAATCAACCCGCCCCCGCTTGCTTCTGCCACTGTTGAGTGCAACCGAAACAGGAGGAATCTCCAATCTCTCATCTACTTCTCTTCAGTGACAAATGTTAGGGATGCTGAAGCACACAAGTATGCTGCCGGTAGGAGGTGTCAGGAGTCCCGGACCTGCTAGTTAAGAGCTCTAGTCATTCTTGTAGCTCTCAGAAGGATTTTCGAATTCTCGTTATTTCGCCTGGCGGGAGGGAAGGGGGCTCTTTCTTGAGTCCACCGAAGGTCCCAGTAACATAAATCCAAAGAGGTGTTTGAGTCCACTCCCGAAGTGAAGTCCTAAAATCACGGTTTGGAGCCTCTTCTACTCAGCCGTGCCTCCTTTACCAGGTTGAAAAATCCGAAGCGCAAGAAATCTCAGATTCCTCTCAGCTCTACTTTCATATCTATCTATTACTTGCGACAGCACATGTAATAGTTCTTAGTAAAGCGGCCAATTATATCAGTCATCGTATCACTGTTTCTATGAGAGCACAGAACTGCCTTGTATTTCGAAATTCAGGACATTCCTGGTCTTAAAGAATTTCCTGCCTGACATTCTTCCGCACATCCGCACATCAAGTTTGTGTAGGGATTCATTTTTTGCTCCTCTTTCTACTGAAGTCTAAAAAGTCATCACTAAAGCCATTCTTATCTTGCTATAAAGCCTTACCTCACTACGCCTTGAACATGGCTCGGCTGAGTTTCATTCCTCATTTGCTCTTTCGAATCTTCATTTTTTTCTTTTGTCTGTTCCTCATCCCATGAAGTCGCGGTAATATCCCTCCCTCACCACCACCACCTTCCCGACGGACTTTCAGTTCATTGTTTTGGGTATTTTATCGGTAGGAAGGTTCTTAAACTGGGTATCCCGCCGCCCTGATCTTTGAGCTGAGGTGATTTGTTGCCACACTTTTTGTTATTATCATTTTACCTTGGTTATATTCGTTCTTTTTATCTTTTTCTGTCTCCCCGAGTCTATATACTCGTTGGATTAATTCAGTTTCCTTTCAATCACTTCCACCCAAAACCCTGATCCAGGGACCATGAAATTTACTTTAGCAGACATGAATAAGCGCCTCTCCCCTCCCTACCCCCTTATATATCTCTCTCTCTTAATGTCGACTACACCTGCCGTTAATATGCGGGGCAAGATCGGCTCTCGAAGGGTCGTCGAGAGAATTACTTTTCGGCCTCGGAATTTTCCTGGAGTCAACGGCCCAATCCGCTACTTCATTTCCCTTTAGTGAGCAAAAAAAGGGCGAGGAAGACCCCAGTGACTTCAGCGAGGGAAAATACCCCAGAGCCTCACTAATCTAACTGATGAGAGGTTAGATTTCCACGTCTGAATACCGTATTTGTTTGCCGGCGCGAGAGTGAAAAAACAACACACTCGGAGTTTGTTAGGGTCCACCGCCAACCAGAATACAGCTCCAGCCACGTACGTCATTACACACGTAATCACAACACGGCTGTCGCTTCCTCCCTTCTCTCTTTGCGCACACAACAAACACCTCATTATTCCATCCCGCTAGGAACTCCACTGAATGTGTTTCTAAATCCTCGCTCCCTTCACGAGCAAATGGGCGTAGGTGGTAATTTCTATCTTGAGGTTTAGGCGAAATACCAACGAGAGCAGAAAGTAGTGACGAAAAAGGAAGTGAAAAAGTGTGGTAGATGTATAGCTGCAGAACCTTCTACTAGCATTGTGTCAAGGAAGGCTCGCGATATTTTAGATGTCAGCTGCAGCATGGTTTTCATGTTACTCCTGACACGTCCTTGCGGGGAGAGGACGCAAGGGCGAATTTTGAGGTCCACCGGTGGTTTAAGACATTTCGTATTCGAATGGGGCTCGCGACGGAAGTTCCTCATGTGATGACTGCGTTGCTATGGAAATAAATGCGGCGGCTGCGTTCTCATTGAATCAGTGGCCGTGGATGCGTTATCATTGAACCAAACGGGGTGGCTGCATTGCTCTGGAATCACACAGGATGGTTGCGTTGCTCTGGTATCAAACACGGTAGTTGCGTTGTCACGGAACTAAATGCGGTGGCTGCGTTCTCATCGAACTAGATGAACTGGCCGCGTTGCTATGTGACCAAAAACGGTGGCTGCGTTGCTATGGAACCAAATGCAGTGGGGGGCGTTGTCGTCAGACTAGAGGTGGTGGTTGTGTTGTTATGGAGACTAACACGATAGCTACATTTCTATGAAACCATACGTGGTGGCTGCTTTATAATCAAATCAGACGCAATGGCTGCGTTGCCATAGAGCCTGGTGCGGAGGCTACGTTGCCATAGAACCCGGCGCGGAGGGTGCGGTGCCATATAACTAAACGTGGTGGTGGGTTGCCATCGAACCAGACGTGATCTTTGCGTTGCCATTAAACCAGAAGCGGCCGCTGCGTTGCCAATGAACTAGAAACGATGGTTGCACTGCCAAGGAACCAGACGCGAGGGCTGCCCTACCATGTCACCAGAAGTGGTGGATCCATTGCCAAGGAAGTAGCCAGGGGGAAGGAGATGGAGATAGGTATGATGGGATATGACTACCTGGGCGGCTATAGTCGTCCAGTTTTGAGAATCACGTAGTTTCTATTTCCTTTTCCCGCAGGTGAGATAAAAGATGCTGGCTGGGCATCACCCAAGACGACCTCTTTGCGTGGATCCTTTAATGGTACTTTCCTTCACGCACGAGGAGAGCATTCCATCCTTTCATATTTGCCATCACTCTTCGAGCTTTGCATCTCTTCTTTCTGATAACGCCACCTCACGATTCAAAAACGCTCTTTCACTCGATGGTAATGTAGCCACCGCGTCTGGTTCCAACACAACCGAGCCACACTCTCTGGTTCGATGGTAACGCAGCCACCGCGTCTGGTTCCAACACAACGGCGTCACAGTGTCTGGTTCGATGGTAAGGCAGCCACCGCGTCTGGTGCCAACACAACGGCGTCACAGTGTCTGGTTCGATGGTAACGCAGCCACCGCGTCTGGTGCCAACACAACGGAGTCACAGTGTCTGGTTCGATGGTAACCCAGCCACCGCGTCTGGTTCCAACACAACGGAACCACAGTGTCTGGTTCGATGGTAACCCAGCTACCGTGTCTAGTTCCAACACAACGGAGCCACAATGTCTGGTTCGATGGTAACGCATCCATCGCGTCTAGTTCCAACACAACGGTGCCATAGATTCTGGTTCGATGGTAATGCAGCCACCGCGTCTACTTCGATGGCAACACAGCCATAGAATCTAGTTTGTTGGCAACGCAGCCAAAGTCTCTATTTCGGTGGAAACGCCGCACAGCATCGATTTTCATGGCAACGTAGCAACTACGTCTGGTTCGATAGTAACGCAGCCACCCCGTCTGGTTCAATGGCAACGCAGCAACCACGTCTGGTTCTTTGGCAAGGCAACACGTGTCTGGTTCATTGACAATACATCTTCACCCCCCCACACTGAATGCCTAATATACATTCTCAACATCCCCTTCGTCCAATGGTAGTGGGGTGGAACCTGAGCGACTATGCAGCATCTGATAGAGTGCTGTCCAGTTCCCATCTTTCACTGGATATCTACCTTAATTATGGATAAGGGGAAGATTCTAGGAGACTTTCCAGTTCTCTTGGTCCTCAACACACCAAGGAGGCCCTATATATACCCACCTTTTTGCTTTCACCAACTTTAACGCTTTCTCTACGACCTCCTCCTCTCACAAACTTGAGGGAGATTCCGCCGTTGGTGGTCGCCTTTTTGTTGAAAGTAAATAACAATAAGGTCGACGGTCGAGCCGAGTATAAACACCACTTACAATTATACCAAACGGTACTTTCCTAACCAACATAAAAAGAAAGTTCCAGCAAAGTTAAATCACATTGGGTCTAGTAAGTTGTTGGATGGAGTCTCGATTTGTGCTGACTTCACCACGGCGGCTAGTTCGGATCCCACGTTAGTAATAATAATGATAATAATAATAATAAGAAGAAGAATGATAATGGTGAAGAACAAATAACAAAGTAAAAAGAGGCAAGTTTACGCAGTAGGGAATGGTCCGACTTCTCCACAAACTCCTTGCAACCACAGCCCGGCGTACAAGGGCCAGGCCCTAGCACCACGAACAAAAGGTAACAACCCAGTTCGTATGGCACCGAAACATGTACGGAGCTACCCCAGAGTAGGAAGTTCAACCAAATAGTCTGGAGCGTATATTCCGATTCAGAAAGGAGAGAAAATGATGAGATACTGTTTACTAAATGGAGGTTAAGTCCGCTGGAATAGTCAGGCTCCGATGTCACATAACTTTAAATTCCTAGGAGTCTTCTCCCATCTTCTTCGCCATGCCCTTCGAAAGGCTGACCTGATTCCATTCCATATAGTCATTGTGGAGGAGATCAGAACGACGGTTCGGTTGCTGCCTGTGCGGATAGCCTGGGCACTTCCTCAATGCACTCTTTCCCAGCAACTCCCGCATGTACAGAGACACAACAGAAGATAATCTCAATATCTCTGTGATATCACGTATAATGCATATCAGGGGATGTGGAGATTTCAATGACTCAAGGGCGTTATTGATTACATAACAGTATCTGGGCCGAGAGCGGCGCGTAATATCCCGTACCGAGCGATATATTACAACGAGCTTTGCTGCAAAGACTGACACAGCGCCAAGGAGAGCTCTCCGGCTTCGAACAAGGGGAAGAAAGCGTGGAAGGTAACTCCCCTGTCTAACTTGAAGCTGTGTACATCGGCACGGCTCCAGTGTGACATGATGTATGTATGATCCAAGAAATATGAACGTAATAATACTCACAGTGCTTTTGAAGCTTTTGGAACAGAGGTGGCGGAGACAGTACTTGGGCGCTCCCCCCCCCTCCCACTTCAGCTCTTTCTTACACCTTGAGTTCTTGATACTCGACAGAGCTATACGCTATTAGAGAAGCCCTCCGCATTGTCTCTCTACTCTTTTCCACTTAATTTGTGTTGTTCACATTGTTCGTGTTGTTCCTGTAATAATCCCATTACTCTCATCCTTACTCTGGTTCGCAAGATCCGACTGTTCTTGCAGGAGTTTTTGGTCTTGTCTAATGTGCTTGTATTACCTTCTGCTGGGTATCCTCCCTATGTTGGTGTACCTGGGATAATAAGCCCCCAAATCACTCATCTCTTTACATGTGTAATGAAGATCCTTAATTTACACTGGTTTGCCCTCTAGAAAACTCGGTCTCTTACCAAACTTCACATTAAATCTCGCCAATGGGGCATATTTTTACACCGCTCCTGGCATAAAGAGGTAATGATGGTCCTTCTTCACCTGGGTTATACTAAGATAACTCACGAAAACCGATAACTCATGATCTCACTCCCTTCTCTAACTACAACCACAAAAGACTTACAGTGCTCTTGGAGTGTCCCGCTGTTTCTAATCACCTGTTGTCGCTTCTTTATTTTTCTTTCTTCTTACCTTGACTTAAGGTACTTGATTTCTAATCCTGATAGAAGGTCTCTGTTTTTTCCATAAATAGTATCATTTCCTTTCCTTATGACACTCTTCTACTTTTTCTGATTTAGTTGTATTTGCGTTATCTTTATAATCTTATACCCTCATTTTCTCCTCACTTTGATGACAATCTGCTTCAGTGAGTGTGATAAACTTGCGCTGAACGGCAGTAACCTTCTTCCCCCATTAAATATAGATATGTATTGAGCCAAACTTTGTCTCCGCCAAAACCTTTTGCCCATATCCATATAAATACAATAGAAATTCGTCAAGAATATAATCTTTATCTGATAAATTGTGAAAGTTTCAATACAGCTGTCGTTAAATATAAAAAGTTTAGTTTCTACAATAAAGTTATCAGCCTTATGTGTACTTCACAGGGTGACCAATATTACATTTTGCGCCAAGCATGATTGAATTAATGAGAGACCCTCAAATTTCAGCTTAAGGAAGCACTGACATATGAGCGTTTGAGATTGAATTAATGAGAGACCCTCAAATTTGAGCTTTAAGAAGCACTAACATATGAGCGTTTGAGATTGAATTAATGAGAGACCCTCAAATTTGAGCTTTAAGAAGCACTGGCATTTGAGCGTTTGAGATTGAATTAATGAGAGACCCTCAAATTTGAGCTTTAAGAAGCACTGACATATGAGCGTTTGCGATTTTTTTTTTCACATAGTCCATGATGCTCTACAGTTGGCAAGCCCATTTGGATATCATTAACATAAGAAAAATACGTTTTTCTGAAAATCTGCCCTTGTTTATGTAGAAACAGAGATTATATTCGTGCGAGAGAAGTATTTTTAAGTACACGTGTGTAGTAAAAATTTGAGCCTAGAGTTATAATGTAATTTACAGGTGTCACCGTACATACATCCACGAATTAGTGTTCATAATCAGGTCTTATTCATTATTCGAAGCAAGATTATTAACCAGAAATCGACATTATGCGGCTACATACAAGAGCGACGATCTATCAGAAAATAGTCGTAATAATCAAGAATGAGAGACCTTATTTCTTTGTCTCATTTTTTAACTAAGTGAAATTAAATTCACAGATGGTGAGTAATACATAGTTTCTACACCAATCGATTTTAAACATGCGATATATGAATATCGCAGCGCCAGTAAGTCTTTGTTTTCCATATTAATTTTATGTTTTTTATGTCACTTTTTTGCCTCATAAGTAAAACTGGTTAATCTAGCAACATTTTCTATTCTTGTTTCTATTTCGACCAACTCCCTTCTTTATCCGTTTTTTTTTTTTGTTCAATAATGACTACTTTCTTCTTTCTAGCCCCATGTCTACCCACCAACGAGAGGAGACAATATCCTCGACTTGGTCTTCACCTCTGAGGATGATATCGTTGAGGATCTCTCTGTAGGCGAAGAGCTCGGTGGCAGTGATCACCAGCTAGTTAGATTTAGCGTCAAGATCCCGAAGGTAAGGTCTGTTGCCAGTCAATCAAAGAAACTTGACTTGAGAAGAGCAGACTTTGCAAGCCTTCGAGCTGGACTGACTGACGTGAGGCTAGAAGTGTGCGATGCTGTTGAAGACTCGTGGAATAGTTTCAAAACCACATTCATGAGTCTTCAATCTAGTTGCATCCCTCTGAAATGCCCCCGTCTGTCTTCTGTTCAACCTAAGTGGTTTAATCGAGAAATCGGCCAACTGCTTAGGGAGAAGAGAACTGTGTACCGGCAATCGAAGATCTCGGGTGACTTTGACGAATACCGGAGGCTAGCCAGGAGAGTGAAGTCCAGCATAAGGGCGGCTAAGCGGTCTGAGGAACTCCGAGTGGCGAGACTCTGTAAAGAGAATCCCAAGGAGTTCTTTGGATATGTAAACAGCCGTAAACCAATCCGTCGAACGATTGGCCCTTTGAGGAACGAGGAGGGGACATTAAAGCATTCAGATGCAGAAAATGCTAACCTCCTCAACGACTACTTCTCTTCAGTGTTTACTGAAGAATGTGGTCCCATCCCCCAGCCGACGGATTCCTACTCGGGGGAAAAGCTGGAGAATATGGACTTCACCGAAGTTGAAATCAAAAAGAAGATCAGTGACCTAATGACGAATAAGTCACCTGGCCAGGATGGGTTTCTACCTAAAGTGTTGAAAGAAGTGCGTGATCAAGTGTCACGACACCTGAGCGCAATCTTCAACATGTCAATCCGGACCAAATGCGTTCCTAGAGACTGGCGTGAGGTGGAGGTGACTCCAATCTTCAAGAAAGGAGATCGTAACCAACCGTCGAACTACCGACCTATCAGTCTGACTTCGATAGTCGGTAAACTCGTGGAAAGCATCATGGTGGACAAAGTGACGTCGTATTTAGAGTCAAACCTGCTACTGAGGAGTTCCCAGCACGGCTTCCGAAGGCAACGGTCATGCCTGACGAACCTTGTAGAATTCTTCCACTTCGTTTTCAGTGAGCACGATCGGGACAAGGCGGTGGATGTGGTCTACCTATACTTTCAGAAAGCCTTTGATAAGGTACCACACCGCCGCCTTCTCCGGAAAGTGCGAGCGCTTGGCATAGACGGAAAGGTAGCCGGCTGGATCGAGAACTGGCTAAGTCTCAGACGGCAACGGGTGGTGGTGAATGGACAGGCTTCTGAGTGGGTGCCCGTTACTAGCGGGGTGCCTCAAGGTTCTGTCCTGGGACCACTACTATTTATCATCTACGTCAACGACATGGACGGTGACATGGTTGCCAAGATTTCCAAATTTGCCGACGATACCAAGCTTGGTATGAACGTTGCAAAGGATGGAAATACTACCCGCCTGCAGGAAGATCTTGGGAAGATTGGGGAGTGGTCGGACACGTGGCAAATGCCTTTTAACGTAGATAAATGCAAAGTGATGCATATCGGCCACAGAAACCTCCAATATCAGTATATCCTTAAGGGCACTGCTATTGAATCCACCGACACTGAGAAGGACTTGGATGTAACAATCACTAGTGACCTCAAGTTCTCGAAACAGTGCATTGAGGCGGAGAAAAAGGCCCAAAGGATGCTAGGCTATATTAAGCGCCAGTTTGGTTATCGGAGCCAGGAGATTGTACTGTGCCTGTACAACTCACTTGTTCGACCGCACCTGGAGTATGCCGTACAATTTTGGAGTCCTTCATTGCGAAAGGACATCGCGAGATTGGAACGCGTACAAGCCAGGGCAACCAAGCTGATTCCCTCTATCCGACATAAAGGTTATGAGGATAGACTAAGGGAATTAAATCTGTTCTCGCTGGAAACCCGTAGACTGCGTGGTCAGCTCATCAAAGTTTTCAAAATACTTCAAGGGTTCAACAATGTTGACTACCGGGATATTTTCACACTGAGTGAGAACAGAACGCGCAATTACGGCTTCAAACTTGAACTGAAGCGTTACACCCGCAATCTGTGTGGAAATTATTTCACTTACAGTATCTGCGGTATGTGGAACGCACTTCCAGTGTAAGTTGTCAACAGTGAATCTGTTGACCAGTTCAAGTCAAGACTAGACAAGGTCTTGAAAAGTGGCCGTTTAGGGACGCAAAACAATTGAGCAGCCACGTGCCCACTCGATTGCTAGTCCAAAGGTACCCTCCTTGAATGGACCGTAAGGTCTCTTAGGGTACCTTCTTTCCTTGTTGTTACTCCTTGTTGTTACTTTCTTAAATGCTTCATCTCTCGCCAAAGAGATCAAGGTGTGTACCCCTCAGTGTTCTGGGGCAACCACGAGAACCTTTCAACGCAGTACTAGTATTTGAAGTTGGTGTATTTGGTCATGTTCGTTATGGTCACTTATTTTCCAATCTTCTCTTTTCGTTCTCTATTTCCTACTACCTATCCGCCTCTCATTTTACAGAAAGTTGCGCCCTCCTCCCCTCCCAATGGCAAGCTCCAAGTGTCACTTTCATTATAACCCAATCAATCAAGGTTTATGCAAACGTACACACACGCACACACACACACATGCATATGATTTTTCATTAACACATTTAAAACTTATGGTTCAAGCCATTCTAAGCCCTGAGTGTAGATTGTGTTTGTGAAAACAGATATGCGCGCCCACAGCTCTGTGTTGTGTTTCTTTGCGAGTAGGTCACCAGAGGTGAACTTCCTACCAGACGAGAATTTGTGCTGGGAAGAGAGGTGAGGGGGTAAAGATAATGTCCGATGAATTATCGATTCTGTCAGATTTCGCGAGACGTACAAGTTACAACAGAAGCAGAATAATTCTCTTTAAATTCGATCTGATTCATTGGTCTTGCGAGGTTGCTTATTTGACTGTTCTCTTTCTGCCTCTTCCTTTAGAATGGCTCTGAGTCTTTGAAAGGCAACTGTTATTTGAGTAAATTTTCCTCATTATTATAGCTCATTTCCTTTTGCGGCCTTGACATTCATTCTCTCCTCTTCTCGGTTAAGGTTCTTCCGAACACCTGTGCTTCTGGACGAACTTGCGTCAAGAACTTTTTAATACACATCCTCAGGAGTTCAACTCGTTAGTTTAGATTAATTGCTTCAATCAAGAGACAGAAAAATAAAGGTTTGAAGAGAGTGAAAGAATGTATTTGTTTGGGTATGTTTTAATTATTTCAGATAGTGTTTTGACGTTTGAATATGAGATACTTACAAACAATATTCTCGTTCATCAGTTTGAAATGAAACAACTTCACTTACTTCATCAGGGAATGTTTAGTAATACCTCACCGTGACTTGGTTAAAATCACTAGCATAAATAAGAAAAAAACTTGAAGGGGAGAGAGAAACGAGGGATTTATATTGAGACAAAGGGAAAAAATGGGACTCAGAAGAAACTGCTCCAATTAAAGTCGACTGCGCAACGTCGACAGATATTTTTTGGTCCTTCGTCCTCCAAAGTCCTCCATGATAAGGAATCTTCCAAGTGCAACCGAATGTTAATCCTGCCCTCAACCTCTGATACAGATGAGTCCTCTGGATTATTTTGCCAAAGATGGGAAGGCGCCAACCAGCACCTTCACGCAAAGTTCGCTATGGGATTAACATCCGATCAGAGGAGGCTGCGAACAGGTGCGTATGGCCCCAAATGAGATGATCAAAGAAAAAAACGGTAAGATTAAGAGGAACAATTTAACGACATTCACACATTTCACTTCATCTAGTTTAACCACTTTCCTTACAAACATTTTTCAAAATCTCTATGGGAAATATGCCTTCCCTGATTTTCCCCGTTATTTGATAAAATTTCCTTTCAAATAATAAAACGGGCCGAATCCTTCACTAATTTATATTTATTTATTACAAATAAAGCGATAACCAACGATGACATATATACTACAAAGCTTTAAAAAAGATTTGTACAAAAAGTGGTGAAATTAGGGAAAGTGAAAATTGTGGGAGGTACATGGCTTGAATAGCTACTTAGGGGTGCGGTGTGTGTGTATGTGTGTAAAAGGGGGGTGTAATACTACGTGGGTGTGTAATCCCCCAAATCTACGACCAACACGTTCAGCACCATATGCGGTGAGGAGAAATTCTTCTTTCCGCTTTACTTATTAATTTTAGGTACCAAAGTAATGTACCATTTATCCTATTCCCATCTTGTAAGAGGGTGTGTGTGTGTGTGTAGGTGAATGGAAAGAGGGACAGAAACCAACCACTCCGAGTTATGAGGAAATCCTGTACTTCGCTTCATAACCTAGATTTGAATTTCCAAAGACGACATGAAGAAATAGTTTTCATTTCCGGAAGAATCAAAGCGAATTTATTCTCTTCCCCGACGGACCATACGGCGCCTCTCCCTCGCTCTCAGCCAGTCCCCCAATTCCAGACCCGGACATATCCCAGTGTAAAAACAAGGGGTGGGGGAGAGAAGTTACGGTAATTTTAAGCAGTCTGTAAACTAACGGTGTTAAGCTGCGAATGCGACAGAAATTCTTAAACAGTTTAAGGAAATTCGTCTTTCCTTTTCCACTTCGGCTAAATACAGACCCCCCACCCTCTCCCATGATGGGGGCAATGGTATCAGGGGCATTTATCTTACACTTGTGATGTGAGGTATTGCGTGCCCCCAAAGCACCAACGCTCGCTAAGTGTGGATCTGGATAGTACGTTCTCAAGAACTTATGAGGTACTGTTTTTTCCTTGTGACTCTTTCAGTACATTAAATAATACTCCTCTTTGGAGTACTTGATCTATGTATTTTCACTTCTCCCATATTCACCACCTTAGTTAGGAATTTCTCCTTGCAGAATCTCTGGGGGAAGGGGATGACCTCGTTGTTTATCGCTTCTTAGATAATAAAAATCCCTCTCTGTTCAATGGTAGGCGGGAGGAGGCCGCGCTGGTGAAAGTGTTTGTCCCTGGCACCGAGGCAACACTCACCTCTTGGCTTCGAGGTTGGGCCTAGAGGGGGACTCGGGTGTTTTGTTTGAAGGTTGCTAGTCATTGTTATACTAACCGCATTCTCCATAAATTATTCTTCTGAATTCCCCCTTCTTCATTTTTCTCACTATTTTTCCTGGTCGGTGTTTCCCCGCAAGTGTTTCCCATTTCACTCGCCGCATTATAAAGAATTACCCCCTCTGCATTATTACCAGCTTCCGATGACAAATGAATGCTTCCAGAAAAATTCCCGCCCGCCCTGCTACCCCCTAGCACTTGTAATAATAATAATAATAATAAGTAGTTTATTTCCAAGAAAGTTAAAAAAACATTATTATATTTTTTAACATATCGACTTGGTTAACAAAATTCAACTTGTATACTAATAATATTTGTACATAATTATAATTAATACTAATATTTTGAACAAAAGAAAGTTTAAACAATTATTGTATTACAGTGATTTATTTCACATAGTCTCGAGTCATATCGTTGAGTTGGACAATCTCACTAAGTATGGAATTGTAGAGAATGCAAGCAAAAGGGAGTGAATAAACTACGCCATTCCCCATGTCTGAATTCCCAAGTGACACAATTCCGTGATTTTTCTTTTTAAAAAGGATAGATTTGTGTTGCTTTAGACTAAAGAGCGATTTTCACCCGCTGCCGTGTACTCGTATCTATCACGCCTAAATTACATATAGTTACATAGATAAACAGGTCACAACAGACCTTGTGGCCCATACTAGATGACCTGGGGTAAAGATTATGGGGAAGATAGATAGTGGAGATGGAAAGTAGGAGAAATTTGGTTAACGAGTTCGTCGCGTATAAGTGTTTCTAACATTTTGCCAAGGACCGAAGTTAAACTAATTGGGCGATAATTACTAGATAGAGATTTACTGCCTTTTTAAATATTGGTGTTACGTTAGCGAGCTTCCATTCATCGGGATTGTTCCGGTCTATAACGAATAATGAAACAATAACGACATCGGTTTGGCTAGTTTATTCACTTTTGGCTTCCTTTAATCCCCGAGGGAAGATCATATCCGGGCCTGGTGATTTATTTATCTTAAGTTTTTCATTGCATCTCAATACGTCTCTTTCTGTAAACCTAATACTACTTAACGCCTCGTTGTTACCTATTTGGATAGACGTCAGTGTTGGGATGTCGCTAAGATCTTCTGTAGTAAAAACTGATGTAAAGAATGTGTTTAAGATACAGCTTATTTGCTCTTCGTTCGTGGTAAAGTCTCCATTCTCGTCAGTTAACGGTCCGATAGATGAAGTTGTTTCTTTTTTTTTGTCTTATGTAACTATAGAACTCTTTGGGTTGGTTTTACTTTGATTCGCCACGCGTGATTCCAAGGAAATTTTACTCCCTTTGATTAATATTTTGGATTTTCGTCGTTAGTCTGTATACTTGACGCGTTCTGCCTCATCGTCATAGATTTTTAATCTATTATGGTCATTCCTCTTATCTCGTAAACAGTTAGCTATCTCATTACTCCACCACATAGGTTTATTTTGGTGCGGCGAACGTCGATTTTTTTAAAGGTATGTATACATTCTTTCACCGCTTCGAAGTACGAACAAGTAAAAAATGCCCATTTAGCGTTTATATCGTTTATGTCACGCAAACTGTTCCAGTCTTCTTGCTTAAATTTTGTTCTGAGCTTAATGAAATTTGCTTTTCTAAAGTCTGGGAGATTCTCGTTGCTACTAATTATATAGCTTCTAGTGAAATTTATACTAAAAGTGATTTCACGATGGTTGCTATTACTAAATTCCTCTCCGATATTAATATTCTCTATAAAATCTTCTTTTGTTGCAAAAATAAGGTCGAGTATGTTGTTTCTGCGAGTAGGGCGTAGTACAAACTGAGTTAGTGAACACTCTTGCGAGTTAGTATAGAGTTCATGTTCATAAGGAGTGGATACCGGTTCTCGCCACTTTAATACTGGTAAATCAAAATCGCCCCAAATTACGGTATCATGCGTATTACATATTTCACTGATTTGTTCAAAGATATCGCATTCGGTTTGCACTGGTTGAGCTGGGGGTCTGTATATTAGGGCCAGCACAATTTTCATCCCGTACTTGTTTTTAATAGGTATGTACGATGTGTCTACGTTTGCGATTTGTAGCTTTGATAATTGGATCGGATTGAGATTTTCTTTGATATACAATAGGACATCACCTCCCTTTAATACCCGACGACTTTTCTCAAACATTTTGTATCCGAGTAGTTTAGACTCAGCTAGGAAATAAATCCCTGTTTTCAATATTTAACCACGATTCTGTAATGCCGATTATGTCGTAATTATCTGTTAACGCAATTTCCTCTAAATCTGGAAATTTGCTACGAATCCTACGAGCGTTGACAAAGAAAACCTTCAAGTTGTTACGGATGGGTGCTCTCGCACTTTCCTCAGTTCTTAATTGATGATTGGTAGTATGAAAACAATTATTTATTTTTTTAGTGCGTGAAATCTCTTTAGTATCTTAAAATTTGTGATTGACTTTGTAAACAGTCGTGACAGCCTCTTTGAACCCATAGTGTTGAGGTGGAGTCCGTCTGGAAGAAAAAGTTTTTTTTTATTATAAAAGTCATTCCAGAAGTTTACAAATTATACGCCTTCACTCGTGCAGATAGTCCCAAGGCAATTATTTGTGTAGTTGGCTCTACTGAAGAAGCTATCTCTGCCTTTGCTCCGTGGGAGAATGCCTGAAATAATAAAATTATTTGTTTTTCTTTTAACTGATTTAATCATTTTCTTATATTTACCTAGCAGTTCTTCCGATCCGGTGGTTAGCACGTCGTTTGTTCCTACGTGCAGAACAAGTACTGTGTCCAAAACAATAGGAGTTAATAGGTTCACTGTCACAGCATTACATGAAATTTTTATTCTCTTTTCGAGGATTTTCGTTCTCCGTTTACCATTTTTTCTACTTTTTTTTGTTCTCGTACACTATTTTTTTCCACTGAGCTCATTAGGTCGCTAAACAAGTGTCAGTCTATATTTGTTTCTTGATAACTCAAGTCGTTACACAGCGGATGGCACAGATCGAACATGAAATCTATAGTCCAAATTGATACAAAATCTCATCTCCGGAAATTATTACCAAACTGCGGTGTGTGCGTACAAATAGGACAGGAAATATAATTGCACATACCTGCTATTGCTACATAGAAATTAAATTGATATACATGTACGAGGGGCGGTCAATAAGTTTTGTGAATCGGTAGGGCAAAACAGAGGAAGGGAAATGGCTGTTTGTGGAGGTGTTAGGACAAGTTATGAAAAGTCAAGACTTGCAGCCGCACGCTCCTGCCTCGTCTATTTAAGAAGCAGTAGCTGATCGCAGATCGTCAGTCACAAATTTTTCAACAATGGAGAAGGTTGAGCACCAGGCAGTGATCAAATTTTTGACCAAGGAAGGCAAGAATGCAAAAGAGATCCTTGAACGCATGGTTGCAGTGTACGCTGACACCGCCCCTTCCTATGCAACCATTGCCCGCTGGAATAGGGAGTTCCGCCATTGACGTGAGTCCCTTGAAGATGACCCCGTCAGACGTGACCAACGAACACAATGTGGCCCGTGTAGAGGATGATCCTCGAAAATCGACGGATGAAGGTCGAAGAAATCGAGCGAGAACTTGGAATACCACATTGAAGTGTTATCAACATCATCCACGACAATATGGCCATGACCAAGGTCTCTGCCCGTTGGGTCCCTAGAAACCTCACGCCCCATGATCGACTTCAACGTCGTCAAAGTCCACAAGGCCGAGGCCAGAGTTGCACAAGCTGCCCTGCGCGAATGCAGATTCGAGGAGCTCAACCATCGCCCCCTACAGTCCAGATCTGGCCCCTAGCGACTACTTTTTATTCCGCCAGCTTAAGGCTAGACTGCGTGGGCGCCGGTTTGGGGACGATGAAGATGTCCAGCTCGCCGTCCAGGAGTGGATTGAACAGCAGTCGGGAGATTTCTGGTTGTCGGAAATTCGAAGCCTCAGGGACAAGTGGCGCAAGTGCATTGAAGTCGAGGGTAGTTATATTAAAAAATAATAAAACACTTTTCCTCATATCTCGTTTTCTTATATCCGAATTGCAAAACTTATTGACCGCCCCTCGTATATTGCATCTGTATCCACTTGAAAGTGGTGAATGCAAAACGTAGATAGTTTAGGGGATAGTAATAATAAGCTTCTATGATTATAGAATATGTATGATAAGTCTATGCAGATACGAAAGACACTTAGCATTTCTTATTAAATTATAATTAAGCAAGAGGAACGGCTTCACCACTGATCTTAAAAGGAGGAGCTTGCACTTCGCAGGCAGACCTTCTGTATGTGGCCTACGGCCTATCTGTCTCTAGCAATGAGGTTTGGTTTAAAATAATTTAAAAGGTTTCCAGTACATATCTCCTAATAATTTACTCTTGGTTCATCTTTTCAGATCCATGCTTATTTTTTAGTACTAAAGGCAAGACAAAACTTTTATGGGAATTATTTTGATATACAGAAAAAACAATGCTCTTTTTAATCTAAATTTGCTTTTATATACGAAAAAAAAACAGTCATGCCTTAATTCTAATGTATTTTCTGATCTTCACGATTTGTAGTTCTTTTTGTTTTTTAAAATTCTTAATTTTTTTAAAGAAAATTACAATAACATACAAAGTCACATTTGAACTAAGGAGAAAAAAAGTCAAACTGTTCAAAAAATTACCTTTCTAAAGAAAGTTAGAAGTAAAGGCGCTTCTGCTCATTTCTAGTGCGTATAATGAATTCTAGTGTTCATCACCAATGAAATGTTGCAAAGTTCGGAATAAGTTGTCATTTTAAGGTGCAATATCTGCAGAATAGCGGGCATATGCAAGCTTTGCCTAGCCGAGCACATCAATCTTAGAACAAGTGATTCTTGCAATATGGGGTTGGGTATTCTTATGATGGAGGCAACATTCTCTCAATTGACGAAAGAGTACCTCTTCTGTTTATGTTTTTCATTCAATCGGTCAAATTGTTCACGGTTCACTTGAAATGTTTTATTAGGTGTCAAGATTTTAAAGTGACCCCCCCCCCCCCAGTCCATAACAAACAAAGCTTTATTATGGTGAAGACCGTGCTTTGGTTGACTGCCTTTCCTGTTGCCCTGATGCAATCCCCTACCTTCGACGATTAGCATTTTTGTACAGAATCCCCTTTTCCTCGCCGATAAAATCGCAATTTAAAAACTAGAAGTGAACTTGTCGAGAATAAAGAGCGATGCAACTGCTGACGCATTTTCTCTGATTGCAACTTGTCAGCTCGTGCGGAATCCATTTACCGAACTTAGGCACCGTGCCAAGATTTTGAAGGTGCCGATGGAGGGTAGATGATGATGAATTAGACTCTTTTGCCGATCCTTCAACAGTTGCATTGTCATTTCTCCCAAGAGCTGCTTTCAGTTTTTTTATCACCAAGGTAAACAAGACGCCCGTAGCGAGGTGAATCGTTCATGCTGAAGCCCCACTTCTTGAAACTTTTGAACCATCGTTAGCACTTTCGCTAATTCAAAACATTGTCGTATACATTTCCGGGATGTTTTCTTTTTTAAACTCGTAAAGCAGGATGTATCCTCTACGGTAACCTCCACACTCGACTGTCATTATCCACAGAGACAGAAAGATTTCAAAATTAACTACATTACTTGTTTATAAACAACTTTAGGCTGTTCAACAATTATGGCAGACAACAAATGAAAATCACATACCTTTCTACATAACATTTGTAGACAATAAAAATACCTTGACTAAGTAAAAGTGGATTCAGTTCTAAGAACACTACATAAACATGGAATTAACAAAACCTACATTGACATATTTTCAACGTCGTCATTTAGGTTATACTCGGTAGGTAACAAACATGTAAGGAAAGAGCAAGAGTAGAACAGAGAGACCCTTTCTCCCTTAAATTGATTACAGCAGCGTTTGAGGAGATTCTTAAGAATCGGTTAGGAGAAATGGGGAACTGGAGATCACCCTTATGGAATGGCCTGGGAATGGGAATAAATGGGAATCAGAGGTAATGGGAAGGTTTTAAACCACCTTTTATTTGCTGGTGGTAGTATTGTTTATGCAAATTCAGTTGGGCTAAAAATGAACTTTTTAAAGACGGAAATAATGATCAATTGTATGGCAGAAGATTGAACAATTAAGATGGACGATCAAATTTTAGCGCAGGTGCAAGAATTCATATACTTAGGACAGCTTCAGCCTTAACCTATGGAAAAGAAATTTGAACATTGAACAAAAAAAATACGCATGAAACTGAGGATAACTCAGAGACATGGAACGATTTGTGTTAGGACTAATCCACAGAAACCGTACAAGAAATGCATGGATAAGAACACAAACACGGGTGATGGATATAGTAAAAAAAAAAGAATCAAAATTCTGAAGTGAAAAATGGAAAAACACATTGCCAGAATAAAAGACACAAGCTGTTAAAAAGAGAGACAGGAGAAAACCTCGCAGATAATGTGGTGGAAATTCGTATAAAGGCGGGAGTAATGTGGCAAACTCGTGTCGTGAACCTTAGTCAAAGGAGGCTTCCGGAGAAGCCTTAGCCCAGCAGTTGGATGAAATTGGCAGCTGACCTGAATTTGACCTAAATCGGGTCTCCATCTGGCGACTAACGCAAATAATTGGAAATTACGTCTAAAGCTTAGGTATGTAGTTAAATGTAAAAAAAAATATTAAAGTGTTACTTTTACGAACAACCCCAAATGAATAGAGTAGATAATTGATAATAATTTAATTATAAAAAAATGTTTTCACTTGGTTTGACGGTTCCTAGATACGAGCAGCTTCTCCTGTTGAAGACCAACTTGTACCTTCGCCTTTACCAATTTTATTTTGCAATGTCCTTGTTGTTGAGTGAAGAAGGTAGTTTAGTTGGAGAGCATTCTAGAAGGAGGGAGGGGGGCATAGTTTGGTCGAAAGTGAAATGTGTAGAAGATTGATAGATTGTCAGGTGGCTGGCTGGTCGCCATAGTGATATTTGTTGGTTTAAGTATTTGTTTATCGGTGTATGAGTTTTCTTGTTTTAGTATTTATTTTGTTTGCTTTAATTGTTTCGTGTGATAGTGCGTTTGTTTTGTATGTTTTGCTTGTTTATTTATGTTTTTTGATGTTTTCATGTTTATGTCTTGCTCTATTTTATTTTATTCTCGAAGTTGCTGTCATTTGTTCCATTGTCTTTTGCATGCTGATCTTTTGTATGCGCATTCTTACTTTGTTGCTTTAAAGCTTTATTGCCGTTGTTTAACTTTTTCTTTGGTAAGAATTTGCTTGGGTCTTATTTTGTTGCTTTTAGTTTAGGTCCATATTGGGTCCTCTTCTGTGTCCAGATGTCTCCTGGTGCTCTGGAAGGCGACAAGACAGCGTTTATTGGGATCTATCTCGGTTTCCTGGCAAAGTTCTAGTTATATGTCGGAATTTTTTTTACACACTCTGGTCGATCCTTTCCTTGTTAGGGTGTTTTTGGTTTCCCTGTATGATATCTCATGAAGCTCTCTTATAGTTTTAATTTTCCATCTCCTCATATTTTTTATCCAGTAGAGAGCCTTCTTCTGGATCCGTTTAACCTCTCTTTTCATTCATTTTGATAGTGTTCTGGTGGGTATGTTAGGATGGATTGGATCATTGTTCGGTTGACTTTTTTTCTTATTTTTCATTGAGAGATTTCTCTGTCTTCTGAGTAATATTAGTCAACTTGTTGTTTTCCTTTACCCCTTTCTGATGTTGCTGGTGTAGCCATCTGTGTTGATCTCGAGGCTTAGAATATTTCCAGCCGTGGTATATTCATATCTCCTTCTATTTGCTCATATTTGTGCTTTTATCTTTCTCGAGATGGGTATGATCTTGGGTATGATCCACTGCTTTTCGAAATTGTTTAAATTCTTAATTTGGCAGTTGTTGTTCTAGCCTGCATTTGGGCATTTTTGTAGGGAGATACCACTAATTGAGTGACGTCATCTGCTAACTGTATGTTATGTTTATGCAGCCAGGTGTTTTCGGCGGATGTATGTCAGCAGTATAGATTACATATATGGGCGGGCTTAGGCAGCCACCTTGTTGTATGCTCTTTTTCTCAAATATTCGTTGGGTATTTTCCCTTAGTTTCTCCTCCACCATTTCTGAACATGTTTTTAATTTCTTCTATGTCTGTCTGTCTGTCTGTCTCTCTCGCGTTTTGTTCCCTTGTTTTTTGTTTAGATTATTCTCTGTCTTCGTGTCATTTCTCTTATATATATATTATAGTTCTCAATGCTCTTCATTGGTATCTCTCTTCTTCTAACCTTTTAATAAGAGTTTCTCATTCTTTATTTCGTTGTTCCTGGACAAAGAAGTTTGGGTCTTCCTTTTCTTTGTTTGGACCCTTCGGTAGGTTAGGTTGTCAGCTCCGTGCCTTCTTATTCTGTTATAGGCGTCATTGATTTTTCGTGCCTTTCTTCTCATTTTACCTGTCCATCGATGGTGGAACAGAGTACAATATGCTATTTGTGGCGCGTTCTCTTTGTTTGCCTCTTTAATCGAGTTTATGTTGTTGTCAAGCTCGTCATCTATTGTATTTTGATGCACTCCCTTTAATGGTAGAGGAGTGTAGGTTGTGAGTTTTTCAGCCTACATTCTCCAGTTGGCTGCATGTTTGTTAAGTGGCATATTCTGGCCGGTTAGAAGTATGACAGATTTTGTTGCTGATGTGTTTCAGATATATATATATATATATATATATATATATATATATATATATGGTAAAATTAGAACCACTCGAGACAAATGGTGCGGTTAGTATAAAGTAAAAATTGACAACTTCTTGTTTCAGCTTAAATTTATAACTATTGTGTATTTATTCTCGTTCTAAATATGAGTAAAATTAAATAACTTACAGAAACAGAGCAAAAATCCAACTTCTCCCTAGCCAAAGGTAGAAATTGGTAAAAAAATAAAATTTTCAAGTCATACTGTCCAAAGTACTATAAAACGATATAAACTGACCAAGAGCTTATTATCAAGGAATAGATGTAGCAGAAAACATCTTACAACACATAGAGAAGACAGATCTATCATTCGGGTTCACCACAGAATCGGAGAAAAACTACTTCTCAACTTGTTAAAGGAGTTCAATGTATTTTTAAGTTATAAAATATCACCCATAACAGTTTGAAGGAGATCGAGGACCAACAAGATGCAAGGCGAGAGAGAAGCCATGGATATCTGCGGTCAACCGAAATGACGTCTTCAGTTGGCCATATATCACAAAAATTGGAATCATGACCAATGATCTAAAGTTATCTGGTCAGATGAAAGTAATTATCAGGTATGTAAAAAAGACTATTGCATTGTTGTTTTACATGGAATTTATGTAATTTTACTTTAACATATCTTGGAAGAAAATTATTTAAAATTTAACACTTTTGCCATAATTTTGCATATTTTCAGCACTTAGTGAGACAAAGAGTTGGAGAGGCATTTCTCCCTGCTTGTGTGGTACCAACTGTGAAGCACGGAAGGGGTTCTATCGTGTGATGGGGCTGCAGGTCCACGGACAGGAAAAATGTGTTTATGCCAAGGAAAAATGAACTCTACACTTTTATACCACCATGTTGTCACAAGCTTAAGAGCCATCTATCCAGAAGTTGCATCCCAAAACACCAAGAAATGAAGTTATATTTCAGCAGGACAGTGCCCCATACCGTACATCTAACCACACTAAGAATTGGTTGGGAGAAATGGGGATTACCCTTATGGAATGGCCTTAAATCCAATAGAACGCTTGTGGGGAGTGCTTGGAAAAGCATTAGGAAGTACCTCAAGAACAAATAAAACCAAACTGTATGAAAATTACAAACTGAGTGGGAGAAAGATAACAAAAGAAATTTGTGAGTATTTGGTGATATCCATGCAACTAAGAATTATGGTTGTAATTAAAACAAAAGGGGGTTCAATTAAGTATTCTAAATAAATTCTCAATAATTATAAATAAATATAGATACTGAATTCATTTACCATCCTTATTGTATAATTACATTATATGAATGATTCCATAGTGTGCTTTTAACTTTTGACCAACGAAAAGAACTAGAGACAAGAAGCAATCGAATAATTTAACATCTGAAAAAAGTTAAGTTACTATCCCCTATAAAAAATATTTAATGAAGTTGAATTCAATTCTGTCCCGTGCGCGCCATTTTGAACGAAACGCAGGGCGGCTTCGTTCGCAGCAAGAAGCCCGCGGTGCAACGACCTTTCCTACGCGGATGATCTAGACACCGTAAGCGTTACGTCATAAGATGAAACATTTCATGTTGTTTTACGCTAGAACCAGTTTGTGGAGTAATTTTTTTTTTCCTGACGGGCTCGATTAGTTAGATAAATGTTTGTTCGATTTCCTTTTCATTCACTAACTAGCGACACGGTGAATAAACATTTAAAACAGAATGAAAAATCGTGGAGTTTAGGGTTTCGACTAGAGAGGAGACAACCCGCTCAATATAATTTCAAGGCCGTTCGCTAGAAGGATCACTCAACCTAACTCCGTTTTCTACGTTGAGTTCAGTTTATTTACCGCAAAAACTGTTTCACTCTTTTTCTTATGCGTCGTGTCCAAAACAGTTGAGCTTTCTTTCATATCTGCATCTTCACATTCACGAAAAGATAAAATGAGAGGATAAGGCATGTTTTTAAAAAGCAAGATTCATTTTCTTCCGCTCTTTGTCATTACTTTTGTCCATTGTGGGAAATTATGGTTTCATCTGCCTATTTTGGCAATTATATAGTTTGTACTTGGTACGTGAACACATACATTAAAAGTATTTGTAGAATATATTTACAAGGGGAAATTATTGATTCTTCGCATCTACTAATAATGCACTTTGTTGCCATACACATTATTATATCTCTCAGATAATTTTATTAGCTATTATCCTAATCCCTGATACTCTTGCTACACTATAATTATAATCACGTTGTCGTCACGGATCGATTATTTATGTTGCCTACTGACGTCACCAAATGTCAATGAACGGCATGAGTCTTTGTCATTTTCCACTATCTGCGTCCTTCTGATTAATCAGAGTTTTCTGAGCAATCCTAAAAAGTCTAGGATTTATTTGCCTGTTTTAAATTCAAATAGATATCTTCGTGTTTTCATATATACTACCTTATATTTAAATATATTTAAGGAACCCTGCTTTTCATTTTAATTAACTCAAAATCCGAGCCCACAAACTACCTATTCTACGAATATCATTAAAACATTAACGTCTTTACATTGACCGTTTAAAGTGCAATGTTGACGCCATACCTTAAATTCATGATTAAAAAAGTGATGGTAAATTAGATATATTTCCCTTTTCTTTAGACTGCCTTATATTCTCTCGCTTTCGAAAGAAAAAAATAATAGGAATGACAGATGTTGAATAAATAATTCCAAGAGACCATTCCATATTTGTATTAATTATGGCATGACCAGACGAAATTTTAGGCGGGAAATTATGGCGGGAATCAATGTTACAATGACTTTGGGGTGGATGACCTCTGCTTGGAGAACTCGAATACACGCGCAACTCATTTCTTTAATGTTTTTAGGTATTTATACTTTTCGAAGTTTCTGGAACTTATGTGGCCGACTCCTCTTCATATGGCAACACTTCCATCGTAACCTCATTTGAGTCTTTGGCCTCTTTGATGAGTTATAGCACGTAACGTAATCTTCAGTTGTGCCACGCTATTAGCTGCTGAACGATTTTTTTGAGAATGGGAAAGGTCAAGGGTCTCACTGAGGCTGAATAAACTACGATAGTAAAAGAAATGTCTAAATGAACTCCTCCTAAAGTTATAGCCAACTCCATCAGCCACCATGTTGACTGTGTGTAGCGTTTTTTAGCCGATCCATCGCCAAGGAAGACGCGGTCGGACTCTAGCATCCTGAAGACCGTATCTACCCGGGACCTTCGTATTGTGAAGAGGCAGGTGTTGAAGAAGCCAGGACAAACATCGAAAGCAATTTTTTCTTAAGCAAATTTCCCAGAAGTGTCAAAATCAACGAGATGCCGGTTGCTGAGAGACAGGGGGAAAGGCATTACGCCTGAAAAACGAGCTCCTCTGACGCCCAACCACAAATAATTGAGGGTGGAATGGGCGCAAAAGCACATGATGTTAATATTCACTGATGAAAGCAGAGCAACTCTGGATGGGCCTGGCGGATGGGGGAAATGTTGAGTTGGAAAAGGCTAAGAGCGTCACATCCGTTTTCGTCGCCAACAAGGCGGAGGAGGTGTAATGATATGGGCAGGAATAGTTGGAAATAAACTTTTTGGTTCTGTTTGTGTGGCTGATGGAGTAAAAATAACTTATGCGTCCTATTGCCAGCTTTTTGAGTCAGCTTTGCTTCCATGGATGCAAGACGTACCACTGCAGAGGCGTCGAAGGTTGATATTTCAGCACGACAATGTCCCGTCTCTCTCAGCAAAGGCAATACAAGTATGTTTTTCATCGATGGGAGTCAGAGGCAGGAATGCTGGTGATGATTTATTGAAAAACCTAGATTGCGACCCTAAAAAAACCTAGATGTTGCAGAATAAACCTAGAACATGCTATATCAATTATAATAACTGTAGATTTTCACATTTGTCCATTTTCTATTGCAAAATTTCAAGTATAAAAAACATTACTTTTTACTTACGTCATTTATTCGTCGTTATTTGCTTCATATACTGTTATCAGTTCAGCAGAATTCTTAGCACCTTTCAGTCGTTGTGCGTAACGTCTTTATGAGCCTCCATCTTTTAAGTCCTGTAACAATTCCTCCTAGGTTGCCACATTACATTTGAATTGTTATATTTTGTTACCGATTGCTTAGCTTGGATTCTGTCCCTCATCGTATTTTTATTTCTACTTGTTGGTATGATTTGTTTTAATGTTGTTTACTTGAGAGAAAATCCTTTCTACACAAGCCGACGAGTGGGGTAAGACAGTTAAATTTGTCATGAAATTTCATAGGTTTTCATATTTAGGTTGACCCAAACCATTTTTGATGTACCTCACTCAACCTATACCAAACTTGAATAATATTCCTTACAAACGCCTTCATTCATATTATTTCATGTATCTTGCTATCTTATTATACCATGAACCGTCTTATTTAGCTAGGAAATATAAGTTATGGTGCATTTTATATATTTATATTAATTTTTTTACCATAATTTATTAAAAAACCTAGATTTTTTACATTTTCCGAAAAAAACTATAAACCTAGAATAAGGCTATAAAAACTAGATCTAGCTTTAAAAACCTCGCGCTGGCATCTCTGCTCAGAGGTAACCGTTTGATGGTCTGGCCGCTTTGCTCTCCCGATTTGAGCCCTATCGAAATCTTATGGGGGATTCTGAAGCAGGCTATTTACAAGGATGGGAAGTAGTACCATCCGAAAGAAGATTTGTGGAAAGAAATTGACACATCTGCACGCACAATTATTCCTCGCTCCAAAATAAAAACATTGACCGAATCTGGTAACAAGAGAATTGTAAGTGTTTTACAGAAGAAAGGATCTTATCTAAAGTATTTATTTAAGGTTTTGATTTTGTAATATGACTATTTTTTGCATAAATAAACATTGTATAATCATATTCTATTGTTATAAATCTCTTACGATGCTAAATCTTGGTCGGCATGTTGTTTTTGTATAATAAGCTAATACCGTGGCACGCTTAAAAAGGGATTAAAATCTTTAAACATTGCTGAAATGAAAGTCACATGACAAAAATGTGCTGAAAATGTAGGACACGGTTGCTGCACTAAAGATACCATAGAAGTTTAAGCACAGTTCTACCGATAAATAATTAATGTTTTATCATTAAGCCAACGACATTAAGCTAATAGCGTGGCACGGGGCTTATATATGTATATATATATATATATATATATATATATATATATATATATATATATATATATATATATATATATATATATATATATAATTCATTAAGTTAAGGAATTTCCAATTCTCCGTAGTAAAATCCCCTGAGAAGTTATGAATTGTGAATCATGGTACAGTTCAAGCTTTTAGTTAGCATCGTCAAGCAGAGGAAGTATTGATTTGTTGGGTTGGAAATTGGGCTCCCTTACTCGCCAGAGGCTCCCGTCAACGGGCCCGTGTATACGCGAGTCCCCATGCTTTTCGTTGCAAACGCCCCGGTTGAGCTTTTCTCCTCAACTGGTCACTGAATTTACAAGTTTTTAAACCTCGCCTTGCAGCTGCGGGATACGCGGTGATCCGCGCTTTTCACTTCTTCCTGTGTCGTCATTAAATGTTGATAAATGCAATTAAGTGGCTTTTAGGAACGAGTTACGAAGATTTAAACATTCCGTTCTACACTAAAAATGACATATCTGTCCACCCAACTCTACCTCTCCCGCCCACTTTGTGTACATAGTTACGCGCAGGAAAAAGCCAATCACACCACAGAACCCATGCGCGAAGAGGAAAGGGAACAGACAAACACATACCGTTTATAAACATACTTCGGTGTTAAATGATTGTACTCGGTTGGAGTGATATACAAACTACTCTAAGAAAAGAGGGAAAGTCACTCCAATGACCTGCGGCGTTTGGTGATAAGATGATAAATGGTTCTTGCATTGATGGTTTCCCATGGTTCAAACCACTTACAATTGCCTTTGAATGGCTAAATGAGGCTTCTGCCACTAGATAGCGTCACCCACCGCAAAATCCGATGGTAGATTTGAAATCTCCAGGGGGAATAACCATATGTCCCATGGTCATATGGGTCATTTCATGGTTCTAAATGGGTACGATTGAACTTTAGTCATTTTGAAAATTGAACTTTACTCTTGAAAAAAAAAAGCGACGCCTAGACCTGGCGCTTCGCCGCAGGTAAAAGGGGAATTTGGGACGTATGTAAAAGATGAGACATGTAAAAAGTTTGTGTTACCAACCCTTCCATATTTTTTTGCCTTTTTTCAAATTGGTCTTCTTCTGTTTATTCAATTTGTGCCTCGTTCTTCGAACGCTTTTTACTTATTCACTAAATGAAATATAATCAGCTAAGTCAAACGCGGGATCACATCGCAGCGATGAATGCGTTTATTGTTCCCTTTTGCGCAAGATTGATACGTCTGTTGCACAGGTCTAATGGGGAAGAGGCTGCTCTCCTCAATTCATTTATGTATCTAGAACACCCTCTTGCGAGCTATGAACAGTGACGGGACTTGAACCTGAGCGGAACCTAAAACAATGAACTATATTCTTTGATGGTCCTTGAACTTCTTCATTTTCAAACAAGTAAAGAGGTGAGGGAAGAAATGGTGATAAAGCTACCGAGGCATCTGCCGCCATATCGTTAATAACAATATGTTAATAACAAAAGGCGGTACCAACCATTAACGGTATATGTAAAAAAGAGGACATGGGACAACAGTGCAGGAAAGATTGTCACTTTTCCTGCATTGCTGCCCCCCTTTTTCGTAGAGGAGTCGCAGAAAGATCATAGATGACAGAAATATGACAAAGTCCAAGGTGGGAACCAGGAAATACATTTCCAACATTTCAAGAACAACAGAACGAAGGTAGAAACCGGTTAATGAAGAATGAATTATACAAGGACAGCCCCGGCAGAAAATAAAATGACCCGATGCTCCTATCGTCAGTCCTTAAAGATGGGGTTTCTTGTATGTGTTTTTCTCTAGGGACCTGCCCCCAACCGACTTGACTGCGTGTATGTTGGTTGGAGCCAGCCAAGAGTGAACTAAAAGTTCTGGGGGGCGGGGGGTTCTGTACTTTAGAAGTGTCGGATCTAGATAGCTGTGATTGACCTTCGATCTAACCGTACTCTGAGTGTTCAGCGGTAGACTCCTCTCCGTGAGTACTTGCTTAGATTCCCCTTGATAGGAATCATGGAGAAGATGACGCCAACATACGATCTCCCGATGTTCATTACCTCTTCCTTCGCTAGCGCGAATGAATACAGACGAAGGAAGAAAATGAATGAACTCGAACAAAATATGAGGCTCCTTGGCCCCTAAACGAGGGTGTTGAAACGAAGCAAAGAAGCAGGATTGTTCAAATGAGGTCGAAGGAATTGGAATATACGTAGGAACGTGAAATTACCGCAAGGGGTGATGAAGCAAGATGGTGATCAAGGAAAGTTATTAAGAAGGAAAAATAACTGAACTAAACACAAGAAGAGTTTTGCATTCTGGGAAAAATGTAAAGATCGAACAACAAAAATGGAGAAAATGAAGTTAGTTAGCGCCATATCCTTCCATGATACTGGGAGGATCCCCGACCGGATAATGAAAAAATTTTATTTAAGGTTAGAATGACAATCACTGGTCGGCCCAAGGGCCCCAGGGGCCGGTCCTCTTTTGGGGAGAGGTGCCAGGAAGTATTATGTTTTGACACCAAACAGCGTTCAGGTGGAAGCCTTCGTCACCTCGGGGAAGAGGGACCTGTTCCGCATCAGAGGTACGTGAATATAGATACCCATCGGCAGGTTTCCTTGGAACAGAGAGAGTGTATGTGTTGTTATATGAAGGCGGGAGAGGAAAGAAAGCAGTGTTGGGATTGGCTTTGTGTGAGGTGAGAGGTGTAAGATCTACTCACCCGATAACGGGGTGAGCACAGCGCGTCCACCAATCGGTAGCCAGATCTCTACGTGCGCTGACGTTTGTGTCTGCTCATGCCGGGATTCGGAATCGAACCCCGTACCGCGACGTTGGGAGGCCAACGCCGTATCCACTCGGCTAGCATGAGCTCTAGAAAATGAAGTAGATCGACCTAGTGTCAGTGATAGAAAATGACAGTGATTTGGAAATGTTGATTAAATCGTTTGAGTGGGTATGTCGGAATGGGCACTGAACGTAAATGCCCCCCAAATTCGTGATAGTATGTGTGGAGTTAAGAATGAAGTTGAGTATGATGCTAATCCGTGGTGTTCTCCTTGAGTAAATCCGATATTTTAAGTATTTAGGCGTATCCTGACTAATAGTGATACAGGAAAAGCAGACAGAGATGAGAGATGAAAGTCTCAGAGACTCAATAAATTTTAAGACAGTGGAGTCTGATGCTGACAAGAGGATGCAATTGAGACTCTAGTGTGGAAGAGGAAAAATCGAGTGAGAGCAGTGAAAATGAACAATTCGAGAAAAATATTGGAATGATTGTTTAAGTGCCGTATATGTGGTGAGTAGAGGTGTACATAGGCGAAGTTGTGACCGAGTGTTCTGAGGTGGTACGAACATATAAGAACGATGAAGGAAGAGAAGATTGTGTTAATATGAGAGTCAGTGTCTCGGTGCGCTAAGGCTTGGTTAACTACGTTAAAGATGAATTGATTAGGTGTGTGGTTAAGATGTATTAATATAGATTGATCGGGTGTGTATTTAAGAGAAAGGAGGCTAACCATGGGTTGTGTATGAGAGGAGGTAAGTAGGGTGTTTGTGAGAGGGCGTACTTGGGGAGGGGAGGGAATGTTGAATGGACGAGATGCTATAGCATATACACTTCATCACCATGAAGAGAAAATTTGGCATGTTATCATTATTTATATCTGCCCGTTTTCCTTCTTCTCCACACACTACTGAACCTTTTCGTTACCCATACCCATTTTACCCCACGCTAAGTTCGGTCAGTAGGTGAATAGCCCCATCTGACTGTATAGGTAGCAAATGACCACCATACCCATTAACTTGGGTGGAGACGATCTGTTCTGGATTGCAATAGCTTATCCCAACGTCTTACAGCCCGGTAAAGGTTTGTAAGGGCACTGGGCACGATGGGTATGGGGAGCCGCAAGTCTTCTTTCCGCTACTCCCACCACGCCATACCGCTGACGGAGGTGTTGAGAAGCGATGATTCCTGCTTGCCAGATAAACGTGGCCCCCAAACCACGGTTAGTCCCACGTTCATACGAACTAAATAAAGTACCACCCGAAAAGATCAAAACGTCTGTATTTTAATCACTTCTTAAATTTGGTAAAAGAAAATCCAAGTTTGCAAAATTGGTGTATGATAACCTACAGGTATACACTACGTCTAGGTAAAGGTTATACAAATTTGGCTGAATAAAGCGAAAGCTATCAGTAGATAAGGAATTTAATAGAAAAATTGAAGGGTACAAAATGATCCGAACGCTTTATGTAGAGAGAACCGGTGTTGTTGGCATAGCAACTAATTTCAGTTCAATCCCGTGAAAGTTGCGTCATTCATTTGTTAGCTGTGGTCCAAAGAACATGTCTAAGAAATCTGTCACTCCTTTCTGTCTCCTGCGAGCTGATCGTAAAGCTTTGCTATCAAGATTGGCTTCCAATTAAAGTCATTGCAGAGACTGCTAAGCGGTTCAAATGTGTAGTCCATAATTGTCGTGGTATTGTAAGGACCGAGTGGTGGTGTACGTACGTATAGGTTTGTTACGTACTTCAAAAACTCCTTGATTACGTTTTCTCTAAGAGTGTTATATTTTATTATTATTACGTTATTTTAATCTTTGAGGATTTCTAGTGCCATGCTCAGCGTTTCGAGGATTGAATTAAATACTTCTCAGAAAATAGATCTTTAATTACAACCTAAAAAAAATCTAACAAAACAAACTATACAGCTATGAATTAAACGAGTTTAAGTGAGACTTACTAATTTAAACAAATGAATATAAAGTAAGGGTTAACCCAAAGCTCACTTTAATATTGGACACTAATTAACCCTCAAAAAAATAATGTAATTTATTTACCTTTAAAACAAACACACGTAAATCCGACTGGGGACTGACCTTGGCCTAAATTTTTTATTTAGACGCAGGAATGTTTTTTTTGCGGCCAGACGCGTGGACGTATTCACAGACACTCCAGCTGTTTTGCTGGAGCGGAGACAGGTTTGAATTAACAGGTAATTTCGGTGCGGGTGACGGATGGCGTCGCCCAATCTTCTGGTTAATCTTGGAATGATTCGCACTGACGAGCGATGTGCAAACGAGTGAATCCTTTGACGAATGGGGAGTGTTTTAGGGAGTTCACTTTTGGGTATTTCTCAATGGCGAGGACTATCTCTGGGTTTTGTTGTAAACCGGGATAGGGGGTTTCTCTGACGAAAGATGATTGAGCTTGTTTCTCAATACAAGCTAAACTAAATTTCGGTGTGACCACCAGGAACTGGCTCAGCATGAGCTTCTTCTGTGTTCCTTACGTTGGATTGCCGGGCACTCTAGTCGGACTTCGTCGTCTCGATCACTAACTCGATCTTCCTCCTTCTTCTACAGTTATCCGCCTATATACTTCACCACCCCACTGGGGGTAAGGGAAGGAGGGGGGGAGGGGGTCTTAGGAATTAAGCCTCTCTCCTCTAACGGCGCTTCTCCGAGCGTCTTTCACTTAGCCCTAAAGGCATCTTCTGGCTTTTGGTTGACGCTCCTCTAATTTCGTCTATGAAGTGAAATTAAATCCCAACTCTTAGGGAAAATATTGCCCGTTTAAACAATGTTAGGCTCGCCGAACCCGAAATCTGATGATTCGAGCATCTCGTGGTTGTGGGGAGACCTTTTTGGTGATCCGCAAGGTGAGGGAAGAGGGACGGGGGGAGGGGGTTACGTCGCCAAATGCCAGGACGTTGTGGTTACCGAACAGGGCCTCTGTTTTTAGGGTGAGATATCGATTTCCATACGATAATATTCTGTCACCCTATGGCAAAATATGTTTATGTAAGGCTGATCAATCAACTGTTAGGCCAAGGAAGATCGAGCCACTACTTAAACTGTGACAAGGACCGTTTCAAGACGGCTGCGGCAGTTTCTTGAAAGATTTGTGAGATGTTGGCCATCAATATCTCTGGCAGACTGTGCCACGTGGGCTGGCACAAGTCAATTGTTCACACTCACACATCCGCGGTTAAGCCATTGATCAGTCCGAAGAACAAGAAGGCTTGTCTTGTATTTGCATCTGAGCACGTTACATGGGAGGATGACCAAGTTCAATTTGTTCTGATCCGACGGCAGGAGGTTCGTTAGTCGCCGAGAAGGAGAAAGATCGTCTGTTGATTGGACCAAAACGAGGGACAAAATTTCGGTAGAAGAGATTTTGCCACTTACGAGGGATAGTGAATGATGCACGAATGAACAGTAAATTGCTGCTTTGCCCCATCTGCAAGCCTCCGAAGCCCAAACTGCAATTTGCATGCAAAGTAACGCCACCTGCCACACGGAAAAAGTCGGAGAAAACCTTCCTGGAGTACGAACACACCAATGTTATGAATTGGCCCATACAGAGAGCGAACCTGAATCTATCATTGTAAATGTTTAGGAGATAGTCGGAAGAAGTCTAAAGCGAGGAGTTTAAAAACAGTTGAAGAAATCATGGAAATATTTTAAGATGCATAGAGTAAGATTACTGCGCAAAATTGTTAATAGTTAGTTCGTTTCTGTGGCAGAGGTTAAAGTACCATCGAAGGTAAATGACCCTCCCCCCCTTAAACACACCATTACTAAATACTAATTACTTATAATTTTTAAAATGTTTTCCACCGATAATTTAATAGTTATATTCCAATAGAAAATTCCACTGTCGTTCGGGTCACTTTGAACACTTGATTTTTTTCTATTAAATTTCTCCTCTCCTGATCACTTTTGTTTTATTCATCTAAATTTGAGTGACCTTTACCTATGTGTAGTTTATAACTGTAAGTTATCGTGTACAAAATTTGGAAACCTTGGATTTTCTCGGGCAAAATTTATGGACACTACTCTTCTATATAAGGAAACATCTAGGTCGGAAGGTAACTAAAGGACAACTCCTCTACCAATCTGTTCAGCCCCATGGGATGAAACGATAAAAGACAAGACTCTAAGCCAGGACTATATACCCACAACGAATGACAAAACTAACTAAAAAGTATAAATGAACGAAAAAGGAAAAACAACATGAATAAAGAAGAGAATTCAACAAATAAATAACCAAGGGACATGAGCCCACACCACAGATAGAGATACGAGAATTATACTTTAAAAATCATAGAAACTCGAGTTATTAACATAGCAGGAAAACAAATAACGCTAACAACGGTTTGAACGCCTATCTCATACACACATAACATAATAACAAAACAACCACATAGATAAACAAACAGACACACTTTCACTCTAACCTATTTCGAACTTAACTCTAAAATTACTTTATAGTACAGAGATTAGCGTGACCTCCACGCAACTTGCACCTCGCTGCAAACCTCCAACTTCCTTCCACTTCAATCATCTTCCTTCTTTACCACTATTCAAAGATGGGCCAAATACTAACACCAGTGTTAGATACAGCAAATTACAACAATTAAAATCTAGGAAAACATAAAAACGCCGTGGTTCGGGCCCTACATTAAGCAGTTTCACAGGCCAACTTGGTTAAACTTTCAAGCCTTTGACTTTATTTCAGTCTGTCCTATCCTTACTTCCTTCCTATTCCCCTCCCTATCTCCCCCTCTCAGGAGCTCTTTTCCCTCGTAGCCTTCATACCCAGAGGGAGGAATGCGCCGGGGAAACTCGGGGGATGAGTGAGGGGCACGGGTATCTAAAACTTTTTCTCCCACTTTCCCTTTCATTTTATTTCATTTCATGTTCAGATCCGAATTAACCACCAACCATTAATGATGAAACGCCTTTTTTTTAAGATCGGAATGGAGGACCTCAAATGGCCGTGATGTGCTAGACGGACTTATCCAATTTTCCCACTATGGCTCTCATTACCCACCGGGAAAAAGTGCAGACGACCTGGCTGAAAGTAGACAAGTCCAGAAATTTCACCGATTGGGAATTTGTACGACAAGCACCCTCGAGCCTGGGTGATATCAGTGAAGCAGCCAGTGGGTGCCACAGTCATACATTCCCACGATAACATACAGCTTTGATCCTTGGAGAAACTCAGAACTAGTTGTTAGTGGCACAAAGTCTCACGCTGATTGTCCCAAATAGCTCTACCTCATTAGACACGAGGCATTATCGCTAAGGGCTACCGGCGAGCACATAATTGTGCAACAGGAATCAAGGTGGCGTTAATTTTACCAGCCTGGGACCAACGCTACTCACCACACGAACTTATATTATGAGGCTGTTCTAGCTTCAAGCTCTATCGCTGTCTACTTCCATACAGATGGCATCAATTCAGGTTCGTTAGCATTGTATGAGCCCAGGAGAAGACGTCTCACTTTATCCCTAGAAACCCTTCCTCTAAAGGAGTCCGCATCTGGATTCTTTCACTTGGTTATTACCCTGAAGTGTTCGCTTCACAAACTTAACTCACTCCAATCTCCTTGACGAAGAGGTTCAAAACCGAAGAGATGGGACGGTTACCTCGTTTCACCCTTAAGGCAGTCATATTTAGTCGCATTCTTAGTAGCTGCAAATTATCCATGCTTTATCTTCAGTAATAATGAAAAGTGGGAGGGGGAAACGTACCAGCCCCACCACTCTACATGATTTTCTAATCTACCTCGGCTTGAACTGTCCCGACATACACTTGTAAACAGGCCAACCAACTCCCCTACACTTATTTCTTCTGCCCACCCCGTCCCTTTGATCCCTTCAAAGCCAATGTTATTTTCCTGATCCCTTATAGCCATTTACAGTTTTACAATCACTCTAAAGGCTCATTAACATAGGTCACTACCAAACGCTTTCTTAACATACCTCAAGATTCCTTGGGAAAATCATTTCTCAATTTCAATAGGTTTCTGGTCCTAATTTCAACACTATCTTCTTCTCTGTCCCTGATCTACTAGCACCACTATTGATAGATTTGATTACGCCCACATTCGAACTGGTTTTTGTTTCTAAGTTTATGTCTGGCTGATTACATACGCCACCTCCTCGCCAGAGCACTCCCGCCCTAATTCATGCAAGGCCACCATCTTTGATCGAGAACAAAAAAATAACCCGGTTGAACCTCTAAGAGGACTTCTCTTTCCAGGGAGTTATTAAGACTCACCGATTCGTCTAAAAAGTGAGTAAATTGAAGGATTCATCCTTCTCCTGCCATTTAACTCCCTCTTCTTGCATCCACGCGTTTACTGGATAAAAAAAATCTCGGAAAATGAGAGTCCTTAGTCTTCCTGTACGTGCCTTTACCCCACATACACACACTTCCTACCTCAAGTGCATACGTATGAGGGATGAGGGGGTCGTGAAGTCAGCCTATCGAGCCAGCAACTTTCCCTTTCAACGAGGGCTCTACTTTCCACTCTCTCCTTCTGTCGATCAGAAGCTCAGTGCTCAATTTATTCTTTAGGATACTCCTAGTGGGATCACCTGGTCTATAAATTTAAGAATGAGCTCCATTCCCTCCCATATTCCTCCTTCTTCATTACTGGAGAGACACATGGCCAGATTTGTTCTCGTCCTGGGACAAAGAGTGCCTCCTATGCCAGCATCCTTCCCCGCGCCCATCCTTTTAAATTCAGCTACTCTTCTGTGCCTCTTACGTGCCATGCAGCCTGGGCGCCCTCCCCTACTTATCATCAACTCTTTTTTTTTCCTCCATATACGAGGGGTGGTCAATAAGTTTTGTAATTCGGATATAAGAAAACGAGATATGAGGAAAAGTGTTTTATTATTTTTTAATATAACTACCCTCGACATCAATGCACTTGCGCCACTTGTCCCTGAGGCTTCGAATTCCCGACAACCAGAAATCTTCCGACTGCTGTTCAATCCACTCCTGGACGGCGAGCTGGACATCTTCATCGTCCCAAAACCGGCGTCCACGCAGTGCAGCCTTGAGCTGGCGGAATAAAATGTAGTCGCTAGGGGCCAGATCTGGACTGTAGGGGGGATGGTTGAGCTCCTCGAATCCACACTCGCGCAGGGAAGCTTGTGCAACTCTACACGGCACCTTTCCTACTGGCATTGCCGTAATTGTTTACTCTACCATAAGATGGAAATTCACCCGCAAAGAGCGTTCTTTTATATTTGCCTTAAAGAGAATCTTTTTGGAAGACCAAAGTTTCGAGTATTTCCTCTCACTCATACTCTCTGATGTTGGATGGTGGGTCCATGGCATAGCGAGAAAACCCATTCCGTCATCAAACTATCTTCACGAATGGGAATTCATACTTGCATGAGCAGTTTTAGATTGCCGACAAGGTGACTACACCTTTTCTCTATCTCGAACTCATCCTCGTTTGGCTACTTCATAATCTTTCGCTGACAAAACGGAAAAAGACAACAACCAATTTTTTATATAAATGAATTCAAAAACATACTCTCATATGAACCAACCATCCCCAGTGTCAGCAGAACCTTGCATTGCCTTTTACAACACCATGTTTGTCGCTCCATTTCATCTGACTGGAGAGCAGTTTGCTTCTCGGCTTGGTGCAAGAGCGTTGCTATCCCCATTCTCAAATCGGAATCGCAACCTTTTAAAGTCCCTCATGCTGTTCCATATGCATGACTTGCTCTTCATTCCTGATCATGGAGTGGATTGAAGTCTCGTGTCTCTCCTATCACGCCGAATCTAACTCATTGTTTCCTGACTCCGAAGTTGGCCTCCATCAATTGCGCAGTACCTTCAAGCCCCAATATTTCCCCGATGTCTCCTATTCCCATCACAGCTTCTCAGTTCACTCTGTCATATAAGCAATGCCATGGGCTTTTGTTCATACTCGGCCGAACTATACACTGTTGCGAAAAGTATCTTATCCTTCTCCTTCCATCTACCACTTTAGTATTATATATCGATTCGCTCGGTACCATCTCTGCACTTTCCTACTACTTACCACCCTCTAACCCTTTACCTGCGAGACTCCTCTGCTCCTGCATTATCTTTTGGCCTTGTCATAAAAAACAAATGGCTTTTTGCTTTTGACATACATCGATGAAGTGCCTGAAAATGAGGTGACTAATCAACCTGCTCGTATAGCTTTAAACTCGGCCTGTTCCCTACCTTTCCGTTTGTTGATCTTCTTCCACGAAGCAACGCGATCTTACAATGACTTCTTGGTTTGCAATCCGCGCGCCTGACTAAACCACCTCATCAATTAGTTCTCCAGGTACAGAGCCTAAGCCTTCCGCGCCATCCATCATTAATAGATGATTTTGAACTATCTTCGTCTCGATCATGCTTGACTAAACCATGGACACCGTCACTCCTTGTATCCCCCACTATTGCGACTCTCGAGGCACCAGACTCATGGTATTCCATTTAGTCGTCGACCGTGAATGATGATTACATGGAATGCCATGAGTCTGTTGCAATAACGTCCCAAGAAGAGGTGGAGGATACAAAGGTGTATACGGGTTAGTCGGGTCTATTTTCTTCCTAGAGTTTTTTCATTCCCATCTTCTTATTCTCACACATCGCATTTCAAACTGATCCCTGCCGAATTCCACTGTTCCTCAATGAACCATCGTCTGCCTTTCTCCTTAGGTACTTGTGTTTTCCACTGAGTCACCCTCCCTCATTTTCCCTTTTCTTATTATAATGTAAGATGGATAGGTTTAAAAGAACGCACAGTCCATTTAGGAAAATCACCGGACCAAGTTTTCAGACACCGGGATTTTTTCTTATTCCTTGGGTATGTCTATGCATATGTTGGTGTAGGTTTGCAGACAGGTGGCTAATACATCTGAAAAGCAAAGTGAAAGTACGAACTTCCTTATAACTCCTTTTGAAATATCTAAAATGGCGATGTTATTGAAATGTGTGAAATTCTGGTATCAGATAGGGGTACTTACAGTCAAAATGTCTTCATATAATACATCATATTTGTTGATTAATATGATATTCCATGTCGAAAAGATCTGCTAATTGCCCAAACCCGTATCTATACCGGCGAGGAAAGAAGTCTGATGCACACCATGCACAAGGAGGGTCTCAACTGTCGTCAAATCGCCAGGAGGGTCGGTGGATCACATTCCGGTTTGCAGAAGTGTTTAAGAGGACCAGTGGAAGTGGGAACATTTAAGACCGACCTCGTTCTGGATGACTCAGGTTCAATAAACAACATGACGACAGGTTTTTGCGTCGCATGAGCCTTCGGAATCGTAAGAAAACCGCAGCACAGCTGTAACACGAATGGACATAGGGCGGGCAAGTTATTTCATCAGTCAGAACACTCCGTCGCAGACTGCTTGCCCAAGGCCTAAATTCATGTAAACCCTGCCAGAAGCCGCTGATTGACCTTTATCAGGATCGACGTCGACTGGCTTGGGCACCTGCTCACCGCAAGTGAAGCATGCGCCAATGGGGACGTGTCTTATTGTCCGACGAGTCCACGTTCCAGTTGTTCTTGACAGGTGGCTAGGGTAACAGTGGAATCGAGAGTGCATAGTACCAACATTAAAGCATCGTGACCGTTCTGCAATGTTATGGGGCTGCGTATCAAGTTCAGGGGTAGGTTTTCTCACATTTTGTGATGTCACCATAAATTTAGAGAAATATCAAACTGTATTGAGAAAATACATGCTGCCCTCGGCACGAGACCTCTCCAGAAATTTCTTGGAACCATACAGTGGTTTCGGAACAACAATATCACGATACTGGACTGGCAGTCATCAACGAGGAGTAGTCCGGCATCACACCTCTCAGGTGTCGCACCCTCGTGGAGAGCCTGCCTCCAAGAATAAATACAATCATCACTGCCAAGGGACTCTTGAACGCTACTGCGTCTCAAACCTATCCAAACGACGAGCTGGGTGAAGTATATACTTCGTGCTAAAGGATTAATCATTAACACTCAGACGAAGGATATAATAACCTAGGATACGAGGAAACGCCTAGTTGGAGGCGATGGTGATAGAGAGAATGCTGATAGTCATATCCCTGTACCATTTATGGGTTTCAGAGACGATGAACACGGTGGAGTGAAAGGGGTGAGAGGGGAAAATGTTTTGAGAAAGGGAGTTATCGAACCATACCTTTCGGTTTCAAAGGGAGATTACATGACATTTAAAAAAGTTACTATACATTGAATCCCTGTCAGCTATTATTAGCTCTTTATGTATATAATTATTTTAATCATTACTAATATTCTCTGATTAATATGAATAAAATAAAGATGAAATAATATGCGTTATATTACCAATGTTTTAATTTGTCTCCAAAATAACTCATCACATTCTCTTGATCTTGTGAGAAGGAGAATTCTTTCATCCTTGCCTCTTCAATCTTAGTTTTCATCATATCAGTTTGCTGGTGGGAATACCATGAGAAAAAGCGAAATAAGAAAGGTTTTGTGTCAAATATATCAATGTTCACCACTTTCTCACCATTATTCACCATGTTAGAATGTAATATGCATAAAAACTTCTCCACCCATGTACTGTGATGATCGGATAGACCTCATACAAAGAAAACTGATCCATAAGCTCGTCTTTTAATTTTTCACCGATTATTAAATCTTCTAAATCCATAAACTGGAGATGTTCAAGTACTTCTTTTCCGTTATTGTAATTGAAAGGTGGTTGGACTGACCCACTATACAGAAATTCAATCTGATCAATTGGGTGTTCATGAATAAGTCGACGAAGATGATCGAAGAAATCAACCGTAGGTGAATAGTCTGAGCTAAATTTATAAACCGATCCATACACATCTTAGGTTCCAAAATATTCACTAAGTCTGGGTGTGATACGGTGTGGATGGAGGAGCATCTTAGAACGTGTAACACACAGAGAGATTTAGTGATAAATGGTTTAAAAGATGGAAACTAGTCGGAACAATTAAAGGATTGTAAAAAATTGAGTGGAAATTCCACTGATATGCTAATACGAGGAAATACATGAAAATTCAAAACGCGTCAAATAAAGCCCACCGATTTGCTCCCCAAAAAGGTCACTAACCTAGGAGGGCAGCCGGGGACATTTTTGGCGACAAACAAATAAAGGGGGGGGACAGAAGGGAGAGGGGGGATAGACTCGGGGCGCAAGGTCGTGTGTGTGTATGTATGCTCGTGTATGTGTGTACGTGTTTGAATGTGCTCATAAGTGTGCAGACTCGGGGTCCACCCTATAATAGTACTCATATTTTTATGGGCCTCTATATTTAACCGTTTAATTAACTGTTTTTGTCATTCAAAAAGGGAAGAGGACATTCGTTTGGTCTTTTGGGACCCTCTCTAATGGGTGCCCGAGGTAATTTTTAAATATGTGCCCCCTCCCCCCTCCCCTTTAGCTACGCCACTGATTAAGTCTCAGTCATTTTCCTTCTTTTAATATTTATCTCACGTTGCATCAAACCTCTGAGCAGAATTGTATCGATGCCCCTCACGAAAATAAGCAAGAATAAAAGTCAGATAAACGTTAATGATTTTGGAGAAATCAGATAATCAGTAAGAAATTAGCAAATAAAGTATTTAGAAACAGGATGAATGAGGAGTAGGATAGGAACAAGAAGTCATTTCGGAAAAATATGTGGAAGATAAAAAAAAAACAGAAAAAAATGTAATTTAAATATTCAAATTAACTGTAGAGGGACACTTTTGAGCGATTAGGAATTCAAAATTAGAAGATGAGAGTATTTTAATGTGTGCCATAATGTTGATATGCACGAGGAAGAAGTGAATGTGATTGGTTTCGAGGGTATAAACAAGTGCTGTATCAGGGCATGAAATCGATAAGTATTCAGGAGGTTGTTTGCAAAAGTCTGTAAATAGTCTGTAAAAGTTAGTAAACATAAAAAGTCTGCAAATAGGAAAGGAGCTGGAGTAGATGATAGGGTGGCCGAGATGCTCAAATGCTGTAGTGATTATATTATAGAGTGGTTCTGGTGGCTTTATTGAAAGTACTTTGAAAATGGAACAGCGTTTGAAGAGAGGAAGAATATTGTGATAGTACGGGGAAAACTGGGCTAAAAATTTTGATTAAGAGTGTAAAAATGAGAAGAGACAGGATGAAGTAAGTAAATTTAAAACGTATACAGGCTGTGACTAATATATATATATATATATATATATATATATATATATATATATATATATATATATATATATATATATATATATATATATATATATATATATATATATATATATATAGTACGAGAGAAAGAGAAAATTGGACGCGATTGAGCAAATGAGACAAGAAACCGGAGATTTTAGAGGAAAGAGAAAGCGACATTAGAAGAACCCAGAATCAAAGGGAGCAGAGCGCGGCACAGTGAAGGCAATCCTTTACCGAGAAGACGGAAATAACGCCTGGCGTTATTTCTAATGTCCCTTTCTCTTGCCTTTAAAAAACTCCGGTTTCTTGTCTCATTTGCTCATTCGCGTCCAATTCTTCTTTCTCTTGTAATATACAAGGTTTCTGCATCTTTCTTTCTGTCTTCAAATTTATTTGAAAGGCAGAAAATAAAAATGGCGTAGCCCTGTGGTGGTTGTATTATCACCCGCGGAACTTTATATATATATATATATATATATATATATATATATATATATATATATATATATATATATATATCTTTTGTCTAAAGAACAAGGAACTTTGGTCTAAGGAAGCTTTTGTATATAGATATATACCGGAGCGAATCGGTAGGGCAAAACAGAGGAAGGGGGATGACTGTTTGTGGGGGGGTTAGGACAAGTTATGATAAGTCAAGACCTGCAGCCACACGCTCCTGCCTCGTCTATTTAAGAAGCAGTAGCTGATCGCAGATCGTCAGTCACAAATTTTCAGCAATGGAGAAGGTTGAGCACCGCGCAGTGATCAAATTTTTGACCAAGGAGGTAAGAATGCAAAAGGATCCATGAACGCATGGTTGCAGTGTACACCGACACCACCCCTTAATATGCAACCATTGCTCGCTGGAATAGGGAGTTCAGCCATGGTCGTGAGTCCCTTGAAGATGACCCCTGTCCAGGACACCGTCAGACGTGACCAACGAGGACAATGTGGCCGGTGTGGAGAGGATGATCGTCTAAAATCGATGGGTGAAGGTCTAAGAAATAGAGTGAGAACTTGGAATATCACATGGAAGTGTTATCAACATCATCCACGACAATTTGGTCATGACCAAGGTTGGGTCCCTAGAAACCTCACGCCCCATGATCGACTTCAACGTCGTCAAAGTTCGGAGGAGCTGCTGCTCCTGTACAACCAAGACCGGCGGGATTCGAGTCACGCATAGTGAAAGGTGATGAAACGTGGGTCCATCACTGGGATCCCGAGACCAAGCTCGAAAGCATGACCTGGAAGCACAGGGGTTCTCCGATCCCCATCAAGTTCTGGTCCCAACCCTCAGCCGGGAAGATCATGGCCACCATCTTCTGGGATTCTAAGGGAGTGTTGATGGTGGACTATGCGCCTCGTGGAAGGACCATCACAGGCCTATATTACGCCGAGAAACTGGCTGACTTGAAGAAGTGCATCCGTCAGAAGCGGCGCGGCAAGTTGACACGCGGTGTCCTGTTCCTCCACGACAATGCCCCTGTCCACAAGGCCAGAATTGCACAAGCTGCCCTGCGCGAGTGCGGATTCGAGGAGCTCAACCATCATCCCTACAGTCCAGATATGGCCTCCAGCGACTACTTTTTATTCCGCCAGTTCAATGCTGCACTGCGTGGACACCGGTTTGGGGACAATGAAGATGTCCAGCTTGCCGTCCAGGAGTGGATTGAACAGTAGTCGGGAGATTTCTGGTTGTCGGAAATTCGAAGCCTCAGGGACAAGTGGCGCAAGTGCATTGAAGTCGAGGGTAGTTATATTGAAAAATAATAAAACACTTTTCCTCATATCTCGTTTTCTTATATCCGAATTGCAAAACTTGTTGACCACCCCTCGTATAAATACTTAAATGATTTAAATTTGAGTGCGATTATTTTTTTGCAATTTTTTAAGCATTATTTACCATTTTGTGATGAAATAATTACATTAGATTTGAACAAATTTATATATGTTTGTAGGAGAAGAGCCTAATGCTCTCACGTTTTCCCCCCTTCCTTCCCGGTGGGTCGCGATATCAAACCATCCCCTTCCAGCCCGATGTCTGGTGGCCTCCCACCGGAAGATCCCGCCGGCCATTTCAGCTAACCACCGCATTCCTTCCAGGCCTGGTTATCGATAGATGGGAGCCCATCTTAGCTTCCGGAAGTTTACAAAGGACGTAATGGACTAAATAATAAAGCAGCTCTCACCCTAAGAAGGGCACTTGACATCACATATACTTCCGGAGCCATGTGAACCTGTCCCGAGTTTCGGGTATAAAAGATGAATTCTTTTAACCCTCGATAGTAGAGCTTGCACAGCGTCTGGCGGGGCAGAAATTTCCATCTATCTTTGTGTTGTGGTAAATCGTCGAAGCACCAAGTCTTCAGAGAGGCGATCGGTCTCAGTTGGAGGGGCTCCTTATCCCGTTGGTCTGCAAGTCAGTACGGAACCAGGCTTCTACTCACTTTTTCAGAGCCGAAGCTACAAACAGCCTCACTCTGGTTCTTTAAGCGAGAAAACTACATCTCGACTTTTCTCCGTGACCCTACGCGTTGATAGGTCACTTCGCCCTCCCTCAGAGAGGCACCCAAGATTCCTCGGAGTTCACGAGCGTGGGGCCCTCTTTAACAAGAAGCTCTCGTCACCGCCTTCTTCCAGAAGAATCGTGACGGAATTGTGGGATCAGGTCAATCCCTAGAGAATCTACCTCATCGTCTCCACCCCGTATCTCACCACCTTCACTCACCAGCGCCACCCGAACATCAGGTTCCAAGGTAACCCTTCCCTTTCACATTCCCCAACTTCACCGCGAAGCTTACCAACATTAAAAGTGTATAGGGATTTACATAGTTAGTAGTTATTTACAAGCCAAGTGAGATATCCGAGATTCACTTATTAATATATCTCTCAAAGAACCTTATTTGTATATATATATATATATATATATATATATATATATATATATATATATATATATATATATATATATATATATATATATATATATATATATATATATATATATATTTCTTGTTTAGCGTTCATTAAAACTTTATTTTCATATTGTTGTGTATGTAACTTCCTTTGGGTCGCTTGCTGGCAAAGTTTATTCCAATCCCTCCGTAGCCAACCTCTAAGCACTCTGAGTCAATAAACCTATTCAGGGCACGGGCCGAACGAAGTATAAGGAGTAGTACGACGCCCCCTCCGCATTCGTGATAATAGGATATATATATATATATATATATATATATATATATATATATATATATATATATATATATATATATATATATATATATATATATATATATATAAGAGTCGAGGAAAACTCCAACCGGTTACCCCTCGGCCTATTCCTCGACAATGTTCAATAAAAAAGGGTTTTCATTTAGGGACACGTAGAAAACCATTTTTAAACCCTTATTTTTAACAGTGTTGATTGATATTAAATCATAAAAACTGACATCTTTAAAAAAATGGAGAGGGGGGGTACTTTGGGCTACTATTTCAGAAATTGCAACCTTGTGTTATGGATAGTATCATATTTACTACAGAATCCGTAGAAAATGTAATAAATTTCAGTTCGAAGGACAAAAAACCTATCCCCTTCCTCACTACCCTCTTATTGGCATCTGCCATGGGAAAGTCTGAGAGGGATTTGTGGATTATTTTAAATTAAAGATCTTTATGAATTGTAAACAGAGTTTTTCTTGGCCTTTCTATATGGGGGCGGGGGGGGGGAAGGGGGCTGACGAGGAAGCTTTTAATCCAACTTCCTTCCGGAAAAATTTCCAAGTCAATTTAGAAGACATGAGATGACAATCAAAAGATTAGTGAAACGGGGCTACTGGTCCGTTTCCAGATCAGAGTTCAAATATGAGAAGATTACCACTTAGTGGCACTCCAAATGCCCTGCCTGTTCATAAATAGTGTCATTATTGTCTTGTCGAGTACCATTCGAGGTCCACACCAGTAACAGGTTCAATCAAAATAACATTTGAATCTTGTGTTTACTCGCATAAATAGTTGATTTCTAAATTTAATTATCTCTTTAGCCCAAAATGAATTGTGATATTAGTTTTGTGAAAACCAAAAGAAGAAAGGATAAGTTTGGTTATAATGGATATTATTACACAAAAGACAATTCAACAAAATGTGTAAGCTATTGGCATAGTGAAGATCCTCAGCCAAAATAAAGTAATTAAATGTTTAGACCAGACTCATGCGGGTAGTAGTGCAAAAATTCATGTTTTCAAAGCAATGAACAATATTCAACAAAAGACTAAAACAACGTCTGAACCTGAAGTAATAAGCAAAGTGCCTGAGTGTTTCCTAAGTGTTCTTCCTTCAAATGCAAGTATAACCAGAAGTGGACCCACAAAGTAGATTTAGCACAACTATTCAAGGTGAAAACTAGCTAATTCATGATAGCGGAAAAGATGGTGAGGAACGATTTCTAATTTTTGCAGCACCTTCTGCTCTACGAATACTAGCTTCCGCTGAACACTGGTATGCTGATGGATCGTTTGAAACATGTCCTGGATTTTTTTTATCAAATCTATACTATTCATGCTGAAATCCATTGGGAAATTCACACTCTTATTTTTATTTTTTTACCAAACAAGAGAGAAGAACTTTACTTTAAAATGTTGCCATCCCTTATTGATTGTATTGAACGTTATGGATTGCAAATTGAAGTAAGTGTTGATTTTGAAGTTGCTGCACGAAATGCTTTTTTTGCATGTTCTTGGTGAAATCACCAAACATTTCTGTTTTTTTCATTTTTGCAAAACTAATTGGAGAAAACTTCAACAGTTGGGTCTTTCTAGCCTTTAAATAATGATGAGGAATTGTCCCTATTTTGTAGAAAGGTTAACGCTTTAGCATTTCTGCCTGTTGCTGATGTACCAAAAGGACTTGAACTTTTGCAACAAAGTGTACCTCAGGAAGCTCTTCCTTTCATTAAATATATTGAAGAAACTTATATTTTAGGCAAACTAGGAACAAATGGAAGGCGCGGTAAACCTTTGTTCACCACCACTCGAATGGATTGTTTATGAACTGACTCTACAGGGTTCCCCTCCTACAACTAACTCTGTTGAAGCTTCGTTATGGATGCTTTGAGGAAAGAAGAGAATGTATTCAGAGCAAGAATTTCGCAGCTTGAAATATGAGTAAGCCAGAGGAAGAGAAACTCCAATGCTGAAAGAAAAGAGAGACGAATCATGAATATTGTGACAGACTACAGCAATCGTTCTATGGAGAATTACCTTCGGAGTATTGCTTATAACCTGGTTTCATTCTGGATGTTTTTTTTAAATAAAGAAACTTTGTTAATTTCAGTAAAAAGGAATAAATTTTAGATAATACTATTTTTTTTATAAAATACCTAGCTGGGAGACCTTTTAGACCAAAGTTCCTTTAGACTAAAATTCCTATAGACCAAAGTTCTTTTAGACCAAAGTTCCTTTAGACAAAAGTTTTTTAGACGAAAGTTCCCCAACCCGTATATATATATATATATATATATATATATATATATATATATATATATATATATATATATATATATATATATATATATATATATATATAGATAAGCCTCCAACATCACGTTCTTTATATATGTTCTTCCACCATATAATTGTCTTGCTTTCCTTTAAATGATGTCAAACTCGAAATATTTGCAACATCCCTAGGCAATGCATTCCAAGAACCCACGACTCTAGTACTGAAAAAATATTTTTTCCAAAAGCAGGATCATATCACCCCTTAAGTAGCCTCATTTCAAATGGAAACATTAAATGCCCTCAACCTATTTATATAATCAAGGTGTCTCGAGGAATGTTGATATCCTGCCTGTGATGTGGGGACCGTGCCTGAATACAATATTTCACGTATGACCTAATGAGAGTTATATAACTCGAGAATAACTTCCTTACTCTTATAACTAAGATTTCTATTTGCCCTATATCTTGCCTTTAAACACTGCCACTCAACACTCGATGAACGATCTATCACTCCTAAATCCCTCTCATCTTCAGCGGAGTACAACCAGTGACTTTCCATTTCATAACTAAATTCCCTATTATGGTTGTCCATGTGAACAACTTTTGTATTTTTGGAGGTTGAATGTCATTTGCCATTTGTGTGCGCATACAACTTGTCTATTTAAATCACTGAATTGGGAAGTTTCCCTGTATTTTCCCCACACAAGTTGCTTATTTGTTATCATCAGCTAACAATGACATTTTGCTCGAGGTCGTTAAGGTATACTAAAAATAATAATGGGCTCAAACCATATCACTGAAGTACCCCACTAATAACTCCCATACATTGCGACTTATCATCTTCCTTTTGTACTACCTTTGCTTCACATAGCGTCATTTGATACACTTCTGAGTGTGAGGTAAGAGTGCATGATGCCACCATGGCTGTTTAATATCTTTATGGATGCATGCTGCAATAAATATAGGAATGGAAGTAAAGGACAGGACTATAAGATTGATGCGGAATAGTGGTGGATGACCACTACCTCTGCTAATGTATACTGATTACCTGGTGTTAGTGGTTGTGTGAGAGAGATATGAAAATGTTGATTGGAGAATTTGACAGGGTATGTGTGAAAACGTGAGTGTAAATATATAAAAAAGTAAGGGAATAGTGTTTTGGGGTGAGAATGGTGCGATGTTTTGCGTATGTATAGTACATCGTGAACGATGTTGGTATAGTTGAGGCAGTCTTTCACATGGTAGGAACTTCTCGGGGACAATCAGAGCGGTAGCGAATGCTTAACCGAGTGGCAGGTACCAGCATTTGAAAGTGACTGACCTTCGCTCAAATCAGAAGCGACGTTACCACTCGGCTATGCCGTACCCCGTTTAAATACACATGTTCACTTGTGAATAAATACATGAGAATGAGTGACTGGATTTTCGAGACCGCGTAAGAGGTGGAGTGGTTTTGTACGTGTTGAAAAAGGAGGTATGGTATGGGAGAAAGAGACGATTGTGTGCATATATTGTATTAAACTAAATGTAAATTTAAAATATAATATTAGAACAGTGGAATAATAAAAGTGATTAAAATAAATTCGTTCAGTAACATAAGTGATATAAATTAACCAAATTATAGGATATTAAAAATAGGACTTTAAATTAGTAAAATAATAAAGCTGATTTAAAATAACTATGTGTATCAGAATTAGTACTATAAATTAGTAAAAAATAAAAAGGTTTAAATTAATAAAAGTAAAGCAAAATTTAAAAAATTCAATTAGCGACAATTTAAGTGATTCAAATTAAGTTTTAACTAGATTAATGTAAACATAATTGTATATAAATATAATGAATAAATCAACTATTAACAAACAATAAAGAAATAGAATTAAAACTTTTAATTATGTAAGAATTTTGATGTAAATTTATTTAATTTACTTAGTCATTATGAATTAGCAAAGAAATGTAAAATATAATTAAAAATTTGAAGATCGACTCTCGCTTGGAAAGTATTTTTTTCATAATTCAACTAACGATGCTTTCACTCATCTTCTCAATATTCTATTTTGCCCCACTTTAATATATTTCAGGATTATTACACAATTGTAAAGTGTGTTGCAAAATGTACTGTAATTTATTTATTCTCTTAATAAATCTTGATTTGTGAGTGGAGGTTCCTGAGTCCTTTTGCCGAGTATGATCCCTAATTGGTTCAGAAACTAGTGGCAGGGGCAGGGAGGGGACTACAAATGCTGATATTTTTTTTATTATTTAAACTATGAGACAAAAACTGACGAGGGCATATCCACTAAGAAATTTATAAGTACAGGTTTGTAAAGAAACTGTTGAAGTTAGGGAAGGTGAAAATATGTGGATGTACTCCAAGTATTTTAAAGAGACTATTCGTAGCGTTCAGTAAATGGAAGCCACACAACTCCCCAGAACATAACCATCGCAGTGAAGCCAGATCCCTCCCCCCGGATTATATCAAAGCTGAATTACTACAATTGCCTCTGGATTCATCAAATATTAACAGAAGATTCGTCGCAAGTAGTGGCGGATCCAAATAAAAATTGGATAAAAATTGGGGGGGTGGCTAACATAAATTCTTCTCTCTGTGTAGTCTGATAACAGTTAATTGATAAATTAATAATGGTTATCATAGAGAACATTGATGATAAATAACAGCATCTCACAAAAGGATTGAGCACGAACTCTCTCAGATCCAAATTTATTTTCCGCACATCAGAAAATTATGAATTGTGGTTTATTGTAATTTTCGGACGTCAGGAAAGGTATAATATTGAATTTAGTAATTATTTTTTAGATTTACTTGTAATTTTAGATATGTATCATATAAGGTACATTCTATCGCAACGGTTTATAAAAACTGTTATATATATATATATATATATATATATATATATATATATATATATATATATATATATATATATATATATATATATATATATATATATATATATATATATATATATATATATATATATATATATATATATATATATATATATATATATATTCTATATTATTACATAACTCTTCCTGGAATGTTTCTGCTTCATGGTAAGTCCTTACATTGGGGGCTGAGGGGGTATTTGCTGTGTCCTCCTCCCACAAGTTGACTGTATTAACTGGCATCCAGTTCAACTGTTTAGTAAGATATGAAAAGGTTACAAAGGAGATTTGACAAAAACAAACAAACCCCCAAACCGTAAAATAAAACTAATCTAAAGTGGGGGAAAATAAGAAATTCGAAATGAGGGAAATTTGATCAATTTAAGAATCAAAATAAAGTTTCGAGGGGACTAAATTTCGAGTTCTTATACAAATTTGTATATTTTAGATTCTAATATATTAATAAATCAATGGTTCATTGTTTAATTCCATTTCCTGTAATTTATATGTAATTTTTGTAGTATTCTATTGACTTATTAGCATCATTTCTTGCATATATTTAGTTTCGTTCAAATACTTCTGAATTGATTCCTTTTAATATTCTATCGCAGGAATTCGTTCACTTATAACTTTGTTTAACCAGGTACTAATTTCTTTGTCTTTTTGTTAATTTTAATATTTTATTAACTTACAATTAATTATTATATTAATGTTACCAGAGTTTAATAGCATTTTTTTCAATTGTTTAAACATTTTTTTTTTAAATATATTCGCTTTATATTTAATCACTTTTTAACTTTGTCCGTTTTTATTACCATCCATTTGATTGTTTTATTAATGTTACCTATCTTTTTTTTGCTATTACTGTTTCAATTGTTTGCCCATTTTAAATTTTAATCACATTTAGATTTAATCACATTTAATTATATTATATTGCTGTTACGAATTTAGGTTTGTTATCGACCATTTTGAATCATGTTATTCGACCATTTTGAATCATGTTATTCGACCATTTTGAATCATGTTATTCGACCATTTTTATAATTTAATCCCTTTTATTTTTACTTATTTTTTACTTTGCCTGCTATTACCAAGCACTAGATCCTTTCCTTTTGTTTTAGTTCAATTTTAATATTCAACTCATTGGATTATTATATGTTTCACTCACTGTTAACGCATTAAGTGGTGTTATCCCTCCTTACACTTGATTTTTTCATTTAGCGATGTCTGATGTCTTTTGTCCACTTTATATAATTTTGAAGGTTTCCTGGTTGAGTGTTTGCATGCTGGATTCTGAGATGAAAAGCGCTCCTTCCAGCAGGAGTCCTTCCGTTTCCTTTTGCGTGTATGGATCCTCGTACGTCTACTTGTACCTTCCTTTGTGTAGTTCTTGGAGTAGTAGTTTTTCTTTCGGTAGTTTGAACATTGGGGTGGCGAAGATTTTGATGTGAATATCTTCCCCGTCCCCAGGATCCCTTTCTTAAGGATGTGCTTCTTCAGGGATACAGCGACTCCTTTAATGGGTGACGTGTCTTCCTCTTCTTCCATTGTATCCTCTTCTTCGGGTTCGTGGTCGTTTAGGCTGATCCTTATTTATTCAATTGTTCAGCAATAGGTTATTGAATACCCCTCTAAACGTTCCTAAGGTTAGCCATATTTTCCAATATGGGCGAAAATATGTAATTAGGATCATCAGTTCTTTGTTTTCCTTCACCATCATTAGTTTAGGGGTGCTGGTCCGTTGTATCGGTCTGGTAGTATCAGTTCGGCTTCAACATATTTTCTTTATTTGGCATCTTCTTCCTTGTTTTAGTTTTTCCTCCTTTTTCTGGAGTGGTTCTTTGCGTATGGGGTACCTCACCGCTAGGGTCTTGTGGCCCCCTCTGCAGTTGACGCACTTTGTATTCTCGTTTTTGCAATCCTTCCAGCCATGTCCAAAATACGCGCTGTTTGAGCATACCTCTCTCGTTGCCTGGGACTCTCTTGTGGGGTGATTTTCAACGGCATGGCACCTGTAGCAACATTCGAAGGGAATTAACTTTTCCAGTGCCATTCTGAGGTAAAAATGTAAAAATCCCCTAGTCTTTGTTTCTGTGTCATTTTGATATCTGCGAATATAACCGCGACAATATTTTGCCTTTTTCCGATTTTTTCCACTCTGGTTATGCTTATCCATATTTGTTTGTTTCTTAGCTCATCATTGATCTCCTCGCAGGAATTATCCTTGAAGAAGGAGTCGAGCCGTCGGAGTATGATGCTTCTCTGAACCAGAATTTGGTGGGGGTGGAGGCTTCCAATCCGATTTTTTGTAGGACTTCTTTAGTTTCTTCTGAAACCAACTTCTCTACGTCTTTTGTCATGTGACAGATTGTAGCGAATCCTGAGGTGGTGTCGAGTAAGCGGATAAGAGCAATGTTGAGTTATCTGAATAACGTCTCTATCAACGCCAATCTGCTTGGTTTTGCCCCCCTCCCTTTAGGGTGCGGAGGGGAACCCTTTTGATATCATGTGGAATTATGACCCCATAACTCTTGTCGCTCGAAAAAGATTCTAAAAATGCAATGAAGAAAATCTCTGGTTTTGTCCGGGCTTTCCCGTATTGCCTCCTTTACCTGTGTTGCTTCAGACGACCGCAAACGCACCGTGGATGAGTTGACTCCACTCAGTGGACTCGAAGATAACTGAGAAATGAATCACTGGCATCATCCTGTCCTGTCTCGCTTTTATATGTTCTGAAAAAGCCCCCCCCCCCACCCCCAACACACACACACATCTACAGAACTCCTCGGATATCAACAGTGATGGTCACACGTGGATCTAGAGACACGATGAGGCTTTCTAACCAGTTTAATAATATCCTGGATTTTGTAACTCTGGTGCCGAAGTGCAGCCATGAGAATTCTTCAGCAGAGTTCATAAAACTAGATTTGGGGAAGTTAGGAGTTTTACTACCGACTTGCTATCTTTTATAATGGCTTTAGTCCTCAATGGGAACCCATGGATTGACATTGGATCTGAATCACGGGTATCTACAGCGTATGACAATCACTGTAGATATACGCCCATCCTGTGACTAATCCAGACTCGAATGGCTTAACTTCGTTTAAATCAGAGACGTCGATTCTACTCGGCTTCGCCGCAACCCCATAAGATACTGTGTCTCCTTTGCCGGTTTCATATGTCTCCCCCCACCCCCATGGCCATTAAAATAGGACTCGGGAAGTGAATCCTTTTTACATTTAGGGTCAACTTCAAGATCTTCCGTTGGATCCAAAGCGGTACGGCATGCATTGCTCCACTTGAGGATGGACAGCGTTATTATTTGAGTGAGGAATGCGTCGCATTTCATGACTGCCATCACGGATCTTAGATTCATTCATTGTTAGGGAGATAGTCCTGATTTAAGGGGTGTCACCAAGGTATTATTAGGTGCTTATTGTTGGATAATTGAAATGAATAAACGATCGGAAATTAATTAATTTGCATTTGAAAAAGATCGTTGCTCTTTTTAGAGGTGCTCGAAAACGATTTTAGCTCCCGAATTCCCTCAATCGTGGAAATGGAATTAAATAGGAATTCAGTAAAAGGTTTAAATGTTCGATATTTGAGTTTGAATAAGGTCTGCACGATTGCAGCCTGAGTAAAGTTTGAAGTTAAATGGTTACTTAAATGACGAGAGTTACTTAAGAAACGTTTGAATATTTGACGATCAACGATAAAAGTAAACGCTTACATTACCGTTAAATACAAGGTTGGTTGACTTACCGTTAACACACACAAAGACATAATAGTAAAAATCTTAATAAGTTGGAAAGTTAAGGTTGACAAGTGGGAGAGGGTTGCTTTAAGAGATAGACGTAAATTGAGGAAGTTGGAAGTTGTTCTCCAGGTAGCGTCCACTGGTGCACTCGATATCATCTGGTCTTCTCAGAAAGCAGGAAGGGAGGGGGGTATAATGGACGGTTTAATTCGTCGAAGCGTTCTGATTTTAAAAATGAAAACATTACGTCTCCATTTTTTTTTAAATCGGGCCCCAGCGCCATGTTGGGGAGGAAACGCCGTAAGTTTCGGCATAGGGGAAGGGGAGACCCCCAACTCTCACAGATCTAGGGGCCCATAAGCCTTAGTGCAGCCCTCTGACAAAGTTTGTAAAATAATCTCCATAAACCAGGGGTCATCAGCTCGGGGTACTAGAGATAGAAACTTTAAGACATGTTATAAAATAGAGACAAAGGTAGGTGAACGAAGGAGAAAAAAGGGGAAATTTAGCAGAAAAAAATATAATTCTTATAGCATTAATGGTAATCCATCAATGGCATGCTAATTTAGGCGACGTGGAAGAGTGGTACGAACAGAGAGGACAATTTAGCAATAATTGCGATATGGCACGATTCGGGACAAAGCTCCTATAAACGAATCAAAGAAATGGAACCGTTCGGCGCCATCAATGGCGAGGTTTTAAAGATTCCCTCATCGGTCGAGGTGGTGATTAAGACTATGTGTCCACGCTGAGTGACGTCTGTTCCTGAAGGACTTTTCTATGCAAGGTCAACATGGTGCATCTAGTTATAGTTGAAGAGTCAACAACGTCTAAGGTGGTGAACCTACTCGTATGGCACACGTGCTCAAAGTGGCACACATTATAATTAGTGGGGGGGGGGGCTCAAAGTAGTCTTAATGAATTGGAATCCAAATATCATGATAAGGCTTAAGATTTAACCTTAATGAAATGCATTTTTCATCATGGTGATATAAAGAGAATGTAATAAAAATAATCAAACATGATAGTTAATCGGGACTACAAAATATAGGTTGGTATTATTAACAAAAAAATTAAAGTTGATTTAAACAATAAGGTTTTGTGGAATATGTACATCTCAACTTATTCAACAAATTCATCACTCTTTTCATGGAGAACTATGATTCACCTGTCCCTTGAGATCATTGAACTTGCAAGGGTCATAGACTATCCATAATAACCTTCCCGCCACATGAGGTATAGCCATTGGACGTATCAGAATATACATATATGACTATATTTTATTCGACCACGAATGATAGACAAGAAGAATTTCTAAGAAAAAATATTATTAACTCGATTTGGGTTCGCCTTTGTTAGCTAAGGTAACTTTACTTCTTGCTATCCCCCGAAGTCCTTTGATCCTCGGCAATTCCTTTTTTTTTCTGTTCCAGCGGTCTTCCCTATCTTTAGCAGCGAATTTCACTTCTCTCCTAATTGTTTCAAACCGGACACTTTTAGTCATCATTCGGGCATTTGCGCTTCTCACGAAACCCGCAAATCGGCCGTCTTGCATCGCATTAACGTTCCTATTTTATTTTTCCCGCCATTGGCGCCGTTCTTTATCATGAATCGGCACTTTTGTCTAAATACGCATAATTTTGTCTACTTTTAAAAAGTCTTCAGGTCTCTGTCAGCTTATGTGTATTTATTATGTATGCGTCTCTCATATGGGACAGCTTCACGAACAAGCGCCTTCTTTGCGCTTCAGGGAATCAGGGGAATAATGCCGTTGTCTGTCTTGGATCTCCAATTTTATGTGTCCGTTCAAAACCTAACAATCGTCGGTTTCGATCAACTTATGTGATCTCATTCATGTGCATAATATCGACATTAGAGGCACACATACGACAACTCGAGAGACGAAAACAAAGTCTCGTTCAATAAAACGTATTTGCGATAACAATTCATTGCCCGTTATATATAGATAGACCCAGAATATAACCTCGTAGATGGTGAGAAGGTGAAATTGGCGCAATGGAAAAAGTAACCTGGCAAATTCGAACGCTGGACCGTGAGAGATAGAATGAATTTGCGACGCGCCAAGCACCTGTCCCTTCTCAATTGTGAACGGGGTCCCCATTCGGATAGTGAAATTAACATAAGGATTAAAATGAAAATCGGATCTTGTAAAGATGAGGCATCCCAAAATTTCCTTCGACCCCTAACCTAATCTAGAATAGGTTAAGTTAGGTTATATTAGAGTTGAAAAAAACTTGTGAAGCCTCATCTTACAGCATCCTGAAAATATTGGTAGGTTCGAAGACACCAGGAGCCGATCGATCTTTGTTGGAGTGTGTATGAAACCCCCATTCGATAGGTTTGGGAGCAGAAGAGTGGTGTGTTTTGATTGCCTGTGTGAGTGATTACAAGTGGCGGGGGCTTGCTCTCATGATTAGATTCGACGCACCGCCTGATCGCTGGGAATCGAACACGATAATGAGGCGTGAAAATCCAACGCTTTGTCCATTAGGCGAACGAAAGTTCCGTGTCGCCGTCTCCTCTCAACGGCGCTAAACGGATCTCCGGCGATAATAATAATAACGACGGTGTCAAACTTCCCCTTCCGCGTGTTACCTCCAGATGGCGTATCGGTCCGAGGTCACTGCCATCATCCTTGGATGTGAGCCACCAAGGAATTGCGTTTGTCAGGTATATTTTTTGCGCCTCGTTCCGCCGTGTTGCCCTTTCGCGCCTCGGCCACGTGCCTCAGGCGGAGCCGAAATAAAAGCAACAGTTACCAATTCAGCGATTGAACCTCTATTTGACAATAGCGCAGGGAGAGGGGGCTCGCTGGGTCATGTAAGGGAGTTGGGGACAGGAAAACAAAAGGGGTTTGGAGAAAGGAAAATGATATATAGGGGTGAAGGGATAAACATCGAAGGATAAAAGGGAAAATCAAGAATAAGTGAGAAGTAGGAATGCCTGTGGTGGTTTGAATTAATAAATAAGAGCAAAAATGTGTTATGCAATGCAGGCCTAAATGGTGGAATCGGGGGGGGGGGGAAGCTTTCCAAGAACAAGGCCATGCTGCGAGCACAAGTCAAAAGTTGACCTCTGTTTCACATGAGCAGACGACGGGTGATGCGTGTGAAGGCAGTGACGTCATGAAGAAATGACGGTGATGGGTTTTACCACGATTTGCTCTCATTTTTAGGCCTTTCTCAGTTGGGACCGACAGCTTAACGTATGATCCGAACCACTGATCGTTGACGCATATCAGGAGTTCTCATATTTTAAGACACAAGGGGAACCTTTCCTCTCCTATTGCAGGAGAGAATTCAAAGATAAACAAAGACAGGAAAGACCCAAAATATGGAATTTGGTCATTCAGCATTAAAAATATAATCGTGAACTGCATAATTTCAACATTTAACGTTCTCTTTCACCTTTTCTATGGGTCTATACAGGCGTGGAAAAGATAGTGAGAAATATAAACAGAGGTGCAAGACATATCATAGAGAGCACCAGCATCTCTTCGGGTTGGGTGGTTATTTGAAATAACCATACGGGCTCATTTCAAATACTATAGTGGTCACGGGTCTGCTGTATACCTAAGAGACCCCACGGGTCTGTTATACACCCTAGAAACCCAACAGAATCAATGTTGACTCGAATAGGGAACTCCATTCGGCGACGAGCTACACCCGGCCAAGTGACTTTTCAGCTCAATTTCCACCTTGGCGGTGGAATTATTAAGGATTAGGCTTGGAAGGTGGCCATTTAGCCTTCTTTTTAGAGGTCATGCAATGAGGACATGAGTGCGTGTCTCATCGTTCATACGTGTATGCGGTGATCCATTTTCTGGCTCTTTTCATGTTCACGTGCGCGTATATTGATGTAAATTTAGACATGTTCATAAACGCCCTTTGGTGTTTTTAGACGAATCCGATTCATCTTAATATTCTGGAATGTCCATTTTAAATTCCTTATTGTGACCATATGAGATAAGAAAGCGCCATAATAACTTATTATGAAGATCGATAACATATGAATTAACTGCGCATAAAAGAAAAAAGAGGAGATTTAAAACATTTTCTTAGCGCGAAAGGGAATCGTCATAGCGGCGTCGTGCTTGTGTACATGTACATGCGTTTGGTCAGAGGATATCTGAATTGATGCCTCGACGCAAATTAGCAATGGAAATTCCCCCGAAATGCCGGCTATTAAATGAAACAAAGATGACGTTGTTGACATAGTATTACTGGAAAAAAGGGGCGTTCACTTTAACTAACAAAACTAGGAGGGAAAATTGGTTTAAGCATATTTCCAACTTGGTTACAATAATAAAATAAGCAAATCAGAATAGCACAAAAGGAATTTGTTGTTTTGGAAACGTAGAATAAAAGTTTGATTATTCACACAAGCTCCTTTATAACTAATGATTTAATTGTTGTGAAATTTAAAACTGATAATGACCTCTATTGAAATGTTTGAATTCAGTACGTGGCGCGAATTTTACTAATATATATCAAAAAAGTATTATGTAAAATATTTGTATCCAAAGAAGTATTTGGCAATAATTTCACTAATGACGTCATAGTACCAGAGCGTCATAGAAAGATGAGACGTAACAGGGGGCGTCATAGGAGGGTTACGTCATTAAACGTCATTCTAACACAGTCCCGACACGATCTCCCACACTTAACGCAAAAAAACGCCCACATTGACACATATGTCTACCTAATAGAATAAGTGGTTGAATTGAAAGAAGCTTTGAGCATAGGAAGAGCTGCCTAACGGGACGATTATGCGAAAGGTTCGATCAACCATGGTAGTCCAAGGAAGGCATACTGACAGTGGGGAAGAAGGAGGTTAAGGGAATAAACAAGAAAAAAAGAGGAAATGTAAAGAACAACACAAATAAAAAGTCAATAATAAAAATTCGTCTTAATACCAAGTCCGAGAGACAAATTCCCAAAGACGAGGAACTCGAAGTACTTAGTGATAGTCTTCCCAACAAGGGGCAGGGGTGTGTGCTAGAGTCAGTCAAATGTGTGAAAGAGAGTGAGGGAGCACTACTCATGTTTTCTTAACATAATTTTAACGGAATTCTCTCATATATATATATATATATATATATATATATATATATATATATATATATATATATATATATATATATATATATATATATCCAAAAAGTACAGTAATGTACGTGTAAGTATTGGGATAAAACCACAGTAATAGGACTAATTTTATATTCGAAACCAGGTTTCGACGGAAACATCCGTCGCTTGTTTGTAATATGACTGAGTGTGTTTAACAGGAGCAATAGTGCCGTAAGACTTAGTTCATTCGCCGTTATGTCTATAGTCGCTTACGGGAGAAGGGAGGAGTTCGAGGGGAGGGCTGCGGAGGTGCAGGAATCGTGCGGTACGCGGTTTGGAGATCTCAAGGCCAAGTTGCCAGCAGGATTGGTACAGAAGGAACGCAGGCAAACTCCTTCGTTGACAAGCCTCCCCCCCCCTCCTCCACAGTATTTGCTGTCCTTTTGGGTTTACCTGCATTTGATTTGACTGGCCTCTATGTTCACTCCATGAGGAAAAAAAAAAAAGAGCCGGGGGGGGGGATTAAGGCCCTTCCTTCGCGGTTTCCATTTTGTGTGACGTCATCCATATTCGCGCGCACCTCCGATTCGACACATTTCCCGCGCGTTCGTGGAAGGGCCGAAACGCCCCTCCCGATTGCCATTCTGGAGGCACCTGGCAATTGCTTCTCTGCAGGTGCAGCTACGGGTGCATGGATTAAGCACTCCGCCAACATGCAAATACGCAGGGCTTTAGTTCTGTACTGTATATGGTTTTCTGGGTTTGGGGGAGGGGAGATCTTTATTCAGTTTGCCCAGCATGCCCATTGTGTAGCTTGCGTGTGTGTGCTTTGGGTCCTGGGGTTCTCTCTCGATGTTGACTATGTGATGGGGGTCTCAGGCACCTTTTAGTTCCATCGCGTCACACACTACACCCAACAGCGCCTGCTTTCGTTGCGGAACTGGAGTAACAAGGAAAGGAAGTACCCTAGGAGACCTTACGGTCCATTCAAAGAGGGTACCTTTCGACTAACAATCGAGCGGGCACATGGCTGCTCAATTGTTTTGCGTCTGGAGCGGGTTTAGAAGATATGCCCACCTTATGATTCTTTATCTACCCTAGTTAATCCTCATAGCTAATTTATCTTCCCCTAATTTCACCATTTTCTTTGAGTCTCTCTCTAAAAAATAAACAACCTTCTAGCAGATCTGCTACCGTTGGTTTTCGTTCTTTTAATAAATTGAAACCCCAAACTATGCGTCTTTTGTTTCGTTTCATCTGTCGTTGTCGAAAAGAGCGGGATTTGGGCGTTGCGGGCATTGCTTCAAGTTCGAGGTTGAGGAATTTTTAGTCGCGGCGACTCTATAAGTCACTATGTCGCTCCGTCGGTTGAATTCGTAACCATTTGACTTTTCAATGAATATTTCAAAGTTTTGAAGGTCGTTAGGTCAGATGATTCGTTTGTTAATTATTTTGTTTTATTATTGGAATAATTGAGAGCACACGACTTAGGTATCTTGAGCTTGTTTATATATTTATATAGCTTGGCATTCCGCAGAGGTATTCTTACCACCATTTCCAACGGTGGAAATCTTTTTGTTGAGCGCCTAGTAGTCTCTTCTCTTTTCGTTTCTTCTCCCAGATTTTTCTTTTACCGGAAAAGGGTTTGGTTCAGGTCGTGTGGTTGTATTAAAATATACAGTGTTGTTATTCTGTGTTCCATTGGTTTAAGGTGCTTAGGGTGTATGAAGGTAGAATTCAGCCGTAGGAATTATAGGATAGTGTTGAAAATTGAAATAAGTGTAGGTGTGTGTCAGTTCCTAGTATAATCCTGACTAGGCTCTTCTACCCTCTATCTAAACCAGTGGTTTTCAACCCGGATGCCGCTAGGGCCAACTAAGGGTACCGTGAGCGCCAACTAAAGGGACCACGAGAGCTAACTAAGCGTGCCATGAGAGCCAACTGAAGGTGCTACGAGAGCCAACCAAGGGTGCTGTGAGCGCCAACTAAAGGTGCAACGAGAGCCAACTAAGAGTGCCAGTAGAGCCAACTAGGTGTGCCGTGAGAGCCAACTAAAGGTGCCACGAGATACAACTAAGGGTGCCGCGAGCACCAACTAAAGGAGCCACCAGAGCTAACTAAGTGTACCATGAGAGCCAACCAAAGGTGCCACGAGAGACAACTAAAGGTGCAACGAGAGTCAACTAAAGGTGCCACGAGAGACAACTAAGTGTGTTATGAGAGCCAACTAAAGGTGCCACGAGAGACAACTAAAGGAGCAACTAGAGCCAACTAAAGGTGCCACGAGAGACAACTAAGTGTGTTATGAGAGCCAACTAAAGGTGCCAGGAGAACCAACTAAGGGTCCGTGAGCGCTAACTAAAGGCACCAGGAGAGCCAAAAAAGGGTGCCATAAGAGCCAACTAAGGATGCCCGGAGAGACAACTAAAGGTGCTACGAGAGCCAACTAAGTATGTCATGAGAGCCAACTAAAGGTACCACGAAAGCCAACTAAGTGTGTCACGAGAGCTAACTAAGTGGGCCACGAGAGCTAACTAAAGGTGCCGTGAGAGCCAACTAAAGGTGCCACGAGAGCTAACTAAGTGTGCCATGAGAGCCAACTAGAGGTACCACGAGAGCCAACTAAAAGTGTCACGAGAGCCAACTAAAGGTGCCACGAGAGCCAACTAAGGGTGCCGTGAGTGTCAACTAAATGTGCCATGAGAGCCAACTAAGGGTGCCGTGAGTGTCAACTAAATGTGCTACGAGAGCCAACTAAGGGTGCCGTGAGTGTCAACTAAATGTGCTACGAGAGCCAACTAAGGGTGCCGCTAGAGCGACGAAAAAATAATTTTTAAAATACCTAAATTGTAAACAATATGTATTTCAAACATTTCTAAAAAAGATCAAACGACACTTGAAAGTATTATGAAACTCTCTTCTCTGCATCGTGCAACATAAAAATAACGAAAAGAAAAAAATTGAAGACAGTGAATGAAGAAATGAGAGTTGCCCTGTCAACTATGGGTCCCAACATTCAATAATTATGTCATAATGATCAAGCTCAAATTTTCCATTAAACTTTTAAAGTTAAAATTGATTTATTTTCTTATTTTTATGTCTTATTTCGATTAAATTAGATTAAATGTCAAACTTAATTTATTTTATATTGGGGTGCCACGGCTGCTTCTAGATAGCAATTAGGGTGCCACTATCATAACATTTTTTTTAAAACCACTGACCTAAACATTCGATGTTATATTCGTTTTAATTCCTTTATTTAACTTTCACTAGAACTTAGGTGATTCTGGTTTACTGTTTTTGTTTGGGGCTTCTGAATTTTAGATGTGTATGTTGGGTTTTGTTAATGTTTAAGGTTGTTAGATTGATATTTTTCTACCAAACCTATAACTAGCCCGCCCCACCCCAAGGGTTATGACTTCCACAGCACTTGAAACTAACATCTGAACATAATCCACCCCCAACTTTTCTCACCTGAACATACGCCACCCCACGAAAGCTTAGGGTGGCTTATCTTAACATAATTACACGGATGACAAAAGCCACAAGGGCCTATCAAAGGTCATCCACATCCGTCAAAACCCACCCACAAAAAGCACCATCACCAGGGGAAGACAAAATCAAAGTCCCCCACAATATAATATAACAGATGACAAGAGCCACAAGGGCTCATCATAGGTCATCAGAGTCAAACGGCATCTTTTTTAAGGCACCCAAACTCCCAGGAAAACTACATCCAGAGGATTGCATCAGAAACAAGGGTATCACCAATCAAAGCTTGTCAAGAACTAAATCATGCAGCTATAGATATATACAAACAATATTAATATATACAAAACTTAGGAACCATCACAACCTTCCCTTCCCATAAACTCATCCAACCTACTCTTAAATACATTTAGATTTGGACTACCTACTATCCTCTGCGGCAATTTGTTCTAGAAGTCTACCACTCTATTGGTGAAAAAATATTTTCTTAAATCCAACCTACACCCTTGCTTTTTAATTTTCAAGTGGTGACCTCTAGTCCGATTTCCATCATCTAACTCAAAAAACTTGCTAACATCCAATTTATCTATCCCGGAAAAAATTTTAAAGAGCTCAATCATATCCCCTCTCACACACCTCCTTTCGAACGAGAACATATTTAATACCCTCAGTCTATCTATATATTCAAGGTGCCTCAGGGAAGGAATAATCTTGTTGCCCTCCGTTGCACTGACTCGAGAAGGTTAATATCGTGTCTAAAATGTGGGGACCATGCCTGTATACAGTACTCTAGATGTGGCCTAACATAAGAGTTATAGAGTTTAAGAATAACCTCCTTACTTTTGTAACTGACATTTCTCTTAATAAAACCCAGCACTCTATTTGCCCTATTTCTTGCTTCAATACACTGCTTAGAAAACCAAGACATTTTGAGAATGGAAGCAAAATCGCTTTTCTATGACCCCTAATTAAAAGGCTTAAATAAACTAGTAAAAATAAAAACACTAGAATAGCATTTAGTTTCCCTAGTATCTTAAAAAATGAAATAATAAAATACCCCTGCTCCCAGGCACATTTAAAGGCGTCTATCAAATTCCTTGACAAAAATTGCAACCAATCCGACATTGCGGAAATCGGCAGAATTTTGGCCACGTTTGCGACTTTTGAATAAAGTTAGAGCGCAGGGGATCGATGGAAGGGGTCTGGGGGGGGGGGGGATTCAGTCGTGACTTAATGACAGACAGAACAGAGTTAGCATAGACGTGATTAAATCTGAGTTGGAGAATGTTAGCAGTTGGGTTCTTCAGGGGTCAGTGTTGGGGCCGTTGTTTTTCTTGATTTCTATTAATAATGTTGACTTAGGTATAAGTAGTGAGCTGAGCAAGTTTGCTGATGAAACTAAGTTGGGTAGGATTATAAGGTCTGAATCTGATTCTTATAATGTTAGATTCCGATGCTGAGGTATTTGAAAATGAATTGACCATTGTATCCCAAGAGGCAGAGAAATAGCAATGCATTTTAACTTAAACAAGTGTAGTGTACTTAGTATAGGTAGGTGTAATCCACTGACTAATTATAAACTGAATCCGAGAGTTTTAGGAAAGTTAGAATACAAAAGAGACTCAAGTGTCCTGGTAAGTTCACATCTCCGGCATAGAAACTCGTTAGGAGAGCTGATGTCATTCTAAATGTAACTGGCATTTGTTAGGCCTCATATTGACTATGTGGTATAATTTGGGTCACCACATCATAGGATGGATATTGGTTTGCTTGAGTCTGTTCAAAGAAGGATGACTAAGATGATTCATGGGTTGAGGAGCTTCTTACCTTAGGGTTAAATCCTTAGGAGATTAAATCTACATACGTTAGAAAGGAGAAGAGTTCGAAAGGCCTTGATTGAAGTCTTCAATTGGGTAAAAAGTTCTAATAGGCGAACAGAATAGGACACGTAGCAATGGGTTTAAACTGGATAAGTTTAGGTTTAGGAAAGGAATTGGTAGAAATTAGTTTACAAATCGAGTGGTAGATGAATGGAATAGGCTCACTAGTCATGCGATAGAAGCTTCGTACCTGCGGAGTTTTAAGAATTGATTGGATAGATTTATGGATGAAGACGCGAGGTGGGACTGAACTGGGTGATGGGAACAGGAGCTGCCTCATATAGACTATTGATTAACCTTTTGTGTCTTATCTTTTGATAACTATTTCTTCCTTAAACTTTTTAGGCCAAGGGAGAATCTATTGAGTATCAATGTTGTATAATTATCAAGTAAAGATGTTATTACGCAACCCGTTGTGACATCATTACTTGATAGTTACAACATTCGAACCGGAAACACTTTCAATGGCTTCTTTAATAATATTTCATTAAAAATAAAAAACGATCATATAGACTGAGATCAAGACAAATTTTTATATCGTTCAAACTACAAAATATCTGGCGACAGATTGTCGAGTCGGCTCTAATTGATTCGCTCCCCACCTCCTATTAATCCCCAGAAAGCTTTGACCTTTGACATCTAAGCGGGTTAATATCCCCATCCCACCACACAAGTATCACGTAGTTCATCCCAACCCAATCTCTTGTCCAAGCGAATTGAGAATGTATGCATATTTTTTCTTCCTTTTTCTCTTTTATTTTTTATTCTTCTCTTCGCTTTGCATTGGTTTTGTATAAAAGCAGCGTAGGTTGAGTGGCAATGCTCATCGTACAGGGTGAAAGACGAGACAAGTCTCGAAACTTGTCCTGTACTTAGAATAAAAATGTGTTATATCACTATCTTCGCTATATAAAAAAATAACTATATACCTTTTATACCAAAAAAAAAATAAAAATAATAACCCTTGCCCACCCCAAAAACAACAAAATACGAAAAAATAATAATAAAAAGACATTCTTAATTCATAGGGACGGCAGTTCGGTTTTAGATAAACGTGAGCTTGATGGGCAAAGGAGGGCAAAGAATCGATTAGATCCAACTCGAAAATCCAGCGCCTGATATTGTCATTTAAGCGATATAAATATTTGCCTTATCCCAGGCCTATTTTATGGTTCTTTGATGACATGTGGCTAAAAAGGGCATTGTAGATGTTTGTGGTGGGTACGTCGTATTGGTACAGAAGAAAAGGAGTCTGGAAAGGAAGCAGAGGAAATGAGGTCACAGTGTAGGTATGTTATCAATGGCATACTTCAGAGATCAGTTCTAGGCCCATTATTATTCCTAGTTTATATAAATGATCTTGGGGAGGATGTAAATAGTAAAGTGTCAATTTGTGATGAACACAAACTTGGCAACTGGAGTTAATGAAGTTGAATTTTAACCTTAAAGAATGTAAAGTTATTAACCTGGGAAAAGATAATAGAGAATTTAGTTACGAAATGGATGGGCCTTGGCTGAATGCAGCAGAGGATAAGAAGGACTTATGAGCAGTGGTAGATAGGTCACTGAAGTTTTTGAAGCAGTGGAGGCTTTAAATTATATATTGTAGATGCATGGCTGGACATAATCCTATGGATTGTTAAATTGTATATTGTAGATGCATGATCTGACAAAATCCTATGGATGCATTATGTGGGTGGGATTTGATGGATACGGATGAACTTTGATAGGCCCTTGTGGCTTTTGTCATCCGCGAAATTATGTTATGTTATGTTTGTAGTGAGGCAAAAATAGAGTGTTGGACTTCATTAAGAGGAATATTAGTTCCAAAAGTAAGGAAGTTATCCTAAACTATATAACTCATATATCAGGACATGTTTAGAGTACTGTATACAAGCATGGCATCCCACACTTAGACATATTGACCAGCTTGAGTCAGAGCAAAGGAGAGCAACAAAGATGATACCTTACCCGAAGCACCTTGAATATGTAGATAGGTTGAAGGTACAAAATACGTTCTCATTTGAAAGAAGGTGTGTGAGAGAGGGTATGATTGAGTTTTTAAAATTTGTTCTAGGTTCGATTTTAGCAAGTTCTTTGAGTTGAAATGTAGTACATAATAGGACTTGGGGGCCAGCACTTAAGAATTAAATAACAGAGGTGTAGATTAGATGTGAGAGAATATTTTCTTCACCAACAAAGTGGTAGATTACTGGCATGGTTTACCACAAGAGACAATAAGCATCCAAATTTAAATGTTTTCAAGTGGAGGTTAGATAAGTATATGGGGGGGTTGGGCGGTTATGATGGTTTTTAAGTTGTATTGAGGCAAATTGCATATTTCAATATTAACTTTGTGTATTTATTATATTAATGATATGTGTATTTGATGATTTAGTTCTTCAACAAGCCATGATGGTTCGAACGCAATCTTGTGGATGCAGTTTATCGAGTGTGTGTTGACTAGGATGAACTCTGATAGGCCCTTGTGGCTTTTGTCATCCGTTGAATTATGTTAGGTTTTGGGATGTTATGTTAAGGCTAATCAATAGCCTATTCGAGACAGGGCCTCTTACCATCACCAAGTTCAGTCCCACCTAGTTTCCCCATCCATACATAAGAACATTTGAGCAGACTCCTTTTCTTATTGCTATTTGCCTTATCCTGTTTACTAGAAATAAGAACCTTAACTTTCCCCTATCATAACCTTTTACCCATTTGAAAACCTCAATCAAGTTCCCTCGCTAATATGAACAAATATAAACTACTCTTTTTGGATGTTGATTACTTATTAACAAAAGTTCCCATAGTTGGAAATTTTCCAGGACTCAACATTAACTTGTACTCACTGATATTTCAATTGTTGATAAATTATACGCCTCATCAATCTATTTACGTGCGAAGAGAAGTATCATAGAAACAAACTTATAGTTTTTTTTCAATGGGTAGCCTTTTATCGCCTGTATTTTGTAATTTGAATCTGAATTATGGTATAAATGTGATGTAAAACCACTCAGATGGGTGATTTAGTTATGTTCTGATCCAAGACGATAATTTCGCTACTTAAAAAAAACAAAAAAAACAAAATTTAAATTAGAATGGGCAAATAATCTCCCTCTCCCGTTCATAGACATCATTCTCCACAATTTTACTAATTTTCTCCAATTTTCTATTTGCTTCAAACCTACATACTCACATGACTATATACATTTTTATTCCTCTCATAGTGACAACTTATTTTTAAAAAAATCAATAATTTATTCTATGTTCCTAAAGGGATATAAAATTTGTGATCCTTAATTTCTTGATGAAGAAATTCGCTAAATCAAAGGGATTTTTACATCGTTGTCATGTAAACCACATTTCCCTAACAACACTTGAACTTGAAGCAAGAAAAAATTTCTTTCCCTCTAAAAAGACAACCAGTACAAGTCCCAATAACAGCAACTACCACACATCATCTCCAGCAGGTATTGAGGTCGGGAGAACACCCAAACCTCCTGATGTCACGTGACATCTTGCGAGGTGGGTAAACGGCGTCAGAAAATTGTCACTATGACAACCCTCCGAGCAAAGAGAAACAGTGACCTTTTCCGTTCAGAAGCTGCGTGATCCACGTGACACATACATTTCACCGTGACCCCAATTTTATGTGCCTATATTCATTCACATGTGGGCGCATGTGCGGGGTTGGGGTTGGGGGATAAGTGCTTGAAGATAAAGGGAAGTGGAATTGAGAACTACAAAAGTGAAGACGAATAAAGACCCGAACGCCGAGTCAAGGCGAGGGAGAAAGGCGACAGTTTTAAGCCCTGAAAGAAAACAAAGATTAGCCCCGCCGCATCACTGGCTGGATTAGCTGGCATTGTGTGGGTGGCAATTAGAATTTGAAATGTACAAACTAGTAGGTTTTTTTTAGGTAGTCCCCACATATTCTCTATGTGCTAGCACATAATGTTGGGGTCTTTAGTAGTGTATAACATAAGAAAAGAAGTTTGCAAAAGGCTAATCAATATCCTATACATATGAGGCAGCTCCTGTTCTTTCTCTTGAGTTCAGTCCGAACTCGCATCCTCATCCATATATCTATCCAATCTATTCTGCAAAGTCTGCAGAGAGGATGATTATAGCACATAACTACTGAACTTATTCCATTCATCTGTATAAGTGTCTGGTGACCAAATTGGAACTTTTATCTGACGACTTGTAGCAAAAAATAAATAAATAAATTCTATGGAATTGTAACCCACGTTTCGACTATAATTTACAATTAATTGTCAATTTCATCATTAACAAAGGGGCTGCATCTTATAGCCTTTTGCAGATTCCTATTATTATGTTGGATCAAGTAAAGATAGTCCCTCCTAATACAAAAAGGAGGGATTAACATCACTTGGTTAATTGGGGGAAGGATGACCTTTACTTGGTAAAATGGGAGGTATACGAAGTTATGACATCGTCATTCTAAAGCTACTGGAATAAGCATAAACTAAGAATTAAACGCATGTTAAGATGTAAGAGAGAAATGCGAAACTCATATCTACAGGATTTTTTGTGTCTTAAAAGACATAAATACAATGTTTTCAATGATTTTTGCGATCCGATTGCGAGCCAATACCGTTTTAATTAAGTTATTAAAATTTAATTTCTGGAGTTCAAAAAGGTTTACAATTTTTAATTATTTCAAAATAAACTCTAACAAATATGTTCATAAATAATTTTTTTAAGTTATTTATTTTTTTAGCCTTGGGAGGGATTAGCTTTACTAGTGTAACTTTAGGACGGATGATCTTTTCTTGGTAAAATGGAAGGGACCATCTTTACTTGATCCCTTATGTTCTTATAACAGTCCTTGTGAAGCTCTTGCTAGCCCAATGGGCGCGGCGTTGGATTTCTGACGTCGAGGCAGGGGGTAAATCCCACCGAGCGCAGGCACAAGGTAGGGTCATGAGCTGGCCGCTCATTGGGCGGATACGCTGATATATATATATATATATATATATATATATATATATATATATATATATATATATATATATATATATATATATATATATATATATATATATATATATAGAGAGAGAGAGAGAGAGAGAGAGAGAGAGAGAGAGAGAGAGGTTGAGGATAAATCCCAAAATGAGACATGTAAAATTTCTCATTTAATTAAGTACAACGTTTCGGGTATCTTACCCATCTTCTGGTCTATAAAAGAGATTTAGAACACGTTTAAAATTACAAAAATTATAATGCACACAAAGTTTAAAAATAAATTATTTAGTTAATTGAAATTATGGCAAATCGTTTGAAAACTATTGAAATTTAGATATGGATCAATTATGGGTACTTTAAATATGCATAAATATAACACTAGTTGATACAATTATTGGTTGACACAGATATTAGTCACTAAATGAAGCAGCAATAGTAATAGATTATTTAATAAAATGAAAATGTGAAAAAATCATTTGAAAACTTGACACTGAATATAAATGCTATAAATATGGATAAATATAAGAATATACTAATTGGGGCAATTAATTGGTACACAAAAATATTAGTCACCTTTAGTGGACGGTAAAAGCGGAGAGACTGAGGAAAGATTATAGAGGGAACCGATTAGAGATTGGTAGGTTGTGAAAATATTTTGAGTGGTTTATGAAATGAGAAGGGGAAAAGCAGTTGAATCAGAATTTAAACTGGGATTTAGTTGTTTTATAAATAATGATTCTAGAATGCGCAGGGAAGTGGAGTCCTTTGCATGTCCTATAATTTGAAAGTTTTTTCTGTCTTACATTTAATTGAATGATCTCGAATGGGAGAAGTTTCTTTATTGGTCAAGGTGGAGCCAGTGCGAGAGCTAATACCAAGATGAGAACAGACCTTAGCCCTAAGTGAGCGAACAGTGCTACCAATGTAGATCCCCTGGTGGCACCTGGGGCAAATGAATTTATAGACAACTGAACAGCTCATTTCAGGTGGGATTCTGTCTTTAGTTCTGAAAAATTTTCCAATATGAAAGTTGTTAAGGAAAACTATTTTGAAGTTGGTATGCGTGTAAAATCTTTTCAAAAGCTTATTAAGTTTTCGGCGTAACGGTAGGTTGAGTGGGCCAATATCAGGAAGAAGACAATAGCGGACATCCTTGGGGACAGAGGAAATTTCTTGTGGAGGATGGTATATTTTATCAAAGAATTGACGGATACATTTTTGTACAAGTGAGGGCTGGAAACAATTCCTTTGAAAATAACCCATGAGAAAACTGAATTCTGAATGAACAAGAAAATAATCAGATGAAAGCTGAAAGCCACTGTGAATGAGGGTTTTGATGTTGTTGATCTTATAAGAAATATCACAAAAACTGTAAAAGTTCATGCCGAGACCAGAAAAGGAGGATTTACGATAGACGGAAGTGGTGAAGTTGGGCGAGGAGCGTGATATGAGAAAATCCAGAAATGGTAATTTTCCATCTTTTTCGTTATCAATTGTGAATTGTGAATTATAGGACATGCAAAGGACTCCACTTCCCTGCGCATTCTCGAATCATTATTTATAAAACAACTAAATCCCAGTTTAAATTCTGATTCAACTGCTTTTGCCCTTCTCATTTCATAAACCACTCAAAATATTTTCACAACCTACCAATCTCTAATCGGTTTCCTCTATAATCTTTCCTCAGTCTCTCCGCTTTTACCGTCCACTAAAGGTGACTAATATTTTTGTGTACCAATTAATTGCCCCAATTAGTATATTCTTATATTTATCCATATTTATAGCATTTATATTCAGTGTCAAGTTTTCAAATGATTTTTTCACATTTTCATTTTATTAAATAATCTATTACTATTGCTGCTTCATTTAGTGACTAATTTCTGTGTCAACTAATAATTGTATCAACTAGTGTTATATTTATGCATATTTAAAGTACCCATAATTGATCCATATCTAAATTTCAATAGTTTTCAAACGATTTGCCATAATTTCAATTAACTAAATAATTTATTTTTAAACTTTGTGTGCATTATAATTTTTGTAATTTTAAACGTGTTCTAAATCTCTTTTATAGACCAGAAGATGGGTAAGATACCCGAAACGTTGTACTTAATTAAATGAGAAATTTTACATGTCTCATTTTGGGATTTATCCTCAACCTCAAAATAAGCCTTCTTAGAAGCAAACCTATAGAATATATATATATATATATATATATATATATATATATATATATATATATATATATATATATATATATATATATATATATATATATATATATATATATATATATAATTTAAGGCATTTCCTCCCGCTGCTGAGATAACATAACATAATTCAAGGATGACAAAAGCCACAAGGGCCTATCAGAGGTCATCCGAGTCAACACACACCTCATAAACTGCATCTACAAGCTCTGCTTAAAAAGGAATTACCATCATGCCTTGTCCAAAAATACTAAATCATGCAATACACATATCAATAATATAATATATATACAAAAATTGATATTAAAGTATGTAATTTGCCCCAATACAACTTAAAAAACATCATACCCCCCCCTCAATATACTCATCTAACCTCCACTTAAAAACATTTAAATTTGGACTGCTTATTGTCTCTTGTGGTAAACTATTCCAGTAATCTACCACTTTGTTGGTGAAGAAAATACTCTCTCACATCCAATCTACACCTCTGTTATTTAATTCTTAAGTGCTGGCCCCAAGTCCTATTACTACATTTTAACTAAAAAAACTTGCTAAAATCGAACCTAGAACAGATTTTAATAAGCTCAATCATATCCTCTCCCACACACCTTCTCTCAAATCAGAACATATTTAGTGCCCTCAGTCTATCTTCATATTCAAGGTGCTTCAGGGAAGGTATCATCTTTGTTCCCCTCCTTTGTACTGACTCTAGCAGGTTGATATCATGTCTAAAGTGTGGAGACCATGCTTGTATACAGTACTCTAAAATTCTTTTTAATGAAGCCAAACACTCTATTTGCTCTATATTTTACTTCAATACACTGCTTCCTAAACCTCAGTGACCTATCTACTACTACACCTAACTCCTTCTCATCCTCTCTTCCATTAAGCCAATGCCCATCCATTTCAGATCTAAATTCTCTATTATCTCTTCCTATGGAAATACCATTACATTTTTTTAAGGTTAAAGTTCATCTGCCACCTTTATGCCCAACCTAATAACATATTTAAGTCACTGCATTTTAAAGTTAGCCTCAACTTCTTTGACTACAGCTGCCAATTTAGTGTCATCATAAAAAAATGACATTTTACTATTTACACCCTCCCCAAGATCATTTATATAAACTAGGAATAATAATGGGCCTAAATATATACGCCGGAGATCAAAAGGTTCGGGGAATTCTTTTGTAGATTGAATGGAATCAGGTAAATACCAGGTTTAACAGGCTTTTAGTTACTTGCAATCAGTTAAGCACAGATTATTGTGGAGTACAGACCCTCTTTAGAAAAGCTACTTTTTAGATCCATGAAAAATAGCAATTGAAACTTCAATAGAAAAGGACAGATATTAATGGAGGGTTTGGATAAAGTTCATGGCAATAATGCCCCAAAGAATTGCGGTCTACTAGTGGATTCACCAATTTCAAGAGGGCCGAGAAAATTTGGAAAATGACCCTCGCAATAGGATACCAACAACATCAAAAACTGACGAAAACATTGGGGTTGTTCAAAACCTCATAGAAGAAGATCGAAGAATAACAGTTATTCAGGTAGCCAAGTCCCTAGACACTTCATATGGTTCAGTAAATTCAATCTTGCATGATCATTTGGGACTCAACAAGATTGCATCGCGATGGGTTCCAAAAGCGTTACGGCCAGATCAGCTGGTTCTTCGAAGGGATCTGTCATTGGTAATATTAAATAAAATTGATGTTTATGAAGAGCAGTTTCTGAATCGAATCATCACCGGAAATGAAACCTGGATCTACCAGTATGACCCTGAAACCAAACCGCAATAATTTGTGTGTAGTAGAGTATTTGGGTCAAAGCGAATGATTCACAGTCGTGAGTAAATCCAAGATCTTGTTGAATGCGCGTTAGCCTTCCATTCATCACTGTGAACTGTAGTTCCGGCCAGGTTTTACTACTTTTTAGTCGCGTGCGACTAAAAAGTAGTAGGTTGGTGGTTCAGATGGTAGCCATTTTACTTTTCAATGAGTCGTTTGGCAATAACATCGTAACTATTCAGCCGATTCTAACGAAATGTGAAACCCTTATGTTTTTCAACAGCCTCTTTCGAATCATATAATTGTCAAGGTCTTCCTAAGGTTAGTACAGGAATTATTGAAAGTTTTGAAGGTCATATGGTCATAAGTCAGAATAATTGAGCGCGAGCGACTTAGGTCTGTTGACTTTGTTAAATAATGGATAGTAACGTATTTGCATTTCTCTTTTCCATAATCTCCATATAACCCATAGCAAGCTTTGTGCATGAGTCAACCAGACCAAAAACCCATAATGGCGTCCTCGGAGCTCTCCGGCGAGGGTTCTTGGGCTTGTGTGAGAACACGACTCATCTATCTCTACAACGACGCCAAAACCGGACCAAGTTGTACTGGATTACCTTCAAGTTGGTTTCTTTTAACACACTTCTCTGGAAAAGGTTATATTCACGTTAGTATTTTCCGAAACATTAAGTTGATTCGTGGCATTTTTGGACTGGTTCTTTCACTACAAAGATAAATGGCGAATATCCATCCATGTCTTGAGAGATAGATTTGAATGAACAAAAAAAGGATTTAGGACATAATTACACGGATGACAAAAGCCACAAGGGACGTAGGGTTGTTTTAATTTTAGTATTTGGTGCAGTCCTTATTTTGGTATTTCCATGCAAATTTGTTTTGAGGTGAAGAATGTTTAGTCGAGTTTATAATGTGATTACAGCTGCACCATTTCATTAGCACTTGCAGGAAGGCGCCGCTCTTTCATTCAGTTAGTAGTCGTTCGGGGGTCTTCACTCGATATCAAGGCAACAGAACATTTCGAAAAATTGCTCCTTCCATGAATGTAACCAATAACATTACACAACTAAGAGGTGGGAACGAGCTTGTTCTTGCTACACTTCTAAAGCTGACTCCTCGAGTTGAAGAGTAGATAAAAATTTATTTATTCATCACAATAACCGTATATAATTTTAAAAAGGAAAATATTATTATTTTTTTTCAAATTTAATGTTTTAGGTATTTTATTTTCGATGAAAAACTTAAAAAATTAAAGAATAACCTAAATAAGTCACATGGAGAATACTGATCCCAACCTTCTGCTAATGTAGAATTCGGACCCCAACCTTGCTATGGCTCCGAATTCTACATATGTTCATATACAGGGTGTTCGAGCTAAATTGACGGTTTGAATAAAAGAAATAAAGCCTACTAACCAAAGTCGCGTGCTCTTAATATTCTGATTTATAACCTTCAAAACTTTCAATAATTCCTGGACCTACCTTAGGAGGACCTTGACAATTATAGCACCGGAAAGAGAATATAAAACAACACAAGGGTTTCAAATTCCGTTAGAATCGGACAAATAGTTACAATGTTATTACCAAAACAAAGAAAAGGCAAAACAGGGACCGTCGAACCGACCGACCGACATAGTGAGACATAGAGCCACACGCGACTACCCCCCCCCCCCCCGCAATATCTCACCCCAAAATGAATATATTTTGAAAATGAAAAATATCAACACGATTATGGCTGGGAGGTAACAGTTTACTCAAAGTAGCCACCCCCAGCTTCTACCACGGCCTCAAGACGGCTCCGGAACCTGGCGCATGCGTTCGTCACTGTGTCCCTGGGAAGATCTTCGAACACCTCCTTGATCTTGGCTATCAGATCGGCCTTGGGGTTGCAGGCAGAGCGGTTGGTGTCTTTTTTCAGGTTAACTACGCCCCACACATAATAATCCATGGGGTTACAATCGGGGGATCTAGTAAGCCAAAAGTGGGGGTGGTGAACTCGTAGAAATTTTTCGACAACCACTTCTAACTCTTTCCTGAAGTATGGCCTTCCAGCACCAACCCTCTCCAGTCAGGGTTTGACCACAGTCTCCATCGGCTCCACATAGCCTTGTGGATTGAGCCTAAGCCCCTGCCCAAACATGTGGGGCGGCATAGCGTCATTCTCACTCGAGACACAGCAACATACCCTGACTGTTTAGGGGAACTTGGTCTTCTTGATAAGTGGAACGTCACATGGGTTATAGGCAAGCCACCTGTTGTTTGCGGTGTTGTGCAACTTCTCTTGCCAGAAGTTCTTTTCATATGAGAAGAAGCAGATCGTCCTGGCTCAACAGGATGCTTCATCTTATTCAGGAGCTTATTTGCCTTCGTCAAGCGGTTCTTCTTCTCTTTGGTTGTCAGAATTTGTTTATTGCGCCTTCTTGTACGAGTGGTAGCCATCTCTCTCGCCAAAGCCAGGAATTCCCTTGCTCGAATCTTCCATCACCTTGTCCTGTAGTTGTTGGATAAATTCCGGCGTGGGGGCGCAGTCAGAATGCCTGCTGTGTTCCTTTTAGCTGGCCACGGCTTCCTAGTCTCCGTTGCACCTGTCCATGTCACCTCTTACAGCCTTTACAGTGTAATCAGAGTATTGAGCACCAGTCCTGATGTCGACATTTTGATACCCGTATTCAAAGGGCTTCCAGTCCTCCATGTTAACTAACTTTTTCTCAACTATCCAAAGCCGATTACTGTTCACCAATGCATCAACATGTGCCTGAAAAAAGGAGCCTTAAAAATCACCAAATTTAGCCCTCCCCCTCCTTCGAATTTAGTCTTTAAAAAAATGTAAATACTCTGTATACTTTTTAATTCTATTTAGAGAACTAATAATATATAATTATCTACGTGAATACAGAAGATTCATGAAATTTACTCTAACGTCTAGGAATAATGGAACAACTCTCTACATGTAAAACATGATTCATTCATACTATCTTCATATTACTAAAGTTTTATCTCTAACAACACTCTTACTCTATGAAAGTTACGTAAAGCCTTTTCGTAGTCCCTCTCCCTATAGCAATAATAAAGGAATACTGGTAAGAAGGTGAGAAAGTAATATGAAAAACGCACTCATGCTTTTCTCTATGGCAGAGTCGAAGAGCTTCGCCAACCGCTGGTAAATTTTATTCTTTGTTTAGTCCATCAATTGCCTTTTATTCACCGTTAATGAGAAATGTTTTCTGTTTCTGTGAATTTAATGATATTTGTTCCATCAAAGTCTTCTTCCACTCAAATTTTTAAAGGAAACTTATCAAGATATTTTGAATGGTGTTTTGGAACGGGGAATTCCACGCAGCATTTATTTTCAAACGTGAGTGAAAATGTAAATGATCTAGTTTGTATCTGATGAACTCTACTAGACGATCGATAAGTAAATATGGATTTTTAGTCTCGTGGTCGCGAATATATAAGTTACTATATCGGTACGTAGGTGGTCGGTCAGATGGTAACCATTTTACTTTTCATTGAGGTTTTAACAAAAGCATCGTAACTATTTGGCCGATTATAACGAAATTTGAAACCCTTATGTTGTTTTAGATTCTTTTTCGAATAATATAATTACCAAAGTCCTCCCAAAGTTATACTGGGAATTATTTAAAATTTGGAAGCTAACCAATGATTTTTAAATGAAGTCCTCAAGTGTGAGAGCGAACCAATGATTTATAAATGGAGTCCTCAAGTGTGAGAGCGAACCAAAGGTTTATAAATGTAGTCTTCAAGTGTAAGAGCGAAGCAATGATTTATAAATTGAGCCCTTAAATGTGAAAGCGAACCAATGATTTATTAGTGGAGTCCTCAAGTGTGAGAGCGAACCAATGATTTATAAATGTAGTCCTCAAGTGTGAGGGCGAACAAATGATTTATAAAGGTAGTCTTCAAGTGTGAGGGCGAACCAATGATTTATAAATTGAGTCCTCAAGTGTGAGATCGAAATAATGATTTTTAAATGGAGCCCTCAAATGTGAGAGCAAACCAACGATTTATAAATGGAGTCCTCAAGTGTGAGATCGAACCAATGATTTATAAATGGAGTCCTCAAGTGTGAGAGCGAACTAATGATTTATAAATGGAGTCCTCAAGTGTGAGATCGAACCAAAGATTTATAAATGGAGTTCTCAAGTGTGAGAGCGAAACAATGATTTATAAATGGAGTCCTCAAATGTGAGAGCCAACCAATGATTTATAAATAGAGACCTCAAGTGTGAGGGCGAACAAATGATTTATAAAGGGAGTCCTCAAATGTGAGAGAGAACCAAAGATTTATAAATGGAGTCCTCAAGTGTGAGATAGAACTAATGATTTACAAATGGAGCCCTCAAATGTGAGAGCGAACCAACGATTTATAAATATAGTCCTCAAGTGTGAGAGCGAACCAATGATTTATAAATGGAGTCCTCAAGTGTGAGAGCCAACTAATAAATTATTAGTGGAGTCCTCAAGTGTGAGAGCAAACCAATGATTTTTAAATGGAGTCCTCAAATGTGAGATCGAACCAATGATTTATAAATGGAGTCCCTAAGTGTGAGAGCGAACCAATGATTTATAAATGGAATCCTCAAGGGTGAGAAAGAACCAATGATTTATATATGGAGTCCTCAAGAGTGAGAGCGAACTAATGATTTATAAATGGAGTCTTAAAAGTGTGAGAGCCAACCAATGATTTATTAGTGGAGTCCTCAAGTGTGAGAGTGAACTAATGATTTATAAATGGAGCCCTCAAATGTAAAGCGAACCAACGATTTATAAATGCAGTCCTCAAGTGTGAGAGCGAACCAATGATTTTTAAATGGAGTCCTCAAATGTGAGATCGAACCAATGATTTATAAATGGAGTCCTCAAGTGTGAGAGCGAACAAATGATTTATAAAAGGAGTTATCAAGTGTGAGATTGAACTAATGATTTATAAATGGAGCCCTCAAATGTGAGAGCGAACCAACGATTTATAAATGGAGTCCTCAAGTGTGAGAGCGAACCAATGATTTATAAATGGAATCCTCAAGTGTGAGAGCGAACCAATGATTTATTAGTAGAGTTCTCAAGTGTGAAAGCGAACCAATGATTTATAAATGTAGTCCTCAAGTGTGAGAGCGACCAATGATTTATAAATTGTTTCCTCATGTGCGAGATCGAACAATGATTTATAAATGGAGTCCTCAAGTGTGAGAGCGAACCAATGATGTATAAATGGAGTCCTCAAGTGTGAGGGCGAACCAATGATTTATAAATGAAGTCCTCAAGTGTGAGAGTGAACTAATAATTTATAAATGGAGTCCTCAAGTGTGAGATCGAAATAATGATTTTTAAATGGAGCCCACAAATGTGAGAGCAAACCAACGAATTATTAATGGAGTCCTCAAGTGTGAGATCGAACCAATGATTTATAAATGGAGTCCTCAAGTGTGAGAGCGAACAAATGATTTATAAATGGAGTCCTCAAGTGTGAGATCGAACCAATGATTTATAAATGGAGTTCTCAAGTGTGAGAGCGAAACAATGATTTATAAATGGAGTCCTCAAATGTGAGAGCCAACCAATGATTTATAAATAGAGACCTCAAGTGTGAGGGCGAACAAATGCTTTATAAAGGGAGTCCTCAAATGTGAGAGAGAACCATAGATTTATAAATGGAGTCCTCAAGTGTGAGATAGAACTAATGATTTATAAATGGAGCCCTCAAATGTGAGAGCGAACCAAAGATTTATAAATAAAGTCCTCAAGTGTGAGAGCGAACCAATGATTTATAAATGGAGTCCTCAAGTGAGAGAGCCAACCAATGATTTATTAGTGGAGTCCTCAAGTGTGAGAGCAAACCAATGATTTTTAAATGGAGTCCTCAAATGTGAGATCGAACCAATGATTTATAAATGGAGTCTTCAAGTGTGAGAGCGAACCAATGATTTATAAATGGATTCCTCAAGTGTGAGAGCGAACCAATGATTTATTAATTGAGTCCTTAAATGTGAGAGCCAATCAATGATTTTTAAATGTAGTCCTCAAGTGTGAGGGCGAACAAATAATTTATAAAGGGAGTCCTCAAATGCGAGAGAGAACCAAAGATTTATAAATGGAGTCCCTAAGTGTGAGAGCGAACCAATGATTTATAAATGGAATCCTCAAGTGTGAGAGCGAACCAATGATTTATATATGGAGTCCTCAAGTGTGAGAGCGAACTAATAATTTATAAATGGAGTCTTAAAAGTGTGAGAGCCAACCAATGATTTATTAGTGGAGTCCTCAAGTTTGAGAGCGAACCAATGATTTATAAATAGAGTCCTCAATTGTGAGATCGAATTAATGATTTTTAAATGGAGTCCTCAAATGTGAGATTGAACCAATGATTTATAAATGTAGTCCTCAAGTGTGAGAACGAACAAATGATTTATAAATGGAGTCCTCGAATGTGAGAGAGAACCAATGATTTATAAATGGAGTCCTCAAGTGTTAGAGCGAACCAATGATTTATAAATAGAGTCCTCAATTGTGAGAGCAAACCAATGATCTTTAAATGGAGTCCTCAAATGTGAGATCGAACCAATGATTTATAAATGAAGTCCCTAAGTGTGAGAGCGAACCAATGATTTATAAATGGAATCCTCAAGTGTGAGAGCGAAACAATGATTTATATATGGAGTCCTCAAGTGTGAGAGTGAACTAATGATTTATAAATGGAGCCCTCAAATGTAAAGCGAATCAACGATTTATAAATGTAGTCCTCAAGTGTGAGAGCGAACCAATGATTTTTAAATGGAGTCCCTTAAATGTGAGATCGAACCAATGATTTATAAATGGAGTCCTCAAGTGTGAGAGCGAACTAATGATTTATAAATGGAGTCCTCAAGTGTGAGATCGAACCAAAGATTTATAAATGGAGTTCTCAAGTGTGAGCGCGAAACAATGATGTATAAATGGAGTCCTCAAATGTGAGAGCCAACCAATGATTTATAAATAGAGACCTCAAGTGTGCAGGGCGAACAAATGATTTATAAAGGGAGTCCTCAAATGTTAGAGAGAACCAAAGATTTATAAATGGAGTCCTCAAGTGTGAGATAGAACTAATGATTTATAAATGGAGCCCTCAAATGTGAGAGCGAACGACGAATTTATAAATAAAGTCCTCAAGTGTGAGAGCGAACCAATGATTTATAAATGGAGTCCTCAAGTGTGAGAGCCAACTAATGATTTAATAGTGGAGTCCTCAAGTGTGAGAGCAAACCAATGATTTTTAAATGGAGTCCTCAAATGTGAGATCGAACCAATGATTTATAAATGGAGTCCCTAAGTGTGAGAGCGAACCAATGATTTATAAATGAAATCCTCAAGTGTGAGAGAGAACCAATGATTTATAAATGGAGTTCTCAAGTGTGAGAGCGAAACAATGATTTATAAATGGAGTCCTCAAATGTGAGAGCCAACCAATGATTTATAAATAGAGACCTCAAGTGTGAGGGCAACAAATGCTTTATAAAGGGAGTCCTCAAATGTGAGAGAGAACCATAGATTTATAAATGGAGTCCTCAAGTGTGAGATAGAACTAATGATTTATAAATGGAGCCCTCAAATGTGAGAGCGAACCAAAGATTTATAAATAAAGTCCTCAAGTGTGAGAGCGAACCAATGATTTATAAATGGAGTCCTCAAGTGAGAGAGCCAACCAATGATTTATTAGTGGAGTCCTCAAGTGTGAGAGCAAACCAATGATTTTTAAATGGAGTCCTCAAATGTGAGATCGAACCAATGATTTATAAATGGAGTCTTCAAGTGTGAGAGCGAACCAATGATTTATAAATGGATTCCTCAAGTGTGAGAGCGAACCAATGATTTATTAATTGAGTCCTTAAATGTGAGAGCCAATCAATGATTTTTAAATGTAGTCCTCAAGTGTGAGGGCGAACAAATAATTTATAAAGGGAGTCCTCAAATGCGAGAGAGAACCAAAGATTTATAAATGGAGTCCCTAAGTGTGAGAGCGAACCAATGATTTATAAATGGAATCCTCAAGTGTGAGAGCGAACCAATGATTTATATATGGAGTCCTCAAGTGTGAGAGCGAACTAATAATTTATAAAGGGAGTCTTAAAAGTGTGAGAGCCAACCAATGATTTATTAGTGGAGTCCTCAAGTTTGAGAGCGAACCAATGATTTATAAATAGAGTCCTCAATTGTGAGATCGAATTAATGATTTTTAAATGGAGTCCTCAAATGTGAGATTGAACCAATGATTTATAAATGTAGTCCTCAAGTGTGAGAACGAACAAATGATTTATAAATGGAGTCCTCGAATGTGAGAGAGAACCAATGATTTATAAATGGAGTCCTCAAGTGTTAGAGCGAACCAATGATTTATAAATAGAGTCCTCAATTGTGAGAGCAAACCAATGATCTTTAAATGGAGTCCTCAAATGTGAGATCGAACCAATGATTTATAAATGAAGTCCCTAAGTGTGAGAGCGAACCAATGATTTATAAATGGAATCCTCAAGTGTGAGAGCGAAACAATGATTTATATATGGAGTCCTCAAGTGTGAGAGTGATTTAATGATTTATAAATGGAGCCCTCAAATGTAAAGAGAATCAACGATTTATAAATGTAGTCCTCAAGTGTGAGAGCGAACCAATGATTTTTAAATGGAGTCCCTTAAATGTGAGATCGAACCAATGATTTATAAATGGAGTCCTCAAGTGTGAGAGCGAACTAATGATTTATAAATGGAGTCCTCAAGTGTGAGATCGAACCAAAGATTTATAAATGGAGTTCTCAAGTGTGAGCGCGAAACAATGATGTATAAATGGAGTCCTCAAATGTGAGAGCCAACCAATGATTTATAAATAGAGACCTCAAGTGTGCAGGGCGAACAAATGATTTATAAAGGGAGTCCTCAAATGTTAGAGAGAACCAAAGATTTATAAATGGAGTCCTCAAGTGTGAGATAGAACTAATGATTTATAAATGGAGCCCTCAAATGTGAGAGCGAACGACGAATTTATAAATAAAGTCCTCAAGTGTGAGAGCGAACCAATGATTTATAAATGGAGTCCTCAAGTGTGAGAGCCAACTAATGATTTAATAGTGGAGTCCTCAAGTGTGAGAGCAAACCAATGATTTTTAAATGGAGTCCTCAAATGTGAGATCGAACCAATGATTTATAAATGGAGTCCCTAAGTGTGAGAGCGAACCAATGATTTATAAATGAAATCCTCAAGTGTGAGAGAGAACCAATGATTTATATATGGAGTCCTCAAGTGTAAGAGCGAACTAATGATTTATAAATGGAGTCTTAAAAGTGTGAGGGCCAACCAATGATTTATTAGTGGAGTCCTCAAGTGTAAGAGTGAACTAATGATTTATAAATGGAGCCCTCAAATGTAAAGCGAACCAACGATTTATAAATGCAGTCCTCAAGTGTGAGAGCGAACCAATGATTTTTAAATGGAGTCCTCAAATGTGAGATCGAACCAATGATTTATAAATGGAGTCCTCAAGTGTGAGAGCGAACAAATGATTTATAAATGGAGTTCTCAAGTGTGAGATTGAACTAATGATTTATAAATGGAGCCCTCAAATGTGAGAGCGAGCCAACGATATATAAATGCAGTCCTCAAGTGTGAGAGCGAACCAATGATTTATTAGTAGAGTTCTCAAGTGTGAAAGCGAACCAATGATTTATAAATGTAGTCCTCAAGTGTGAGAGCGACCAATGATTTATAAATGGTGTCCTCAAGTGTGAGATCGAACAATGATTTATAAATGGAGTCCTCAAGTGTGAGAGCGAACCAATGATTTATAAATGGAGTCCTCAAGTGTGAGAGCGAACCAATGATTTATAAATGGAGTCATCAAGTGTGAGAGTGAACTAATGGTTTATAAATGGAGTCCTCAAGTGTGAGATCAAAATAATGATTTTTAAATGGAGCCCACAAATGTGAGAGCAAACCAACGAATTATAAATGGAGTCCTCAAGTGTGAGATCGAACCAATGATTTATAAATGGAGTCCTCAAGTGTGAGAGCGAACTAATGATTTATAAATGGAGTCCTCAAGTGTGAGATCGAACCAATGATTTATAAATGGAGTTCTCAAGTGTGACAGCGAAACAATGATTTATAAATGGAGTCCTCAAATTTGAGAGCCAACCAATGATTTATAAATAGAGAGCTCAAGTGTGAAGGCGAACAAATGATTTATAAAGGGAGTCCTCAAATGTGAGAGAGAACCAAAGATTTATAAAGGGAGTCCTCAAGTGTGAGATAGAACTAATGATTTATAAATGGAGCCCTCAAATGTGAGAGCGAACCAACGATATATAAATGCAGTCCTCAAGTGTGAGAGCGAACCAATGATTTTTAAATGGAGTCCTCAAATGTGAGATCGAACCAATGATTTATAAATGGAGTCCTCAAGTGTGAGAGCGAACAAATGATTTATAAATGGAGTTCTCAAGTGTGAGAGCGAACTAATGATTTATAAATGGAGTCCTCAAGTGAGAGAGCCAACCAATGATTTATTAGTGGAGTCCTCAAGTGTGAGAGCAAACCAATGATTTTTAAATGGAGTCCTCAAATGTGAGATCGAACCAATGATTTATAAATGGAGTCCCTAAGTGTGAGAGCGAACCAATGATTTATAAATGGAATCCTCAAGTGTGAGAGCGAACCAATGATTTATATATGGAGTCCTCAAGTGTGAGAGCGAACTAATGATTTATAAATGGAGTCTTAAAAGTGTGAGAGCCAACCAATGATTTATTAGTGGAGTCCTCAAGTTTGAGAGCGAACCAATGATTTATAAATAGAGTCCTCAATTGTGAGATCGATCCAATGATTTATAAATGGAGTCCTCAAGTGTGAGAGCGAACCAATGATTTTTAAATGGAGTCCTCAAATGTGAGATTGAACCAATGATTTATAAATGTAGTCCTCAAGTGTGAGAACGAACAAATGATTTATAAATGAAGTCCTCGTATGTGAGAGAGAACCAATGATTTATAAATGGAGTCCTCAAGTGTTAGAGCAAACCAATGATTTATAAATGGAGTCCTCAAGTGTGAGAGCAAACCAATGATTTTTAAATGGAGTCCTCAAATGTGAGATCGAACCAATGATTTATAAATGGAGTCCCTAAGTGTGAGAGCGAACCAATGATTTATAAATGGAATCCTTAAGTGTGAGAGCGAACCAATGATTTATATATGGAGTCCTCAAGTGTGAGAGTGAACTAATGATTTATAAATGGAGCCCTCAAATGTAAAGCGAACCAACGATATATAAATGCAGTCCTCAAGTGTGAGAGCGAACCAATGATTTTTAAATGGAGTCCTCAAATGTGAGATCGAACCAATGATTTATAAATGGAGTCCTCAAGTGTGAGAGCGGACCAATGATTTATAAATGGAGTCCTCAAGTGTGAGTGAACTAATGATTTATAAATGGAGCACTCAAATGTGAGAGCGAACCAATGATTTATAAATGGAGTCCTCAAGTGTGAGAGCGAACCAATGATTTATAAATGGGGTCCTCAAGTGTAAGAGCGAACCAATGATTTATTAGTGGAGTTCTCAAGTGTGAGAGCGAACCAATGATTTATAAATGTAGTCCTCAAGTGTGAGAGCGACCAATGATTTATAAATGGAGTCCTCAAGTGTGAGATCGAACAATGATTTATAAATGGAGTCCTCAAGTGTGAGAGCGAACCAATGATTTATAAATGGAGTCCTCAAGTGTGAGGGCGAACCAATGATTTATAAATGGAGTCCTCAAGTGTGAGAGTGAACTAATGATTTATAAAGGGAGTCCTCAAGTGTGAGAGTGAACTAATGATTTATAAATATAGTCCTCAAGTGTGAGGGCTAACAAATGATTTATAAATGTAGTCTTCAAGTGTGAGAGCGAACCAATGATTTATAAATGGAGTCCTCAAGTGTGAGATCGCTCTAATGATTTAAAAATGGAGCCCTCAAATGTGAGAGCGAACCAACGATTTATAAATGTAGTCTTCAAGTGTAAGGGCGAACAAATGATTTATAAATGGAGTCCTCAAGTGTGAGAGCGAACCAATGATTTATAAATGTAGTCATCAAGTGTGAGAGTGAACTAATTATTTATAAATATAGTCCTCAAGTGTGAGGGCTAACAAATGATTTATAAATGGAGTCTTCAAGTGTGAGGGCGAACCAATGATTTATAAATTAAGTCCTCAAGTGTGAGAGCGAACCAATGATTTATAAATGGAGTCCTCAAGTGTGAGATCGAAATAATGATTTTTAAATGGAGCCCTCAAATGTGAGAGCAAACCAACGATTTATAAATGTAGTCCTCAAGTGTGAGAGTGAACCAATGATTTATAAATGGAGTCTTCAAGTGTGAGAGCGAACTAATGATTTATAAATGGTGTTCTCAAGTGTGAGAGCGAACCAATGATTTATAAATGGAGTCCTCAAATGTGAGAGCCAACCAATGATTTATAAATGGAGTCCTCAAGTGTGAGGGCGAACAAATGATTTATAAAGTGAGTCCTCAAATGTGAGAGAGAACCAAAGATTTATAAATGGAGTCCTCAAGTGTGAGATCGAACTAATGATTTATAAATGGAGCCCTCAAATGTGAGAGCGAACCAACGATTTATAAATGGAGTCCTCAAGTGTGAGATCGCTCTAATGATTTAAAAATGGAGCCCCTCAAATGTGAGAGCGAACTAATGATTTATAAATGGAGTCCTCAAGTGTGAGATCGAACCAATGATTTATAAATGGAGTTCTCAAGTGTGAGAGCGAAACAATGATTTATAAATGGAGTCCTCAAATGTGAGACCCAACCAATGATTTATAAATAGAGAGCTCAAGTGTGAAGGCGAACAAATGATTTATAAAGGGAGTCCTCAAATGTGAGAGAGAACCAAAGATTTATAAAGGGAGTCCTCAAGTGTGAGATAGAACTAATGATTTATAAATTGAGCCCTCAAATGTGAGAGCGAACCAAAGATTTATAAATAAAGTCCTCAAGTGTGAGAGCGAACTAATGATTTATAAATGGAGTCCTCAAGTGAGAGAGCCAACCAATGATTTATTAGTGGAGTCTTCAAGTGTGAGAGCAAACCAATGATTTTTAAATGGAGTCCTCAAATGTGAGATCGAACCAAAGATTTATAAATGAACTCCCTAAGTGTGAGAGCGAACCAATGATTTATAAATGGAATCCTCAAGTGTGAGAGCGAACCAATGATTTATATATGGAGTCCTCAAGTGTGAGAGCGAACCAATGATTTATAAATAGAGTCCTCAATTGTGAGATCGATCTAATGATTTATAAATGGAGTCCTCAAGTGTGAGAGCCAACCAATGATTTTTAAATGGAGTCCTCAAATGTGAGATTGAACCAATGATTTATAAATGTAGTCCTTAAGTGTGAGAACGAACAAATGATTTATAAATGAAGTCCTAATATGTGAGAGAGAACCAATGATTTTTAAATGGAGTCCTCAAATGTGAGATCGAACCAATGATTTATAAATGGAGTCCTCAAGTGTGAGAGCGGACCAATGATTTATAAATGGAGTCCTCAAGTGTGAGTTTGAACTAATGATTTATAAATGGAGCACTCAAATGTGAGAGCGAACCAATGATTTATAAATGGAGTCCTCAAGTGTGAGAGCGAACCAATGATTTATAAATGGGGTCCTCAAGTGTAAGAGCGAACCAATGATTTATTAGTGGAGTTCTCAAGTGTGAGAGCGAACCAATGATTTATAAATGTAGTCCTCAAGTGTGAGAGCGACCAATGATTTATAAATGGAGTCCTCAAGTTTGAGATCGAACAATGATTTATAAATGGAGTCCTCAAGTGTGAGAGCGAACCAATGATTTATAAATGGAGTCCTCAAGTGTGAGGGCGAACCAATGATTTATAAATGGAGTCCTCAAGTGTGAGAGTGAACTAATGATTTATAAATGGAGTCCTCAAGTGTGAGAGTGAACTAATGATTTATAAATATTGTCCTCAAGTGTGAGGGCTAACAAATGATTTATAAATGTAGTCTTCAAGTGTGAGAGCGAACCAATGATTTATAAATGGAGTCCTCAAGTGTGAGATCGCTCTAATGATTTAAAAATGGAGCCCTCAAATGTGAGAGCGAACCAACGATTTATAAATGTAGTCTTCAAGTGTAAGGGCGAACAAATGATTTATAAATGGAGTCCTCAAGTTTGAGAGCGAAACAATGATTTATAAATGTAGTCATCAAGTGTGAGAGTGAACTAATTATTTATAAATATAGTCCTCAAGTGTGAGGGCTAACAAATGATTTATAAATGGAGTTTTCAAGTGTGAGGGCGAACCAATGATTTATAAATTAAGTCCTCAAGTGTGAGAGCGAACCAATGATTTATAAATGGAGTCCTCAAGTGTGAGATGGAAATAATGATTTTTAAATGGAGCCCTCAAATGTGAGAGCAAACCAACGATTTATAAATGCAGTATTCAAGTGTGAGAGTGAACCAATGATTTATAAATGGAGTCTTCAAGTGTGAGAGCGAACTAATGATTTATAAATGGTGTTCTCAAGTGTGAGAGCAAACCAATGATTTATAAATGGAGTCCTCAAATGTGAGAGCCAACCAATGATTTATAAATGGAGTCCTCAAGTGTGAGGGCGAACAAATGATTTATAAAGTGAGTCCTCAAATGTGAGAGAGAACGAAAGATTTATAAATGGAGTCCTCAAGTGTGAGATCGAACTAATGATTTATAAATGGAGCCCTCAAATGTGAGAGCGAACCAACGATTTATAAATGGAGTCCTCAAGTGTGAGATCGCTCTAATGATTTAAAAATGGAGCCCTCAAATGTGAGAGCGAACTAATGATTTATAAATGGAGTCCTCAAGTGTGAGATCGAACCAATGATTTATAAATGGAGTTCTCAAGTGTGAGAGCGAAACAATGATTTATAAATGGAGTCCTCAAATGTGAGAGCCAACCAATGATTTATAAATAGAGAGCTCAAGTGTGAAGGCGAACAAATGATTTATAAAGGGAGTCCTCAAATGTGAGAGAGAACCAAAGATTTATAAAGGGAGTCCTCAAGTGTGAGATAGAACTAATAATTTATAAATTGAGCCCTCAAATGTGAGAGCGAACCAAAGATTTATAAATAAAGTCCTCAAGTGTGAGAGCGAACTAATGATTTATAAATGGAGTCCTCAAGTGAGAGAGCCAACCAATGATTTATTAGTGGAGTCCTCAAGTGTGAGAGCAAACCAATGCTTTTTAAATGGAGTCCTCAAATGTGAGATCGAACCCAAGATTTATAAATGGACTCCCTAAGTGTGAGAGCGAACCAATGATTTATAAATGGAATCCTCAAGTGTGAGAGCGAACCAATGATTTATATATGGAGTCCTCAAGTGTGAGAGCGAACCAATGATTTATAAATAGAGTCCTCAATTGTGAGATCGATCTAATGATTTATAAATGGAGTCCTCAAGTGTGAGAGCCAACCAATGATTTTTAAATGGAGTCCTCAAATGTGAGATTGAACCAATGATTTATAAATGTAGTCCTTAAGTGTGAGAACGAACAAATGATTTATAAATGAAGTCCTAATATGTGAGAGAGAACCAATGATTTATAAATGGAGTCCTCAAGTGTTAGAGCGAACCAATGATTTATAAATGGAGTCCTCAAGTGTGAGAGCAAACCAATGATCTTTAAATGGAGTCCTCAAATGTGAGATCGAACCAAGGATTTATAAATGAAGTCCCTAAGTGTGAGAGCGAACCAATGATTTATAAATGGAATCCTCAAGTGTGAGAGCGAATTAATGATTTATATATGGAGTCCTCAAGTGTGAGAGTGAACTAATGATTTATAAATGGAGCCCTCAAATGAAAAGCGAATCAACGATTTATAAATGTAGTCCTCAAGTGTGAGAGCGAACCAATGATTTTTAAATGGAGTCCTCAAATGTGAGATCGAACCAATGATTTATAAATGGAGTCCTCAAGTGTGAGAGCGAACCAATGATTTTTAAATGGAGTCCTCAAATGTGAGATCGAACCAATGATTTATAAATGGAGTCATTAAGTGTGAGAGCGAACAAATGATTTATAAATGGAGTTCTCAAGTGTGAGATTGAACTAATGATTTATAAATGGAGCCCTCAAATGTGAGAGCGAACCAACGATTTATAAATGGAGTCGTCAAGTGTGAGAGCGAACCAATGATTTATAAATGGAGTCCTCAAATGTGAGAGTGAACTAATGATTTATAAATGGAGTCCTAAAGTGTGAGAGCGAACCAATGATTTATAAATGGAGTCCTCAAGTGTGAGATTGCTCTAATGATTTAAAAATGGAGCCCTTAAATGTGAGAGCAAACCAACGATTTATAAATGTAGTGTTCAAGTGTGAGGGTAAACAAATGATTTATAAATGGAGTCCTCAAGTGTGAGAGCGAACCAATGATTTATAAATATAGTCCTCAAGTGTGAGAGTGAACTGATGATTTATAAATATAGTCCTCAAGTGTGAGGGCTAACAAATGATTTATAAATGTAGTCTTCAAGTGTGAGGGCGAACCAATGATTTATAAATTGAGTCCTCAAGTGTGAGAGCGAACCAATGATTTTTAAATGGAGTCCTCAAGTGTGAGAGCGAACCAATGATTTATAAATGGAGTCCTCAAGTGTGAGAGCCAACTAATGATTTAATAGTGGAGTCCTCAAGTGTGAGAGCAAACCAATGATTTTTAAATGGAGTCCTCAAATGTGAGATCGAACCAATGATTTATAAATGGAGTCCCTAAGTGTGAGAGCGAACCAATGATTTATAAATGGAATCCTCAAGTGTGAGAGAGAACCAATGATTTATATATGGAGTCCTCAAGTGTAAGAGCGAACTAATGATTTATAAATGGAGTCTTAAAAGTGTGAGGGCCAACCAATGATTTATTAGTGGAGTCCTCAAGTGTGAGACTGAACTAATGATTTATAAATGGAGCCCTCAAATGTAAAGCGAACCAACGATTTATAAATGCAGTCCTCAAGTGTGAGAGCGAACCAATGATTTTTAAATGGAGTCCTCAAATGTGAGATCGAACCAATGATTTATAAATGGAGTCCTCAAGTGTGAGAGCGAACAAATGATTTATAAATGGAGTTCTCAAGTGTGAGATTGAACTAATGATTTATAAATGGAGCCCTCAAATGTGAGAGCGAGCCAACGATTTATAAATGGAGTCCTCAATTGTGAGAGCGAACCAATGATTTATAAATGTAATCCTCAAGTGTGAGAGCGAACCAATGATTTATTAGTAGAGTTCTCAAGTGTGAAAGCGAACCAATGATTTAAAAATGTAGTCCTCAAGTGTGAGAGCGACCAATGATTTATAAATGGTGTCCTCAAGTGTGAGATCGAACAATGATTTATAAATGGAGTCCTCAAGTGTGAGAGCGAACCAATGATTTATAAATGGAGTCCTCAAGTGTGAGGGCGAACCAATGATTTATAAATGGAGTCATCAAGTGTGAGAGTGAACTAATGGTTTATAAATGGAGTCCTCAAGTGTGAGATCGAAATAATGATTTTTAAATGGAGCCCACAAATGTGAGAGCAAACCAACGAATTATAAATGGAGTCCTCAAGTGTGAGATCGAACCAATGATTTATAAATGGAGTCCTCAAGTGTGAGAGCGAACTAATGATTTATAAATGTAGTCTTCAAGTGTAAGGGCGAACAAATGATTTATAAATGGAGTCCTCAAGTTTGAGAGCGAAACAATGATTTATAAATGTAGTCATCAAGTGTGAGAGTGAACTAATTATTTATAAATATAGTCCTCAAGTGTGAGGGCTAACAAATGATTTATAAATGGAGTTTTCAAGTGTGAGGGCGAACCAATGATTTATAAATTAAGTCCTCAAGTGTGAGAGCGAACCAATGATTTATAAATGGAGTCCTCAAGTGTGAGATGGAAATAATGATTTTTAAATGGAGCCCTCAAATGTGAGAGCAAACCAACGATTTATAAATGCAGTATTCAAGTGTGAGAGTGAACCAATGATTTATAAATGGAGTCTTCAAGTGTGAGAGCGAACTAATGATTTATAAATGGTGTTCTCAAGTGTGAGAGCGAACCAATGATTTATAAATGGAGTCCTCAAATGTGAGAGCCAACCAATGATTTATAAATGGAGTCCTCAAGTGTGAGGGCGAACAAATGATTTATAAAGTGAGTCCTCAAATGTGAGAGAGAACGAAAGATTTATAAATGGAGTCCTCAAGTGTGAGATCGAACTAATGATTTATAAATGGAGCCCTCAAATGTGAGAGCGAACCAACGATTTATAAATGGAGTCCTCAAGTGTGAGATCGCTCTAATGATTTAAAAATGGAGCCCTCAAATGTGAGAGCGAACTAATGATTTATAAATGGAGTCCTCAAGTGTGAGATCGAACCAATGATTTATAAATGGAGTTCTCAAGTGTGAGAGCGAAACAATGATTTATAAATGGAGTCCTCAAATGTGAGAGCCAACCAATGATTTATAAATAGAGAGCTCAAGTGTGAAGGCGAACAAATGATTTATAAAGGGAGTCCTCAAATGTGAGAGAGAACCAAAGATTTATAAAGGGAGTCCTCAAGTGTGAGATAGAACTAATAATTTATAAATTGAGCCCTCAAATGTGAGAGCGAACCAAAGATTTATAAATAAAGTCCTCAAGTGTGAGAGCGAACTAATGATTTATAAATGGAGTCCTCAAGTGAGAGAGCCAACCAATGATTTATTAGTGGAGTCCTCAAGTGTGAGAGCAAACCAATGCTTTTTAAATGGAGTCCTCAAATGTGAGATCGAACCCAAGATTTATAAATGGACTCCCTAAGTGTGAGAGCGAACCAATGATTTATAAATGGAATCCTCAAGTGTGAGAGCGAACCAATGATTTATATATGGAGTCCTCAAGTGTGAGAGCGAACCAATGATTTATAAATAGAGTCCTCAATTGTGAGATCGATCTAATGATTTATAAATGGAGTCCTCAAGTGTGAGAGCCAACCAATGATTTTTAAATGGAGTCCTCAAATGTGAGATTGAACCAATGATTTATAAATGTAGTCCTTAAGTGTGAGAACGAACAAATGATTTATAAATGAAGTCCTAATATGTGAGAGAGAACCAATGATTTATAAATGGAGTCCTCAAGTGTTAGAGCGAACCAATGATTTATAAATGGAGTCCTCAAGTGTGAGAGCAAACCAATGATCTTTAAATGGAGTCCTCAAATGTGAGATCGAACCAATGATTTATAAATGAAGTCCCTAAGTGTGAGAGCGAACCAATGATTTATAAATGGAATCCTCAAGTGTGAGAGCGAATTAATGATTTATATATGGAGTCCTCAAGTGTGAGAGTGAACTAATGATTTATAAATGGAGCCCTCAAATGAAAAGCGAATCAACGATTTATAAATGTAGTCCTCAAGTGTGAGAGCGAACCAATGATTTTTAAATGGAGTCCTCAAATGTGAGATCGAACCAATGATTTATAAATGGAGTCCTCAAGTGTGAGAGCGAACCAATGATTTTTAAATGGAGTCCTCAAATGTGAGATCGAACCAATGATTTATAAATGGAGTCATTAAGTGTGAGAGCGAACAAATGATTTATAAATGGAGTTCTCAAGTGTGAGATTGAACTAATGATTTATAAATGGAGCCCTCAAATGTGAGAGCGAACCAACGATTTATAAATGGAGTCGTCAAGTGTGAGAGCGAACCAATGATTTATAAATGGAGTCCTCAAATGTGAGAGTGAACTAATGATTTATAAATGGAGTCCTAAAGTGTGAGAGCGAACCAATGATTTATAAATGGAGTCCTCAAGTGTGAGATTGCTCTAATGATTTAAAAATGGAGCCCTTAAATGTGAGAGCAAACCAACGATTTATAAATGTAGTGTTCAAGTGTGAGGGTAAACAAATGATTTATAAATGGAGTCCTCAAGTGTGAGAGCGAACCAATGATTTATAAATATAGTCCTCAAGTGTGAGAGTGAACTGATGATTTATAAATATAGTCCTCAAGTGTGAGGGCTAACAAATGATTTATAAATGTAGTCTTCAAGTGTGAGGGCGAACCAATGATTTATAAATTGAGTCCTCAAGTGTGAGAGCGAACCAATGATTTTTAAATGGAGTCCTCAAGTGTGAGAGCGAACCAATGATTTATAAATGGAGTCCTCAAGTGTGAGAGCCAACTAATGATTTAATAGTGGAGTCCTCAAGTGTGAGAGCAAACCAATGATTTTTAAATGGAGTCCTCAAATGTGAGATCGAACCAATGATTTATAAATGGAGTCCCTAAGTGTGAGAGCGAACCAATGATTTATAAATGGAATCCTCAAGTGTGAGAGAGAACCAATGATTTATATATGGAGTCCTCAAGTGTAAGAGCGAACTAATGATTTATAAATGGAGTCTTAAAAGTGTGAGGGCCAACCAATGATTTATTAGTGGAGTCCTCAAGTGTGAGACTGAACTAATGATTTATAAATGGAGCCCTCAAATGTAAAGCGAACCAACGATTTATAAATGCAGTCCTCAAGTGTGAGAGCGAACCAATGATTTTTAAATGGAGTCCTCAAATGTGAGATCGAACCAATGATTTATAAATGGAGTCCTCAAGTGTGAGAGCGAACAAATGATTTATAAATGGAGTTCTCAAGTGTGAGATTGAACTAATGATTTATAAATGGAGCCCTCAAATGTGAGAGCGAGCCAACGATTTATAAATGGAGTCCTCAATTGTGAGAGCGAACCAATGATTTATAAATGTAATCCTCAAGTGTGAGAGCGAACCAATGATTTATTAGTAGAGTTCTCAAGTGTGAAAGCGAACCAATGATTTAAAAATGTAGTCCTCAAGTGTGAGAGCGACCAATGATTTATAAATGGTGTCCTCAAGTGTGAGATCGAACAATGATTTATAAATGGAGTCCTCAAGTGTGAGAGCGAACCAATGATTTATAAATGGAGTCCTCAAGTGTGAGGGCGAACCAATGATTTATAAATGGAGTCATCAAGTGTGAGAGTGAACTAATGGTTTATAAATGGAGTCCTCAAGTGTGAGATCGAAATAATGATTTTTAAATGGAGCCCACAAATGTGAGAGCAAACCAACGAATTATAAATGGAGTCCTCAAGTGTGAGATCGAACCAATGATTTATAAATGGAGTCCTCAAGTGTGAGAGCGAACTAATGATTTATAAATGGAGTCCTCAAGTGTGAGATCGAACCAATGATTTATAAATAGAGTTCTCAAGTGTGAGAGCGAAACAATGATTTATAAATGGAGTCCTCAAATTTGAGAGCCAACCAATGATTTATAAATAGAGAGCTCAAGTGTGAAGGCGAACAAATGATTTATAAAGGGAGTCCTCAAATGTGAGAGAGAACCAAAGATTTATAAAAAGAGTCCTCAAGTGTGAGATAGAACTAATGATTTATAAATGGAGCCCTCAAATGTGAGAGCGAACCAAAGATTTTTTAAATAAAGTCCTCAAGTGTGAGAGCGAACTAATGATTTATAAATGGAGTCCTCAAGTGAGAGAGCCAACCAATGATTTATTAGTGGAGTCCTCAAGTGTGAGAGCAAACCAATGATTTATAAATGGAGTCCTCAAGTGTGAGAGCGGACCAATGATTTATAAATGGAGTCCTCAAGTGTGAGTTTGAACTAATGATTTATAAATGGAGCACTCAAATGTGAGAGCGAACCAATGATTTATAAATGGAGTCCTCAAGTGTGAGAGCGAACCAATGATTTATAAATGGGGTCCTCAAGTGTAAGAGCGAACCAATGATTTATTAGTGGAGTTCTCAAGTGTGAGAGCGAACCAATGATTTATAAATGTAGTCCTCAAGTGTGAGAGCGACCAATGATTTATAAATGGAGTCCTCAAGTGTGAGATCGAACAATGATTTATAAATGGAGTCCTCAAGTGTGAGAGCGAACCAATGATTTATAAATGGAGTCCTCAAGTGTGAGGGCGAACCAATGATTTATAAATGGAGTCCTCAAGTGTAAGAGTGAACTAATGATTTATAATGGAGTCCTCAAGTGTGAGAGTGAACTAATGATTTATAAATATAGTCCTCAAGTGTGAGGGCTAACAAATGATTTATAAATGTAGTCTTCAAGTGTGAGAGCGAACCAATGATTTATAAATGGAGTCCTCAAGTGTGAGATCGCTCTAATGATTTAAAAATGGAGCCCTCAAATGTGAGAGCGAACCAACGATTTATAAATGTAGTCTTCAAGTGTAAGGGCGAACAAATGATTTATAAATGAAGTCCTCAAGTGTGAGAGCGAAACAATGATTTATAAATGTAGTCATCAAGTGTGAGAGTGAACTAATTATTTATAAATATAGTCCTCAAGTGTGAGGGCTAACAAATGATTTATAAATGGAGTCTTCAAGTGTGAGGGCGAACCAATGATTTATAAATTAAGTCCTCAAGTGTGAGAGCGAACCAATGATTTATAAATGGAGTCCTCAAGTGTGAGATCGAAATAATGATTTTTAAATGGAGCCCTCAAATGTGAGAGCAAACCAACGATTTATAAATGCAGTCCTCAAGTGTGAGAGTGAACCAATGATTTATAAATGGAGTCTTCAAGTGTGAGAGCGAACTAATGATTTATAAATGGTGTTCTCAAGTGTGAGAGCGAACCAATGATTTATAAATGGAGTCCTCAAATGTGAGAGCCAACCAATGATTTATAAATGGAGTCCTCAAGTGTGAGGGCGAACAAATGATTTATAAAGTGAGTCCTCAAATGTGAGAGAGAACCAAAGATTTATAAATGGAGTCCTCAAGTGTGAGATCGAACTAATTATTTATAAATGGAGCCCTCAAATGTGAGAGCGAACCAACGATTTATAAATGGAGTCCTCAAGTGTGAGATCGCTCTAATGATTTAAAAATGGAGCCCTCAAATGTGAGAGCGAACTAATGATTTATAAATGGAGTCCTCAAGTGTGAGATCGAACCAATGATTTATAAATGGAGTTCTCAAGTGTGAGAGCGAAACAATGATTTATAAATGGAGTCCTCAAATGTGAGAGCCAACCAATGATTTATAAATAGAGAGCTCAAGTGTGAAGGCGAACAAATGATTTATAAAGGGAGTCCTCAAATGTGAGAGAGAACCAAAGATTTATAAAGGGAGTCCTCAAGTGTGAGATAGAACTAATGATTTATAAATTGAGCCCTCAAATGTGAGAGCGAACCAAAGATTTATAAATAAAGTCCTCAAGTGTGAGAGCGAACTAATGATTTATAAATGGAGTCCTCAAGTGAGAGAGCCAACCAATGATTTATTAGTGGAGTCCTCAAGTGTGAGAGCAAACCAATGATTTTTAAATGGAGTCCTCAAATGTGAGATCGAACCCAAGATTTATAAATGGACTCCCTAAGTGTGAGAGCGAACCAATGATTTATAAATGGAATCCTCAAGTGTGAGAGCGAACCAATGATTTATATATGGAGTCCTCAAGTGTGAGAGCGAACCAATGATTTATAAATAGAGTCCTCAATTGTGAGATCGATCTAATGATTTATAAATGGAGTCCTCAAGTGTGAGAGCCAACCAATGATTTTTAAATGGAGTCCTCAAATGTGAGATTAAACCAATGATTTATAAATGTAGTCCTTAAGTGTGAGAACGAACAAATGATTTATAAATGAAGTCCTAATATGTGAGAGAGAACCAATGATTTATAAATGGAGTCCTCAAGTGTTAGAGCGAACCAATGATTTATAAATGGAGTCCTCAAGTGTGAGAGCAAACCAATGATCTTTAAATGGAGTCCTCAAATGTGAGATCGAACCAAGGATTTATAAATGAAGTCCCTAAGTGTGAGAGCGAACCAATGATTTATAAATGGAATCCTCAAGTGTGAGAGCGAACCAATGATTTATATATGGAGTCCTCAAGTGTGAGAGTGAACTAATGATTTATAAATGGAGCCCTCAAATGAAAAGCGAATCAACGATTTATAAATGTAGTCCTCAAGTGTGAGAGCGAACCAATGATTTTTAAATGGAGTCCTCAAGTGTGAGAGCGAACCAATGATTTATATATGGAGTCCTCAAGTGTGAGAGTGAACTAATGATTTATAAATGGAGCCCTCAAATGTGAGATCGAACCAATGATTTATAAATGGAGTCCTTAAGTGTGAGAGCGAACAAATGATTTATAAATGGAGTTCTCAAGTGTGAGATTGAACTAATGATTTATAAATGGAGCCCTCAAGTGTGAGAGCAAACCAATGATTTTTAAATGGAGTCCTCAAATGTGAGATCGAACCAATGATTTATAAATGGAGTCTTCAAGTGTGAGAGCGAACCAATGATTTATAAATGGATTCCTCAAGTGTGAGAGCGAACCAATGATTTATTAATTGAGTCCTTAAATGTGAGAGCCAATCAATGATTTTTAAATGTAGTCCTCAAGTGTGAGGGCGAACAAATAATTTATAAAGGGAGTCCTCAAATGCGAGAGAGAACCAAAGATTTATAAATGGAGTCCCTAAGTGTGAGAGCGAACCAATGATTTATAAATGGAATCCTCAAGTGTGAGAGCGAACCAATGATTTATATATGGAGTCCTCAAGTGTGAGAGCGAACTAATGATTTATAAATGGAGTCTTAAAAGTGTGAGAGCCAACCAATGATTTATTAGTGGAGTCCTCAAGTTTGAGAGCGAACCAATGATTTATAAATAGAGTCCTCAATTGTGAGATCGATCCAATGATTTATAAATGGAGTCCTCAAGTGTGAGAGCAAACCAATGATTTTTAAATGGAGTCCTCAAATGTGAGATTGAACCAATGATTTATAAATGTAGTCCTCAAGTGTGAGAACGAACAAATGATTCATAAATGAAGTCCTCGTATGTGAGAGAGAAACAATGATTTATAAATGGAGTCCTCAAGTGTTAGAGCGAACCAATGATTTATAAATGGAGTCCTCAAGTGTGAGAGCAAACCAATGATCTTTAAATGGAGTCCTCAAATGTGAGATCGAACCAATGATTTATAAATGAAGTCCCTAAGTGTGAGAGCGAACCAATGATTTATAAATGGAATCCTCAAGTGTGAGAGCGAACCAATGATTTATATATGGAGTCCTCAAGTGTGAGAGTGAACTAATGATTCATAAAAGGAGCCCTCAAATGTAAAGCGAATCAACGATTTATAAATGTAGTCCTCAAGTGTGAGAGCGAACCAATGATTTTTAAATGGAGTCCTCAAATGTGAGATCGAACCAATGATTTATAAATGGAGGCCTCAAGTGTGAGAGCGAACCAATGATTTTTAAATGGATTTCTCAAATGTGAGATCGAACCAATGATTTATAAATGGAGTCCTTAAGTGTGAGAGCGAACAAATGATTTATAAATGGAGTTCTCAAGTGTGAGATTGAAGTAATGATTTATAAATAGAGCCCTCAAATGTGAGAGCGAACCAACGATTTATAAATGGAGTCCTCAAGTGTGAGGGCGAACCAATGATTTATAAATGGAGTCCTCAAGTGTGAGAGTGAACTAATGATTTATAAATGGAGTCCTCAAGTGTGAGATCGAAATAACGATTTTTAAATGGAGCCCACAAATGTGAGAGCAAACCAACGAATTATAAATGGAGTCCTCAAGTGTGAGATCGAACTAATGATTTATAAATGGAGTCCTCAAGTGTGAGAGCGAACTAATGATTTATAAATGGAGTCCTAAAGTGTGAGATCGAACCAATGATTTATAAATGGAGTTCTCAAGTGTGAGAGCGAAACAATGATTTATAAATGGAGTCCTCAAATGTGAGAGCCAACCAATGATTTATAAATAGAGAGCTCAAGTGTGAAGGCGAACAAATGATTTATAAAGGGAGTCCTCAAATGTGAGAGAGAACCAAAGATTTATAAAGGGAGTCCTCAAGTGTGAGATAGAACTAATGATTTATAAATTGAGCCCTCAAATGTGAGAGCGAACCAAAGATTTTTAAATAAAGTCCTCAAGTGTGAGAGCGAACTAATAATTTATAAATGGAGTCCTCAAGTGAGAGACCCAACCAATGATTTATTAGTGGAGTCCTCAAGTGTGAGAGCAAACCAATGATTTTTAAATGGAGTCCTCAAATGTGAGATCAAACCAATGATTTATAAATGGACTCCCTAAGTGTGAGAGCGAACCAATGATTTATAAATGGAATCTTCAAGTGTGAGAGCAAACCAATGATTTATATATGGAGTCCTCAAGTGTGAGAGCGAACCAATGATTTATAAATAGAGTCCTCAATTGTGAGATCGATCCAATGATTTATAAATGGAGTCCTAAAATGTGAGATCGAACCAAGGATTTATAAATGAAGTCCCTAAGTGTGAGAGCGAACCAATGATTTATAAATGGAATCCTCAAGTGTGAGAGCGAACCAATGATTTATATATGGAGTCCTCAAGTGTGAGAGTGAACTAATGATTTATAAATGGACCCCTCAAATGAAAAGCGAATCAACGATTTATAAATGTAGTCCTCAAGTGTGAGAGCGAACCAATGATTTTTAAATGGAGTCCTCAAATGTGAGATCGAACCAATGATTTATAAATGGAGTCCTCAAGTGTGAGAGCGAACCAATGATTTTTAAATGGAGTCCTCAAATGTGAGATCGAACCAATGATTTATAAATGGAGTCCTCAAGTGTGAGAGCGAACAAATGATTTATAAATGGAGTTCTCAAGTGTGAGATTGAACTAATGATTTATAAATGGAGCCCTTAAATGTGAGAGCGAACCAACGATTTATAAATAGAGTCCTCAAGTTTAAGATTGCTCTAATGATTAAAAAATGGAGCCCCTTAAATGTGAGAGCAAACCAACGATTTATAAATGTAGTGTTCAAGTGTGAGGGTAAACAAATGATTTATAAATGGAGTCCTCAAGTGTGAGAGCGAACCAATGATTTATAAATGTAGTCCTCAAGTGTGAGAGTGAACTAATGATTTATAAATATAGTCCTCAAGTGTGAGGGCTAACAAATGATTTATAAATGTAGTCTTCAAGTGTGAGGGCGAACCAATGATTTATAAATTGAGTCCTCAAGTGTGAGAGCGAACCAATGATTTTTAAATGGAGTCCTCAAATGTGAGATCGAACCAATGATTTATAAATGTAGTCCTCAAGTGTGAGAGCGAACAAATGATTTATAAATGGAGTCCTCGTTTGAGAGAGAACCAATGATTTATAAATGGAGTCCCCAAGTGTTAGAGCGAACCAATGATTTATAAATGGAGTCCTCAAGTGTGAGAGCAAACCAATGATTTTTAAATGGAGTCCTCAAATGTGAGATCGAACCAATGATTTATAAATGGAGTCCCTAAGTGTGAGAGCCAACTAATGATTTATAAATGGAATCCTTAAGTGTGAGAGCGAACCAATGATTTATATATGGAGTCCTCAAGTGTGAGAGTGAACTAATGATTTATAAATGGAGCCCTCAAATGTAAAGCGAACCAACGATATATAAATGCAGTCCTCAAGTGTGAGAGCGAACCAATGATTTTTAAATGGAGTCCTCAAATGTGAGATCGAACCAATGATTTATAAATGGAGTCCTCAAGTGTGAGAGCGGACCAATGATTTATAAATGGAGTCCTCAAGTGTGAGTTTGAACTAATGATTTATAAATGGAGCACTCAAATGTGAGAGCGAACCAATGATTTATAAATGGAGTCCTCAAGTGTGAGAGCGAACCAATGATTTATAAATGGGGTCCTCAAGTGTAAGAGCGAACCAATGATTTATTAGTGGAGTTCTCAAGTGTGAGAGCGAACCAATGATTTATAAATGTAGTCCTCAAGTGTGAGAGCGACCAATGATTTATAAATGGAGTCCTCAAGTGTGAGATCGAACAATGATTTATAAATGGAGTCCTAAAGTGTGAGAGCGAACCAATGATTTATAAATGGAGTCCTCAAGTGTGAGGGCGAACCAATGATTTATAAATGGAGTCCTCAAGTGTGAGAGTGAACTAATGATTTATAAATGGAGTCCTCAAGTGTGAGAGTGAACTAATGATTTATAAATATAGTCCTCAAGTGTGAGGGCTAACAAATGATTTTTAAATGTAGTCTTCAAGTGTGAGAGCGAACCAATGATTTATAAATGGAGTCCTCAAGTGTGAGATCGCTCTAATGATTTAAAAATGGAGCCCTCAAATGTGAGAGCGAACCAACGATTTATAAATGTAGTCTTCAAGTGTAAGGGCGAACAAATGATTTATCAATGGAGTCCTCAAGTGTGAGAGCGAACCAATGATTTATAAATGTAGTCATCAAGTGTGAGAGTGAACTAATTATTTATAAATATAGTCCTCAAGTGTGAGGGCTAACAAATGATTTATAAATGGAGTCTTCAAGTGTGAGGGCGAACCAATGATTTATAAATTAAGTCCTCAAGTGTGAGAGCGAACCAATGATTTATAAATGGAGTCCTCAAGTGTGAGATCGAAATAATGATTTTTAAATGGAGCCCTCAAATGTGAGAGCAAACCAACGATTTATAAATGCAGTCCTCAAGTGTGAGAGTGAACCAATGATTTATAAATGGAGTCTTCAAGTGTGAGAGCGAACTAATGATTTATAAATGGTGTTCTCAAGTGTGAGAGCGAACCAATGATTTATAAATGGAGTCCTCAAATGTGAGAGCCAACCAATGATTTATAAATGGAGTCCTCAAGTGTGAGGGCGAACAAATGATTTATAAAGTGAGTCCTCAAATGTGAGAGAGAACCAAAGATTTATAAATAGAGTCCTCAAGTGTGAGATCGAACTAATGATTTATAAATGGAGCCCTCAAATGTGAGAGCGAACCAACGATTTATAAATGGAGTCCTCAAGTGTGAGATCGCTCTAATGATTTAAAAATGGAGCCCTCAAATGTGAGAGCGAACTAATGATTTATAAATGGAGTCCTCAAGTGTGAGATCGAACCAATGATTTATAAATGGAGTTCTCAAGTGTGAGAGCGAAACAATGATTTATAAATGGAGTCCTCAAATGTGAGAGCCAACCAATGATTTATAAATAGAGACCTCAAGTGTGAAGGCGAACAAATGATTTATAAAGGGAGTCCTCAAATGTGAGAGAGAACCAAAGATTTATAAAGGGAGTCCTCAAGTGTGAGATAGAACTAATGATTTATAAATTGAGCCCTCAAATGTGAGAGCGAACCAAAGATTTATAAATAAAGTCCTCAAGTGTGAGAGCGAACTAATGATTTATAAATGGAGTCCTCAAGTGAGAGACCCAACCAATGATTTATTAGTGGAGTCCTCAAGTGTGAGAGCAAACCAATGATTTATTAATTGAGTCCTTAAATGTGAGAGCCAATCAATGATTTTTAAATGTAGTCCTCAAGTGTGAGGGCGAACAAATGATTTATAAAGGGAGTCCTCAAATGCGAGAGCGAACTAATGACTTATAAATGGAGTCCTCAAGTGTTAGAGCGAACTAATGATTTATAAATGGAGTCCTCAAGTGTGAGAGCGAACCAATGATTTTTAAATGGAGTCCTCAAAATGTGAGTTCGAACCAATGATTTATAAATGGATTCCCCAAGTGAGAAATCGAACCAACGATTTATAAATGGAGTCCTCAAGTGTGAGAGCGAACCAATGATTTATAAATGGAGCCCTCAAATGTGAGAGCGAACCAACGATTTATAACAAGTGGTTGTTTTTAGGAGCTGTTAAGGAATAGCTTCCCACAGCTACAGGAAGAAAGCTTTGATCCTACAGTCTGTGCTGTAGGCCCTGTCGAGGTTACCACAATTAAGTGGGGCGGAGCTCTCTGTGAGAGTGTCCTGAGGAACCAGATTAGATTGGAGGGAGGCTGTTGCATGCTGGGGGAATTTTACAGCCCACCCTTGTGCTAGCGGCCCATGCAACAGCGAGGGAGTGGAAGTTCAATTGCAACTTAACCTTATAGGGCAAACATCCAAGTAGGGTGGTCCCACTCCAAGATTACATCCGGGTGTTGGGAGGTTTCTAATGTTGAATTAAACAAGGTCTGCCCCCTAAAAGTCGCGTGCTCTCACTTATTCTGATTTATGACCTTACGACCTTCAAAACTTTCAATAATTCCCGGACTAACCTCGGGAGGACTTTGGCAATTATATCATTTGAAAGGGAGTGTAAAACAACATAAGGGTCTCAGATTTTGTTAGAATCGGCCGAATAGTTACAATGCTATTACCAAAAAAAGAAAGAAGCAAATCGGGGACCGACCGACCGACCGACATAGTATGGTAGAGTCGCCCGAAACTAAAAATGACAATAGTTATCAGGTCAGGCTTTTTCTGTATTGACCATTTCTTATAAGCTATCAAATTTTAGCCGAAATTTTATTCATTCTTTTATCTTAAACGCTTTGAATATGACTAATATTATAAGAACTCTCGTGAAAACTGAAAAAATGTGTAAATAATTTTATTCATACAATGAATATAAAAAAAAGTGAAGCACGAATGACGTTTTGGGGCTTTAAGGCTGTTTTTCTTCGGGCGCTTCTCGCTTTAAACATAAGTCCGCCAGCATGTTAATATCCGTTTCCCTGGTGCCTCTATTCCATTATTTTGATATCTTGGTGAAACCGTTCCCCCTCTTCCTCACTAGAATCCCCACAATTTTTAGGAAAATAGTCCAAGTGGGACCAAAAAAAGTGCATTTGAAAGCTTCTATCAATTTTTCGACAACGGACCTGTATTCTGGAATTCTACGGCCCTCAAGGAAATCACTGACAACAGATTTGAAATCCTACCAGACATTCTTCTCAGTTAGAATCATTGCGTTTTCGAACTGGGTATCTTTCATCAAAGTTTCAATTTGAGGACCATCAAAACCTCCACCATTTGGTTTAGCACCAGATATAGGAGGAAATTTTCTCTTAGGATCTCGGGATGTAGACCCTTCCTTATTGGTGAATTTTTCCCTCGAGCTCAGCTTAATAGAAAGCGGCAGGAGCAAAATTTGGTCAAGGGTACAAGAGCCCCTAAAACAACATTATGTTGCACAGGTTCACACTTCTCTTTGGATGACCATTCACTTTGGGCATAGTACTTCTCATTTGCACGGCTATCCCATTTGCAGAGGAAACTCAGATATTTCGTGTATCCACTTTGCATTCTCAATACAATCGGCACAATCTAAATAAATATTTTACAATTTCCAGAAATTAAACAATCTATGCAATAAAATCATCTGAAATAATTATTTCAAATACCATGTCAACATTATAAAAATTATCACAGAAGGATTTCTAAATATTTCAGAAACATAAATTTACAAGAGAAGATTGGAGGTTGGTTAAGCAGAAATAGAAATCTGTCACGTGTCCCGTTCCTTCTCTCCAAACCATGGGAATTCCAAAAGGCAACGATTTCGTTCTACATTTGTTCCATCTTCTCAAATCACGGGAATTCCAAAAGGCAACGATTTCGTTCTACCTTTGTTCCATCTTCTCAACTCACGGGAATTCCAAACGAAAACGATGCCGTTCTATCTTTGTTCCATCTTCTTAAATCACAGGAACTCCAAAAGGCAACGATTTCGTTTTACCTTTGTTCCATCTTCTCAAATCACGGGAATTCCAAAAGGCAACGATTTCGTTCTACCTTTGTTCCATCTTCTCAGCTCACGGGAATTCCAAACGAAAACGATGTCGTTCTATCTTTGTTCCATCTTCTTAAATCACAGGAATTCCAAAAGGCAACGATTTCGTTCTACCTTTGTTCCATCTTCTCAAATCACGGGAATTCTAAAAGGCAACGATTTCGTTCTACCTTTGTTCCATCTTCTCAAATCACGGGAATTCCAAAAGGCAACGATTTCGTTCTACGTTTGTTCCATCTTCTCAGCTCAAGGAAATTCCAAAAGGCAATGATTGTTGTTCTACCTTTGTTCCATCTTCTCAACTCACGGGAATTCCAAACGAAAACGATGTCGTTCTATCTTTGTTCCATCTTCTTAAATCACGGGAATTCCAAAAGGCAACGATGTCGTTCTACCTTTGTTCCATCTTCTTAAATCACGGAATTATAAAAGGCAACGATTTCGTTTTACCTTTGTTCCACCTTTTCAAATCACAGGAATTCCGAAAGAAAACGATGTCGTTCTACCTTTGTTCCATCTTCTTAAATCACGGGAATTCCAAAAGGCAACGATGTCGTTCTAGCTTTGTTCCATCTTCTCGAAGCACGGGAATTCCCAAAGGCAACGTTTTAGTTCTACCTTTGTTTTATCTTCTCAAACCACGGGAATTTAAAAAGACAACGATTTAGTTCCACCTTTATTCCATCTTCTTAAATCACGGGAATTCCCAAAGAAAACGATGTCGTTCTTCCTTTATTCCATCTTCTTAAATCATGGGAATTCCAAAAGGTAACAATTTCGTTCTACCTTTGTTCCATATTCTCAAATCACGGGAATTCCAAAAGACAACGATGTAGTTTTCCCTCTGTTCCATATTCTTAAATCACGGGAATTCCAAAAGAAAACGATGTCGTTCTTCGTTTGTTCCATCTTCTTAAATCACGGGAATTCCAAAAGACAACGATGTAGTTTTCCCTCTGTTCCATATTTTTAAATCACGGGAATTCCAAAAGAAAACGATGTCGTTCTTCGTTTGTTCCATCTTCTTAAATCACGGGAATTCCAAAAGGCAACGATGTCGTTCTACCTTTATTCAATATTCTTAAATCACGGGAATTCAAAAAGACAACTATTTAGTTCTACCTTTGTTTCATCTTAAATAACGGGAATTCCAAAAGAAAACGATGTCGTTCTACCTTTTCCATCTTCTCAAACTACGGGAATTTAAAAAGACAACGATTTTGTTCTACCTCTATTCCATCTTCTTAAATCACAGGAATTCCAAAAGGAAATGATGTCGTTCTTTCTTTGTTCCAACTTCTTAAATCACGGGAATTCCGAAAGAAAACGATGTCGTTCTACCTTTGTTTCATCTTCTCGAAGCACGGGAATTCACAAAGGCAACGTTTTAGTTCTACCTTTGTTTCATCTTCTCAAACCACCGGAATTTAAAAAGACAACGATTTTGTTCTACCTCTATTCCATCTTCTTAAATCACAGGAATTCCAAAAGGAAATGATGTCGTTCTTTCTTTGTTCCAACTTCTTAAATCACGGGAATTCCGAAAGAAAACGATGTCGTTCTACCTTTGTTCCATCTTCTCAAATCACGGGAATTCCAAAAGAAAACGATGTCGTTCTTCGTTTGTTCCATCTTCTTAAATCACGGGAATTCCAAAAGGCAACGATGTCGTTCTACCTTTATTCAATATTCTTAAATCACGGGAATTCAAAAAGACAACTATTTAGTTCTACCTTTGTTTCATCTTAAATAACGGGAATTCCAAAAGAAAACGATGTCGTTCTACCTTTTCCATCTTCTCAAACTACGGGAATTTAAAAAGACAACGATTTTGTTCTACCTCTATTCCATCTTCTTAAATCACAGGAATTCCAAAAGGAAATGATGTCGTTCTTTCTTTGTTCCAACTTCTTAAATCACGGGAATTCCGAAAGAAAACGATGTCGTTCTACCTTTGTTTCATCTTCTCGAAGCACGGGAATTCACAAAGGCAACGTTTTAGTTCTACCTTTGTTTCATCTTCTCAAACCACCGGAATTTAAAAAGACAACGATTTTGTTCTACCTCTATTCCATCTTCTTAAATCACAGGAATTCCAAAAGGAAATGATGTCGTTCTTTCTTTGTTCCAACTTCTTAAATCACGAGAATTCCGAAAGAAAACGATGTCGTTCTACCTTTGTTCCATCTTCTCAAATCACGGGAATTCCAAAAGAAAACGATGTCGTTCTTCGTTTGTTCCATCTTCTTAAATCACGGGAATTCCAAAAGGCAACGATGTCGTTCTACCTTTATTCAATATTCTTAAATCACGGGAATTCAAAAAGACAACTATTTAGTTCTACCTTTGTTTCATCTTAAATAACGGGAATTCCAAAAGAAAACGATGTCGTTCTACCTTTTCCATCTTCTCAAACTACGGGAATTTAAAAAGACAACGATTTTGTTCTACCTCTATTCCATCTTCTTAAATCACAGGAATTCCAAAAGGAAATGATGTCGTTCTTTCTTTGTTCCAACTTCTTAAATCACGGGAATTCCGAAAGAAAACGATGTCGTTCTACCTTTGTTTCATCTTCTCGAAGCACGGGAATTCACAAAGGCAACGTTTTAGTTCTACCTTTGTTTCATCTTCTCAAACCACCGGAATTTAAAAAGACAACGATTTTGTTCTACCTCTATTCCATCTTCTTAAATCACAGGAATTCCAAAAGAAAACGATGTCGTCCTTTCTTTGTTCCATCTTCTTAAATCACTGGAATTACAAAAGGCAACGATGTCGTTCTACCTTTGTTCCATCTTCTTAAATCACGGGAATTCCAAAAGACAACGATGTATTTCTACTTTTGTTCTATATTCTTAAATCACGGGAATTCAAAAAGACAACGATGTCGGTCTACCTTTGTTCCATCTTCTCAAATCTTGGGAATTCCAAAAGACAACGATGTATTTCTACTTTTATTTCATCTTCTTAAATCACGGGAATTAAAAAAGACAAAGATGTAGTTCTAACTTTGTTTCATCTTCTTAAATCACGGGAATTTAAAAAGACAACGATTTAGTTCTACCTTTGTTCCATCTTCTCAAACCACGGGAATTTAAAAAGACAACGATTTAGTTCTACCTTTATTCCCTCTTCTTAAGTCACAGGAATTCCAAAAGAAAACGATTTCGTTCTACCTTTGTTCCATCTTCTTAAATCACGGGAATTCCAAAGGACAACGATGTCGTTCTACCTTAAATCTGGGATTTTGCTTGCAAGTTTATTTGCATCCTTAATTCAATCTATAGATAATTCAAGATCTTCCAAAATGGCAGCTCCTAAATCCCCCCCGCCCATGATCTTCTTTATAATATATGTACTGGCAGAATACTCAGCAAACGTATATAAATCATGATGCAGTTGTATTTAATACTTTTGCTAGAAATACCTATTCCAACCAGGAGTGTTGTAAGAGGCCACTAAGCTCGGATATAGGCTACTGACTTCGGAAGCCGCTCAATCCAATGTTGTTTTTTCATTTAGATAATCAATGGTGGTAATGGGCAGGGGTGTCGTAGCCCCCGTTCACTTATTCGTATCAATCCGCTTCATGTGTGAACGAGTGGGTATGTGGAATGTAAGGGTTATGTGTAAGGGAAATAGGGAATATGTCGTAAATATGTTTATAAGAGAGGAAAGGGAGTGAAAATTTACGTGGGGTGGAGTGTGACCAGGTGTGGATCATGCTGGTAAGTGAAAAGAGGGTATAGCGGTACATATATGAAAGAAGTGGTTGCGTATGACTATGTGAGCTCGACAATAGTGTGGGTGAAATTTAGAGTTGAAATGGAGGGAGAACTGTGCTTGATTTTGGTCTATGGCTCCTAGAATGATAAAAGAGAGGCTTAGGAAGTGAACTGTGTAGGTGAGAGTTGCAACGGTGAAAATGTGGTTGGTTGTAATATATGGTTACTGCAATGATAGAAGTGTACGGAGAGAGAGGTGGGGTTCTGAAATGCCTTGGGACGAGTGTTGGATGGAATTGGGACTGGGTATCGGTTGTACGAGTGATGAATGGACGAATAGGAGACAGAACTTTTGCTACACCTGGTTAGCATGAAAATGTAGCTAGATTGTAGCTAGTGCTGAAATAAACTTGTGTATAGCAAACGCATTCTTTCAGCACAGGGCAAAGAAGAGTGGAAGAATGTAATAATAGTAGGATCTATTCCATTAAGGATGAATATGCTGCGGGATGTATTTGTTTTAAATACTGTAAGGGGTATGAGTATATGACTATGTGACTACATGATTGTGCTATTTAAAGTTGAATTGATTGGTGTGTCGCTGAAACGACGTGGGAAGGGGAAAAGGAAGATATAATCAATTTTTTTTATGTTTTAGATTAAATTTTAATCAATTTCGTTCTAAATAGGTACTATGACTAAAACTTAAGAACTAAAAGAAGCAGAGAGACTGCAAATCCAAATTATCCATAATTAGAGGCTATCGCAATTAAAAATTGTTAAAAAAGTAAAATGTTCAAGATATAGTGTCAAAACCACAAGTAAAATGGAGCAAAACGTCTTACAAAACCACACCTAGAGAAGGCAGATTTATCATTCGTGCTTTACTACAGAATCGCAGAAAAACTACTTCTCAACTTGCTAGGGAATTCAATGAAGTTCCAAGTTCAAAAATATCTTCCAGAACAGTTAGAAAGAGACTTAAAGATCAAAGGCAATAAGGATGCAATGAGAGAAAAAAAAAAGCCATGGATATCTGAGGTGAACAGGAAAAACGTCTTCAGTGGGCCAAAGATCACAAAAATTGGACACATGAACAATGGTCTAAAGGTTTTGGATCCGATGAAATTAATTACCAGATCTGTAAGAGTACTGTAGTGTTTTTTTTCATGAAATTTATGTAATTTCATCTTAAATTATCTCTTGGAAAAAAATTATTTAAAAATTTAACTTTTTGGTAACAGTTTTTCAGATTGCAGCACTTCTGGGGCTGCCTTTGTGAGATGAGAGTTGAAAAGACATTTCATCCTGTATGTGTGGCACTAACTGTGAAGCATGGACGTGGTTATATCATGGTATGGGGGTTGCATGTATTCATCAGTGCCAGGGTGGTTATTTTTATGCCAGAGAAGAATAAACACCGCCCCCTCCCCCCCTAATTACATTCTGACGTGTAAATTTGTATGTCCTTAAGCTAAGCCTCTTTCTGTATTCATTAGTTTGCCAGCGATTGAAGATGACGGATGTCTCCGTCAAAACCTGGTTTCGCAAGCAATAAATCGATCCTAACACTGTTGTTTCTTTCCTGCATATATATATATATATATATATATATATATATATATATATATATATATATATATATATATATGAAAAAAAACTTACAAAGTGCACGTGAGTCAAAGTTATGCAGATACACCCACAAAGGAAAAGTGAAAAACGATTCCGAGCGCTTTCGTCTTTATTCTTAAAGACTTTTTTCAAGGAATGAAAAGGTCTTTTAGAATAAAGACGAAAGCACTCGGAATCGTTTTTCCGCCTTTCTTTGTGGGTGTATCTGCACATATATATATGTGTATATATATATATATATATATATATATATATATATATATATATATATATATATATATATATATATATATATATATATATAGATAGATAGATAGATAGAAAGTATCTGTCTCAAAACGTATACATGTTTTAAACTTATGAATTCAGATATTTATTTCATTTTATATGTAAAATATACATCGAAATAATGGTTTAATTTGTTTGCCATTATCGACACCAATGCACGTCTGCGCTCTTAGCTTCACTGATTGGCAGATTTCAAAATAAATATTTGTAAGGCTATTTCTCCACGCTTCTTCAAATGTGCTCTTTAATTGTCCAAGTGATTTAGGTCTTCCACTTATACTTATTTTTTTAAACGAACCCACAAAAAATGTCAAGTATGTTCAATTTGGTGAACATGGCAGATACTCGATGTTACCATGTCGTCCAATCTGCCGCAGATTATGAAATGCTTCAAGTTAGTTCCTGACATCGTGATGATAATGAGGAGGTGCCCCATCTTGTGGAAAATAAATGTCTCCATCTCATTACAACCATTGAATTGCACGAAAACCATTTCTACGAAGTATTGTGAGGTAGCTACTGCTGGTAAATGTACCGTCGAAAAAGAAAAGATGCAAAGTATGACAATTAATTACACCATTCAACTTAAATTTAGCTTAAATATTATCTGCAAATTGATCAACTTCTGTTTTTTACTCGAAAAACTAGATTCTGCGATCCCGGTCATTTTTTCAAGGTTAGTAATAATCTCGGGATGTAGATTTGCATTTATGTAACATTATTCGGATTTCTGTGGACGCTTAGATATCTTACTTTTTCCTGTTTGAAGAGAAAATTGTCACACAGATTTTAGCATCTGTTGATGTCTTTGGACGCCCAGTCGCTTGCTTGTACATATCATGCACAGTACCGTATACTTCAAATTTCTCGCAGATAAGTCAAATGGTAAGTCAAGTTGGATGATTAGTTCCACAATTGTCTCTCTGTTGCTAACCATTTGATATCTTCTCAACTTTAAATAAAACATAAGTATTCTTTTTCGTTTTTCAAATGATAAGCGAATAATTTCTTTCGCATGTAAAACTGTAGGCAGGCAAAAGGCGATTACTAATTTCGATTTTGTATCTCTTTAAGCTAGGCAAAGCTGTTAGCAGTTCCGCTGTTATATCTTGAAAGTATTTTGAAACACTCTTATCCGCATCGTGCAACATAAAAACAACGAAAAGTGAAAGATTGGTGACAATGAATGAAGAAATGAGAGTTATCTTGTCAACTATGGGTCCCAACATTCAAGAATTATGTGATATTGATCACGCTCAAATTTATTCGTAAATTATTTTATATTGGGGTGCCACGGCTACTTCTAGATAAATTTAGGGTTCCACTATCATAAAAAGGTTGAACACCATATATATATATGGTTTGGAGACACACACTATATATTATATATAATTATTTGGTCACAGTTTGCTCCTATTTATTATTATAGATATTAGAACTAAGTATTGTGAAATTTTGAAAAAAATCCTTGAATAAAAGTTTATAAATAATGCAATAAACTTTTCCAAGCGTATTTTTAATGCTAATTACCTTGCTGTAGGTTGGCATAGTCGGTGTTAGTGGCTGAGCGTGAGAGAGATTTGGAAATGCTGGTCGAAGCATTTGGCAACGTATGTGTGATAATATAGATAAAGGTAAATGCAAAAAAAGTATGATGTTGTTGGGGGGTGAGAATGGGCTTAGGGGTGATATTAACGTCCTTGAGGTTACCTTTAAACACGCGCGTTGTTTGAAGTGTCTCGAACCAAGCAGATCGCCGCAGCCTCAAGGTTTTTACTGGTAAAAAAAGCAAAAATATTTCAAGGACGATTAGAACGTTGGTGATTGCTAAGCCTTTAGTTGCGTTTGTGAGTGGAATGTGCCAGGAAGCTGCATGAGAATATATTACCATTAGTGGGCTAGAGTGAGAGCAGTGCAAATGGACCCTTTGAGAGCAGTGTTTGGTGTAAGAAGTGTAGATGAAGTAAAGATGGCGGAGATATTTATGGCATGTAGGAAGAATAGATGGAAATAAATTTGTGAATAGAATATACGTGAGTGGCAATGAAGGTGTGTGACGGTGAGCGGAAGGCTGGAAGCCCGCATAAAAGGGGGTTTGATTCTAGGAATGATTGTTCGAGAGAGAAAGGACTAACCGATGATGAAGTGGATGATAATGCGTAGGATAAGTGTATATGGAAGGGGTTATAGGGGGAGTGCTTGGGGGCCTCCCCCCCAGAGATGAACCCTTGGAGGACGAAATGCTACAGCACGTAATGCCCCATCGTTAGGAAGGGCCAATTTGACATGGAATGAATGATGGGTGCCTTTGAGCTTGGTAAAGCATAAAGGTGTGGGAAATAGGGGGTCTGGTTCGTATGTAATTGTTGATGCGCACCGACCTCTCTTTATGGCAGATGGCAGAAATGTCACGTAATGTGATGCAACCAAACGCTGTTAAGGGACCCTCCCCTCTCTTGCAGTACCTTACCATATCACCCACTCCTCTCTTTTCCTCTTCCTCTCATTCTCCTTCATTTTTCTTTCCCCCTTTCCATACCCCCTCCTTCTTCAACCCCTCCCCCCCTTACTTGGAAGGCCATATGTATTCGAGCTCCCCCTCCCCCATCGTTGTCACCAAGGTCTCCCGCAACGAATCCCTCCCTTCTTCGAGGTCTCGGCGCGCTGCCACACTGCCAGGGAGCGTGCCACGTTGCCCGAGTCGTGCAGAGCGACAGTGCCAGAATGAACGACAACAACAAGGAATGCACTCTTGTATGTTAAAGTTGAAATGCAATTCTGGGTGGGGCTTGGGGGGGGCGGCATTTCCTGGTCGCATTTGACAAAAAAATGTGTGTAAAATATGGGTGTTTTTTTACCTGTAGATATTGAAATAGGAGGTTTGGGGGCCTCCTACCCCTTCTCCCCAATGCTATGCATGTGTAGAGGAGTAGGAAATAAGAGATGACATTTGAATGGCGTCTTTGGCCGGCACTCGGGTGCCAGGGCGCGTTTGGCGAGGCACAACTCCTGAAATGTTGACCCATCGGGTGGATGGAGGAACCGGGTGAGAGAGAGAGAGAAAGAGAGAGGGAGAGGGAGGGAGGGAGGGAGAGAGAAGCAGTCGTCGGAAAGAAACTCTTGGTGGACGAGGCACTAATCCTCGACCTGTTGTTATCCGCTACTCAGCTCCCTCCCCCCCCCCTTTGCCTCTCCGCTGGGGTTTATTCATCCCCTCCTCTTTTCCTTCGAAGGATGACGTCTTTCTGGAAACACCAATTTCATTGTCTGTTTGTTTATCTGTCTACCTCTCTCCCTTTCAACGCCTAATAAATGAGAGAATTTCCTTGGACCCCTAACCCCCCTTCCCCTCTGAATTGGCTCATGAGTGTTGCAATCAAACATTGCAACTATTCCAGTCGCGGCGCGATTGCACTTCGCTGCAAAGCCCTTCACCGTGACTTCGAAATCATGGTCGCCGTCTTCCTTTCAGAGCTGCCTCCCCTCCCCTCTTCCCCGGGCGGGGAATAGAGCTCCTCCCCCAATTCCCATTCGTTCGTAAATAGGTCAAGCCAGAATATCTAACGGGGGATCGGGCTCCCTTCTCCCCTCCTATTCTCCCACTCCCTTCTCTCCATATCCCCCACCCTCTAGCACAGCTCCCCAAAGGGAAAAGTCAATAAAGTGAAAGTAAAAGCAGAAGCTGACGATTTCGTTCGTATTATGAACAACTCGAGTAATAGTAGTATTAGTAACAACAACTCTGGGAGAATTCTATGAGTTACCATTGAATAACCAGCGAAAACTGGACGCAGGCAGCCCTTAATGAGGGCACGGATTTCCATAGTCCACTCCAGGCTAGATGTGAAGGGTCTGATCAAGCGGTTCGGGATTCCCGCTAAAGCAGCTCCGCAGAAAACGTCACGATTGAACCACGGTGGGGATTGAGAAGCGAAAAATGGCACGGCTCTTGTAAAGGTGGTAGTGACGGTGCTGGTAGTGGTGGGAGGGAGGGGGGATCAGAAGCGGGTCTCCATTCGGTTGGCTCGGGACGAAGATGGACCATACTGGCGAACCATCACGCTTGGCAAAGATACTCATACAACGCGAAGAGTTTCCATTTCAGATACACCATCTGTCAGCCATTTTGGCGCTGGTTTACAGAACATATTTCCCGCGCACATCTCTACGCACAAACTCGCGTATGACATATTTAAACTCATATCAACAAATGCATACACACTCGCTGTAATACACCTTCCTACACTCAAATATACACACGGCTGACCCACTAACACAATTTCGGCACGGAGGGTGTGGTGGCTGGCGGCTTGGAAATTTGTGCCAGTATGTGCGTGTGTGCAAGTAAGACTATGTTATGCATGTGAATACGTATGCATACGATTGTGTGTTTTTATTTTAGTACGTTCATGTGTATGTGGGTGCGTTCATTAGAGCGACCTTAACCCGGCCTGTTATCACTATGGGGTTACCCGGCGAAAGGCCGACTGCAAGGTCATTCCTGCGACGCGTGAGGATCAAAGCTTCTGAGAGTGGACAGACGAGAGACGAACAGGAAAGGAGGGCAAAAGGATAGGCTTAGGCGGATAGTCGATAGCCCCCACCGCTATCAACACACACACACGCTGCTAACCAGTGAAGCCTACATATTGTTGGGGTCAAACGTCTCTTCTCCGATCTTGAAATTTTTGGATCCAAAATTGTATCTTGCATCATCATCATCACTTCATCACTAACTCTATAATTGAAGAACGGGATTTTTTGGAGTATTTGAATAATATTTTAAATTTTGATCAAGTTAATTTCTAAAAATTTCTAAAGAGTTTAAAAAAACAAAATTGTTTAGTTCAGGAAAAAAAATAGGATTATCCAATGCTTTATAATGTTTTAAAAGAAAATGAATTACAATTGGTGAAGTTCAGAAAATTTATAAAAATTTAACCATGGCTGCTTTTTTTTAGATTTTTAATTTTAATCTTAGTAGCGAAGCGCAAGCTCCCCCCTGGGGGAGTGGCGTAGCCATTGCCTGGTCTTCTAATAATTTACTCTGGGTCTATTTTTGTTCAGATCCATGTTTATTTTCTAGGCCTAAAGGCACGAAAGACTTTTATAGGAATACTTTTGATATACGTAAAAAACAATCTTCAGAGCTGTTTTTTTTTCATTTAAATTTGTTTTTATATACGAAAAAAACACTCATGACTTAATTTTATTGCATTTTCTGAACTTTACGACATTTAATTACTTTTTTTTTCAATACCAAATCATTCGATAATCATATTTATTTCTTTTGAACTCCTAGAAAGAACTTAATTTTAATAAATTTAGAAAATCTCTCTAAATCTTTCTTTAAAAAACCCCTCCAAAACATTGAATAATAAATAGTCTTTAATTTCAAAAAGTTTCATTATGTCAAATTCTTTTGATAAAATTACAATAAGATGCAAATTCACATTTGAATTGACAATTTTTTTAAAAATTCAAACTATTCAAAAAATTGCTTTCCTAAAATATGGTTTTAGGGATTATTTGTTAAAATCAGATGTAATATAATTCTCTAAAATAAAAATAGTTTGATATCTTTTTATACCCTGAAGTTTGGGTGCCGAGATAAATTAGGTTAGGTTACACCCTAAAAAAATATTAGCGGGTACCGAATAGCCTAGTCCGAATTGTCCGAGTACTGAATATACCGGGACTGAATGCTGAAATAACAATAATAACGATTTTTTTGTATGGCGCTCATCAAGACCAGGGGCCTTGACAGTGTACCTAACTATAAACGATCACCATGCAGCACAGATGACTACTCGGTACAAAAAGCTTGTCACCAATAGAGTGAATCTTGCTGCACGGGAACTCCGCAGACTAACTGCTTTCGTGGACTCTCACTCAAAAAACAGAGGCAAATATACCTACATCATGTATATCAGAGCCACACTAATGTAGCCCACGATCGTGATGCAGATAGTGAGCCGACGCTGTCAGAGACAAATGCAAAGGATTCAGAACGAGGCAACCTTGTGGTTGTGTGGAGTCCGCTGACGTGACTACGTGAGACAGGCCAAACTCCATTGGAAACGGTCCAGAAGCAGGCAAAGAAGACGTGGGATGAAAGTGTTAGTTAGTTAGCGCCAATCCTTCCATGATACTGGGAGGATCCCACCAAAAGATTGGGCTATGTGGTGGTTTAGGTAAGTTAGTTATTTTGGTGTTATTTAAGCACATTTAGTTTTAAGGGTTTAAAAAAAATAAAAAGAACTAACCTACTTAAACCCTCACGTAACCCATTCCTTTGGTGATTTAAAACAAGACACCAATGACAAGATGGCTGCCAATCTATTTTTCGTCGTAACATAATTAGCTATTTGCGCCCCTTATTTTTTAAAATAGAGATATTCATAACAAAAAACCCACAAAATAGAGGCTAATCATTTAAGGAAAATTGACCGGAAATTGTAACTTCCGTTATCTCTGACTGACCTTGGCAATATTTATGATCTCGTTGTGGATTTGGCGACTTTGTACATGTTCTATGAAGCTCATCTCAGGGCAGTGACCTGCACAAGTAAGAAGATTATATATAGGGGAGAGAAGAAGGGACGATAGAAGGATAGCATGAGAGGTGGGTGGTTTTTTTTGGGGGGATGGGGGTTGGGAATGTGAGTTCGTATGATGAGTGATGAATATTCGCCAGGAGACTGGCTGTTCTTTCTTGTTATTTTAATTATTCTGTCTTCTATATTTTTGAAAGGTTCTGCTAAGTTGGACCTTTTACAGGTACTTAGGTTCTATTTCATAAATTTATATAAATGTATACGAATATACCAGGCAATGGCTTCGCCACTCCCCCTTACGGGGGAACCAGAGTGAGAACTTTGGTCCCAATTTGATATACAGGGTGGGCCTTTTAATTATGGCAGTTTTGATAGGCTTCTATTTTTTTATTTGTTAACGAAATCAAATCAACTTTACGCACATGCATACAAATTGGGTTAAACTGCTTGTACCCATGGGTAGAATTGAAGAAATGGCGAAGAATAAACCTGGACTTATACGAATACAAATGCTTTATAATGAAATATTGTACAAAAAAGGCCAAAGATATTGCCTAATTCCATGGCTTAAATATATGCTTTAGAGCATTGTGATAATATCTGGGTGACTTTGGAATCGAGGTCAGTCAGGTGTCGGCTGAGGGGTAAGCTCGCTTTTGAGCGCCGAATCGGACTCACTTCTCATCCGAGTCGAGAGAAAAGGCTGGGAAAGAGCAGATCGCTCTTGGAGAGATTTCTCCCTTGAAGTACACCTTCCCTGTAATCTATTTCTTCCAAACCTTAAAAACCTCCCCCCTCCTTCATTTCCCTTTTTCAGGACACAGGTCCTGCTCGTAACTCTTACGGAGTGACATGGGCAGAAGACGTCTATGTGGATGTGGTGCATACAGACAGAGTCATGCAGGAGTCTGCCTAGAACGGAAATTCCGGAGAAAAGTCTGGTTTTCCAAAGATTATTTGTCAATCTTGTAACTAATATTAAAGAAAGAAATGGGATTGCGAGATAATCGAGTCTGGCTTTGAGCAACAGTATAATCTTTTTAGGACAATTCAAAATTTTATCATTTTTCAAAGGTGAACTCACATCGCTCTGAAAATTGGCTAATCAGGCGGATGATATAAGCAGGTTACTTACTCCTAGCAGGCAAACGATGTTACGCTTTGCAAAGCACTTCGGAACTTGGAAACTTGGACGATAAAACTGTATTATGCTGGCAAATTAAGTCAGATAAATATATCTATGAAAACTGACTTAGGGTTATATTATTATGTAGCTAATGTCTATCCAGTGAAGGTCAAATTTTCTCTATCCCACACAAAAGACTAAATAACTGGAGGAGCAAAATTAAAATTGAACAATAATAGGCAACAAAACCAGCTGCATGGACCAATCAAGTGGCAGCCCTATTTGCCTGATATTTAATCAGATGATTCTTGAATCGATTTTTAGAGTTTTTGATAACAGTCATTTAAAGCAGATATACAGGGAAGGCTGTTTATCTGAGAGATTTAATAAGCTTATAACTTATTTTTTTATTTTTTAACATTAAATAAATTTAGCCACAACATAGGTACATACACGAAGATTTTTAAGGATATAATTTTAATTACTTTTACAAATGTGTATGGCTAGTTATAAACACGTGATTTTCATCATTTATGATTAGAAAAGTCAAGAGTGCAAGATACTCAAAGATGTAGGCTTTGCTAACTGACGTAGACTATGTACAAAAGAGACGCTATTAGGCTTTGTTAAAATGTCAGCCAGGGAGAAGAACCACTATGCTCGTACCATAAGAATGTTTCCCATTTATCAGCATTTACAAAAAAAAAAAATTAATCTTACGATTCGTTTATAAACCAAAATAAAAGCTATGATAGATTAATACAAAATTGTTCAACATTCCAGCCTGTCAGCAAGATGAGGCCATCTTTGAGACGATTCATTTTATGAAAACTAGCTGCTTGACTTTTCTTGTGTATTGTAATTTATCATTATATTGTTTTATGTACACTTCTTAACCATTTATGTAATTTAGTTTTTTTAATGGAAATAATCTATCTATCTAACATTTAAACTTGCTAAGTTCTGGCCAAAGTTTCAGAACACCACCAAGAACGGACGGGAAAAACATAGATGTCAGGAGACACGATTATCGAGAGTTTAACCACGAGCAAAGTAATAATATGAATAATAACTATTATAATAAAAATAAACATAATAGAATATAACAATATAGCAAATCGTATTTCAGAAAATGGATTACTTTCCACTGCAGCTAATTACGGAAAACAGACAAAAAAACACGACATCGCTCTGTTGAAAAATTCAAGGTGAAGAAGGAAATGAACATTAAAAGTGAGGATTAGAATTTGGGGGAGGGGAAAATCTGGACATGATAAACTCCTTTTTCCAAAAGAGACAAAGCAGATATCTATGGATTGGACGAAATAGAACGAAAAAATGGGTTATATTACATATTCTTCAGCATGAAAACTTTAATTAAGATGATGTAAAACTGAGATTTATTTTGAAAATTTTATGCTACTTGAGCATTTTCATGAGTTTAGAATTAATTTCTATTGAATTAAAAGAACCCTCACTCAATATTGATTCCACTCTAGTCTTTTTATACATAGGGTAAACAAACAAATCAAATGGCTACCACTCTTACCCACCCTTTCTAACTAACGGCCAAAATGAAATTCAACCACCATCCGAGGTTTATCAAAATTTCCTTAATTCATTTTTTAATCTCTTTCCATGTTTTTTTATCTTTCACTTCTTATAAACTTGTAAAATATTCTCACATGTATAATATAGGTTTTCAATGTATGGATATATTTTATTTTGATGGCAAGAATACAAAATAATAACACTTATAACCATAGGTGGGCGCGATAACGAAAAAAATGTATCAAGATAACCGATAAATCGATAACGATAACCTTATTCGCGATAACCGATAACACAGGCCTGCGTTTGAAAAAAAAAATTATGTTCCCCAGGATTTATTTGTGGTTTCTTAATGAATCCAACCTCTTGAGCTCAAAAATGAATGTATATTTGTTCAATCAGGTCAGATTTTCTCAGTACAGCATACACCATTTTCATTGAGATTACCTCATTTTTTCTGAATTTTAAAAAAAAAACTTTCTCTATCTAATAATGCATTATTACTGTTATATCATATAAACAGGAATGCACGTATGTAAACTATAATTCTTTTAATAAACAAAGAATAAAAGAATGCAACATAATAAAGAAAATAATTATAATTTCGAAGAACAGACGCCCTTGACGATTTTCGTTTGTGCCTGTCATCTGGTGCATCACGCTTCAAACACCAACAGTAGTCAGCAAGCATGTTTCCGTTCTATTTACACTGGTACCTGGATTCCATTGTTTTTATGTCCTGGTGGAATCTTTGCCCCTGTTCTTTACTGTAATCCCCGCAGTTGTCGGGAAAATAATCCAGATGGGACTGTAAAAAGTGTATCTTTATAGACATTCGAGCTCCCAAATGTTTGAGACTTGTTAAGAGCTGATTGACCAGGGCAACATATTCTTCTAGGCTTCTTTTATTGCCTAGAAAATTGTTAACTAGAGCTTTGAAAGCTTTCCAGGCATCTTTTTCTATATCCTTCATTGATGCATCAAATTGCTGATCAAGTTCCTGATTTGAAGTCCATCAAAAATTCACCCATGGAGCTTAGCGTCACTGATTTGTGGAAATTTTTGAAGAAGAAATTTAAAAGCTTGGCCTACTTTATTAAGGGTTTTGACATAATTTTTCATTATGCCAAGCTTTATATGCAGTGGAGGGAGGAATATTTTTTGAGGAGGCACTAAAGGTTCAGCTATCACATTGTTTGATCTAATTCTAAATGCTTCTCGTGAAGGCCAAACCTTCTTCTCATAGTGCATACTATCTGCACGACTGTCCCATAAACATAGGAAACAGGGATGCTTCGTGTAGCCTGTTTGCGTCCCAAGCCTAAGAGACACTACCTGAAAAAAATTTAGCACGGTATGTAAATTCAGTGTAATATTTCTAAAAACAAATTCAAAGTAATATTTCTTAAAACAATAAGAATATGAATATGTACTGAAAATCCTGTATGCCGAGGCATTAAATCATCGTATTGGAACTAATTGGATATATGTACATCTTATTTTGAGTTTATTGAGTTGTGTTGTATACCTTCTCAATTAGGATAAGTTCTCCATTAAACCAATAGGATGCATTAACCTATAGGGACACACTTCAACAAAAAATATAACTCAAAAATGACTCATGATTTCCAGATTTGCATTCTTGTAAAATGTAAGTTGACCAAAAGGTGTATACAAGTATTAACAATTAAAAATGAAAATGTCAATATCAAAAAGCTTAGAAATGCCAAGTGTAAAATGATCTTACCTTTAAGTCACCACATATCCTCCACTTATAGCTAGAGTAATTTATTGCATCCAGCAATTTTTTCATATTTTCATAACTTTCAGTAAGTTGGATTGAATGGTCTATAGGAACGGAAGCTATCTTGTTACCAATATTCAGTAATACAGCTTTTAAACTTCTACTGGAGGAATCTATGAACAGTCTCCATTTTAATGGGTTGTAGGGAATTCCAAGGGCCTCAACAAGTCCTTTAATATTGGCGCAGTATACTAAAGAGCTGGAAGAATGCTGTAAAAAATAGCTTCGAAACTTTTGTTCTCTATTTCTGTACCCCCCTAAATGTTGTTTCTTAAGCGAGAAGATTACTTTCACGAAGTCGAGAGACAAGAAGTTGTGTATTCGCCTTTGAAACCCACAGATCCCTGGTCATGTCATTTAACTGAACTTGAGTGAATGGTCTTGCGACCATATCATGTGTGGAAACCTGATAAGACTCAGATGTGTCATAATCTTGGTCAACTTCCATATTAATCTCTTCATGTACCTCTATATGTTCAGGGGGAGAAGGTATAGGAATTCCTGGGCCATGGGGCAGGGGTTTGATGGCAGAAGGAACATCCGGATATGCCACACTATGTTTATTCTTCTTATTTATACCTGTGGAAAATATAATTGCATATTACATAAAGGAATTGATTTGTAGTTGCAGATATGTTCATGCTGAAGTGAACTATGTTAGTTTTTAATTTTATGCTAAGTCTTTGCATAATAATGACATTTTCAGGAGCCAGTATAATACAGAAAGCTTAAATACTTGATACAATGCTCACCTTTAAGATTTGTCATGCAAAAATAGCAGTCCGTAGTGTGGTCCTTGCCATCTCTCCACACCATGGGAACACCATGGGAACAAGTGTAAGACTCCAGCGTCTTACACTTATGTAGCATCCCTTGCAGCAGATATGTGGTGCAAAACCTTTATCTTGATCTCTTATCCTTACTCCAAAATATGCATGATACAAAGATTTAATTACAGGAGGGATTGTACTTTGCTGCTCGGGAAAAGTCACTTTGCCGCAAACATAGCAAAATCTGTCGGAGCTATTCTTACATTTTCTGTTCATTTTTAACTCAACCACTATTATTATTATTATAATGCTAAGCAATTTTTAACCTGCAAAATATAAACCTATTTGCATAATTACTTAAAATGTACACAAAATTTACTGCGAATAGAGCAGTGCAAAAACTATTGAAATTTGATGTAATATAGGAGATGTATAAACTATAAAATTATTATCACCCCCTGTATCGCAAAAACTGGAGGTGTTAGAGAAAAACGGATGACAGATTCGGATTTAGGAGGTCAATTTTATTAAGAAACAATATAGAAAACCTAAGGTACATTTTTGACGCAGACCAGTGTAATCGATAACTGGCGATAAATGTATTGCCCAATAAGTTGATGACCGAAAAATCGATAAATCCAAAATTATAATACAATATTGATTATTGACTATAAATAACTTTATTTTATATACAATAGTAAAAATATTTAAATACTGTTTCTTAGTTTCTTACCTGGTGAGGCTCTCCTTCATCTCCTCATAGGTTTTGAGGATCCTCCTCCCAGCTCGGACCTACCTATTTCTGCCTCCAAGGCACGCGTGTCTCGCCCCTGTACTAAACTGGAACAAAAAACTGAAATTATCGATTATCGCTAGTTTGGAACCAAAAGTATCAGCGATACCGATGAATCGATAACGCGGGGAAAGGAGAAGAAAGGAAGGAAGTGGAAGATGAGTGGGAGATGTTTGAGGAAACAGTGATTAGTAGTGTGACAGAAGTGTGTGGTAAGAGAAGAGTAAAAGGAAAGGGTATTAGAAAAAATAGCGAATCGTGGAATGAAGAGGTGAAAAAGGTGGTATGCGAGAAGCGATTGTTAATTGAAAGGTGGCTGCAAGATAAAAGGGCTGAAAATATAGTGTATTCAAGGAGAAAAGAAAGGAGGTTAAAAGGATGGTGAAAGAAGCGAAGAGAATGGTGAAAGAAAGGTGGAGTGAAAGATTAGTGAGAGGTTTTGAAAGAAATAAAAAGATGTTCTGGAAGGAAATAAAGAGAGTAAGGAGAGCTGAATTAGGTATGGAAACGTGTGTGAAAGATGCAAATGGAGAGGTACTGGTTGAAGATATAGATGTACGGAAAAGATGGAAGGAGTATTTTGAATGCTTGCTGAATGTAACGGATAACACAAGTGCCGAGATTATGTCTGTGGCAGCCGAAGGGATGCAGATGGGTTGTGTGAATGTAATGGATGAAAACATTAATGCTAGTGAAGTTGAAAATGCGGTAAAGAGTTTGAAAGCAGAAAAGGCTGCGGGTATGGATGAGATACAGGGTGAATGTTTAATGTATGGTGGAAAAGTCATTACTGAATTGTTGGTAAGGCTGTTGACTGTGTGTTTTATAGCAGGATGTGTGCCAGAGGCTTGGAAGTGTGCAGCGGTTGTGCCTTTCTATAAAGGAAAGGGTGATATGCGCGATTGTGCTTCCTATAGGGGAATTAGCTTGTTATCGGTGGTTGGTAAAGTGCATGGAAAGATTTTGATTGAGAGAGTGAGAAATTTTACAAATGAGTCAATTGGAGGAGAACAGTGTCGTTTTAGAACAGAAAGAGGGTGCAGTGACCAGGTGTTTGCAGTGAGACAGATATGTGAAAAAGCAATCAGGAAACGTGAGAGGGTATTCTTTGCTTTCATGGATTTGGAAAAGGCATACGACAGAATAGACAGGGAGGCTTTGTGGAATGTAATAAGAATATATGGTGTTGGTGGAAGTTTAATGAGAGGAATTCAGAGTTTTTATAGTGGTGACAGGGCTTGTGTAAGAGTGGGTTTGGAGCAGAGTGAGAGTTTTGAAGTGACAATGGGTCTGAGACAGGGTTGTGTGATGTTGCCATGGCTTTTTAATCTGTATATGGATGGAGTAGTGAGAGAGGTGAAAATGAGAGCATTGGATAGAGGTTTTGCTATGAAAGATCTTGGTGGTCGGGAGTGGGAAGTAAACCAATTGTTGTTTGCAGACGATACTGCATTAGTTGCTGACTCACAGGAGAAGTTACAGAGACTTGTTACGGAGTTTGGCATAGTGTGCAAAGGACGTAAGTTAAAGGTAAATGTTGGAAAGAGTAAGGTTATGTTGTGTAGTCGAGATGAAACGGCAGCAATGGAAATTATGCTGAACGGTGAAGTGATGGAGGAGATAAAATCCTTTAAATTCCTTGGTTGTGTGATAAGTAAGAATGGAGGTGTGAGTGAGGATGTTCAAAGTAGAATGAAGGTTGGTTTCTCAACAGTTGGTGCTATGAAAAGTGTTTTACGAGAGAGGAGTTTAGGAGTTGGGATAAAGAAAGTTCTGTATGAGAGTATAACGTCCCGACTGTTTTGTATGGTAGTGAGCGTTGGGGACTGAAGGGAAGTGATCGTCAGAAATTGAATGTGATGGAGATCAAGTGTCTGAGAGGTATGTATGGTGTAACTAGATGGGATCGAATTAGGAATGAGGACATTCGAGCGAGAATGGGATTAAATGTGAAATTAGATGAGAGAGTCGATAAAAGAGTGTTGAGCTGGTATGGTCATGTAGAAAGAATGAACAACGAAAGGTTGGTGAAACGACTGTATGAATCAAGTGTGAGTGGTGTGCAAGGACGGGGTAGACCTCCTATGGGATGGTTAAATGGGTTGAAGGATGCTGTACAAAGGAGAGGAATCAGTATGGATCGTGCTAAACTCGTATGCCAAGACATGGATGCATGGAGAATGTTTGTGAACAATTGTTAAATGACGCAACCCTTAGGTTGATACCTCGGATCAGATAGACCCAGTTATGAGTCTAGCTGGTCCGAGGAGTTTAGACAGCCATATGACGAGGTGCACATAAATTTTCATTGCATCGGGTGTACCTCTGACAAATTACGACACCAGCAGTGGGTAGCCCTCCTTCTGCTGCTGTAGTCTGGCCAGCTAGGTTTCTGGACCTGAAGGCCAAGGTGTATGTTAATGAGTGTTTGTCTTGCTGTCTGATCCGGCTACCCCCAGCTAGGGAACGGGATGCTGTACAAAAGAGAGGAATCAATATGGATCGTGCTAAACTCGTATGCCAAGACATGGATGCATGGAGAATGTTTGTGAACAATTGTTAAATGACGCAACCCTTAGGTTGATACCTCGGATCAGATAGACCCAGTTATGAGTCTAGCTGGTCCGAGGAGTTTAGACAGCCATATGACGAGGTGCACATAAATTTGCATTGCATCGGGTGTACCTCTGACAAATTACGACACCAGCAGTGGGTAGCCCTCCTTCTGCTGCTGTAGTCTGGCCAGCTAGGTTTCTGGACCTGGAGGGCAAGGTGTATGTTAGTGAGCGTTTGTCTTGCTGTCTGATCCGGCTACCCCCAGCTAGGGGACGGGCCTTGTCTAAAAAAAATGCTTATAGCAAACAAACAATGGTGGTGCAGCGAACTATTAGGCTCTATCTAGTATTCAAATACTTATTTCATATAATCTTGTGGGGCTTTCTAGGTGATGCAAACTAGCGCTTAAATTCCTTTTCTTTATTTATTCAAGATGTCGTTCGTCTGTAATAGGCCATCTTAGTGAACACTATGATAACATTAAATCCTATCTAATCCAATGGAAGTGGTTATGTAAGTATAAGGGAAAAAGGATGTCAAGTAGGTAAGGATGAGAAAAAAATAGTGGCAAAATGAGAAGCAAGCATTAGCTACGAAATGAGTTGCAAAGGCGCATGGTGATTAGGCCTATATCTGTTATTCATACGATATGTATTTTGCTGTTAGCATGTTCTTGTTATAAGCTTACGTTATATTACGTTATTGGCGTTCAAGCCTTTATATTATGATGTATTTTTGTAGTGTTACATTCGTTTTCGTGCTATGTTTTTTTCTGTTTCTTTTATGCTTAGTGTTAATGAGTGAACTTTTTTGTGCTTTTTTTATAGTTTATCTGTAGATTCTGGGTAGATACTGTTCGTCATTTTCGTGTATATTGATCCATGATTTGGTTACTTGTTTTCATACTTGGGTATGTGAGTTATAATTGGGATTATTGGCATATTTAGAGTTTGTGTCACCTTCGGATCGGTATCATTCTTTGGTCTTTATTCATTCGTAGTTTTCTTATAATAGCTCGTCGCAATTTTCACGAAAAGAATGTTGCTTCTACTCCATTATCGAGCAAGTTTATTGAGCTCGGAAATTTGACACGGCTTTTTACTGCTCAGTTATTATTGAGCAGTAGTCTAAGCCCTTCATCTAATTCTACTATCATTTTGTTTTGATTCGCTCCCTCTCTTCTATCATCTTATTCAGAGGTTTCAGCCACGCCGTCCTGTGCAGATCTTCCTGTTTTTCTTCTTCTTCTCTTCTGAGTTTGCCTGTAATTAATTACACAACTTATTCAGCACTCTCTGTATTAAGATCTTGTGTTTTTGAAGAATAGAAAAGTGTGGAAGCGGGGTGCAACAGGGAGGCTCTTATATAGCTGTGTAAAACTTCTTTTTATTTCTTTCTCTGAGGTTCCTGAAGTTCTACAGATTTTTGACTGCCGCTTAGACCCTTGCAATCCAATCTGAGACGTGCCTGTTGTACCGCTTCTAAGTAAACTTCATCCCTGCACTATGTGGTGTAATGATAGAATACATCCCAACAAACATCTAATAACAAGTTCCTTCCGAGTGGTACTATCTTGAACTTGTACTGGATTGTCCTTATTTTCCAGTTGGCCTCGTAGGTATTTAGTCTCACCATCTCCGCATCAGTTCAAACGAGCTTGGGTATGCGCGTTTTTGTATGGATATTCATTATATCTGAGTCACGTAATCAGTGAATTAAATGTTGAGGCAAGTGGTGTGTCGTAGAATAGACTCTCGACGATATACCATATATAACTATTCGTTGTGGGAATGATTCAATTATATTTCGAGTGCGTGGTTATCTGGTTGGCCGATGTTATTTATCTTCAATATGCTTAAGAAGTGGAACTGAGCTCAAGGATAATAATATGGCTATCATTAATAAAATAGAGTTTTATTAATTAAACTATCAACAACACACAAAACGGAAAATGTTTACATAAACAGAGAATGGAAAGGGTCGTGGGAATATCTGGCTAATCCGAGGATTAAGATTTGGGAGAGATTTAAAAAGGTAAACAAATAAAAATTAAAGGGATGGGAAGGATCGCTAAACCATTTAAAGCACAGGGTAGGGTTGACGAAAGGTTAGATACTCAAAGGTAATGCTCAGCTTACGTAATTACAAGTTGTTGTGCAGAGGAAGGCGACGCGAAGGAATCTTCGGTCTGCTGGCGAGTTCCAGCCGAAGGGGGGGTGGGGAGAAATTAAATTATCCTGACGTGACGTCTTGGGAATGAGAACCGTTTCTTAACGAACGGGCTTGAAGAATAATGGCTGTTCTAACGTTGTTCTCTTCTGAATAACAGGGGGTGGGGGTGAGAACCGTCTCTTGTCAAGGAACTCAAAGAACAATGGCTGTTCTAACGTTGTTCTCTTTCTGAACAACAGGGGGGGCCTTGTGGACATGGCGTCTTGAAGGCTCGAACCTTGGCACTCAAGGGATATTGTCTTCTTCTAGACAAAAATAGTGGATCTCGAGGTAGAGGGCCCCTGGTGCACAAGGTGAGACCGGATCGGCGTGATGTCTCGCGAAGATAATCTGGATCTGATCTGATCTGATTCAATCGAGAAAGTTTCCTATAAATAGTTGGAGCCATCCCCTTGGCGTAGGGGACAATGGAGTGGGGGCTTCGAGGGACTGCCCCAGCCGTGCCTTGGAACATACCTTATCTGCCCATAAGCTAAACTTAATCTGGCGAAATCGACGTATGGGGCGAAACGGGGTGGGAGGGGATAAACCTCCTTCATTAAATATTGACTCAGGTGGTGATAAGGCGCCCTGCTTCGACGCGAAGATGCACGTGGGTAGCAACGTGTTTCTAAACAACATGTGATAGCGGTTGAATTTAAGCGGCCTCAGGCCGTTCTATCACATTGTGATTCCTGGTGCTGTGGTGTAGGGGCGTCTGCTGCTTACACTGAGTACAGGGTTGCACTCAGACAGCCACTTTTGGGGAGCTCTGCTCTGAGATAAAATTTAGGGTCATCTAGTTTCCCAATAGTAATGTACGCAGCTCTGTCCGTGACGTGGCCACAGAGTTCTTTCTAAGTTTTCACTTAGTCCCGGTTGAAGAATCTTAAACTCCACCCTCTTTACTAAACTTTATCAAATGCTTTTGACACATCACGACATTACAATATCCACAAAATTCCCTTCCCTTTTGGCTTGGGCATTTTTCTCTATGATGATACCGATTGTCATATCTGCACTTCTCTGCCTAAAGCAAAATTTATATATATATATATATATATATATATATATATATATATATATATATATATATATATATATATATATATATATATATATATATATATGAGGGAGAGGGGTGCGCGTTGCCAGGCGTATACGTATTTTTAGGATAAATAAACAGGCTAAATTTAGGAAGTTCATTATTATATATTAACTTCTTGGTACGGACGTTTCGGGTAGGAACCCATTCTCAAGAATATGAGATTATCATCATTATCATCACTAACTCTATAATTTAAGAAGGGGATTTTTTAGAGTATTTGAATAAAAATTTCATCTTAGTTTGGTCGTGACTTATTTTTTTATCAAAGTTATTTCTAATAATTCTTTTATAATATCAAAAAACAAAAGAGGTGAAGTTCAGAAATAAATATAAGTATCGAAATTTTGTGAATTTTTTAAAACCCAAAGAATTACAAATGGTGAAGTTCAGAAAATGTATTTTTATATATCTTCTTCTATAACTATATTTTAGCAACGTGATATTTTGAAAAGGGGGAAATTTAGTTTAAAGTTCCTTTTAAAATTATTATAATTGGCGAAGTTCAGAAAATTTCTAAAAATTTAACCATGGCTGCTTTTTTTTAGATTTTAAATTTAAATCTTAGTCGTGAAGCGCAAGTTCCCCGCGTAGGAAAGAGTGGCGAAGCCATTGCCTGGTAAATATATACAAACATAAGAATTTTTTAGAAAAGTTTTCAGATATTTATAGATTAATTATATGGGAAAAGGGAAGCAGCAGAGGTAGTAGTATTCAAATTATAAAAATGCAGGCCTTTTAACTATTAGGGAATAGGAAATATGTTTTTGTTTATAAAATTAAAGTGAGATTAATTAGTTTTGGGTGTCTTCGTTGTAAAAAAGGAAGATAATAGAAATATTTGAAAAATAGGAGGGGGGGTTGGGGGGGAGTGGATTTGGCGCGCGTAATTAGTGGGTAATTATAGTTGTAGTAAAAGTGGAAATGAGCTTGTGTCGGAGTTTAAAGTGGGGTTTTAAAATCTAATATAAAGAGATTCCTGTGTACGTAGTTGGTTTTCTGTTTTTGCTATATCTTTAATTGAAAAATTATTTAAGCTGGGCTTATGGTGTGGATGTCTGTTTTCGTAGTGTATTCGGATAGGGGACAATTCGGAAGTACTGAGCGGGGCTCCAGTTCTGTTGCTGATGCCTAAATGTGCGCAAATACGGGTATGTATTTGTGTCGATCCCAAATACACCAGTCCTCGGAATTACATCTCGAGCATGTGAATTCATATATGATGGAGGATCGAAGCAGCTTTGGTATTTTGTCTTTAATGTTGAAAAGATGTACTTTGTGTGTGTTTTGAAAAAATAGTATAAAATGTGTTGCAGGAAATGAATTTTTAAGAAAGGGTGAGTTTGGCAGAGAGAAGTGAATTGAGGGGTCCTATCTATGGGAGAGATACAAAAACCTTCTCTTTAGGGACGTTGTATGAGGGATCTTTCGGGTTAAATATTTTATTGATCAAATTTCGAAGAGTTCGGTCGTATAAGTTTGAAGGATATCCGTTCCACTTGGAAATAGTTAGTGAGGAAAGTGACCTCGTTGTGGAAATTGAGGTATGATGAGACGAGCAGGTAGGGTTTTGGTAGAGCTTAATTTGATTTTGGTGCCACAATGACTAAGAAAATTGAGTCCAGGGCCCTTATCTGTAGATTTTAGGTGAATGTAACTGGAGAAACCGTCGTTTTTGCGTGTTATTAGTAGGTCTAAGAAAGGAATGGAGTCCTTTTCTTCCTTTTCTTGAGTCAATTTAATATTTGTATCGTGGTATAGGAAGAACCGAGTGGATGGCATTCGTATGTATGGGTTGGTTACGTACTACAAAACTCCGTGATTACGTTTTCTCTCTAAGAGTGCTATATTTGATTATATTCTGATTATTATTATTATTACGTTAATCTTTGAGGGTTACTAGTGCCTTGCTCAGCGTTTCGAGGATTGAATAAGAAAAAGTTTCTAAGAAAACTAGAACTTTAATTAAAAACATAAACCAATGAAATTTAACAAACTAAATACACGGAAATGAATTAAACAAATTTTTAAGTGAAGCTTTCTAAATTACATATTTGAATTTATAGTAATGGCTGACCCACAGCTCACTTTAATATTAAATGCAACTGACCTCAACGAAACATACCAGGGGTTTAAATACTTTATGAGATTCCACGAGAATCGGATTTGAGTTTGACCTTGAACTCAATGGTTGTCACTTCAAGAATGTTGTTTCCGGGCCGACGCGTGGATCAGCGTCCAGATGGGCAGAAGGAGGAATGCTTTCCAGCGGCAGAGGACTTCGGGGCGTGTGACAGATGGAGAGACAGACGCCTTCTGGAGGAAATGGTCTCACCACGGGACAGGGAAAGAATGTTTCTTCCACCCTTCGGGTTACTCTGGGAATAATTCGCACTGGCGAGCGATGAGTCAATACGTGAATCCTTTGACTCAAGGGTTGTGCTTGAGGGAGTTCACTTAGGGGTATTCCTCAAAGGGTGAGGACTATTCTGTGTTTTGGGATACACCAAGATAGGGAGTTTCTCTGACGAAAGTTAGTTAAACTTGCTTCTTAAATCAAGTTAACTTAAAGTTCGGTGTGACCACCAGGAACTAGCTCGAAGAAGAACTTCTTCTTAGTTCCTCTCGTTGATTTGCCGGGCACTTATGCCGGTCTTTGCTGTCTAGATCTCTCTAATGATCTACCTCTGACAGGCTTCTAAATTCAGTGTGAGCACCAGGAAATGGCTCCGGATGAGCTTCTTCAGCGTCCCTTCTCTTGGTAGCCAGGCCTCTTGCCGGTATTCGTCGTCTTGATGACTAACCGGTAATATACCTCCTTTTTCCAAAGTTATTTGATTCTATAGTTCGCCACCCCACTGTGGGTAGGGCAAGGAGAATGGAGACAGGCGTGGACGGGCTGCATTAAGTCTCCTCTAACGGTTTTTCTCAGAGCGTCATTCAGCTAGCCCTAAGGAACCTTCTGGCTTTATGACGACGCTCTAATTTCGCATATGCGGTGTAATTGAATATCATCTCTTAGGGGAAATCTTGCTGTTTTAACCCATGTTAGACTCACTGGGTCCGTCATGAGATGATTAGGGCCTTATGTGTTTTTTGAGGGCGTCCTTTCAGGTTCTCCTCGCGGTGAGGGGAGAGAGGGTGGGAGGTTAAGTGGTCGGGCTACGCCGCCAACAAAATGCCAGGACGTTGTGGTTAAAGACCAGTGGCTCAATTGTGAGGGGGCAGTATCGATTCCCTTACAATTTGGATGTAACTGGTTTATGTACTCTAGGTAGTTTATCAGATGAACTCTTAGAGCGGAAAAGGCCGATCGTGTCGTCTACATATCTTCTGTCGAAGATAGGACGGAATTGTAATGGGGATTTGTCAAATGCTTCTTCTTCTAAGTTACACAAGAAGAGATTTGCGAGATGGGCGGCAATAGGACCTCCCATTGCAGGGCCATCTATTCGCTGAAAAAAGTTTTCATTAAATGAGAAATAGTTTTCGTGAGAAACTATAAGTAGTATTTTATTTATTTGTTTCTCATTAAAACAGTGAAAGGGAGAATTGGGGAAAGGAAATGCGCGAGAAAGAAACATATTAATTGTTTCTAAAAGTGGGACACTGGTGTATATGAAGGAAACAGTGCGTATTGTAATTCCCATTGCTGCCCACTCCCTGTAAAAGGATGCTTCGAGATAGCCCCTTTTCATCTTTTCGCACACACAACTCATCACTCTTCCCGTCTCGGGGCCTCCCGAAGGGGCTTCGATATTTCCCCCTCCCCCCTCGTCACGGAACAAGTGTCCCTCTCTGGGTTCACGAAGGGTTCATTTCTCGCTCTTTGGTGACAAAATACAAGTACTACCACTCTTCATGTCTCAGCCTCACCAACCAGGACTGGCTTCTGGTGCCCTGATGCTTGCCAGCGATTGTCATTTTGATCTTTATGTGAATTTCTTCGCTCAGGGGATATCGTCGACGATTGAAAAGGGCAAATGGCCGCCATTAACTAACTTGAATAACATCAAATCGAGTAGATGAAAGAAAACCGAAGGGGGGTTGCGACGCCTTATGGAAGGTTGGTAAAGGAGGCAAATTGGAAAGAGTTCGACTGAGGAAACCGAAACTGAGAAGCGTCATGGCGCTATGCTTTAAATGTAAAATAGTTGACCAAAGCATGTCCTAATTGACAAGATCAAACTTAATCATTCAATATTTAAAGTTGTGAGGAAGTGAAGTCATCTCAAGGATACATAGAACCATAAATGCTAGAGATAACCCGCAGGAACAGTGAAAGAAATAGTTGGATAAAACCACAACACCGGTTGATGTAAATATATGAATTGAAGTGTAAATGGACAAGAGACATTGCCAGAGGAAATATATATTTTAATTTAAAGAGAAAACCAACGAGGGTCTCTCTTGTAGAAAGTTTGTAAGGAGAGATCTGAAAGAAAGTGGTAAAGATGGAGGAGATGAAAATGTATAGAGGACAGCCGCAGATCCTCTAGCAAGCAGTGGGACCGGGAGTGTACGCAATCGCCCATATGTTAAATACAACATGCTGGTTCATGCTAACCCCCTTGTGGGTGTAACAATGCTTTATTGGACACACCCATGGATAAAGAAACCCAGAACACGCCCTTGTAGACGGTGGTGAGATGAAATTCAGCGAGCGCTTCAGAGTTGGGTGACTCGAGCGTTGTCTTGATTAGAAATGAGAGGCAAATAGACTGAAAGCTGCCAGGTGACATGTCATATCGATATCAAAATAATGCAAAAAGGGAGTAAACATGAAGTAAACATCCTGAGATCATGTTCAGAATAGGCAGCCTAATTTCACCATGTCAAGAATACCGCCCCCAAAAGTTTCCCTGTAAAGAAAAAAGATCTGTGATCTTCATTTCAATGAAAAGAAACGGTATACGGATCTCTTAAAATGGAAATGGAGTGGCATTTGTGTTTCAGAAATTAATTAACCTCTTTACTTTATTTGTTTACATCCACACCAAAGTTTTGTAAATCAGCTGCAAGAAAGTGACGTTTGCATCCTCGCATGTTGTTAATTTTTCTCTTGTCTTCTCCAATACGATTCAATAGGTGTATGAAGGCCTATTTGTGAAATAACGAAGTACAAACAGTGGCTGACGGTTGTGTGCTGGTAGTTTGGATTATTGGCCAGATTTCTTTGAGGTCTCTATTCATCATTATGGATAATTGATCCATTTCTCACCACTTTTTCGATTATTGACAAAAGTGCTTCTTGGTCTCTCTGTGCAACTGCTTCAATATACTCAACCGACGGTTAATAACTAGTATCTACTAGGTGAAACACGCAAGCTTGACTTCTGGGGTCTCGACCTCGATGGTGTTTTCCTTGGGTTAGGTTAGGTTAACATGAGATAAACTAATCTAAACCTACGGTCAGGAGTTATGAACAAGTCTTTAAAGTCTCCCCAATTCAAGAAGGGCGAACTCAATTTTACAATGTCAAAAATAGCGACCCCCATAATTCCCTTGTCAAGAAAAGCGACTCCTGCCGGTGTTCTATTTTTCTTGACATGATCCAAATCTGGCATGGAAAAGGTTCTTGAGTTATTTTCCAGTAGCATCTAAACTTTCTTAAGCGAGGCAAATACTCTGCAGTATCAAAGACCCAACGTTTTTGTTTGTTTTTTAAAACTGCAGCTTATAAGGGAAACAAGGTCTGCTGACCAAAGTTACGTGCTCTCACTTATTCTGATTTATGACCTTACGACCTTCAAAACTTTCAATAATTCCCGGACTAACCTTAGGAGGACCTTTGCAATTATACCATTCGAAAGAGAATGTAAACCAACATAAGGGCTTCAAATTTCGTTAGAATCGGCCGAATAGTTATGATGTTATTGCTAAAACGAAATAATTCACGGGCTAACCTTGAGAGGACCTTGGCAATTATATCATTCGGAAGATAATGTAAAACAACATTAGTGTTTCAAATTTCGTTAGAATCAGCCGAATAGTTACAATGTTTTTAGCCAAACAAAAAGAAATCAAAATGGGGACAGGAAGACGGACACATCGACAGACCTACATACTCGTAGTAAGATATAGAGTCGCCCGCGACTAAAAACGACCCTTGTCTGAGTCATGTGTAGGCCGCATTTGTTTACAGGTATGGTCATCTTCTCTCATGAAGGATATTTAGAGATTAGAATAAGTGCAATCTGGGGCAACTAAATTAATACCAGGCAGAAAGATTATGAGCAAGGCGGAAGGAACTAATTTCCTTTCATTTTAGATATAAAGGTGAAGGGATTTTTACCCAAAACCCAGCTTCTAGATGAGGAAATGAGACGCGCTTTCTTGTAAATCTTTTTATTCGGGAGACTAGTTTCCAGATGTGACTGGCTTCCATTTTCAGTCCGAGATAATGATAACAAATAGGTGAGATGGATGGAAGTTGAGTTCGTGGCGCGGCGGGTGTGTGTGTATGTGTGCTAAAAAGAGAGGAATATTAGTCAAAATGTTATATAGTTACCAGGGATACTAGCTAATTCCTTTCACTATTTCTGTAGGTATTTTTCTTGTAGTCGTATTTGCTTCTATGGCTAACCTTTCTTTTTTAGCCGGGTTTGGGACCGGCCATGGCAGTTATGATAACGTGGTGTGAAAGAAATGGACGATTGGGACGTCGTCTCGCCCCTTCATACCCCTAGCAGGGGCAGGAAGGAAGGCGACCACCGGTCAATGTCAATCTCCCCCCCCCCCTCCGCCTTCTTCTATCAGGTCCAGATGGGCCTGGGAGAAAAGGGGGCGGTAGCGGCTGTGGAGGAAGAGAGGAGATGGAAGATGGTTGAAAAAGAAAGTATAGTAGGAGAAAAGAAGTTGATTTAAATTGAGTGATTTTTCAAAGAGGAGGATAGAATGCAATACCCTGATTGTTTGGAGGCCTAGTGATTAACGTGGAATCCGAACAACGAGCGGTTTTCTCCAGTTACATTCTATTTATTCCTTTCTTTTTATTGCTGTTCTACCTGTGTGTGATCGCAACTTCTTTATAGTTGGGGAAGAGCCGGCTAGTCTCTGTTCACTTTTGTTCTTCTCTCATTCTTGTGTGTACCGTACCATTCCTGCAGTTGTGGGAAATTTTGTGTTGAGCTACTGCCTAGTTGTGTAGTATTGTATATGTTTTAGGTGTTTGTACTGACGGTGTAGTTTGTATGTTTTGTTTCTATGTTTAATGTAGGTAGAAGGCTTTAGTTATTCCACTTACTTTCTTTGGTTTTTCTTATTCAATCCAGGTGCAGATCCAGGGGGTGGGGCTGAGAGGACTGACCCCCTCCCCTCCTCCCTAATTTGAGACCCATTTATGTTTATATATCTGTTTTAAGCCATACTTGTATTCTAGTATTCAGAAAGAGTTATGTAACAATATAGAATGTATAAAAACAGGGGGGTTTTAAACTGTTGCAATCGAATATACCTTATACAATACATGTCTAAAATACGGGAAATCTCAAAAATAATGATAAAATTAGGTATTTTAGCGTAGCTGGAAAAATTCGGATGAGAGAGTTAGTCTCCCTCTTGTATGAGATACTGTGATTTATTATCAATGTTGTGTAAGATAACTATTATTAATGATCAATGCTCTTTTCTCAGACTCCTGAGAGGGAGGAATTCAGGTTAGCTCCTCCCAAATTTTTATTCTTGATCTGCCACTCTTTCAATTTGGTTTTCACCCCTTCACTTGTGATACTCACTATGATTCATTAAATCCACTTTAAGGTTTACATTATTTCACTGTTGTCACTATTTCTAAACACTTCCAATTAGCCACTTATAGTAAGCTATTCGGTCGCACTTTTGCCTTACTTTTGGTTGATTGTTCTTATTAATGAGTCTTATTTGAGTACTCATTATTATGGTAACTTTCTTCGTGTCTTGATTAAGGTATTTACGAGTAGTCTTAATCGATTAGAGTATTTATCGTGGCTATTTTTCATTGGCTAGTTGGGGCCCTTAGGAGCCTATCACTTCTTTGATCTTGTTTATTGTCTCAGAGGATAATGGTGCACTCGCTATTTCCTATTTAATTTTTACACTGGAGAATCTGGAGTTTAACGAGCGTTTCCTTTGACTGGGTATATTCTGCAAAGATTGGAGCAAGAAAGTTGATCTTCCTGAAAATAGTTTCCCCTCTTTTTTATAACATTGTTGAGCGGTTCGATCTTCGTTTCTTAATTTGGAGTCCTCCCTCTCTGCTTCTTTTGTTGGTCAAAAGGTGGAGAGATTTATTTTTAACTCTTTGGAGTTAGCGTTTTTTTGTTGTTAATAAGCTCTTTAGGAGGATTGGGGAGTAGATGAACACCTCTCTTCCGAGTGCAAGATAGATCTTATGTTTTTTTGCGCTTAAGCCTCTTAAGGGGTATATGAGGCTTAGCATGGGGCGCGTTTCGAATTTCTTTCAGTTATGTGTAGTATTTAGCCTGATGAAGTTATCTTTTATCCCAGTACTTTGCTTTTTGGATGATATCGATAGAGTTGTTCTTCTATTTCGATATCCGCTACCTTTTTTTTCTTCGGACTATGATAAACTTTTGTCTGTTAGTTCTTATTTTCCAGGCCCTCTTGAATTGGTTGATGTTGCGGCTCTCAATGGTTGCCTTCCGTGTCTGAAATTCTTCATTCATGTATTGATTGACGACAAATTGAATGACGTCATCAACGAATTGGATATTTAGGCATTCAGGCATTCTAGTTAATGGTGTTTTCATTGCATAGTGTTAAGGATGAGAGAAAGAGAGAGAGAGAGAGAGAGAGAGAGAGAGAGAGAGAGAGAGAGAGAGAGAGAGAGGGGGGGGGAGAGAGAGAGAAAGAGAGAGAGAGGGGTGAGAGAGAGAGAGAGAGAGAGAGAGAGAGAGAGAGAGAGACGGGTAGGACGGAAAGAACCCGCGAGGGGCTTCTTTTTGAGGTAACTTCCGTTTGATAAAACGCCCTATAGCGAGCCTAATTGTAACAACGAGAGGTTCCGCGAGATGGCGTGAAGGTCTAAATTCACTCCCGGCGCCTCTGTATAGAGAAAGTAAAATCCACTTCCGGCGGGCCCGTATAAATAGTTAAGGGGTGGGCTGGGTAAGATTAGTATTTTGCCAAAGATGACGCAACGCAGAAGAATCCTTTCTCTCGGCCTCCCTTACCCCAAGAGCCCGAAGACGAGAAAATTAAATAAGGGGAAATAAGAACTAGGAATGAGGAGACTCAGAAACTGCTGTATTAGACTCAGCTTCTCCGCTGCGAAATACTCCCTCGATTCCCCGTTTCAATGCTAGCAATTGTTGTTAGAAGACAGGTTGTATTCTCCTTCATAACTTTAAGCAGGCCAAGTACTAATCGGCCAAATGCAAACCCAACAGTGCCGTTGAAAAGCAATCGAGTTCAACGTTCATACCCATCCCCCCCCCCCCATCCTTTCTCTCGGGTACAAAAATCCTCGAGCGAGAGATCCACCGGGAATGGTAGTTTCCCTTTTGTCGGTCGTGTACGTTTGTGTGTACGTGCTTACGGCTCCTGCCTAAAGCTGACGTGTGTAAACCTTTTGCCCATTTAGTTCCTTTGTATTTCTATGTTGTATCCATTGTATTATTTTTGTTTGCACAGTAGTCAAGTTTATTTTGTTTCATCCAGAATATCCAGAATTTCCTAGTTAGTTGATTTAATTCGGCCAATTAAAATAGCCACTCTTACTTGATTTAGTGCAACCCACGTTTAAATTGCATCATTCAGGGCAAGGCCAATCGCAGAGCCTGCGGGCTTGCCACGTTACCTTCCGGGTCAAAGGAAGCAAGCGGAGGTCAATAAATCTAACCCTACCTACGACACATAAAGCGTGGGGCTGAGACATCCCCATTGGGTGAGTAAAGCTTCCAATTCAAACTCGGGTCCTTTAAGTTCCTTAAAAACCACATATGCTCCATGTTGTTGTTTAGCTGGAGATTTAGGATCATGTGTTGCATGCCTTTGACCTAAACTTCGTCAAATGTTTTTTTTCTGCATCTCTCAGGACCAGATCGATGTATTTTTTTCTAGGGTTTGGCCGTGGCAATATGTTCAATGATGATGTCAAGTGTCATTGTGGTGTCTCTACCTATAAGCAATCCGAACTTATATTCCTTATTGAGGTTGTTTTCATTTACATATTCTGTCTTCTGTTATGGATCTTTTCGAAGACTTTTCCAATGAAGTTCAGAAGCAATATAGGTCGGTAACTAGTGGGGAGATCCGGTGATTTGCCTGGTTTTGAGATGAAGATAATTTTGGCGAATTTGTAGTCACCTGGGAAGTGTGGAGTGTTCAGGTACACGTTAAATATATTTTTATGTTATACTTTCCGGTGTTTTGGTAAGTGCGATCCTGGTAATCGTTAGGGACCTGGAGCTTTTTGTTGGAATGAATAAATAGAGTTTTTTAGTTCTTTAGTTGACATTGTGGCTCCCGGTCCCAGGTTTTCTTCCCTTTGCTGTTCGACGACAGGTGCAATGGATATTTATTTCTAAGGTTGTCATAAACCATCTTTTCGATTACTGGTTTGAAGTCTGCGTTTTCTTCAGCTGTTATTGAAAACACTGACTTCTAGAGTCGTCTGAATTTTTCTCTAAAGTTATGTTTTATTTATTTTTTCTCCTTGCTGTTTTCTCAATTTTATTTTTCTCTATTTATTTTGCTCTATTTGTTCCATTATTTCATCCTTTGAGTGGGAACCCTACTTTAGGTCGATCTTTCGATATATGATGCTCCTATTGGCCGAGGTCTTGTTCTTTTATCGATGGTCCTCAATAGTACTCGGAAGCATTCGAGTCTACGTCCTTTCACTGTTGCGGGTCGTGTTCCATTTATCTACTTTATGAAGCGCCCAAGACTCTCTCTTTTAATCAGCTGTCCTCTATCGTGGTTTCGGTTCGCTCATTCCCCAGCTATCATCTGAAAAAAGAGAATAGAGGTAGGCGGATGCTATTCTGTTATACGGCCTATGGTTCCTATTTACATTCCTATGGAAGAAGCACTCTTCTCTCTCTATCTCTCTCTTTCTTTCTTTGTCTCTGTGCCTTTCTCCTCTCTCTCTCCATATATATCTGGGTTTCTGTCTTTCTTTCATGGAACCATCTTCCAGTCAAGGTGGTGAATAGTTCGTCTGTACATAGAACAGTTCAAATCTAGACTGGGTGATGTAGACCCTGAATATGTATAGAACGTAGGGCCAAGTAGATTATAAAAGTCTGTTAGATAGGTTTCAACTATTCTATTAAAATTTCCTGATTGTGTCCTTTTTCACATCATAATCAGGTATCTTTTCCTTTTTCTCTGACTCCAAAAGCGGGTGGGAGAGGTGGGAGGGGAGAGGTGCTATGGTTTCATTCATGCTGAATGTTAGGGCTTTCCAAAAATAGTACTTCCTCGTTATGGTCAGCAATGTCCTTTGATGTACTACTATTCCTTGTGACTCCTTCTTACCTTCTTTTTCTATATCGTTCTGGATCTTGATATCTCTCTATCTCTGGGTTTCTCTCTTTCTTTTTTCTCTCTGTCTGTCTGTACCTCTGTCTGTCTGTCTGTCTCTCTCTCTCTCTCTCTCAGCATCCCCCCCCCTTCCTCTCTTTCCCAGTAACGTGAACAAAGAAAAATATATATCGGCAACATGAAAGTTGGGAAACATGAGAGAAATTAAATAGGATCATTAAATGATGTGTGGCAGTAGTGCTTTGCGTGTCATTGACATCGATAAGATTGACGTAATAAACAATTATATTAACTCTTTGTTCGCAAGAAAAAATGATCGCATTACTTCCCGACCAAGAACGAATCATCAATCGGCTCCTTTCACCAGTATCAAATGAGATGTGGAGCAGAAAATTGGGAGAATAGTAGAAATGAACCCCGGTTGCCAGGTGAAGATGATTTTTCTCTCAAGACACTGATTTCTAAAGTTCTTCAACAAATGGCTGTTCATTGAGATAAATCTTGAGTAAATTACTGATAAGTAGTAAAGAACTAGAGGACTGAGAGTTAAAATCTAACTCCCCTTTTAAAGAAAGGCAGGCCTTAAATTGTAATTAATTCTTGGCTAATCAACCTCACAATTCGTTATAGGGAAGCTAGACGAGAGCGCTATGGGAGAATGAATAGTCGTTCATTTTAAGTCGAATAGAAAACTAACTGATTCTCAGCACGGTTGCAAAAGAATTACGTTGGGGTGAGTGACTATAGTAAAGGTAGGGACGTTGGTGGATATGGCCGTTGAGTTCTTCTTCAAAAACCTCATCGCCGTGGGCCTAGCTATTATTCCGATAACGTCTGGTCACTTTATACGCCGTGCTCTTCCTTGGTGTTACTGGACCAAAGGCGCCCATGTTCAAAGGCAACGAATAAGGATGTTTTATAAAATCCCGAGGGGAGATCCTAGAAATTATCTGTTTCGACTATTGTAGGTACTCATTTTTGCAATATAGATGTGCTCTACCGCGAAACTGTGATCTACCATCTTAAAATATGTGATCTAGGAGGAAAAGTTAAAAGTGGGATTGATTCAGATCCATTAAAGTAATTTTTAAATACTTTGGGGTATACACAACATGAATATCATTAAAAGTATCAACAAATAAATCTTAAGATTCTTTCCCCATAACAATGCAGCAAAAGAAACATATCAATGAACAATGTAATCACCGTTATTTTCGAGCACCTGCTTACAAAGATGGGAGAGATCACGGATGCTTACTGTCCTCGTCCTCTTATTCCTCTCGCTTGCCGTCGGCACATATTTGACGAAACTCATGATCTTTCTCATCCTGGCATGCGAGCTATTCGAAAGCTCATTGCACAACGTTTTGTGTGGCCAGGTATGAACGCCGACGTGGCCAAATGGACCCGCTCTTGTGTGCCTTGTCAGCGTGCTAAGGTTCAGCGCCACACAAAGACTCCTCTGGTTCCTTTTGCACTGCCTTCGTCCCGCTTTAGCGCCATTCACGTCGATCTTGTAGGCCCTCTGCCTTACTCTCGTGGTTGCACCTATCTTCTCACCATGATCCACCGTTTCACTTGTTGGCCAGAGGTTGTCGCCATTACAGACATCCGAGCATGCACCGTCATTCAAGCCTTTATCTCAGGCTGGGTTGCTCGTTTTGGTGTCCCTTCCACAATCATGACTGACCGTGGTAGTCAATTTGAGTCCCACCAATGGGATGTACTCATGGCAGTTATTGGTTCCTTTCGCCTTCGTACCACGAGCTACCACACCCAGAGCAACTCGGCCGTTAAACGTTTGTATCGGATGCTCAAAGCAAGCTTACGCTCCCCCGATCCAAATATCACTTGAAAGAGGATTTGGCCTGCTCTGTAGCGGAACTAGTTTACGGTACCCAACTCCATCTTCCTGGTCAATTCTTTTCTTCTACTGATCACACTCTACCTTCCTATCTCGATCCTGCTTCATACGTACACAATTTGGTACGTATGCTGGCCGAAGTTAGGCCTGCCGCCCCAAGAGTGCCTACTTCCCAGAAACCTTTCGTGCCAAAAGAGATGTCAACCTATTCCCACGTCTTTGTCCGTCGCGATTCAACTCGCTCCTCCTTGCAACCCGTTTATGATGAGCCCTTTCTCGTCATCTCTAGGAAGCCGAAAATCTTTGTACTACAGTTTGGCACCAAGCAGGACATTCTGTGTCCAAAACTATTCCCAAGTCCATCCATCCATACATTAAATATATCATATATCCTGTAAATTATATCGATCAAATCTTATATTAAAGATATCCAATACATCATTCCATAATTTCGAACTCAAATTTATATAAATATTTATTCGAATATATAATTACTTTAAATCTACATTTATATTCGATCAAATTCATTATTCTCATTCTGTGTATTTCCCATTTTATCCTTGGTCTTTGTTTGACCTCAATTTCTTTCTCGTTAATTTTTTACTCTATTAGAATCTAACACGTGACTACTCTATTCTCATTCCTCATTCTTATAAAGCATTGGTTGATTATATATTGCGATATTGCATTAATTTTCATCATATATATATATATATATATATATATATATATATATATATATATATATATATATATATATATATATATATATATATATATATATTATCCACCCATCTCTCCATATATACATATACCCGCTTTAGTGTCATGTAGGCCTGCCTCTATGCGGCGCTGAGAGTCGAAGTCGGTCAGTTTAGGTGGAATCCAGACGTCCAGTTTGCTGACTATGCCCATTTCCTCTAAATGAAGCAAAATGGCTGTATGGCTGACGCTAAACTTTTCAACAAACTTGCGTGATGTCAGATGTGGATCAGCTTTGGCACAGACGAGCAAATGGTCATTGTTAATAAGTGAAGATTGACCCCTTTTTGGATGATCCTGGAGATAGAATTGGCAACGCTGAAACTTCTTAAGCCAATCGTAGGCTGTGCGACGACTTATTGTGTCTTTTCCAAATGCTTTGGTTGTTACGCCGTTTGATTGAGCAGCGTTTAGGCCAGATTGTAATCCTACAGTAAAAGAGTACGTTGCTGTTCACGAGAAAGAATCATTTGATGGGTAATTTTTGAAACTTTAGATATCATACAGGGTGTAGAACTAGTTAAAGTGTAGTGGACGGGACTTTCGTAGGCCTCACTTGAAAGTGCATAGTGACCTAGGCTCTAGGTCACTGTGCAAGCCTAGGAAAGTTAGGCCACCACATATTAACGAGACATACACCCTGTATAAATCTATAAATAAATAAACTTTTAAAAATAATCTGTAAATATAAATCAATAAACCTTTTAAAAAAAGGTTGTGCGGGAATCTTGTTTCCAACCTAATATATTCGTTTTCGTCTCATTTATCTTAGTGTTAATTTTAATATCTAACCCTAAGCTTTCAATTGATTACACGTGATGTCCTGAGTTGTGCTCTACATAATGTATGTGATGATTTACTGAGTAGTGAACAAATCCATGAACGTTTAAATTGAAAATCGCGGGCCATTCATCTGAATAGATTACCCATCATGCCTCACATTCTCGAATGAGAATTGTACAAACGGTCATCATAGAAATAATGACAATAACGCTCCTATTTAGGTTGGAAATTCAAATGTCATCAATCCTGTTGCTTTGATTTTTATTTCTTTTTATTTCTGCTTCGCTGTCTTTATTTGATTCTGGGGTATGATTCCCTTGAGGAAATGTTCCTTTATAGGATTTCCTCTTGCCAGCGAATCTGGCTTCGTCTCTTTGTATGGACTCAGCAACAGTTCTAACCGTGTGATCTATTCTTTAAAAGTGTGATGGTAGAGCGCATAATGGAATGTTAATTGTTTGGTAGAGCATAGATATTGGTCTGTTAGGAGTGCGTCCAACTGATCTAAATACATGTTGAGAGGTATTGAACGATACTTAATTGATAGAAACAAGGAGGTTTGCGCTACGCACGCAGTAGATTGACACTGGGAATTTTCTCCATCGCACAACTAGCCATCTGGGAGAAATGCCTAAGGAAAAAATGCCACTGGCATTATTGCCCGCGTGGGATAATTCCTAATATGGAAACTGCTACTCAGTTCTCCAACGGTTAAGTTACTTTAGGTGATAAAATTAGGTATTTACAATTTATTACCTACAATTACTTAGAATTATCTTACGTGGGCAATATTCCCAATGACAATTTATCCGTTGGCAATTCTTCAAGATGAAGAATTTTTCCTGCGGGGAGCTTTCATATAACCGATTGTGTTAACTCTTTTGATGATCGGTCAGCAGACCTTGTTTTTTTTTGTCAGTTTCTTTCAATTTACGGCTTAAGTTGATAGGGGATGTTAAGTGCCTTAACAAAAGAAAGTAACTATAGCATAGTTGGATGAAACGGAAAGTCCGCCCCTCACTTCTATACTTAGGGAAAAAACACATTTTCATATAATTCAATAGACAGATAGATCGATAGATAGACGGATACGAATTAAATTCTAAGCAGTTCATAAAGGTTACATTTTGTTTTACAAGCTCTGCTGTGTTTATCCCAGGCTCTCATGTATAACCTGACTTTGTAATTGATATTTAGACCATAGACGATGCAACAGTAAATTTTTGCCGTCTACCGCGCCATAAGCCAAGCAATGCCTAAGAGCTCAGATGTTCTCAATACCCCACTCTCAGGTTTTATAATTTTTTTTCAATTAACCTTTCCACCTTTCGATGGTATTGCTACAAGAAATATGTAAACAAAATGAACGAAACACTGCTGAGAAAAATGCTTAGGAATCTTATACTATATAAATCCTTTTCTATTCACGGTGACACACACTTCTAAGAGCGGTTATAAGCCCGGCCATTGGTCGTAAAAAAATAGCAAATAAACAGGCAGAGTTGGATAGCAACCTGTCCTTCTTATGTTAACATTGGTAGATCCACTTAAAAACTTGTGAAAAATCCTCCCACACAATATAGGATTGGAAGAATTCCATTAAACTAGCTCATAGCCCCATCCCGCATAAATCTTGGATGGTGAGATCTGTAAAGAAAGTAGTGAATATGAATGAATTAAAAATGAGTAGGAGATAGAGAAGTGCAGATCTTCCACCAGACAATGAGGCCAGGAGTGAAAAACTCTTGTACTTTGAATAAAGCTAAAGCCATGCATCTCATTTTGCTCTCGGCTACCGCGTCGTACCTGGTTTCGAAGACAGGCAAGCAAATTCTGCTGAATTGCTGTGAATCACTGACGATCACGTACCTCTTCCGCGACCGAACCCCTTGCAAGAATCATCATTGCACCGTGTATCAAACTACAGGCAGTTCTGTCGTACCAAGAAGGATTCCGTTGCGCTGACTGCCTGATCACCTTGACTTTGTGCTCCATCTACCGACGGAGGGTCATTGGCGTCATAGTCATAGTTACAAGGCCAGAAGAAAAGGCAAAACTCCCTGTCAACACTGGCGACCTTGACAGGATCACTACAGTGAGGTGCTAGCTCAGAGCATTTCGGAGAGCTACCTCGCTGAAGCCATCACGGGAATTAGTGACTTTCTAACAGACAACGGTCCGAGTGCGGCCTGCGAGACACCTTTAAAAGAATCTTCGAGGACTGAAAATTAACGAAACCACAGTGATTGAATACGTCGAGAAAACAACGCAACTTGCAGGCACGACCTTTGGGCGTATAGGTCATTAGGCTGTTAGCTTTATTTGTGGTGGTACCTTAATTTTTCATATTGTCGAACGATTTTACATTTACTTTTCAATAATTAGTGAATTTATACGAAGTAATTTTGGGTTTTGGTCTGTAATTAAGAACAAAACCTTATGGTTCGGCTACGATTTGGAAACGTGAACTTTTAGGCTTCATTTGAGCAGTTTACGTGAAATAATTGAGCTAAAAATAATTTTTTTATTTCTGTATCAGTTTTAGTTAGAGTATTCGTTTGGTTCTTGTGGAAACGGGCTAATATTGGCCAGACACTTAGTGGTTTTGATAAATAAGTTTGGGCTTACCTTTGGGTTACTCTTAGTGATCATAGTAACAAGTGCCGATGGATCAAACCCCTACAACTAGTGATGTACCGATTACATATTTTGGCCGATGCCGATCCCGGTGCATGCAGACTGCGAGTTACACCTCTATCAGGCAAATGCAGAGAGTGCAGAACAAAGCAGCCCTGGATCGCGCATGTCGGATCATATTCGGCAGACAGATCTTCACACAAGAGCAGGTCTGAAGCCATTGAATATGGAACTCCAGAGGCTTGGGAGTAAGACCTGGGACAAAATCGAAGAAGAAATAATTTGAAATATGGAAATTGATCTTGACATTCCGAGAGCGGATAGGGAACACGCCACTAGGCGAACCCTATATACAAGTGGAAGAATCTGCTGCCGAGAAAACCTAATTGGACTCTTCACATAAATACTACAACCTAAAGAGTAAAAAGTAACTACAACAGCAATAACAAGAAATCCACTACAAAGACAACAAGATAAGACGCGAAATGCCCATCTACAACCAACTAATTAAAATCAAAAAGAAAAAGAAAAAGAGGTGAAGTGCCCACATCCAAAAAAAAAACAACGAAGAAATAAACAAAAGAGGCAAAATGCCCACATACCGGTAATACAAACAAATATAAATTATTAGAGAAAATAAAGATACATTAAGAGATAGCAAATATAACACTTGAAAGGCTTGAAAGCCTTGATGGAGGAAATAGAATTTATATATATATATATATATATATATATATATATATATATATATATATATATATATATATATATATATATATACAACAAAAAACAACAACAACAAATAAAGGAATAATAAATAAATAAAGTCCAAAGAACAACGAGAGAGGTAAAGTCAAAGGCAAAAGTTGCAATGCGGCCAAACCAGCACCAGAAGCAACCACTGATGGTGCACACGAAGAAGGCAAATGAGACAAAACAAGAAAAGAGGAGTACTTTAGAGACGTTCTCTACACCAGGGCAAAACTCACTATCTATTTTACCTATATTTATCTTCTACACTTTTTCACTCATTGTACATCAATCAATCAATCAAGAGTTTCGTTCACTTCGGACCATTTTTACGTTTTTTACCTTCAGTACGTAACAACTCCGTGTTTATCGATGATTTTTTTCATTTCACTTTTATATCTTAAGTTCTTGTTTCCTTAGGATTTGATACACTTCATTTGGCGAAAACTGATCTCCTGAATATGTATTTACTATATATAATATCTTTAATAAATTAATTATTGTATATATAACAATATTTAAACTTTAAGTTTAGTTTTGTTGTTTGGCCTCATCAACTAGTTTTCGGTGTGGTTGTTTCTTTTAGGTCTCTTCTCTTGGATGAATTACGCAAATTCTCTTCCTCGGTTGGATTACACGACCTTCCCTCTTCTAGAGGTTTGCTAAATTTGGTCCCAATTATCTTGATTTTGCTTATATATATATATATATATATATATATATATATATATATATATATATATATAGGCCAAAGGCTTTGCGAATTTTTTCGTAGACCTTAGAGCCCCAAATTATTAAAAGTTTAAAAAAAAGAAAAAAAAGTACTATTATTCAGAACTTCTACTGCGAGTCGTCCCAAAACAACGTATATGCACAGATATCCACTTCCACAACAGCCCTGGAAAAGGACCAACATCGATATTTTAGGACCTCTTAGGAAGACACCAAGTAACAATAAATATATATTAATATTTACTGACCACTTTACTCGCTATAATGAATTGGTACCAATTCCTGACCAAACTGCTGAAACAGTTGCAAAAACTCTCATAGATCGCATCATGAAAACTCACAGCGCACCCCTCTAAAGTACCGATCTCCAACAACGCTGCCAACTTTACTTCAAAATTAATGGAAGAAATCTGTACGTTGTGCAACATAACCAAGGTGTACATACTCCCTCACCACCCCGCCTCAAATGGGTTAGTGGAACGGCAAAATCGGAAAATTGTGAACCTTCTCCGATCAATAGTAGAAATCTCACCCCATTGGGATGAATGTCTAGCCCTCGCCCGGACTGCCATCAACGGCGCGTATCATGTAGCAATTGGAGATACACCCCACTTTGCATTATTTCACTATGATAAACGCTTCCCTTACGATGTAATTAACTCGGAGGTCACTTTGAACGCTGACTACGGTGCACTATCCTACAACACAGACGTCGCAAATGAATAAACAGAACGTGCTTTTAAAATTTTCTATCTTGTTCGAAAGGAACTAAACCAACTGAATACCCAAATGAATCAGCAACAACACTAAAGGACTTCACCCCCACGTGCCATCTTCGTTGGGATGCGATGCTATATTAAAAGCATCGTATCCCCGAACACTAATGCCAAACTATACCCCAGATGGGATGGACCCTATAGAATAATGAAAGACTTCGGTCGAAACAGGTTCGAAATCCTCGATCTTAGGGATCTAAAACGCACAAAACTCGTGCATGGATATCATCTAAAAATAGCCCCCAACGCGACCATTTCCAAAATGGGATGCCCCAATGCTCGATCTGCATACCCCCAACGAGATTCACCTCAAGTAAAATTGCCCACGAGGGAACCCGCACCATCAGAAGCGAGCGCACCTGTTGACCCAACCGACAGGTCAAAATCTTGGTACCTCAAATCACTTGAAAACGAAAAACTCTCAGTCCCGCCAACCACTCCAGAGTTAGTGAGACCCCCTTCACCTTTACAGGAAGAACTTCTCGGAGCAGTAGGCCTACCGCCAACTGAAATAGGTCTAAGAACGCCAGAACCTCCTTAGGTCTGGGACCTGTGCCCCCCATCACCTCTATCCCTGATCGAAGACCGAAAAGCCATACACATACAAACCATTATTACCCGCTAAGACTAGTAAAATTCTCCAAAGATATGTTCTCTGAAAGCATAAACCCTATTAAGATAAATATCATTATTTTATTCTTGATTTTAAATGTTTCACCCTCGCCAAAATCCAAATCGACCCCAAATGCTACTTCCAATGGCTAAAATCCCCTTTAGCGAAACTTAAGCTTATCAATCGAAAGCAAAGTCCATTATTAGAATACCATTTAAACAATTATTTTTTAATTATTTTACTCCCAAATTATCTTGTATTGCTACAAGAATCATGCAAACAAAATGAATTAAACACTGCTGAGGAAAATGCTTAGGAATCTGTTATATTATAAAGAAAACGATTTTCTATTCACGGTGCCACCCACTTCTAAGATCGGTTATAAGCCCGCCCACTGGTCGTAAAAAATTAGCAAATAAACAGGCAGAGTTGGATAGTAACCTGCCCTTCTTATGTTAACATTGGTAGATCCACTTAAAAAACTTGTGAAAACTACAACCACGAAGTATAGGATCAGAAGACTAAACTAGCCCATAGCTCCTCCTTAAGTAATATCCTATTGGTAAACCCTTTTGGAGTTGAACCAACTCTTTCCACATATAAAAACCCTTGTAAACTTTAGATTAGGGCATTCTGAGAAAATCTTGTACTTTGAACGAGGGTAAAGCCATACAATTCCTTTTGCTCTCTGCTACTGCGTCGTACCGGGTTTCGAAGAAGGGCAAGCAAATTATGTTGAATTGTTGTGAATCACTGAGGATCACCTCCCTCTTCCACGATCAAACCACTTGCAAGAATCATCATCTAACGTCAGATTGAACCGTGTACCAAGCAAGCTACCAGGCAGTCCTTTCTCGCCAAGAAGGATTCCGTTGCGCCGACTGCCTGATCACCTTGACTTTATGGCCCATCTACCGACGGAGGGTCATTGGCGTCATAGCCATAGTTACAGAGCCAGAAGAAAAGGGCCAAACCCGCGTCAACAGGGGACACCAAATATTGAAATTAGTCCCGGTACAAATAAACTTTATGTTGTGTTAGTAATTTATTATGTACTCGTATATATATATATATATATATATATATATATATATATATATATATATATATATATATATATATATATATATATATATATATATATGTGTGTATATATATATATTTATATATATATGTATATATATATATATATATATATATATATATATATATATATATATATATATATATATATGTATATATATATATATATATATATATATATATATATATATATATATATATATATATATATATATATATATATATATATATATATATAAAGAAGTGTGATAATTAACTCTGGGTTAAAAGTCGAAATTTTCCAAGTTCGCTTACAGACGGTTTCAAGCTGAAAACGGCTATCAGAGACCTCTTCCTCGAAATGCTTCCATCAACATGGAAGAAGAGGGTCCACGGAAGAAGAGGGGAAAAAATCAAATTCTGTGCTAATAATGGAGGACAACATATGGACATTATTTAAAATGAGTTGCGCAGGGAATTTATACCCACACTGTAGTGTGCGCCATCAAGGCGCTCAACAATGGGAGTTACTAAACTTTTCCTCCCTTGGGAAGCCATCTTTGCTTCTGACTCTCAACTCATGTTGGACTTCTCTTTCTCTCTTTCTAATCATTTTCAGCCACATCACTCAAAGCATTCGTAGCTATAGTTACAATTACCTATTTATTTATCATTCCAACAATAAAATTTTCGAATTGTTTACTTTCAAAACTTAGGAATTAGTTCCAGCTATTTATGATGTGTCTGACATCTTCATATGGTGGTTCGCGATCGGCTTAGCCACACTCTCTTTATTCTCACCCTCACTAGTTAATTCAGCTGCTTGACGGCCATTTTTCGTTTGGTCCGACCACTCCATCATCCAACCAGGTAGCCAGGCTTTCGCAAAATCATCCCCTCCTACCTCTCGAATAAGTGGGCAACCCTGTTTGCCGAGTTCAAATAAAACAAGAGATTTGGTTTTGGGTTCGAGTTTTGGCACTCGGGTTTAGGTTCCGGTTTTGACACTCGTTTTTTTTATTTTTTGGATGAGACCGAGAGTTTAATGTGGTAACTGCTGACAACTCATTCCGAATGTTGTCTCCATCCAGCCAAAATCAAACCTGATGTAGCTTAACTTCTCACAGTCCAGAAACTTAGGTTTCTACTCGGCTAGGCCGTAGTACACATTCGGCAACATATTTCTCTTAAAATGCCCTACAAAATGATATTTTCAACCTTCAGCATTCTTCTTCTTCTTTTTATTCTTTTTCTTCCTATTCTTCTTCTTCTTCTCTTTTTATCCACTTTTCCCTTTATATCTCTGTTTCTCTATTCATTCTTTGTCTACAGCGTGAAAATGTTTCAGTTACCCTAAGAACCTGGGGTACGATTACCATTGGACCTGGGGGCTCTGGTACCATTAGAGCTTACAGCTTGGTTAGCTTTCTGCTGTGAGGCTTGGTTAGCTTTGTATCTTAGGGTCCGGTTACCGTTGGACCCAGTGTTTGGTTACCGCTAGAGCTTGGTTAATTTATAACATGGGTCTGGTTACCAATGAACCTAGGGCTTGGTTGGCGTTTGAATTTAGTGTTTGGCTCCTTTTGTAGCCTGTGGATTAATTACCTTTGTAGCCTGGAGATTGATCACCCTTGGAGCTTGGAGCCCAGTTACCCTTGGAGATTGTGGCTTGGTTACACTTGGACCCCGAAATCTAAAATGTTCCGGGATTATTAATTCTTAAGAATGAAAAGGCAACTTGTAGGTTGCAATGGGGGCAAATTCAATCCTAGCTAGAGAATGAAGATGGGAAGACGCAAACAAAGAAAACAAGAAGGAGTAAAAGGGCACGACTCGTGACGCAAGAACTGGAGTCACAAGGACCGCAACATCGATCTTCATTACGATCGAGTTTTTGTCCGTGGGTCTCTCTTTGGACTCCCGAGCGTACGTTCAGGACAGACTCCTTGTGATGAAAGGCAGTAAAGGGCTTTAAAATGCCCGCTGCGCCTCACTAAGGGAGGGGTAGTGGGGGGCTGCAATATGGGTATCTGTCTCGACTGTGGTTCTGTTTACTGTGTCTTCTGGGGCCGAAGCTCCGTCATTCATCTCCGACCCTTCTCCGAAAGGGACGGGAGCAGGGAACTTCCGGTTGACTAACCTCCTAATTACACCTATGTTTACAATTAGAGCTTTTCTAAAGTAGTTATTTATCTGTTTATCTATCTACCTTCATGTAAGTCTGTTTCTACTCTACTCTCATCACTACTTTATTTTTTTTCACTTCCTTATTTCTTTTCCTCTCTGTCCTAGGAAGCTTTCGGAGCAGCATCTACTTTGGATCTCATAAATAATGCAAATGTTGTGAACTTATCTATTTTAAGAAGTCATAAAATGTTCCCTTTCTGCAGCAATGTTTACCAACATTCTTTTAACCCCGTCTGTCCTTTCTCACTCCCCCTTCCTCTCTCTGTCGGTTATTGCTTTTTTTCTCACTAAACGCCTAGCCACATTAATCACTGTCAATGTTTTCTCTTTCGTTTTTTAATAATAAGACTGACTCTTTCTCATGTATCTCTCTTTTTATATCTCTCACGTATCTCTTTTTCTCTCTATTTGGTCGAATTTTGAAGCAGCTGCTATGGTTTCAATTTAGCAACAGATGCTGCTTGCTCATTCAAGAGGCTCTATTCATGCACATCTGCCATGCAAAACACTAACAGGGTAGCCAAAAAGTGTGAACAGAAATAAATCAGTCCGCGCAATTATTTATGAATTGGATGAGGCTGTTTTATGTAAACTGATTCTAAAGAGAACGAAGATATATGATACACAGGCGCGAATGGATTTCAGCTCACTTGATCATGACCATTTATAGATGACGCAACAATTGGCCAATGAAGATATTTTAGGCGCAGTATCAGACGTGACGCACCTTCTGCCATCATCATATACATTATGAATAAACGCCATATATATGTCTATACTTTTTGATGACTGAATTGAAGGTCCACGCCTCATTTGCTGCCCCCTATAAGTCAAGAAAGTAGTCCTTCATTTATCCAATGACCTAAAAATAATACTAATTGCTCAGAACCTGTTCCATTGGCTTCCATTCTCACCATCATTGTTTTTCATGTTTAGTGGTTTTGTCTCCCTAATTGTACCGGTAATTACCAAATGGTGATGGTTCTAAATAATTTGTGAATGAAAGGTGCATTGCCAAATCTTCAACAACATCGTTATTATATGAAAAAAACAAAAGTTTATGACCAGAGACTATGATTCCAAGCGCTTTCACTTATATTTAACAAGTCCCCTTTCAGGAAATGTCGAGCAGGTAAAACTCAAACATATGGTGGAGAAAAGAGGTAGGAGCCAGACTTCATTATGGACTTTTTTTCTATTTACTGATTTTATTTTATATTGTTTATAAGAATGAGTACAGCTCTCGCCTACCTAATGGACACGGCGTTGGATTTCTGATGTCAAGGTTTCGGGTTCAATCTCAGCGGACGGAAATAAAACTTCAGCGTATACGAGGAACTGGCGGATTCGCTGGGGTCATTCCCCGCGGAGGTACGTATCTCCTACACACGTCATCAGCACATAGCCAATAATAACACCGCTATATGCTGCTGCCTGTCTTCACAGCGCAACATAGCCACGGTCTCCGATCCGGAGTCTTACGGATGGGGTACTCATATCCACATACCCTTGACGGGGGACGGGTGCCCCCCTCCATTGGGATCATGAATGGTTCCTTAATCGTTGATTGTTGTTAATACAACGCACAATATTCCTTTCCCCCTCTCCCTCCTAAGAGGGCCGACATCTGGTCCATTTGGGTTCATCTGCCATGTCCTTCTGATTTTTATGTTAATTTTATTATCTCCTGGGAGGGGGGTTCTCTCATCTTCAAGGCGAGGGTCTCGTCGACGATAGAAAGCTGGGTGTCACAACATAGTAGTGCATAGTAGTGATATGAATAGGTCGAGAGCGAATAGTCCAGGAGTCATGTCAAAGGTCTGTAGGGATTCACTATAGAGTATAGACACATTCAAGAATGTTCTCAAAATTAACTACTAAAGTGCACAAGAACTTTAGCAACGGCACCCATTGGATGGTGTTGCCGTTTGGGGACAATCAGATCTTTTCCTGTCTGTCCCAGGAAGCTTTCGGAGCAGCATCTAGTTTGGATCTTATAAATAAGGCGAATGTTGTGAACATCTCTAAATACACAAATTACATATTTATCATTCCGTCAGATGTGATCAGACACCTTGTACAATGACCGGTAAGGAGTTTGTCATGTTACCACACACTCGAGTGAGCAGAGATAAGTTAAAGGCATGACTTTGAGATGAAAGTGGTAAAGAAAATATAAATTTTGCCGAAAAAAACAGCGTATCTTCTGGTCGCTGAGATTGGCCGTGAAACGAGGGTTCAAAATCGCATCTCTGCAATTAAGTGCTCGACTCACTTGCGAATGGAAGTCTTGAAATCCGCTTTCTAAGGCTTGTGACATCACGGATTGACAGTTCCTTTTTTTAGGATGAGAGAAGAAAAGATATGTCTAGATTTCAAAAAGAAAAGAAAGAGAAGTTTAATAAATGTTTTCTTTTTTGTTTTCGTTTTTTCCCTTAGAATTAGCGTCAAAAGTTTATTGTTTTTTGTTGAGGCAGAAGGGGGAGGACCCTCCCCACGGTCGACGCCTCCCAGTTCCCCGACGCTTTCCTACCACAGGTCCACCCATGTTTGGTAGACCAGAGGGAGGGAGGAGATAAGTGAAATGGGTGAAAAGAGAAAAAATCAGTAAGAGAGGAGAAGTTGATCTCAGGTGTCCCTCTCTCAGTTGGGGATAGAAGGATAGAATGGAATAGTTCCATTATGTTTGGACGTACTGATTAACGCGGAATCTAAACCACAACCTGTTCTCATCCCACTACATTCCATTCTTTAGCGTTTTCTCTGCTGGTATGTAATCGCAACTTCTTTATAGTTGTCTGGAAAGCCGATCAATCTATGTCATGATATAGCAATTTTTTTAATTCTTGTGTATACTGTAACATTCACGACGTTGTATAAATTTCTATGTTGAACTAGTGCCTAGTTCTTTAGTGTATGCGTTACTGTTTTAGATGTTTGTATAGAATGTGTAATTTTCACGGTTCAATTTGTATTTAATCTAGGTTGAAGGCTATAATATTTCCACCTGCCTCACTTTGTTTGTTCACTATTTCACTTTGGGTTTTAAGTTTACAATGTACTTTTGTCACTATTATTAAACACTTCCAACTTGCCTTCTCTACTAGGCTATTGGGTTGCACTTTTGTTTCACTTTTAAGTGAGTGTTCACTTTAATGAGTCATGGTGGGCTCCTCACGTTAGTGATCATATCCTTGGGGTCTTGATTGGGGTAGTTAGTCTTCATCGGGAGTATGAAAAGGAAGTAAACAAGGAGACTTTTTTATTATCACTCCTAAGCTTTCTTTATAGTTTTTTTTTTCTCTCTCTGCTATCCCTTCTCAACTTCTACCTCATCGGAATGCTAATACTCCATTCGCGAATGTATCGCATGATTCCATTTGGAACTTTGCCTTGTTTTTAATAGTAGGCAACCAGCTTGGCGAGGGCATATAAAAGACATTTGCTGGTCAGTCAGTGGCGGATCCAGGAATAAAATTGGTGGGGGGGGGGTCACCTGAATTCCTCCATATGAGTAGTCTGAGAAAAGAGCAATGATGATTATTTTATACATGTATCATATAAGATACATTCGATCGCAACGGTTTAAAACTGTTTTTATATACTCTATATTATTACATAACTCTTTTTGAATAGCAGAATATAAACATGGCTTAAAATAAAAAATATAAGCATAAACGGGTTTAGCCCCCTAGCTCCCTCCCCTGGATCCGCGCATGTGCTCAGTTCAACCACCGAGGTCTCGAATCTCCAACGAATCAACAGAGACGTGCTGGAATCAATCGCAATGACATGATGAGACGTTTGCACCAAAAGATTTCGCCATTATTAGAACCCATATTTCTTTTCTCTTGTTTAGACCAAAATATTTAGCTTCCATCCTTATTGATGAAGCTCTTACATCATTGAACCAAGCAGGGGATACCTCCTTTCTTCAAGAATTCACTCGGTTTTGATGAAATGTATGATTTCATATCCTTTTCCACCTCCATATGAAAATCTGGCGGTGCAAAAGGGCCGATAGATATGGAGGATGAGGAAGAACTTTCCAACTTAACGCATTAATGTTTTTCTTGGTTCAACCGTGCCACGTGTAGGGGTGGATCTCTCGAAAGATGAGGAGGCCACCCTTTCCATTAACCAGTGAATGAGGTTTTTGTTCAAGAACTTCATTTAAACGTTGCAATTGTTGAACATATGTACGGGGTAGTCCTAAAGACTTGTCAACCCTTGTAAAAATTGTTTTAATTTTCTAATTCAAATATTGTTTCCATTCTTATATTTCTGATGAGCCAAAGTCTTTTCACACTCGTTAATATTGTTTTAATTTTCTACCTCAGATGGCTGACACGAGCCCCTACAGTTTGGAAGAGAGTCTGATTGCAAGTGTATGAGCACATGATCGTGTGCATTCTGTCAAGAGCATGGAGGATGTGCAACATGACCTCACTGCAATGAAAGTGAATACACTAAAACCAGTACATGTGTTTGATATTATTATATTGTTTCTCTATTGTTCTTGTTACTTATCGGTAAGGGGTGACAAGACTTTCGGACCACCCTGTAGATCACTAGTAACTGTTTGGTATTATTGAGTAGATCATGATGAATAATTCCTTTAATGGCCCACCAAGTTCAGAGCATCGAGCCTTCTGCTGCTGGAGACCACGTGCAGGAATAAGAACTGGCTTATGTTTGCGATCAAGACTTTGTTTTTTTGCTTTTAATATTGGAGTAGAGAATCCACTTTTCACCTCCCCTAACAACTCTGTCCAGAAATGGCTTACGAGAATGTCGAGCCAATAGAGAGGAAGCATTCACACATCGTATACGTTGTCCTTCATACAATTCATGTAGCACAAAACACCATTTTTGTAGCTTTAAAAAAGGACTAGGAATTACGAGCATAAAAAGAAGCCATATGCATTGCTATCCTTAAAAGGGTTTAGAGAAAGTAAAATAAAATGGCAGAATGATAAGGGTTATCAGTAAACTATGCTAGTTCCAAATACGCGGGTGGCAAAGGTGATTGGAAATCTAAAAGAAAACATAGTCAACCTCTTCAGCACGAACTGCAAGAGAAAGGTGTAGGAAGGAAAACTTCAGGTTTAAAAAAAAGAAAAGAGAAGGCTCTCCTGGCAAGAAAGGAAAAACAGACCTTCGGAAAGGGGGGTGGGGATGAGGGGGACCAACAGACTCCTCGTCGCCGAGATGCAATTGACGGTCACCTTATACCATTCGGCCATCCCACACTTTAAAGGGCTACATCCAAATCGAGCTTATCGCCTAGTCGCTTCCGCACGTGCCGGGATGCAGAGCTGCTTTGTCTCGACACATCGACGTGAGGAGAGATCCCCGACAAGGAAAATTCCAGGTAGGTCACCTATAGAGATCACGATCGAAGACTACCTTACCAGGGGCCTGAAATGGTACAAACTATTCCCTGGAATGGATTACATTTTGCTATAAGAACTAGGATCTAGCTCAACGACGCTCAAGGGCCAGTTTGTACTTTTTGTACCTACATGTGCTTAGACGTTTACAATACACACTCTCCAACTCTCCCCCCCCCTCCTCATTGAATTAAATAAAATGCCCTCGATGGTTACATTTGTTTCCTTTCTTTGCCTAAGTAAAGACAATAGATATACGCCCATCGTGTGATTGCAGGCAAAAAAAAAAATAGTGGGCTCATCAGGATCTCCACCCATGACGACCTCCCAGGTTAAAAGAACTAAGCCACTTCGAGCTGGTTCCGAGCTGGGAAAGTTTGGGGAATATTCATGGGTGGGAGCGATAACCGATAAATCGATAATCGATAAATCCAAAATTATAATACAATATTGATTATTGACTATATATAGCGTTATTTTATAATACAATAGTAAAAATAGTTGAATACTGTTTCTTAGTTTCTTACCTGGTGAGGCTCTCCTTCATCTCCTCATAGGTTTTGAGGATCCTCCTCCCAGTTCGGACCTACCTATTTCTGCCTCCAAGGCACGCGCTGCTCGCCCCTGTGCTAAACTAGAACCAAAAACTGAACTGATATTATCGATTATCGCTAGTTTGAAACCAAAGTATCGGCGATACCAATTAATCGATAACGCGGAAAAAATATCGGATAACCCAATATCGTTATCGCGATAACGCCCATCTATGGTCCGAATATTTGGTGCTAAAGACCCGGACGTGGCGTGGTTAGGACTCAGCCCCGTAGGTCAGTAAATATATGCCCGTCTCCTAATTTCGAATCCTTACAAGTGCTACTCCAGTAGATCTTTAAGGGAGGACGAGAAAGAACTTAGTATCGTAGTGCCCCTTCCTACAAACCTCATGGCCCACATATCATACCAATTTCGATGTAGCAGCTGGCGAGTTCCGTAAAAAAAAACGTCATTATGCGCCGTGGCACTTTGAGTGCCATGCGGCGACGGTGCTCAGGGCCATTCGTCTCAGTCTTCACTCTTCGTGACATTGTGTGTGTATCATGTATGTGTTTGTGTTGATGTATACATATGTCTCCCTCTCTCTCTATGAAAGTAGGTCACAATGACATTGTAAGCGGTGAGCGCGGATGCCCTCTTCCCTCCCTCCCTCCCACACTTACTATCGCACCCCTACGTCAATAAATCGCGATTGCAGTTTGTTCATGTTATTTTTCACTGTCAACGCACTTCCTCACCCCCTAGCCCCGTAGCCCCTCCATTGACTGCTCGTTTCCGGTTTATACAAGCTTTGATTCGCAGCAAAGAGTCTTTTAATTCTTCTATCTGATCAGAAAGGAAAAGCAAGAAAATCTTGGATACAAGAAAGGAAGAGAAAAGAGTAGGATAAAAGAAGTGGAGCGCGAATCCTTGGTTGATGGCTCAATGAAGCAAAACTGTTGCCACTAAACCCGAGCAATCAGTGAGAGTCCTTTGCGGCAGAACAGGGATGCAAAGACGAGAAGAAAGAAAGGCACAAATAAAAGAAAGAATGATGAAAGTTCACTAAGAAAGAACACTCATCCGCTTTCTGATATATATATATATATATATATATATATATATATATATATATATATATATATATATATATATATATATATATATATATATATGAAAACCAAGCACGCTATTGATAAAAGCATCTTTATTTGTTTGGGTTTGAACGAGCGTGAAGAGTGTTTTCCTGCAGCCGACGCGACAGTCTGTATGGAGACATTGATGGCCAAAATCTAATCTCTCGAGAAAATGCTCTAACCGTCTTGAAACGGTCCTTTTTCACACACAAATTGAGTAATGCTTCGGTCTTCCTATTGTTAGGTCTTCCTTGGCTTTTCGGTTGATTTACCAGCCTTACCTGAACGACAACTGCAAGCGATTTTTTATAGGTTGAGAAATATCATTGGCGATACTTTTGGAGCGTTTGACAGTCTCTGCGATGACTCAAATTGAAAGGCCATCTTGGTGGAGCAGTTTTACGATTTGCTCGTGGACAGAGAGAGTTGTGACAGATTTCTTAGGCCTGTTACCTTGTTACCTGGATGACACATAAACACTTCCATTTTTCTAGTAAACTGCTTATCTGTTGATAACTTTTCTCTTATTCAGCCAAATTTACCTAACATTTACTCATACGTAGCTTATACCTGTAGGTTATCGTCCGCCAATTTTGGAAACCTGGAATGTTCTCTGGCAAAATAATTGAAGATGTTTTGATAGAAATACAGACGTTCTGATCACTTTTGACGGTACTGTACAGTATATGCTGACGTCCATACAAAAATACAAAAGGGGCAAAAAAGTGATATCATTGGCCTCAAAGAAGTAAGAAGGAAAGAAGTAACTATTCAATTGAAAACCCGTCACAGATCGTAGAGTAGGATTCCTTACATTTGCATACATAGAACAATTCACAACACAAGCTATAGGATTATTGATATATTAACCAACTAGTAACTAAAATATAAAATAAGTATTAGCAATCCAAGCGTACACATATACAACACCTCCCTCAGATGAAGAAGTAGAGGACTTGTATGCCACACTCATAAATGCACACACATATGCAAGGAAACCATCAGTTCAAGATGATTATAGGGGACTTCAATGCAAAGATCGAGGAACAAATACATGATAGTGGATCGATATGAAGATTCACAAGAGCCAGGGGGGGGAGGGGTACGAGCGTGTAGACAGATTAGTAGAATCTGCAGAAAGAACCAACCTTTATTTGCATTATGGGGGCTTCTTCTTTCAAAAGAGCCAAATCAGAAGATGCAGTCCGGTTGGGACCCAATGGACCATAGGGGAAGACCGATTACTTACTCTTCAAAAGTAAAGATACCATTAATTAAAGACATAACAGTTACTAGCTCCTTGAGCACGGGTAGAAACCAAAAATTACTCAAGAGCAAAATCGAAAAATAAAACAAACGAGAGGCAGATTCACGACAAAGATAACACACTGAAAATTGCAGCTCAAAGTCAAATAAATATCTTGCAAATTAAACTCGAAAATAAATTTAATGAACTAAATGATCAAGTGACAAATATCTTATAAGAACTGCAATAACACAACAAACTCTTTTACAATGCAAAACTTTTGGCAAATAATAAGAGGAAGGGATCTAACACAAAAATAATTTCGGCTACGAAAAAGTTTTTAAACAAAAGGCGAAAAATGAGACAATATGTAACAATTGTAGAGAGAAATGAATATATTCAGTAGTCTTTTAAAAAAACAAACAAATAAGTGTGAAACGGGGAATATTTTACACATATATAGTAAAAATAAACAATTGAAAACAACAAATCACTGGAGCAGGGTTGAAGAATTCTATACGAAAATATATGGTATCAGTGGTCACCATGCACCAGCTAACAACGTCCTATCAAATGAGGAGGAAGGCCTACAGGTAAAAAAAATATTAAACAATGGACGCTCTTGAGAGCATGAAAAATGGGAACGTCTTGCGGACCTACTAGAAAAGGAAATTCACTCACATGGTGCAACATTTCCGTTGTACTCCCTTTTTTTAAGACAAAATGTAAAATATAAATAACTAGAGGTCAATTCGTTTCTTATCAGAAGCATATAAATTGCTTACAAAATTCACAACCAACAGACTAACGCAAACACTGGCCTGCACTTATCCAATCCTCCGACAGAACAAGCAGATTTCATTAGTGACCTTAGTACTTGTGAACATCCGCGGGATGTTCACCAATAATTGCAGGGAACAAATGCGAGATATCTCACTGCGTGAGAGTCGTAGAGTATGAAAAGGTTTTTACTCAATAAACACCGATTCCATTTTTTTTATAAGCACTAAAGAGACAAGGAATTAACAAAACCTACATTGATATTCTTTAATGTACATTAATGAAGTTCAGAAATAAGTGAGAAAACATTTTGCCACTAAAATGTTTTCAGCAAGTTGTGCTTGGCGAAATTTTCAGGATTTGGGGAACGGGAACAAAGCGGAATCAGAATTAAGGAAAGAGTCAAGTCACTTTCGCTATGCCAATACCATCGGTTAATTGGCCTCGAATCAAGAGGAATCGCAGTCCATTATAACAGAACGATCACAACCCAACCTCGCAAATTGACTGTAAATCAACGTTAAAGACTAAAATAATTATCAATATTTAGCAAAATATAAAGCAATTAGGATCGTAGATCCAGTTTTAGAGAAGGTACTCAAGATTACTCGTGAGTCCTGGTGGTAACATGGAGAATGGGATGAGTGGGAGAAAGGTAGACTGTGGAATGGCAGGAAAGCTCAGCTTCACCTAATAATTGCCCCTCCTTCTATGTAGGAGAGACGGGAAGATCACTAGAAAAAAAAAGTTATATCAACATAAATATGATGTCAGACGAGGTAGTAATGCATCGCGTATTTTTAATTACGAAAAATCTAAACCATGTAATTGAGTGCGCTCGGCCCCAAATAATTGACACTTGTAATGGTTTTCATAAAAGAAAAATTGTTGAATCTAATTTAATTCGAGAAATACCAAACTTTAAAACTTTTCAGACAGCCAATTTAAATGTATCTCCTTTGGGAAAAATCTATGTTTTAATGATATAATTAATGATCTTAGAATCAGTCCCCAAGATTAGTAATATTGTTCCGTTTAAGATATTTATGTGTGGATGTCTTTTTTCTCTCAGTATTCAACCAAATATTGTACGGTAAACTTCATACCGAAACTAGTCGCTAGTCCCGCAAATAAACATTATAAAGTGGTTTCTATTTCTATTAACATTTAATCAAGTCGCTAATAATTTTAACTAATTATATATATATATATATATATATATATATATATATATATATATATATATATATATATATATATATATATATTCAGATATTCGTTGCAGTTGATCCTACCATGCAGGGCAACGATTGGACCAAATGAATTCCAAGATATGGATGCCCAAACCATCACTGACCCTCCTCCGTGCTTCACTGTAGTAAGAAGGCAGTCAGGAGTAAAAGCTTCCCTGGGCTGCTTCCACACATAAACTCGCCCTGTAGTGGGGAAAAAAGTAAAACTGGACTCGTCGGAGAATATTACTTGCTTCTATTGGTCTGTCGATCAGCCCTTGTCATATCTACATCTATTCAGCCTTTTCTGAATGTTTTGATCAGGAAGCAGAGGTTTCTTGATGGTGTCTCTTCCATGATATCCGGCGTTATTGAGCTCACGGGAAACAGTTTTGGTCGAAACTGGGCTTGTGAGATGTTGATTCTACTCTGCACTCACTTTAGGGGCAGTCGTCAGGGGTTTTTTCATCACAATGCGTTTCAACTCTCGTCGGTCTCTTTCAGCGAGCTTCGAAGTCCTACCAGAATTACTCCTCTTGCTGGAGGTTTTGCCCTTCTTCTTGAATTCTGTCATGGTCCTTGATATGGTAGCTCTCGAAAAAAAACAAGGAGTTCAGCTGTTCTGGTGACGGAAGCTCCTGTAATTCGAGCTCTAACAATTTGCCCTCTTTCGAACTCAGTGAGGTCACGCATCTTAGCATCTATACCACGATCTGAAAAAGAAATACAAATAATCATTAAAGTTGATAAATAAAACTATGTATCTACAATAAAAACAAAACACTCGCAATATATATATGGGGTAAACCCACAGTAATAAGACTGCTACCCATCTACGCTAATATATATATATATATATATATATATATATATATATATATATATATATATATATATTAGTGTAGATGGGTCTTTCTTGAATGCAAATTTTGTTGAAGACCATGGTATATTTCGCCTTGATCAATTTCCTTTGGCAACTTTTTATTTTTCATACTGTTTTTTCTATTCCATCTTGTTGTAGATGGTGGTAGATCACTTGTCCTATATTCATCCCTCTTTCTAATGAATGGGTTTGGTAAAAAACAAAACTAAATTGCTGAGCTTTCGATCTATTCGATCATTTTCGGAGCGTCTTTATGTATTCTTTCCTCCTTTACCGATCAAGTATGGTGGAGTCAGAATCTGGTAAAGGAGGAAAGAATACATAAAGACGCTCCGAAGATGATCGAATAAGATCGAAAGCTCAGCAATTTAGTTTTGTTTTTTACCAAACCCATTCATTAAAAAGAGAGATGAATACAGGGCAAGTGATCTACCATCTACAAAATGGAATAAAAAAAGACAGTTAGAAGAAAGCCTGCTACCCATCTACACTAATATATATATATATATATATATATATATATATATATATATATATATATATATATATAACCATCAACATGGCACTGCCTTGGCACCCTCTGTATAATCCGTTTTTTTTTTATTATATGGACGTAGGACGGGGATACCCGCCAAGGGAACCATAATGGGGTTATGTCCATGATAGTTAGAGACCTTCTTAGTCCTTTGGGGTCAAGATGTCTCCCTTACTTCCTCACGTTTCTCTTCCCCCTACCTCACCACTTTCCGGTCGAAGAGGCTTCCATTGTTCTCGATTTGAAAAAGTGGGAAAACTTTCAGGGGGTGGGTTTAATACCCTCTGTAACTTATAGTTGTGACTAGGCAGGCGCAGCTATAAATGAGAGGAATAGGAAAGAGAACAAGACAAATTAGAGAGCGAATGGCAATAAAGAGTAAAAATAATCTGCGTAATAATAATAATCACAACACCAATGACAATCACCTCTGCTCCTCTTCTATCACACAACACCACTTTTGCGTTTAGGGACCTCGCCCCTCCCCCGAATAGGTATACATATCCACACTCCCCTTAGAAGGACCGAGTGGCTCTTCATTGGGCCATGAATGGACCTATGCTCGCCGGTTGATGGTACAACACAGTATTACCCCTTTTCCTAACCCACCTCCCGACCATGAGGAGCAGTCCAAGGTTCCCTGTCTTATCAGCGATTGTCCTTCAAGGGAATTCGTCTGCGAAGGCCTTTGTGAAGGCCATTTCAGTCCTGCAATTTCGCTTTGAACATAATTGACAAAACTTGGATGGGGGGAGGGCTGCAGGCTTGGTATTTCCCGACCTGCGACTGCCCTCTTCCGTCTCTTAACCACTGGTAAACGTTATTTACAAAATTGGCAGACTTACTGGCTGCTTGGTTGATTTGGTGGTGTCGGTTGAAATGTCTGGTTGATGTAGTGGTGTCGGTCGAGCTGTCTCGTTGATTTGGCGGTGTCGGTCGAGCTGTCTGGTGGATTTGGTGGTTTCGGTCGAGATGTTTGGTTGATTTGGCAGTGTCGGTTGAGCTGTCTGGTTAATTTGGTGGTGTCGGTTGAGATGTCTGGCCGATTTGGCGGTGTCGGTAGAGCTGTCTGGTTGATTTAAGGGTGTTGGTCGAGATGTCTGGTTGATTTGGCGGTGTTGGTCGAGCTGTCTGGTCGATTTGGTAGTGTTGGTCAAGATGTATGGTTGATTTGGCGGTCTCAGTTGAGCTGTCTGGTTGATTTGGTGGTATCGGTCGAGATGTCTGGTTGATTTGGTGGTTTCGGTCGAGATGTCTAGTTGATTTGGCGGTGTCGGTCTAGATGTCTAGTTGATTTGGTGGTGTCGGTAGAGATGTCTGGTTGATTTGGCGGTTTCTGTCGAGCTGTCTGGTTGATTTGGTGGTGTCGGTCGAGTTGTCTGGTTGATTTGGCGGTGTCTGTCGAGCTGTCTGGTTGATTTGGTGGTAACGGTCGAGCTGTCGGTTGGTTTGGTGGTGTCGGTCGAGATATCTGGTTGATTTGGTGGTTTCGGTCGAGATGTCTGATTGATTTGGTGGTGTCAGTCGAGTTGTCTGGTTGACAGGTTGATTGTCGGAATCGAAAGAACAAACTACAGGCTTGCCTCAGGCCATAAGAACGTCCTGTTCGCTAAAAGCCACTGTGGGCTATCGACCTGAACCACAGGCCGAGATATTCTCGGACAATCAAATCCCCAAAGATTGGTCAATTCTAATATCAGATTATCAAGAAATTAATGTCGTTTTTAGGAGACAAGTTTTTTTTTAATTGTCCCAAATTTGCAGTAAGCTGGTTTAAGATAACTGTAGTATAATCTAGCATTCTTTTAAGCTACAAAAATGGTGTTTAGTGGTTACATGAACTGCCTGAAGGGTAACGCATGCTCTGAACTTGGTGGAACATGAAAGGAGTTATTTATTCTGAGCTTCTCAAAAATAAGCAAACAGTCGCTGCAGATTCCCATGTTCAACAATAGCAACGTTTAAATGTTCAATAATTACAACGTATAAATCTTCAGCAATTGCAAAGTTTAAATATTCAACAATTGCAACGTTTAAAAGTTCAACAATTGCATCCTTTAAATGTTCAACAATTACAACGTTTAAATGTTCAAAAAGTGCAACCTTTTAAATTTTCAAAATTTGCAACGTTTAAATGTTTAACAATTGCAACGTGAAACATTTATGTTCACCAATTGCAATGATTAAGTATTCGACGATTGAAATTTTTAACTGTTCAAATATTTCAAAGTTTAAATGTTTAACACTTGCGACGTTTAATTGTTCAACAATTTCAACGCTTAAATGTTCCACAATTACAAGGTTTAAATGTTCTATAATTGCAACGTTTGATTGTTCAACAATTGCATAGTCTAAAAGTTCAACAATTATAACTTTTAAATGTTCAATACTTGCAATGTTTAAATCTTCAACAATTGCAACGTTTAAATGTTCGATAATTGCCACATTTAAGGGTTCATGAATTGCAATGTTTAACTGTTCAACATTACAACGTTTAAATGTTCAAAAAGTGCAACGTTTAAATGTTCTAAAATTGCAACGTTTAATTGTATCGCAATTGCAACGTTTTAATCTTCAGTAATTGCTGTGTGTAACTGTTCAAGAATCTCAAACTTTAAATGTTCAACAATTTCAACGTTAAAATGTTTGATAATTGGAACGTTACACGTGGCACGCTTGAAGCAAGAAAAACAATGCGTTTAGCTGTGAATTTCTTCCTCATCCTCAATATTTATCGGCCCTTGCACCGCCAAATTACCTTTTTAAGTCATTCAAAATCTCCTGAATCATTTATTTGATCAAAACCGAATCAATTCTTAGTGAAATGGATCTCCTCTTTAGTTAAGCGATGTGGGGATCTTTGTCAATAATGATAGAAACTACTTTGCCGGATATATATATTTTTTTGTATATTAAAGATAATTTTACTTTCCTTTTAGAAAAAACTCTATTAATTTCCTGACAACCTAATACTTAAACACCACAACATTACATTCAAATGATGTCACGTCCTAAATATCACTAGAATATCGTGATTGGGCTGGCTGTATCTCGGGTACACGGGAGGGTATTGGAGTCATAGTCCATCATCGCATTTCGTAAGCTCATACTGGTCATTGAGAGGTAAACATTACAGCTGTTTACTAGGAGTTGACTTCGGAAATTTAGATCCCCATAAACCCTTATTCTATGCATTGAATATTTGATAAATCTCATCTATTCACCAAACTTTCCGGATGTGAAGTATGATGTAATCGACAGCCGGAAGTAGAGACTAGCATCCATCCACTGACTTACAAGGCAGGATCAACAACCCCTTTTCTTTAACTTCCTCACCTTGATTTTGAGAAGTGTTCCTGAATGCATTTATTTGACCTTTACGGAAACGAGACGTAGTTGCAAATCGCATTCACTCGGACGCAAGGTCCAAGGAATGATCATAAATACCAAAATAATCACTCTTCGAGACGCACTGAAGACTAGGCTTTCAATTCTTCGTTGCTAACTTATCAAGAGACCACAAGTTTGAGCCATGAAGCTAATATTCTCACCTATATTTATGTCTTTAATTATCTGTAGACAACTCATTAAATAACTATATATGTAGGCTGTATCATGCACTGATGGCATTGAGATCCAAAGCTTAGTTTCTTGCGAGGCTTTCTATAAATATCTATACTTCCTGATTGTGAGTACAGAGCATCAGAATTCGCATCTAAAGGCCCTATAGCATTTGAAACACAAGGATTCATTTTAATCATTAAGATTGCCTCCATTTTCTAATCATCTCTTTGGCCTCCGTACTTGCATCTTTACACACGAAACTCTGCCCCTTTCGAGGAGACTTGCAGGCGTCGCGGAATAAAGACCTGGTTAAGGAGAAAAGCACTCCATTCCGGTTCCAAGAGCTCAAGTAATGTTTCTCTGTTGCCCGATCAAATTATCTTTTCAGCATTCCAGGCATCTTCCAAACATCATTTTTCTCTACTTCAAAATTTTTACGAACGTCTTTTTCAAATTTTTAGCAGGAAATGTCCACCTTGGTTTGCTCCCTCTCTTGAATAAAAGCTAGATTCAAAATTAAGGGAAGGTCCTTCCTCTGTATATCTCCGTCGTATCCGTTAATACGATAGAATCATGCGAAAAGTAATCATTCTCCTCGCTAGGTCCCACATGGTCAGCAGCAGCAATACTTTAGCGGAATATTTCATTGACTTACATTGGTGTAAGCTTGAATGGATGAGTGTAGGACCTCGTCCTTGAAAAGTCGATGAGTGAGAAAAAGGAGTTAACAAGTTTACCACAGTTATGCAATGAAATAAAGACCAACACACGTCCGTTGCAACACGAACACAGTTATGAAACAAGGCCATTCTTATATCAATTTCTCTGTTGTTTCAACTTTATTTTTACATCTATCGACTCCCCTGTGCGTATCTAGTAATATAGATGCTTGAAAAGCTTCTAAACCCTTTGGAATTATTTTATTCTCTTTTGTCTCTCCTTCGGCTACTTTCTCCTCTCAGGAATGAAATGCAATTTTGCAGATTTTCCCCGAAAGCGTTTTCGTTTTTAGTGAAAGCTTTCGACCGTGATATTATGAGGGGAAAATCATTCTTGGAGCTTATGTTCATTAGTCTGGTGTTTTCTCTTTTTTTTCTCCTCGGCGTTCCTACCATACCATCGACTTGTCGACTGTGTGACTAGATGTAGCAGACTCGAAGGAATCCCCCCCCCACCTACTTTTGATTTCGTCTGTTCTTTGGAGAACTTTTTACCTGAGATTCCTGTTTTCTTTGTTATCATCAAGCATTTTTCTTTTTTTTTTCCCTTATCGACTAGGTTGTTGTTTCTTCATCCCTCTGTTGTGCCCCTCAATTTCCCTTTTTTTCTCATTTAAAAGATATTTTATCTCAACTCTTTGAGTTCCACTTCCCCCATCCCTCATACCAATCCAGGGGGGAAATTTGAGTCTGGGTGATCCCTGTCCAAAGCGTAAAGGTTCATTTCTAGCCTTCACTCGGTTTACCTTCCCGATTCGTGTATTTGCCAGGTTCAAGGAGGGCTCCTTCACAGACCCCGAGATACCAGCCCGCAACTTAGGAGATACATCGGAGACTGAAACAACCGATGAGGACGCCCATTCCTGTAAAATCGTTTTGCACATCAGAAATGTACAATGCGACACTTTGTGTCCATTAATGGAGCACATGGTTTAAGTGCGCGCATGTATGTCTGAGAGAAGCAAGGTTGAGTTTCTGGATTGGTTGATTGCCTAATATAAGAGAATGGGGAATTTGTGTACTGCAATTATGTCATGTTCACTCACTAGGAAAACCAAAAAGGAAGACGGAAAGATGGAGAAAAATGGCACAAGAGACAACTAGTAGTGATAAAAATAACTCAAGCTCTAAAGGATAATAGTAGAGAAATTTTTCAATCTTAAGTACTTGTGACGGAGGCTCATTCATATTTCCTAGTAACAAATAATCCAGAGAGTAATTGAAGTACTCTGGCTAGTGTGGTTGGATGCCCTCCAACGCTCTGAAGGTCAATTCTGGTTGTCAATAGGTTTGGGGGTCAGAATAATGGGGGTTTGCCGACATGGGACATAAACTTAAAGGAATTTCGATGGTCTTTTTATCGATAATTATTTATCACGACTATGAACCACAAAAGACGTTACTGTGCTAGTAGGGAGAAGATGAAGAAGAGAGTTGGAGAGCCTAGTAGTAGTTCAGTAATAATAGTACTTCCTACGGGAGAAAGTGCAACGCTAAAGGAATGTTGACGTGTATAAATTCCAATCGAAAGCCCCACCCCACACCCCCTGGCTACAAAAGTGTGTCAGTAGGGAATGGACTTTCATCCATTGCCAAGAGAACGGCAGCGAGCGGAGCTCTGGCATAGAACCTCTTCTCTTTCTATATAATATCACTCGAGTATGTCTACATGTGTAAACGTTTGCGTGTACATATATGTAGCATTGAACTTCAACATCTACCTATATACAGCGCTGTAAATCCTTGGTATAAAGATTATTTTTCAAAACGCGTTTTTTTTATAAATACTTGCACACCTTAGACTATTTTAATTAATTTGTTGGCGCGCATCTGTGTGCATTCATGCGCACGCGCAAATGTACGCGAATCACACGTCTACACGAATCTGGTCAACAGGAGACCAGAGGGAATAGCAATATCGGCTGCATTCTATGTAGAACACCACCTGCAAATAATGGACAACTGCGTAATAAGGATGGTTATCGGGCTTAGGCATAAGTAAATGAGACTACCAGATAATTCTTTTCCGTCACCTCTTCAGGGTGTTTTGTGTACCCCGACGCCGCAAAACTTTAGTAAAGGAGCGCGAGGGGATGTTTACATGAGGGAAGTCATCTGATATGGCAGTGATCTTACGTCACATGTAGGAACGCCGCTCGAAGCACGAGCAAGCCTCGGCTCGCTTCTTACTAAAAAAAAATTATATTAATTCTTTCAATACGCAGATCGAATGATATGGGAGCAGAAGGACCGATGCATTATTCATCACTAGCACTCTCACATTCTCAACGGCTTGTTTTCACATGTCTCATTTTGTAATGAATTTGGCATTTGTGCATCTTGCGAGGTGTGACAATTCTAAAAATAACCGAGTCGTCTCCATCGATGAGGTAGCAGCCGCTTGGCTTCGCTTCATAAGTTATGCAATAAGTGGATTATTCACCTATAGACTCCCATATACATATCTACATGTATTTGAGTATGTATATGAGGGGCTATGGTGTATGTACTTGTTATAGACTCACTTGATAGTGAATTAACTAACAAGGTTCTTGAATTCACAAATAAAAAAATATGAGCAAAATGCAGCGAGCGAAGGAATGAAAATAGTAGATGATCATCTGCCAAAAATATCAAAACACCTTTATTTCTATCACAAACATCTTCCATGACCTTTGCCAGAGAAAATCCAAGATTTCCAAAATTGGTGTACAAAAACCTACAAATATAAACTATGTATGGATAGAACTAAACTTATCAACAGATCAGCAATTTATTAGAAAAAAATGAAGGTTCCAAAATAATCAGAATGAGAGCGGAAATAAATTTCGTTAGGAATATAACGATTAAATAATTATCAGTGAAAATATTTGCGCAAGTTATAAGTATTGATATAATTAGTGTGGATGACTTTATTCTTGATGATGCTGTGGCAACAGGAACGAACCACTTGTTGACAGTTTTGCGTACTAAACTTGCTCTACTCATCTTGAAGAATTTCCCAGAGTTCTTGCTTGAACTGTATTCGAATTCCCTGCTTTATACCTCTCTCAGGGAGTCTTCCAAACATTTCTGCCACAAACGAACCTCCTGTCATCGGATCAGAACAAAGTGAACTTGGATTTGTCACTGGAATGGACTTTAACTCCATGTAACGTGTTCAGTGGTGAAGGCAAAACGGGCCTTCTTGTTCTTCGGACTGATCAATGACCTGACCTCGGATACTGGAGCGTGAAAATTCCATAGAGACCAAAGTTGTAGAGGAGGCAATTCTAGGCAAATAATGCGGTGCGATGAATCCTTCTTCCGCGACCGCGTCCTTCCTTCTAGCAATTTTCCAAATTACATTGCGCTTGTTCAACGCATCGTGGGCATGTTTGGCAGCACCTACTGTTGCGAACAGCTCTTCTCCGAAGTCTCACCTTCGCTTCCAACTCTCGAACACCACCTCATTGACATTCTTCTGTTGTCTACCTCATCCATCGAGCCGGACATTGAAATACTTCTTCATGGAAAGCAGCACCAGCCGTCTCACTGATTTGTGTTTTTCAATTAAATTCTTGTATAATGTATTCTAGTATATATATATATATATATATATATATATATATATATATATATATATATATATATATATATATATATATATATATATATATATGGTCACTTTGGGGATTTCGTTTGTCACTCCGGCTCGCGTTGCCCGCCCCTGCCCTACGGGAAGATAAACGGTAGCATAACATGGCCCTCGCTACGGACCACCCTTTACACCATTATGCGGACTTCGTAACGCTCGGTACATTTTTTTTTTGGGGGGGGGGGCACAGCAAGCTTGCGTTTCTTTTGCGAGTTCCCCACTTGGTCCTAGGCAAAAATTATTCTCGCCTGAGAAGAACCCAAGCATGGTGTGGAGAGATGCTTCAGTTTGTTCACAAGTTTCTAAGCACGATTCTACCGCTTGTCCTTCATCTTCTGCGACAGAAGCTAACCTTTCCCCATCTCGTATGAGTAGTAGCAGATGTCCTCATGCTGAGAGACTATGAAAGTCCCTTCTCGATGACTATGACTTCATTGACTTGCTGAGATCGTTGTCAATGATGGATGGCCTGGATCTCCGCGACAAATTTAGGAGTACTTTCATATCAGAACGCCTGACTAATCCAACTCTTCCCAGATCATCTGGACCGTCTTCAGATTGACACCCCAAACACTCAGATATATTCGTATTGGAGCTTCCTGCTTGAATCCCAAGCAGCACAGCTTGCTTTTTCCAAATTTTCGCAGGATTAAATTCGTCTATGGTATTGTTTCCTTCACAAGCGATGCACAACTGAGTCTACTATGATAGGGATAAGAGAGACCTGATGCCAGACAACGTAAATATGCCAAATTCAGAGTTGCCAACAGCGATAAATTACCCACCGTACCCTAAATCTAAATGATACCGCAAATAAAGAGAAGATAAACGAAATATTTTTTCTTCGGGAGATGTATTTGGCTAATTGCGAACAAATCCCTGCAGAAGGTGGTGATCGAACCAAGCACAATAAGGCAGCGACCAACTGCTTTCATCTCAGTTAAAATAACTCCTTAGACCGCTCGCCTACGCGATATATATATATATATATATATATATATATATATATATATATATATATATATATATATATATATATATATATATATGAAATAAAAAACTCACAAAGTATCACGTGAGGGTAGCAATTGAATGCAATGTCCCGCAGGAAAAAAATGAAAAGGCGTTTCCAAGTATTTTCGAACTTTATTAAGTTCCTTATCAAGGATAACTACAAGGAATAGTATTATATTAGAGGTATATATACGAAAGAAAAGTATGAAAGACCGCCTCAAAAACAAGAAATCACCAATGAGGAAGACAGAAGGGGAAAGGTAAAGAAACACATTAAGAATTACAAGAAGCAGGTAGTAAGGTCAAAATAAGCCGACGGAAAGGGTAACAGATTAAAAGAAATGGAGATAGCCTAACGAGGGAGATATTATATATATATATATATATATATATATATATATATATATATATATATATATATATATATATATATATATATATATATTCAATTGGGAATTGTCGTATAAATCGTTGTTCTCTAGCTTTTCCGTCAGCCTTTTGTTCATTAGGTAAAAAGGTCGGAATTTGTAAGTTCACGTGACGGCCTATCTTCTTAAGGGATAAAAATTCATCTTAATCACTTTGCATGCTCTGGACAAATAGCGGTGTTCAGGCATGCATTGAAGATATTATTTATTCACCCAATAATATTTACCGTGTCATTCTTAAGTTTTTTGTATATCTATCACGCTTATTCCTGGTCTATTTTCACAATAAGGATTCACGGCACTCAAAATTTGGCCGTTAATGATAATTGAGTTTTCATATTTTGTCGTCCCAGCTGCCGATCGATCAGCTTTCCTAAGTCATGGCAAAAAAATGTAAACTTGTTTTTACTTCAAAACAGTTAAAAACATAATAGAAAGTATTATTAATTCCAAATAATAACGGCGCATTGTGGAAAACGCCTCGATTTACCTATTTATATTATGTTCCTTTATTTACATTGTTCTACTATAATGGATTGTTTACGTTTTGAATACAATTTGCTGGATTGTTTCCCAGTAGAATTGTTTTTATAATTAAACTAAACAGGACATTTTAACAACACGCAAACTAAATATTTATTTTTAATATTAAAAACAAAAAATGCAATTTTAACTTTTTATGGTAAGCTATTTCCAAATTCTAGCAAATTTACGTTTCACAAACGATATTCATTTATTTTCCTTTTGGGGGCTTATGGGTAATATGTAATACTGAAAAAAAGGGTTAAAGATTTTTAAAAACACCGCTATAACTTCATTTGTGAAAATGAAGCTCCGAACTAGAAATTTAAATGTTTCCAACTAGAAAATAATCAAATCTGACATTTAAATTAGTTACTAATATTTTCTAGTCGGCGCGAATTGATTTGCCTGATAAAAAGTAGTTAACTAGGAAGTGCCTAGTTACCTAATCTTCTTCGGTGGAGGAAAAGGTATTTACCAGAAGTTTGAAGTTAGTTTTGTTAAATATTTTATTTAAATGATTTGTGCGCTACTATGTTCAAAAATTAAAAGTTTTTCAAAAGTAAAAAACAAAACAGCCCCTCGTTGCTATACTCTTCATGCATCGTAATTTTTTTTCGTTACTTACGATAAATTTACAATTATAAAAGAGTAGCACACATCATTTGAATGAAATATAAAAAATAACCATCCTTCACTTACCCCCATAACCTTTAAACAAGCCCACTATTTAGCTAACCCCAAGTTACATAAGTACCTATGCGCACGATTAACTACTTTTCATCGTGTAAATTGATTCGCGCAGGCTAACAAGCATCAGCAACGATGAAAAATGCCAGTTTTAGTGTTTTCCAGTTGAAAATATTTTATTTTCATCCGCAACTATTCTGGGAGATTGCCTTTTTTTCTACGCAGTTTCTTGGTGGAAGTCTGTGAACATTTGCCTGTAAATAATTATTCACTTCCTTTTCCACCTGTTTGTTCTGCCGCTGGTTATTCGCTTACGTAATCGTTAACCTCCTTCCAAGGATTTCTAAATTCATATTGCACCTTTTCTTCATCTTTCACATTTCCTCTTTCGTCTTTTAGTTTGATTCTACTCCTGCATGTTTTTGCCTTTATTCTATTAAGCGATTTTTCAGGCTTATCCCGCGTCTGGCTCTGTCTAGCGTTTGTATTAATTTCTCTCCCTGAATACTCTGCTGTTTTTCAATAAGTTAGATCATTTCTCTCGTTGATTCGAATAGGCTTTGGGGATCTTTTGAAGGAGTAGCGGTCCCACATGAGCCAGGGACCGCTATTCTTCAAAAGGATAAATATGGGACCCCTAGTTTTAAAAAGGTAGTTAATAGGGTGCTACTTTAGCTTGCGATCTACCAGGTCATTTACACTTTAGCGTCCGATCTAGCTGGGCTTTTTACATTTCCTTGTGATTCACCGTTAGAAAGGTAGACTTTCCTTTTAGAGTCACTGTTGTAAAAGAACTCCAGTTCTAAAATTTCGCACAAACTCAAAGTAGCACCGTTAATAGTGAATGATTACCCGTCAGAAAAACTTTGTCATAGTTTACTTTGACTTCTTTATTATAAAGTATCAATAGTGAGCAGCCCTTATGCAAGCAAGGCTCGAAGCATATTTGAAAGTCAAATCAAGCAGTTACTAATCGAAGAACTTATTACGCGTGAAATGAAATGTTCAGGTTGTAATATTATGATGAACTGGACGAAATGTGCTTCAAATTTGGATACGCATATTTAGAAGTATCAAATAAGGAATGTGCAAAGTACAAACATAAAGTCTCAATTATAAAAAAAATAATTCTGTTTTAATTTTAAAATCACCCTTTAGAAATGGATTGAAGCTAATTTCTATTAGTGTGATGAAATTGGTGAAACAAGTGCATCTAAGTTATTAAATGACTCACTAAAAGCTATGTTTGATTTATATATGTAGTTTCTTTTGTGAGGTATGTACTAAGCGTTTTGAAAACAAACCATTCAGCTAGAATTAGCCTGTTATTACGGTACAAGTAGACGAGCCATGCTTTTCGCACAAACCCAAACCCAAATTCTCAAATTTGGATATTTGGAATTGTAGATACATTGACGACACTAGTCATAGGCTATATGGAAATAGTCCAACAACACGATGCTGGTACTCTTACCAATAATTAAAAGGGTAGTTAGGTAAGGCTCGACTGCGCGCTCAGACGAGTGGAAAGCCTACCAAAAATTAGTAACCTAGGATACTTACATAAAACTGGAAATCATTCGTTACATTTTGTTGATAATACATAGAACAGGTGTTCACACTCAACATGTAGAATCTTATTGGAACAAACATAAAGCTAAAAATAAAAAACAGATGTATGGATGCAAAAAAGAATTGTTACACTCCCATTTACAAGAATTTATGTATCGTGAAAAGCATCAGGTAAATTGATTTGATTATTTTGGTGTTGAAATTTCGAACGAGTATTAGTGTAATTTTTAAATTGATTTATGTAATAAAGTATTACTAAAGTATTTTCTTGGGTAATGTTTAATATGATTTACTTAATAAAGCATTAAATAAAGTAATAATCATTTTATTTATTTTACCGTATATATATTTTTTATAATCTTCATTGACCGAAAATGGGACTCTGTTGTTAAAAAGGATCATGTGGAACCCCTATTCCTCAAAATATCCGCCTTTTGTACATTCCTCGATGTATTTCTTGTTTCCTTATTGTCCCATGTGTTCATTTTATTTCTTTCATCTTTTTCCTCATTTCATTTGTCCATTTCGGATGGCCGAGAGTTATGTGTGTGATTATTGAAACATGTACCATTTACTTCTTTTATTCTGTCAGTTATTCTTTTTATGTTTAAAAAGATTTCTCTCGATTTCACATTCCTAGGCTCAGCACCATAGTATATTTCCTTCTATATCCCGAGGAAGGCCATCTTGCATCCCGTACCCCATCATAATAAGTGCGGGACTCGTCAAATTCCATACCTGGTGGAAGTTAGGAATCAGGGTTAATTACATCTTTGAGGTTAATAACTTCCTACTATAATAAAATTGTTGATTGTCATTTCGATTTTGATAGTCATGTAGGCTTCATCTAATTCCACCAACTCAGGAAATTTAGTTAAATTCTAACGGCAATTGTGTCGCTATAATGTCTCATTCCATGTTTTATTTAATGACCTCATAATTATATATCAGAGGTAGCCAAGTTCTCTAACTCAAAATATTTGAGAGTAGCATTTTTTCATCTTTTTAAAGATGAAAAGTACAAAACGTATATTTAAAATTTTTACTCTTACTGATTGAAACTTTATATATTGCTCTTAGATGGTTTGGTTTTCATTCTTGCATTTTGTTTGAGCTTTTATTCTTACATTCATTGCTTTAAAATATTTATGATACCATATCAAATCAAAATCACTTTTAATAAGCTCAGTTAAGTGTGGTATGGTTGAGAGCGGGGCGCTCTCTTGACTTTACATATTTTATTAGTGAGAAGAGAGATTCGAAGCGGAAATTGTCCTAAAAATTCAGAGTTGTTGGAATCTTGTTTCGCAGAATTCAGGATATTTTGCCTCTGGGACCTGTTTCCAATAGTAAGCTATTATGCATCTTTTTTTAAACCCATAACATTGAAATTCTAATAGTTTTGCTTATATTGATTCGATTTCAATTCGATTTTAAGAGTTATTAGTCCCGAATCCTTTAAAACTGGAATAAACACCATTAAAATTATTGGCAACCACCATAAGTATCCGGAAGAAATCTTAGAAGGAAATTTCAAATTAACCTAAAAGACTTTTTATTCTAATAGTTAATCGATCCCCCGCCGATCAGTGAACATCCTTCTCCTCTCATACAAAATGAACTTAGTTCCTTTGAAACGAGGTCAACAGACTTAAGTCGTGTGCTCTCAATTATTTCAATAATTTTGAAGCCAGACGTGTCATTCTCGCATTTCAGTGCAACACATCTTACCTGCCCGCAATACTCTGCCCTTCGAAAGAAGTACTTCGGTCTTCACCACACCTTTGCTTCTATTGTCAGAGATTCCCCCAATGTTATGCCCAACTCAGTAAGATTCCTGCAAGATGCTCTGGGCCTTTCCCCCCCCAATTTTATACCTTAGTTACTTCCTTACTGCCCTATATTTCAATCTATTTTACTCTCTGTTTTATCCGAGCTTTGTCCACTCGTATTTTTACATAAAAGACTTTACTTCATCACATCTTAGTTCTCTTTTATTTTGTTTTTAATCTTTTAATTGAACTAATAATAGTTAAGTCCACATTATTTGTCTGCCTCTTTTAACTGTTGTTTTTAACTGTTGTTTTTATTACTAACTTAAGCCAGAGGAGCCTTAGGGTAAAAAGAGCTATAAATCCTAAAAATAAATAAATAATAATTTGGGGAAAAAAAATAATAAACGTAATTATCAATTAACAAACGAATCATCTGACCTAACGACCTTCAAAACTTTCAAACCTCATTGAAAAGTAAAGTTTTTATCCTCCCACCGAGCGGCAGAGTAACTTATAGAGGACTCAAAATATCTAAGAGGCTCTTTTACATAAATCTAATTTTCAACTATCACACCAAAATTACAAATTTCTTGATAAAAACCTCTCCACACAAAATAGAAAGTTGCATTTATAAAATTCTATATAAAGATTGCTAAAAGTATTATAGCGGCTAAATTAGAAAACCCTTGAGCGATAGACTAAGGCAGCATAAATATCGCGTGAGAACAGAGGTTTTGATGGTATGATGCATTATTTGGACATTTGTTTTCCGAATTGGGAAAACGCGGTTACCTTTTTTTTTAAATAAGTCTTATATACAACGAAACATTAGACTACATAGTCTACATTAGACTACATAGAAACGGAATATGCCGTTTATTTTAGTCATCAGGCCATTTCCACTTCCAAAATCGATATTCTTTTTACTAGATCAACCATGTTTATGTTCAGATCCAAGGAGTTCTTTATGATGCCAGGGGCCTATTCCTAATGTACTCTTACATCGTTCTATGTTTTTAGTCGCGTGTGACTTTATAAGTCACTAGGTCAGTCCGTAGCTCAACGGCCGGGTGGTAACCGTTTTATTTTTGATTGAGGTTTTATGGCAATAACATCGTAACTATTCGGCCGATTCTAACGAAATTTCAAAATCTTATGTTCTTTTACATGCTCTCTCGAATGCTATAATTGTCAATGTCCTTCCAAGGTTAGTTCTGAAATTATTAAAATAAACTAACTATCGGTCGGATTGCCCCACGTACTGAAATTTTTGAAGGTCATATGGGCATAAATCAGAATAAATGAGAGCACGCGACTTAGGTCAGTTGACCGTATTTTTAGATGTACTCATTTTTATAGCATTTTCCTTCAGTGTCCAAGTTTCCGTGCCACACAGTAAGGACATTCACACTGCATCGGGGACGCCTGTGGTACGCCCTTCATCCAAGACAAGCGAATGCACGAATAACGTTCCCTAGGGGCGCTTGACGGGTGCAAAGGTGGTTACTCGTTGCTACACTAACCGCCCCCCTCTCCTATGATATAGCTAGTCAGGGTTTGGGGATAATTATTCAAAGTTTTAGGCATAGAAGAACCCCAATTTTGGGTATGTATCTGAGCTTTTCTCATTCCAGCCTATTTTTGTCTTTTTTCCTGTTGTCGTCAAGACTCATAAACCGACCTAAATACATCTTTTGATCTTCTCTAAAAGGTGATTACCTCTTTTAATGGCTCCTCTCTTATATTCAACTATTGACTATTATTTTCGTTTGTGACCTGTACATTCTTAGGAACCATAAGAATGGCCTTTGATAATTCTATTACCATTGGTTATGGTTTTTCTGGACTTGATGAAAATCATACGTCATCTGGCAAAGCAAAGATCAATTGATTATGCCTCAATAAATTCGATTCCCTTTGGTTTTATGAAAATCTCCTCAAACACATTTGTAAATAGTTTGCGAGGAATGCCCCCTCCCCCCCCAATTAATACCACTATTCGTATTTTATTAATGACCGAGTTCAGACAATATGACGAGGTTGCGTAGGTGTATATAGAGGAGAGTATGTCTAGTAGCGGTTCTAGCTTGTGTAGCTATCAGGGCGAACTACCCCTTCGGAGGCCTCCCCTTGAACTGCGTCGTCACCAACCCCTCCTTCACAAAACACCATTTTAAACTAACTTTATTTTTAGTATATCTATTATTCAGACATTACTTACACATAACTACACATGTAACTTTAGCATTATACATATTTATAAATAAATACCCAAACTATATACAGTAACAACAAACAAAAAATAAATTATTTAGGGTAGAAAACTGTAAATGGAAATAATATAGTGATTCAACGGGTTAAATTGCCTGATTCCCCGCTTTTACTTGATGCAAAATCACCTATTACATCATCTCAGGAAATCTACCAACAATTGCATGGTTAATAGTGATACTAGGCCATTAAGACGTTCCGGTGACATAGTGGATCTCTAGTAAAATTTGATGAGCTTTAGCTTTGAAAAGTTTCTCTCTGCTTCGGCTACAGTTACTAGTGAGGGAAATTCTGAGAGCAGTCCGCAAATTTCGATAAATTTCTGAGAGCTCTCTTTTATGTATAATTCTCAGCAGCTCAAACAGATTGACAGCAGACTCAAACTCTCTCCTACATTTTCCAACGTCGAAAATATTTTCCTGAAGGGCTGAGGTTGCAGCATCACCAACGACATTGAAAAGTCTCATTCCGGCTCACACGTTGACGTAATATCACTGACGTGACATTCAAATTGTTAATCGAAAATAATCGCACAAATGTTGGTTATTATTCGCGAGCGCCCCCTGCAGTCTCCTATCAAGATGCCGCCCCGGGCGGTTGCCCATATCTAGATCCGCGAGTGAGTATAACAGTGTAGGTTTTGATAATTATTGGTTTCCTCGGTTTCTTAGAACTGAATCAAAAGCTTCTCTTACCCTTTGGAAGAAAACTTGTCGTCCTGTGATTTGGAGTCAAGGCGGACTCCAACCAAACTTCCCCTTAACCCTTAATCTTGCACAAACAGAGACTCACTTTATCCTCGCAGGCGTTCATTTACATCACCTCTGGGCGATCCCTTTTGCCCTATTTGGGGTGCTCCCTTACCCGTTGGATGAAGAATTGTCCTCGGATATCTTCCAGCCAAATCATATTTCATTGCTAATTCAGAGTCACCCCAAGGGTCCGGATTACATGTCCGCCTTGAGGCGTGCCCATCTTGTTCTGTTCGACGAAGCTTTCTTCTCACGTTGTTAGAGGCAGACCACAATTTCGTGAGAAGAGAAAGAGGGAGGGGGGGATAGACAAGTTTACTGTCGTCACTGACAACTATTTTCCGGTGGCCAGGTTGCCCCAGACGCCTGATGGCAAAACCACACGGCAATCATGTGAGCCATTTTTTTTGCCTACCAGAATGCAAACTAGGACGAAGTCTTCGTTGTAATTCTCTCCATAGCATGATTCCACTGGTGGTCTTCTCGTGTTTTCTTATCCTACGTTTCCCGCAATTGTTTCATCTTATTTCCCTCAACGGTTCCATTTAGTTACTGCTGTAGTGTGATATTATGTTGGTGTGACACACTAAGTAGTGTGTACTTCGTCGTCTATACCAGGGTTTCCCAACCGGGGGCCATGGCAGACTGAAGGGGGCCACAGGTTAATTTTAAGCTTTAGAGGGGCCACAGATCCATGAAGAGGGCCACATTTAAAAAATATTAATACATATATTTTACCTTTTTAAAAGTATTTTATTAGCATAATAGGATTTACATTAATCTGTAAACAAATATTTTGCATCTTACAAGCTTATTCTGCGGCGCACTCCATTGTGCGCTTGATCGTTATGCGCCTGCCACCGTTGTTGGCTTGATGAAAATACTTCAGGTGGAACTTTAAATCCTTACGGTCTGTTTATCAAGTGGTTCGGTGTTATAGTATGTAAGTAGCTTTTATTTGTTTACACTAATACTGTGAAGTTGTAGTAATTTTACTAGTTTTTAAAATTATAATAGATTGCCACAACACAATAATATAAGACTTTTATAACTAAATAACTGAGCATTTTTGTTTGTAAATAAAGTGTGCCATTGCTAGGCCTACACCAAATCATTTTCTTTTTCACTTCGGTTTCACTTAGGGTTTATTTACGAGATTAGCATTTAATCTTAGATTCTGATGATTGTACTCATCATTTTGTATCTACATTAATTTGAGTAATATATATGTATATATAATATATTACCAAAATTAATGCAGATCGACCCACTTGAGGGAGTACATTTCGGTTGTTTTGTATTTAGGTACAGGTACAGAGTACCAGGATGTACAATCAACAGCGAAATTTTCGGACATGTCCAATTAATAAAAACGCTCATAAAAAATAGTTGCATTGTTTTACGGTTCTTTTTTGGGGGTCAAATATTTACCATCAAGTGCAAGTATTTAGCACAAAAAAGGAAAACAAAATTTCCAATGCAGCTATTTTATGAGCGTTTCTATTTATTGTACATGTCTGAAATTTTCGTGGCCGACTGTAATAGGAGTTGGTGTTGGGCACAAACTCGGTGCTCTGCACAGGGAATGGAGGTTGTTTCTGGGTCTTTTCTCAGAAATACTCTTCCTTTTTGCCGCTGAGATAAGCGCCTTCGATTCTGTTGCGGTGAGCTTCGGCTCTAAAATGTATTATATATATATATATATATATATATATATATATATATATATATATATATATATATATATATATATATATATACATCATTAATATATTAAATTTCTTCTGCACAGATTACCCATGGCTACGGTGACGAAGAAAAAATGTCGACAATACTCCAGTTAATACTTAGCTTATGGTTTTATACATTCACCAAACAATATAACACAGCCATTGTGTCTTTTTATGTATGGCGGCACTTTCTAATGATAGTATGTGACCAAATAAGCTTAAAATACATTTGGAGAATAAGCACAAGGACAAAAAAGACAAAACATCAGATAACTTTAAAAAGCTGCGGGATTATTTCCAAGCAAGGAGCACTATTAAAGATATATTTAGCAAAACAGCGAAAAAACTAGACAAAGGTTTAATTGTATCTTATGAGATTTCCAAGCTAATAGCGAAATCGGGAAAACCTCATAATATTGGCGAAGAATTGATTTTGCCTTCAGTATATGTGGTTATTTCAACTGTCATGAAACAAAATCCCCCCAAAATCACTGAAGTTATTCCGCTGAGCAACAATACAGTATCAAGACGTATTGACGAAATGGCAAAGGATGTAGAGGAAAAACTCGTTAAACATTTACAAGTAAAGACCTTTGCATTACAAATTAATAAAACGTTATTACGTGATAATAAGCCATTCTCATGACGTGTTGGGTTTTTGGATAAAGATCAACTCAGAGAAGAAATGCTTTTTCCCGCAACCTTGTGACAGTTACTAAAGGTGAAACAATTTTCAAAGAAGTAGTAACCTATTTCAAAGAATATGATATTCCACTTGGGAATATTATGACTTGTGCAACTGATGGCGCCGCTGCTATGGTAGGTAGATATAGGGGATTTATAGCACATTTAAAAGAGGCTGTACCTAAAGTTTTTTGCATACACTGTGTTGTCCATCGTCAACATCTGATTGCAAAAAACCTAGGAGGACGCTTGAAAGATTCACTTGATAGTGTAATTAAGACAGTCAACCTTACTAAGTCAAATCCACTTCAAGAGCGTCTTTTCTGACAACTCTGTGCTACCAATGAAGAAGGGTTTGAACGCCTTATTTTGTATACAGAGGTGCGATGGCTTTCTAAGGGCAATTGCCTGAATCGCTTCATTGTACTTTGGGATAGTGTTGTTATTTCTGAATGGTAAGCAGCTCGGAGTAAGAATCATTGCTTCCAAATGTGACATATTCTACCTTACAGACATATTTGAAAAGCTAAATATCTTGAACAAACAGCTACAAAGTAAAAATGCAAATATTTTAACTGGCAAAGAGTCTATTTGTGCATTATGGGGAAAATTAAGCTGTTCAAGACAAATATGGGGCGAAAAGAGTTGATACAGTTTCCAACCCTCCGCACTATTGAGAGTGAGCTGAAAGAAGATGATATTTTAGTATACATTGATCATTTGGCGAAATTGCATAGTGATATGGAAGTTACGTTCAGAGATCTTCTACAACTGGACATTACAGTTTGGGTAGTAGACCCATTTGGAATTAATGCAGCTGATGTTGATATCAGATTACAAGAAAGCCTCATTGAGTTAAAGAGTGATCAAACTTCTCTGACTAGATTTCAGCATGGTGTCAGGAACTTATGGACAAGTCATGAAATTGCTATGAAATACCCTTTGCTTTGGGACAAAGTAAAATTATATTTTATTGCTTTTCCTACTTCTTATCTAGTTGAGTCGGGTTTTAGTAAAGTGTTTCACCTCCTATCAAAAGCTCACAGCCGCTTAGAAATAGTAAGAAGAGGTAATCTTCGTCTGTCTCTAACAACTATAGACCCTGATATTTACAAACTTGTGAAACTGCATGAAGCACAAGGATCGCATTGAATGAATAAAGAGTTGATGATATATTTATTTCATTTTGCTAAGGGATTTTATTTTTTGTAAGACTAATTATTTATTTTAAAAGAGTATTACATTTTTGTTAACCACTGTTTAATTTTTGCTATGTTTATAGTCCTATATATGTGACAAATATAATTGTACCTGAATATAAATAACTGTTTTAATATCTTTTATCCTTTAAAGTAGAGTTGAAATGCATATTACCTACTGAAAATAATGATTATGGGCCACAGGAAAAAATAAGGTTCCTAAGGGGGCCATAAGCCAAAATCGATTGGGAACCATTGGTCTATGCCTTCTACCTGCCTAAATTTTCCTGCGCCAAGTTCGTGGTTATTTACGTTGACATCTTAACCATTGAGATATCATTCTTAATTGGTATATTGTTAAGTGTATTTATCATTGGAATTACGTTGACCATTAAACTTATTTTTGAAATGTAATAATCCTCAATATGAGACATCCCTCAAGTGGTATCTAGATCATTATAGCGGTGTCAGACGTTTACAATTTCAAGTCTAGTGTTTTTTTGGAGACCGTAACTTGCTGCTATTTATTTTATGACCAAATTAACCGGCTTTAAATTTCGCAGAATATTCTCAGTTCCTCTTGATCGACTTTCGGCGATTTGCTTTAAATTATTTGCCATGGATTTTTCGCATCCAAATTCTAGGAATGTGGATGCCTGGGTGATTGTTGTAGCAACACCAATCTCGGAAGAACAGAAGGCATTACCGCACTAAAGTTTTCGTGGCGAAATCTGTCCAAACAGACTAATAACTATGATAAAGAAAGGGCAGGCGGAGAGCTGAATTCGAGCGAGAGCACTGCTCTATTATCTTACCTTAGGAAGGGCACAACCCAATTATTCCTAAGCCAGAAGAGCACTCTCAACGATATTACTGTCTCCCTAAGAAGTGTTGTTCTTAATTCCTCATGATATGTAGCCTGTTCCCCTGGAATAGCGATTCGTAGGCCTACTGTTGTACCGACCTGGGACGCAATACCTTCTAGCTGTCTCTTCATTGTTAAATCGTATAGTAGATGGATTTTTACGCCCCCCGCTGTACTCAGGCTGCTTCTTCCTGTGTTCAATACCTCCGCTCCCCCTCTATTAGTCAGGCTGCTTCTTATTGTGTTCACTACCCCCGCTCCCTAATCTTAGTCAGGATGCTTCTTTCTGTATTCACTACCTCCGCTTCACCGCCTAGATCAGGCTGGTTCTTTCTGTGTTCAAGGGATAGTATAAGAGGTGAAGGTGTAGGAGAGAGATAGAAAGGTAGAGATATTGTGTGTGGTGTGTGTGTGTGTGTTGAGTGTGTGTTTATGAGATGGTTATGAGTGATGGGTGATATATGGCGATGATTCGGTGACGGTGATAATTATATAGTGAATTGTGCCAGGTCGCCTGGCAAACGCTTTCGTTTTGAATTTCTTTTGCTTTGTATTTTATCTTTTATTTGAGTTTTGTAATTTAAGCATTCGAGCCTTTGTTATCAATTGCTCCTTTGAGCTCTTTATTTTTTGTTTTATTATATTTATAATTTTTTTTTGCTTTTTCGCACTTTTCAGTGGTTTTGTAGTCCTATATTTATATACTCTTTATATTTCCTTCTTTGTATTTCTCATTACTATTTTCTGTTCGTATTCTCTTTAGTGTGTCATTCTTCGTTGGTTGTTAATACTCGTATCAGTGTTTTTTTGTTCGGTAGGTCACTTTGTGTTATTTATAGATTGGGTTTACATTCAACGTTGCATTCTTTTTGCTTCCGTCAAATCTCTTCCTGTATTTTATGTGACGGATTTCATTGTTTGGTACGACTATTTTGTTTAGTTCTTCCTGAGGTAAAGTTTCATTTAACTTTACCCGCATATTTTTGGCTCGTTCGTGGAGTACTGTGTTGATGGGTTCAAGCTCGGTACTTCTATGCAGTTCCTCGGATGTTATTCGGTTCTGTCTTCTTTTATTTTCAATGAATCTCGCTGCCCAGTTTTGTAGCTTTTGGCCCTTTTATATCTTATTTTTACATAGACTGTGAGTAGGTATGGTCGGATACAATAATTGAGAACGGACGAGGGCTGTATATAATTTTCTTTTATTCCTGTTTGAAAGGTTAGGAAATCGTAGCAGCGGTGACATTGTTGCTTCTGCTTCATTTACCTTTTTTGACAGGTGAGAGACAGACCCATTCGTCGTTAGCTTGAGTACGAAGATTCTCCCCTTCGTGCTGTAATGGTATTCTTCACCCTCGACTCTAATTGTGGCTGTTTTCCTTCGATTAATTGGAATTATGCTGAATTTGTTTGTGTTTGTTTTAATTTTGTTTCTTTTTTCGAAATCGTTTAAGTTTTTGATTTCCCTCGCTGTCCTTTGGGCGATATCTCTTGGGTTTTGTCTATTACTTGAGATAATTTGTGTGATGCCATCCGCTAATTGGATGTACATCGCACACTAATCCGTTGGTTGGGGTAGGTCATGGGTATATATGGTATATAAGGTTAGGGAGATACATCCTACTTTTGGGACCCCCGCTCATAGAACAAATGCGCCACCTATTTGACCATTAAATTGCAGAATGGCTCTTCTTCCTAAGAGGTAGTGGCATAATATTTTGGTTAGGTTGGTCTCCATGTTGAGGGCGCTCATTTTTGCTTCTAAACCGGGGATCCATACTCTATCGAAAGCTTTGGTAACATCGCGGAGTATGACGTCCACTCTGTTGCCCCGCAGATGGGTCTCCCCTCGTCAACCTGTGCGTATGGTTTGATGTTGTCTTGTTGGTTCTCAATTGGTTGAGCTATTTCCTCTTCGTATTCTCTATCAAAGTCAAGGTTCTCTTCTGGAGAAATCGAAAACATTTGATCTCAGTGCCTTCTGAAGTGATCTTGCAGCTCATCGTTTTGCTCCTCTTGCCTTTCATATGTTGGTTGGGTTCCTCGGAGTCTTCGAAATTGGGTCCAGAATTTTTTTGGATCCATTTCGATGTCCATTTTTCTGATTATATTATTCCAGAATTGAATTGCTTTTTCTTTTATCATTATCCCAAATTGTCTTCTGATAGTTTTTAACCTGTTATATTGTTCCATCGTATTACGCAGATCCGTTATTTCTCTTGTCAATATTTTAAATTCCTCCATTTTTCCTAAAATTTCATCGTCCCATCTCGGTGAAGGGAGGGTTCTGTATTCTATTTTAGTTGTATACATTGCGTCAGCTTCTATTATATTTCACTTATCTTTTGTATTTTGGCTTCTATTACGTTAGTTTCTTGGTTGTTAAGGGTTCTGGTATCTATGGCGTCTAAGTAGTCTTTATATTTGGCCTAGTCGGTTCTGCTGAGTGATTTCCTTTGTGGTATCTTAATTTGGATGGGAGAGGTAGATATAATTGTGACCATACTAAGCTGGTCGGATGGGGTTGCGGGCACGGGCTCAGTGTGGTGATTGAGGTTAAAATTGGGGTTGGTGAGAACTATTCTGAGCTGGTGGAGGATCTGTTGGTTAGGAACATTGGGAAGTCTGGCCCTTCTCTTTGGACTATATTTCTTTGCACCAGTAGTTCTAGGGTTCTGCCTGTGCCGTTCATATGGGTTGTGTAGCCTGCTGCTCTGCATCTGGCGTTGAGATCTCCTGTCAGAATTGTAGAACTTGCTCGGCGAAAGAGTTTAATAAAGTTGGGAATGAGTAAATACGAACGTCTTGGGGGTTGATAAGCTCCGACTACTACTAGATCGCCTGTAGTCATTTTAATTTTTATCGCCAGGTAGGATTCCTCTATATCCTTTATTTCGGTGTAGTTAATCCCCGTTTTTATCTCGATCGATACACCGTCATATCTGGTTTGGGTATGGTTGGCAGATATGATCCTATAATTTGGTATTTTTATTGCTTCGACTTCGGTGTTGATACCATGCTCGGTTAATATGACTATAACTGGGTCTTTTTGTCTGATTATATTTGAGTACATAATTCTCTTTGTCATCCAGCCGTTTTCGTTTGGCGTAAATATTTTTAGTTTTTGTTGGTACGTGAACATAATTGATTTAATTTCTGCTCTCTTTACCTGCTTTAATTTGCTCAGTTCTTGCTGGGTAACGGGCACGGCCAGATCGTTTTTCTTAAATTGGTCGTTGGAACTATTATAGCATGATCCAGGGACAATTAAGATCATTTCCTGCTTGAGGGCATTGTGGAGTTCTGTCTCGTCCGCATCTGCGTCATAATTCCATGTATAGCTTCCTTTGACCCAATCCTTCTACGATTTCTTTTTGTTTGAAGGTTTTGGGTAGGGGGTTCGTATGGGAGCCGTATATTCTAATATTGAGTTTCTGGCTATTTAGTTGAAGTTTTTGTTTTTGTCTTTCTTTCTCGAGTTTTTATTGCAATCTCTTTGGTTGCTTTTATAATCTCTTCGTCAGATGTTTCTTCATCGGTATCCCGGTCGGTCTTCATTGATTTTCTTCTTGGTTCCCCGTGTTTTTTTTCATTTTCGTTTGGTTTCATGTTTATGTTGTAAATTTCGCTTGAGGGTGGGTTCTCAGGGAAGCATATTTTCTTTAGGCCGTTCTTTTCAAGCATCATGTTTAGTGCGGTAGTTTATGATCCATGTTTTGCAATATTCACGAAGTGAGCGAGCATAATGCAAAGGATGAGGTCGGGCCGCATGTTTCCCTGGATGTTCACGGTGGTGGTTTGTGAGGTAGGTACTCTCGTTGGTCCTCCTGCCGTTGTGTTCAATACTCCCCTCTCCCGCCTTAAATAAGCGACTTTCTATGTTCACAACCGCCGGCCCCAGCCCTAGACAGGCTGTTTCTTTCCTTGTTCACTACCTCTCTTCCTTCCCAGCCCTAGTCAGGTTGATACTTTCTGTGATTACTACCTCCGCTTCAGAACCCTAGTCAGGCTGCTTCTTTCTGTGTTCAATACAACCACTACCCCCGCCTTAGTCAGGCTGCTTCTTTCTGTGGGCACTACCCCCCTTTCCCTCGCCCTACATTCCGCTCTCCACAGATACCCGCGCACATCACTGCAGATTTCCGTGTCACAACAACGATACAAAAAATAGAGGAATCATTGGTAGGGAATTAAACAAGGTCTGCTGACCAAAGTCGCGTGCTCTCACTTATTTTGATTTATGACCTTACGACCTTCAAAACTTTCAGTAATTCCTGGACTAACCTTGGGAGGACCTTGACAATTATATCATTCGAAAGAGAATGTAAAACAACATAAAGGTTTCAAATCTCGTTAGAATCGGCCAAATAGTTACGGTGTTATTATAATAATAATAATAATAATAATTGAAGGTTTATTGAACCAAGAAAGTTTTACAAAACAATATACATAGTGCAAAACGTGATGTCTCCGTTTACAAATTCTTAATTAAGATAAAATATATATGCACAAAAAATACATTTATTTATCTATTCTTTAGTGAAATTAAATCGAATACATTACTGTGAGATATATATGGACTAAACATTTTGGCTATTAGTACAGTTCATAAATGATCTAAACTGTAGATCTAAACTATAGTTTCTTTACTCTATAGGGTATTGTGGACTTCTTATATCTATTGGATTGTAGCAATTCCCTGCCTCTTCTTGTTTCCCTCCCATGAATGTCCTGCAGATCTGGTGGGAGTAAATGTCTATGTTCTCGCGATTTCAAAATAAATTTGGCAAATTTAAAGTGAGATCCTCACGTCTTTGGTTTAGGGATTTTTACTGAAGTAGTTCTAGGGCATTTTCGTAACTAATATAGTGAGGTCCAAGAATTATGTGAAAACAACGTTTTTGCATGCGTTCAAGGGGCGTATGTTGGCCCTGAGTGAGTCCCGGGTGCCATACAGGTGCAGCATACTCCAGTGTGGTTCTAATGTACCACTGATATAATGTTAACATTACATTAGGGTTGAAACCGAATTGTCTGGCGCAGTACAGGATAAAGATACATCGATTGGCCTTGGACAGCATATGTGCAACATGATTGTCCCAGTTTAAATCTACATTGATATGTACTCCCAATAGTTTACACTTATTTAAAATTGGTAGGGGGGAGTTTTCTAAAATCAGTTCAGGAAATATGATGGGACGTTTAGGGGGGCAGATGATCAGTACCTCGCATTTGAGTGGGTTAGGGGACAGATTGAAGGCTGCACAACCTTCTGATAAATCATTTAAAGCATAGGATAATGTAAAGTTTATATTGTGATCAACATCGACAATCTCTGCAAGAGTCAAGTCGTCAACATATTTGACAGAGAATCCTGTATTTCTACATAAATTATTGACTAGTGCAAGGAAAATAATTGGGCCCAACCGGGTCCCCTGAGGTACCCCACAGGTGATGCTGTCCCACTCCGAGATGGAGTCGTGGAATCTGACTCTGTGTTGGTGATTTGATAAAAAACTGGTTACAAATGCTAAGAGGGAAGGTGGACAAGTTCTGTGATTGCCACAGTATGATCTACAAAATCAAGGGCTTTTTGAAAGTCAATAAGGACAATTTGTGCTATTTTCTTTGGTTGGTCTAACCAAAAAGAAAAACGGGGAAAGAGGGACGGACAGACCGACCGACATAATGAGATATAGAATCGCACGCTACTAAAAATGACAGCGTCCAGTCTACCCTTAAACATCATTTACACCTTTTCAATGGGGGTGGGGCTGGGCAAGCGTGTGTGTTCAGTGGTGGATCCATGAAAAATATTTGGTGGGGCGGGGCTAACCTGAATCCCCCCTCCCCCTGAGTAGTCTGGGAAAAGGTAGTTGATAAGGGTTATGATAGACAGTATTGATAATAAATAACAGCATCTCATAAAGGAGTGAGCACGAACTCTCTCAGATCCGAATTTCTTTTCTACACATCAGAGAATTAGGAATTGTGGTTTATTGTGGTTTTTGGATGTCAGCTAATGAATAATACTGAATTTAATAATTATTTTTTTGATTTGTAATTTTAGATATGTATCAAATAAGATACATTCGAACGCAACGGTTTAAAAAACTGATTTCTATATATTCTATATTATTACATAACTCTTTTTGAATACCAGAATACAAGTTTGGCTTAAAAAAAGAAATATAAGCATAAACGGACCTAAAATTGGGGAGGGGGGGGGGGCTTCAGACCCCTAGCTCCACTCCCCCTGGATCCGTGCCTGTTGTGTTTTTTAAAGTCCTCTTTTGTCTCCTTCAAATGGGTGTTGGGAAACTTTTAATAAGACCTTGTATCCATACCATTCAGGTTGTGGAAGTGTGTTATAAGGATGTAAAGTATTTCTATGCCTTTTTCAAGGCCATAGTCATTCACAGGGGTGGTTCTTTAAGTGACTTTTGAAGGCACTAAACCTATCGCATTAGGCAAATCATTCCACATTCTAGAAACAAATATTGAGAAAGCACCAACACCCACGTCGCACAATATTTGTTACATCTTTTTTAACAATCATCTTTCTTTCTTTTTTTACCTTTTGCCCTCTTCCAGATTTCCCACTTTTCTGTCATAAACTTCACCATTATCACATCCACGAAGAGAACATAAACATGAGGCTCCATAGCCTGTCACAGGTCACTCACGGAGATCAACTAGCCACTCCACCCCACCCAGCCCCAGCATCCCTAACAAGAGATAAGTAATCTTCCCATTCCACGGTCTTAATTTTTTACTTACTGTGAAATAACTAAATTTCCATTTTCTATTCCTACAATTTTAGGTCTTGGTGTAATGGAAGCTTCACCGGTAAGATTCTCGCCGAGAGGAAATTGCTTCGAATCCCCATTGTGAAATCTAGTCAGGAATTTGTATACTGGGATAACTTAACCGCGTCATTTATTTGATCAAATTAAAGGGATTCGATCCTTCCTTCTTGTTCCATAACCCTTCTACCCAGCCGATGGTATTAATTTAGTCGCCCGAGATAACATTTATTCTCATCTCTGAACATCTCGAGCGAAAAGGAACATACCCCTTAAAAGATACTGCAAATGCGGCTCATAAGTGAACTATGTATGTATATTTTAGCCGATGTTGCCTGGCTAAAAAGTCCTGTCGTCATACAGCTACATATTGTTTGAAATTCTCATATTGTGCCACAAAAATACCTTTACCCGCTGATTATTATTATTTTGGGGTAAAGGCAGATTTAGGAGAGTTGCGCACTCCCCCTATAATATTTCATATATATTTTCAATGAGTATAAACTTTTCACATCGTACGCCCGGCAGTTGACGCTCACGCGTGAATGACCGTTAGTTATGAGCAAAGAACGCTGTGGCCGCAGGAAAAGATCGAGCCTTATATGTATATACAGATAATAGCAAAGAAGATTCTTGCGTTCTTGGGGCCTCTTACAGGACATTCAATGTCTGTTGTTGTTTTTAGTTTCATAGGTTTTATGACCATTCCGAGAAAAAAAAGTGAATGACTTCTGAGATTTGTTCCGGCTGGATATCAAACCTGAAGAAAACGTCTTGAATGATGTCGCTCTATCCTTGGATTATAACAGTTGGGGTTTTGTCGTAATTCGCTGGATTCCGCTTCTCGGCCCTCCCTTTGAGGATCTTCCACAAGTTCTCGATCAGATTAAGACCTAGGGAGTTTCCGAGCCAAGGTACCATATATATGGTTGTCGAGGCAGTTCGTTACTTGTACCAGATGGCACTTATCACTATAATAGTAGAGAAAGCGTGAATCACGACTATTTTTTTTATCTAATATAAAGCGCGCAGTGAGAGCATTTCCCACATACGAAAATGGTAAAGAGAGATTTGTAGAGGAAGATAGAGGATGTGAAACTGTGTGGAAGATATATAGCAGTGGTAGCAAAACTTTGATGCGTGTCAATATTTTTAGATTTTAGTCATTTTTACATTGTCGTGCGTCACTTCTTAATTTATATTATTAAATGATATATTACATTATGATTTTAACACATAAGTATATGAATATATATGCTATGTTGTACAATAAAGAAAAAAAATATAAACTTACCTATTTAATTTCTCTTGTGAACCTGAACTTTTCCAGCCAATTCCTTTATGTCGGGCCGATGGTTCGTTGTCTTTAAATGTGAACATGCAGCACTTGCCTCATCGTAGTTAAGAGATGAGAACAGACTCTCACACGCATACGTAGAAGAAAAAAATGTTAATACCGCTTTAGAAAGACGTTTAAGAGCACCAAATGGTTCGGGAATGCTTTCCCAAATGACCAACAATTGATTGTCTTGATCGCTGCAAACTCCCCTCAATCGATCTTTTTCAAGTGTTTCTAAATTACATCTAAGAGTGACGAATTTTTTATCCTAATAGAACTGGATTGAAGTTCTACTAATTCCATTTCAAGTTCTTCTATTTTCAGCCATTCAAACAGATTCGTTTTCATTTTCTCAAAATTAGCTTCATCTGGGTGCTTAATGAAAAGCTTTATTTCTTCAAGATCTCTAAACTGAGAAAATCTTGATGAAAATTCATCTTTCAAAGAACGTAAAGCTGACAAAAAGAAGTTTTGATCGTGTTCGATATCATTCTCATCTTTGTAACTAACCTCTTCATAGTTCTTTTTCAATCTTGGAAAGTACTTAAATGTTTTAGTTTCAATGTCACGCTCAAAAATGGAAAATTTGGTTTCAAATGCAGTAATATGTCCAGCATGATATCAATAGTTTTACCAAAACCTTGGAATTTAACATTCAGTTCATTCAAGGGTAATGAGAGATCTGTGAAAAATATCCACCGCCGAATCCAGGAAGAACCTTGCCTCTACTAAGCCACCGAACATTATTGTACATCAATAAATCGCCATAAGCTGATTCAACTTCATCCAGTAACGAGCTGAATTCACGTTTCTGCAACGCCCTGGCTGATATCGAATTAACTATCTTGGTGACTGGCGCTGTAATATTTTCCAGTTCTTTTAATCCAACCTTAGCACAGATTGCTTCTTGATGAACAATACAGTGAAACTATACTGCAGAATGTCCGACGGTATCAGTGAAAAGTTTCACAAATCCAAGCTTTCGGACGACCATATTCGGGGCTCCATCTGTTGTAATTGATACAATTTTTGATATATCTTATGTTTCTGTCCACAAGTGCTTTGACTACAATATCACAAATATCTTTTCCTGTAGTATTTAACGACAGGCTTTCTAGGCTAAGCAACTGTGTCAGTAGTCTTGACAAAAGCACTTTGCCCAGGATTTTTCCAGCAACGTCCAGCAATGACACTCCCCGACTGTTACCACAGACTGCCCTGTCTCCTTTCTTTTTTTAATATTTGACGATGCTGGTTTTACGAAAGTTGGAGGGGATTCTACATCTCGACCAGCATGCTGAGAAGGAATCGTAGAGAGTTGATATTAGGTTTTCACCTCCGTATTTCTATTTTTCAGGGAGGACTCCATCCGGCCCTGCACTACCTCATTTCGAGTAGGTGGTGCATCGAGTTCAGGTATCCGCGGGAATTCAGGCAACACTTCAAGTATAGAGACATATGTGTCATTGACCGTGTTCAGTAGATTATTGAAGTGTATTTTTTGATGGTCTATGTATACATTTTATGGCATCATAGAAGTCGTTTATTTTGTTGTCATCACAAATCCGTGTATTTCCTTAGCACGAGTCAGCTACCAGTTAGCTTTTAATTTTCTGAGACTCCTTTGTACCTCTGCCCTTTTGTCTTGCCATCTCTTCTTAAGGTTGACAGATGAAGGGTTAGAGAGGTAAGCATCATGGGCTTTATTCCTTTCTTTCATAATTTCTTGAATGACCTCATTGGATTCCTCAAACAAGTCTCTATTAGGTTTTCTGTCTGTCCCAAGGCGGTCCAGCGCACTTTGTTGTCTGTATTGTGCAACTGATCCTGGCCGAATTTCTTTTCATCTGTCAGAACTTGTCACTTGCCCCTCTTGTACAAGTAGTACTGAAGTTCCTCATTCAGGGCCATCTTCATGATAGCGACTCCGACACCCACCTCTCTCGCTAAAGTTCGGATCTGCCCCATCACATTGGCCTGCAATTATTGGATCAATTCCGGCGTGCAAACTGTGTAAAAACGCCTGTTGTTTTCCTCTCTGGTGGCCACGGCTTTCTAGTCTCCGTTGCAGAAGACCATGCCATGTCTTACAGCCTTTACAATGTTAACAGAGCATTGAGCACCAGTCAGGATGTCGGCATTTTGATACCTGACGTAAATCATCATCATCATGCAGGTAACCCTTTTCCAATATTCAGATCGCTTTCAGTCCTCCATGTCACCTAGCTTTTTCTCAACTAAAAATTTACTCTGTATGCTGTCCAACGCTGTTGACTGTTCATTGATCGATCCACCTGTTCTCGAAATTGGGAGATGTGAAAAATCGTTAAATTTAGCACGAACACCACACCACATATAGTCTCAATACCCAAAGTATTGAGACTATTATATTTTTTTTATTTGTTTTTAATATTTACGTGATAGGAATAATTATTTTAATATTCAAATTATTGCAGGTTTATTAAAAAGTCAGCATTTCCAAAATAATAAGAAAAAACTGTATTTCTTCAGTGAATCCAAAATGGCACTATGGTCTTGGTCCTGTAGGAGGCGAGTTACAGTCCCTAGAGCTATGCTATTTGATGAAAAGGGTAAAATGAATAATGTTATGTAATTATAATTCATTTCGTTACATTTTTTGCAAAAATAAATGTTTACATTTTTTCAATCCCAGAAATGGTTCTTTCTAAGAAAAACATGCAACCATTGTTGCTCTGCACCAAAGTTACTTGAAATGCAAGGAGATAGTTGCTAAGGGTATGAAGGGGAGAGAAAAAGAAAGAAAGTATTGCATCAAAAAGCACTAACTATAGGATCATTAATGACTGGTTATACTCCTGTGAAGAAGTCTTATGGACGTCCAAGAGCTTCAAATGAACGCTGAGATTGCCTCCTGGTAAGATCCCAGCTTAAGGATCAGGTTGCCTCCATTGAAAAGCTTGCTCACGCTTGGAAAGAAACAGTGAGAACGCTTGAGAGCCGCATACTGAAGCGGAGAATTTCGACTCAGCTCGAGAAGGGCTGCCAAGAAGTCTTACGGATAGCCTCCACTTTTGTAGGAAATATAGATAATGGTGGAATGGCTAGGATGTTAAATAAGTATTTTCTTTTAATATTTACTCCCGAGGATGATTTAATTGTGTAACTGAGGAGACCTTGATGTTTTGAGGTAATGAGGAAGAGAAATTAGTTTATATTTTAATTACAAAGGAGATAGTTTCAAAAGAAATAGATAGTTATTTTATGTAAATATTAGTTAAATGAGCATTTAGCAAGTCTATTTTTATAAAATCGTCAGAGACTAGCTTTGTATGGAAGAAAGCTAATGTGATACCTATATTTAAGAATGGGCATAAAACGATTATGTCCAAATACCGGCCAGTAAGTTTAACATAAATGGTGGGGAAAATTATGGAATCAGTAATAGCGAAATCAATTAGGGATCACTTAGATAAAGAAAGAGTTGATTAATGAATCTCAGCACGGCTTAAGTAGTTGAAAATCGTGTTTGAAAGGTGTACGATGCTTCCGATAGAGATGATAATTACTATATTGTATATTTAAATTTAATTAATGCTTTCGACAGGGTCCCACACTTACGACCTTTGAATAAAGTTAGAGCGCAGGGGATCGATGGAAGGGGTTTTGGGGGGATTCAGTCGTGACTTGATGACAGACAGAAAAGAGTTAGCATAGACGTGATTAAATCTGAGTTGGAGAATGTTAGCAGTTGGGTTCTTCAGGGGTCAGTGTTGGGGCCGTTGTTGTTCTTGATTTCGATTAATAATGTTGACTTAGGTATAAATAGTGAGCTGAGCAAGTTTGCTGATGAAACTAAGATGGGTAGGATTATAAGGTCTGAATCTGATTCTTATAATGTTAGATTCCGATGCTGAGGTATTTGAAAATGAATTGACCATTGTATCCCAAGAGGCAGAGAAATAGCAATGCATTTTAACTTAAACAAGTGTAGTGTACTTAGTATAGGTAGGTGTAATCCACTGACTAATTATAAACTGAATCCGAGAGTTTTAGGAAAGTTAGAATACAAAAGAGACTCAAGTGTCCTGGTAAGTTCACATCTCCGGCATAGAAACTCGTTAGGAGAGCTGATGTCATTCTAAATGTAACTGGCATTTGTTAGGCCTCATATTGACTATGTGGTATAATTTGGGTCACCACATCATAGGATAGATATTGGTTTGCTTGAGTCTGTTCAAAGAAGGATGGCTAAGATGATTCATGGGTTGAGGAGCTTCTTACCTTAGGGTTAAATCCTTAGGAGATTAAATCTACAAACGTTAGAAAGGAGAAGAGTTCGAAAGGCCTTGATTGAGGTCTTCCATTGGGTAATAAGTTCTAATAGGCGAACAGAATAGGACACGTAGCAAATGGGTTTAAACTGGATAAGTTTAGGTTTAGGAAAGGAATTGGTAGAAATTAGTTTACAAATCGAGTGGTAGATGAATGGAATAGGCTCACTAGTCATGTGATAGAAGCTTCGTCCCTGCGGAGTTTTGAGAATTGATTGGATAGATTTATGGATGAAGACGCGAGGTGGGACTGAACTGGGTGATGGGAACAGGAGCTGCCTCATATAGGCTATTGATTCGATTTTTGCAGACTCCTTTTCTTATTTTCATCTTAAGAGAAAATTGAAGTGATGAGAAAAAGGGTGACGAGGATAGTGGAAAGTCTTTTTATTCTCTTCCATTTTGTCAATATATATATATATATATATATATATATATATATATATATATATATATATATATATATATATATATATATATATATATATATATATATATATATATATAAATATATATACAAAAGTTGTGCCCACTCATGTACTCGTTCTTTCTTCCACTTAGGTAGTGCCTAGCTACTATATGAGCTTCATTCATCTCCTCTTAAACTATGTCGGCACAAGATCCCTATAACTATTATTTATTGACCCTTGACTTGTAACAACAATAATACTGCTTTCCAACTTCGTTATCTTTCTCCCTCGACCTCTCAGTCAAATTCCTTGGATACACGACCTCGCTCTCTCTCTCTCTCTCTCTCTCTCTCTCTCTCTCTCTCTCTCTCTTCCTATATATATATATATATATATATATATATATATATATATATATATATATATATATATATATATATATATATATATATATATATACATATTCAGAAGATCAGATCACATTATAAACAGTCGAGCACACACTTCTTCATCGTTGTGATCCGTCCACTTCGGTGGATAGGATTCATCATAAAAATCTCAAATTCCAAAATAAAGTTATTTTTATCTATCGTTTATAAAAATTCAAATACGAACTTATAGGGTCGGACATCCTCAAGAACAAACTCGAATCATGCAACAGAGGTGGAATGTTGTTCTAACCCGGAACTGGTGACCCTGCTACGATCAATCAAATTATCAACCAACCAGCCCCTCTCGCTACCAGTGGTGACCCTGGAGTGGCATAAAAAATTCAAAAATAATCATGAACCGGATTGATCATCGAATTCTTTTAACGGAACTAAGTCCAACTATGGACTCTATCCAATCTTTCATCAAGGAGCCACATTCATCTCACCGAAGCACCAACTCGACTCAAGAGGACACTCAACGTCCTCGACACGCAACTCTCCCACCCTCAATCATACCACTCTTCAGTAAGTGACGCAAGTTCGACAACTTAACTTACAGCTGCAGATATGGTCGCAAAACCCATCTCTAGCTGACTTGCTAGATCGTTGAATTAGCTGTGCTCTTCACTTTGCATTAATTCATTATACCTTATTTATTCGCACTCACATCAAATTTATTTATTCGCACTCACATAATGCTATAGCAACGTGCCATCGAAACTCATTAGCATTCACACAATGCTACCGCAACGCTTCTCATTTAAGGAACAGACTAGGGTGAAAATTTTTAAATGTACGGCTATGCAAAGCGTATTGTCTTTATTTCACTCACTCAAGGTTTACCAGCTTACTCGACTATTTCGTTCATCATCTTTTTTACTTAAGTTAACTAATTATTTTTCAAATTCACTATATTCACGTTTACTCTCATTGTATTATTAAAAAAAAATGTGTGCACTCAACACAACCACCTTGTCGTCGGTGAGAGAGCTTGCGTGATCTGCCTGAGTTAAGCTAGCTAAGCTGGGAGCCTTTTAGTCCGGTAGGGTCACCCATGCCAGTAAGGTAGCTGTAGTAGGATCCAGACTAATGGTTGTCAAACTTCTCTACCACTTCTTTGATGCGTCTCCTTGTTTCCCCCTACCAACCTCTTCGATTCTGTTAGTACTAAGTTTCACCAACTCTCTTCAACTGTCAGAAAATCAAAACAAAAACCCAATAACAAAAAAAACCCTTCATCTCTATTACACATAAGTTGTTTATTAATAAGGGCCTCGCCAGCTCCCTTATGCCGCGTGAGAAGAGAGGCTTTGGAACCTCTTTAAATAACGCCTTGGAGCACTCATAGGTTACAAGAGACTGAGATTGAAGGGATCTTAGGCGTTTGGGGTACGATTAATGGAGAAATGCTAGGTACCCCTTAGAAGCTTTCTCCTAACTTGTAATTGCCTGACCAGCTCCCTGTGACCCCTACTTGGTGAATAAAGGCTCAACTGATCTTTGGTGAAAGAGCTTTTGTGCCTTGCTGGTTGCCAGATCAGCTAAAGATCTCGGATGAAGTCGTGGGCACTTAGCTTTACTATTTGCCTCAAGTCAGGCCGTTTTTAGTTGATTAGTAGGGCTTAGTAGGAAGACAGTTACACCTCAAGCACCCCTGTCTAAAAAATCAGAGAACCAGTTCACTGGGGCTCTCGTGCTGCTCAGTTGGGAGCTGCGGCACGATTGGGGACGTCCGGCCCAGGGAGGACCTTAGGGTTGGTGTGCTTGGTCAAAGGGTTTCTGTTCGCCGAACGACCGAAAACCTCCTGGAAATAGGCGGATGTGATTAGTGCGAGAGAAAATCACAACCAAAAAACCCTTTTCAATGCGTATGGTCCGAGATTTTTGTAAGATGGCGAAGAAGAATGGTCCTCCGTTTCGAAAGCTAACCTGCAAAATATGCAAAGTCTACAGATGTAGTGAAGACTTCAGGGGCAGGAGTTGCAAGGAGCTCACAGATGCCGTCAGTGTCTGCGACTTCTGCGAACTCGATAAGCGCCTGGGCGAGAGCATCGCTCAACTGAGAGAGGAGAACTCCCTCCTTAAAAGGGAAGTTCAACTCCTCAAAACAGAGAGATGCAGATGCTCAGGCGAGGAGTCTCCCGACGTCCAACAGCCGATTTCTTCTGCTGAAGGGCTTCCTCAACGAGCCAAAACGAAGAAAAGAAAGAAAAAAGAAGAGAAAGTAGAAATAGAAGAAGAGAAAGTAGAAAGAGAAGAAGAGAAAGTAGAAAGAGAAGAAGAGAAAGTAGAAAGAAAAGAAAAGAAAGTGGAAACAGAGGACGAGAAAGTAGAAGCAGAAGAAGAGAAACGGGAAACAAAAGAAGAGATAACAAAGGAAGACAAGAAGAAGAATAAGAGGAAGAATAAGAAGAAGAAGAAGAAAAATTTAGAGATACAAGAGGAAAGCGGCAAGTCGCCTCCGAAAGGAAAGACTAAGTCGTCCGCAGACAAATGTGCAAGAGTCACCCTTATTGGTGATTCTCAAGCACGGAGTCTGAAGCCCCTGCTAGCTGCCCGCCTTCGCACAAGCGTTAAGGTGAGCTGCCTCCCAGGCTGTGGGAATAAGCAGGTAAGAGCTGAGGCCGAGAAGTCTCAGATTTCAGAGACTTCAGTCGTTGCCCTTATGGTAAGTGGCAACGACCTCTACCTCAGAGGAGGTAGGGTAGGCCCTACAGGTGAGATTATGAGGACAGTTTTGGGCGCTGTCGACGACTGTGGATTGAAAACCCGCAGACGCGTCGTGGTGGGGATGCTCCCGAGGTGGGGTCCAAGCCAGACTGCCCACTTGAGGAACATGTCGCTAAACAGGCGCCTTGCAGACCTCTGTACGGCGGAGGGTGTCTTTTTTGTCGACCCGTACGCCGTATTCTATGGTAGAAAAGACCTCTACCAAAGGGAAGGGGTGCACCTCTCCTTTAAGGGCAAGGCGTTCCTAGCCAACCTCATCCAGGATGTCGTGGAGCGCACCCAAAGGAGTGTCCGGCCCATTGGGAAGGCGGACGTACGCCAGTACGCCCGAGTCACTCCTCAAACAACCTTCTCAGAGGGTGTCAAAAATGGTGTCACCGCGACAAACAAGAAGCCGGGAAACGGAAGAGTATAGGGGGTCCTACATTAGGGAACTCCCTGAAAGTTCTTCTGTTCAATGCGAGGTCAATCAGAAACAAGTTTCCTGAGCTCCGTGGCCTCGTAGCGACGGAAGAACCCGAAATGGTAGCCATAACAGAATCGTGGATAAAAACCTCAAACCGAGACTTTGAAGGCGAATTCACGGTTCCTGGCTACCAACTCTTCCACAAAGATAGGCCAGACAGAGAGGGTGGCGGTGTAATGTTGTACGTCAAGGATACAATCAAATCTATGAACTCCAACGTTATATCCGACCACGAGCTCCTAGGCGTTGACCTAGAGATCAGTCCTGTCAGATACAGCACCCTGGTGCTTTACAGACTCCCTTCCCAATCCGTTGAAAAGGACAGGGAACTGTACCAGCTGCTGGGTGAGCTGGTTCAAGGCAGAGTGTGCATCGTTATGGGCGATTTCAACAGCTAAGTTGACTGGAAAACCAGAGCAGCCTGTGGCGAGAGCGCGCTACTCTTGGAGTTCGTTAACAACGAGTTCCTCACTCAATGGGTCAGAGAACCGACGAGAGGAGACAATATCCTTGACTTGGTCTTCACCTCTGAGAATGATATCGTTGAGGATCTCTCTGTAGGCGAAGAGCTCGGTGGCAGTGATCACCAGCTAGTTAGATTTAGCGTCAAGATCCCGAAGGTAAGGTCTGTTGCCAGTCAATCAAGGAAACTTGACTTCAGAAGAGCAGACTTTGCAAGCCTTCGTGCTAGACTGACTGACGTGAGGCTAGAAGTGTGCGATGCTGTTGAAGACTCGTGGAATAGTTTCAAAACCACATTCATGAGTCTTCAATCGCGTTTCATCCCTCTCAAATGCTACCGTTGGTCTTCTGTTCAACCAAAGTGGTTTAATCGAGAAATCGGCCAACTGCTTAGGGAGAAGAGAACTGTGTACCGGCAATCGAAGATCTCGGGGTGACTTTGACGGATACCGGAGGCTAGCCAGGAGAGTGAAGTCCAGCATAAGGGTGGCTAAGCGGTCTGAGGAACTCCGAGTGGCGAGACTCTGTAAAGAGAATCCCAAGGAGTTTTTTGGATATGTAAACAGCCGTAAACCAATCCGTCGAACGATTGGCCCTTTGAGGAATGAGGAGGCGACATTAAAGCATTCAGATGCAGAAAATGCTAACCTCCTCAACGACTACTTTTCTTCAGTGTTTACTGAAGAATGTGGTCCCATCCCGCAGCCGACGGATTCCTACTCGGGGGAAAAGCTGGAGGATATGGACTTCACTGAAGTTGAAATCAAAAAGAAGATTAGTGACCTAATGACGAATAAGTCACCTAGCCCGGATGGGTTTCTACCTAAAGTGTTGAAAGAAGTGCGCGATCAAGTGTTACGACACCTGAGCGCAATCTTCAACATGTCAATCCGGACCAAATGCCTTCCTAGAGACTGGCGTGGGGCGGAGGTGACTCCTATCTTCAAGAAAGGAGACCGTAACCAACCGTCGAACTACCGACCTATCAGTCTGACTTCGATAGTCGGTAAACTCATGGAAAGCATCATGGTGGACAAAGTGACTTCGTATTAAGAGTCAAATCTGCTACTAAGGAGTTCCCAGCCCGGCTTCCGAAGGCAACGGTCATGCCTAACGAACCTTGTGGAATTCTTCCACTTCGTTTTCAGTGAGCACGATCGGGACAAGGCGGTGGATGTGGTCTACCTAGACTTTCAGAAAGCCTTTTATAAGGTACCACACCGCCGCCTTCTCCGGAAAGTGCGAGCGCTTGGCATAGACGGAAAGGTAGCCGGCTGGATCGAGAACTGGCTAAGTGGCAGACGGCAACGGGTGGTGGTAAATGGACAGTCTTCTGAGTGGGTGCCCGTTACTAGCGGGATGCCTCAAGGTTCTGTCCTGGGACCACTACTATTCATCATCTACGTCAACAACATGGACGGTGACATGGTTGCCAAGATTTCCAAATTTGCCGACGATACTAAGCTTGGTATGAACGTTGCAAAGGATGGAAATACTACCTGCCTCCAAGAGGAACTTCAAAGGATTGGGGAGTGGTCGGACACGTGGCAAATGCCTTTCTAGTGGGGAAATGCGAAGTAATGCATATCGGCCACCGGAACCCCAAATCTCAGGACATCCTTAAGGGCACTGCTCTTGAATCGAGTGACACTGAGAAGGACTTGGGTGTTACTATCACTAGCGACCTCAAGTTCTCGAAACAGTGCATTGAGGCAGAGAAGAAAGCCCAAAGGATGTTAGGCTACATAAAGCGCCAGTTTGGATACCGTAACAAGGAAATAGTACTTTGTTTGTACAACTCCCTCGTTTGGCCGCACCTGGAGTATGCCGTACAATTCTGGAGTCCTTCGTTTCAAAAGGACATCACAAGGTTGAAACGCGTAAAAGCTAGGGCAACCAAACTGATTCCCTCTATTCGACATAAAAGTTATGAGGATAGACTAAGGGAATTAGATCTGTTCTCGCTGGAAACCCGTAGACTGCGTGGTTAGCTCATCGAAGTTTTCAAAATACTTCGAGGGTTAGACAATGTTGACTACCGGGATATTTTCACACTGAGTGAGAACAGAACGTGCAATCACGGCTTCAAACTTGAACTGAAGCGTTACAACCGCAATCTGTGTGGAAATTTTTTCACCTACAGTATCTGCGGTAAGTGGAGCGCATTTCCAGTGGAAGTTGTCAACAGTGAATCTGTTGACCAGTTCAAGTCAGGACTAGACAAAGTCTTGAAAAGTGGCCGTTTAGGGACGCAAAACAATTGAGCAGCCATGTGCCCGCTCGATTGCTAGTCCAAAGGTACCCTCTTTGAATGGACCGTAAGGTCTCCTAGGGTACTTACTTTTCTTGTTACTCCCCTAAGTGCATGGTATGGACTGCAATCTCAGCCAGAGACATCATCGGACCATTCTTCTTTGAGGAATCTGGCGCGACAGTGACAGTCCCCAAGAAGCGATATGTTGAGATCCTCAAAACCTTCGAGAAAGAGCTGCAGATCCTGTTTCCCTCGCTTATGGGGAAACAGCAAGATGGAGCAAGCTCTCGCACCTCAAACCTGACCCGAGATTGTCTGAATGAGAACTTTGGTGGCTGTGTGATCAGTCTCAAGACTGATTTTGAGTGGGCACCACACAGCCCAAACCTTAGCCTCCCAGATTTCTTTCTCTGGGGCTACCTTAACGACAGAGTGTACGCAGGAAGACCCAGCACCATAACGGAACTCAATGAAGCCATCAGAGAGAAGTTTAGAGCCATTAGTCAGTCAGTTTGTAAGGATGTCATGGACAACTTTGTGCTACGCCTCAAGAAATGCACACAACTAAATGGAGGTCATCTCGAACATGTGCTCTAGAATAATCAAGAAAAGTCCAAAGACTCTTATGTTTTGATATGATGTTTTTAAACACAATAAACTAGTTACGAGGGGCGGTCAATAAGTTTTGCAATTCGGATGAGGAAAAGTATTATATTATTTTTCAATATAATTACCATCGTCTTCAATGCACTTGCGCCACTTGTCCCTGAGGCTTCGAACTCCCGACAGCCAGAAATCTCCCGACTGCTGTTCAATCCACTCCTGGACGGCGAGCTGGACATCTTCATCGTCTCCAAACCGGCGTCCATGCAGTGCAGCCTTGAGCTGGCGGAATAAAAAGTAGTCGCTAGGGGCCAGATCTGGACTGTAGGGAGGATGGTTGAGCTCCTCGAATCCGCACTCGCGCAGGGCAGCTTGTGCAACTCTGGCCTTGAGGACTTTGACATCGTTGAAGTCGATCACAGGGCGTCAGGTTTCTAGGGACCCAACGGGCAGAGACCTTGGTCATGGCGAAATTGTCGTGGATGATGTTGATAACACTTCCATGTGATATTCCAAGTTCTCGCTCGATTTCTTCGACCTTCACCCGTCGATTTTCGAGCATCATCCGTTCCACACGGACCACATTGTCCTTATTGGTCACGTCTGACGGGCGTCTTAGACGGTGGTCATCTTCAAAAGACTCAGGACCATGGCGGAACTCCCTATTCTAGCGAGCAATGGTTGCATAGGAAGGGGCGGTGTCGGTGTACACTAAAACTATGCGTTCATGGATCTCTTTTGCATTCTTGCCTTCCTTGGTAAAAAATTTGATCACTGCGCGGTGCTCAACCTTCTCCATTGTTGAAAAATTTGTGGCTGACTATCTGCGATCAGTTACTGCTTCTTAAATAGACGAGGCAGGAGCGTGCGGCTGCATGTCCTGACTTGTCATAACTTGTCCTAACACCCCCACAAATAGCCATCCCCCTTTCTCTGTTTTGCCCTACCGATTCGCAAAACTTATTGACCGCCCCTCGTATCATCAAAGTTTCATTCAATCCTTGCAGAAAATTAAGAAATGAGGCCTATCAAAAGTTGGGACCCGTTTTTTGGGGGTCACCCTGTATTACTTTTCGTTAGAGGGTGACAAGAATTTCGGACCACCCTGCACATGCATGTCGCACATGCCATATTTACCGTGGCACCCCACAACTCCTCCGCCTTTTCTGTTGAGTCCAGTTACACCAATATTAACTAATCGCATCGGCCATTCTCTTATTCCCAATCCAGACAATCCTATCATTAACCCAAACGATTTTTTAACCTTTCTGTAATCGAAGGGTCCAAATACAACTGCACACACATATGCATCTTAGCTATACTAAAATTCAGTTTTACTCTAAGCACTCTTGAACTCACATTCGTACTCCATCATAGCAGAGTGTTTTTCCTTTCTCCCACTCCACATCAGGGTATCACACTCGTTCACCCATTCATGATCATTTAAAGCCAATTTGGTTAATCTACAGAAAACGTAGCCATCACCACCCAGCGGGAAGTACAAAGAGAAGGAAAATTAATAAATATGGAAAAAGACGGGATGGCAAGAACTCTCGAAACAAACCTCGCTGATAGTAAATATTGTATTGAGATGAGAATTTGTCTTATAACTCTCAGGAACAAATTAACTTTAACCAAGAAAGCGTCCACTCCAATACATTATCTCCACCTCTGCAGCTACTCCAATCTATTATCTACACCTCTCTTTACACAGGAATAATTTGATAAAATTGATATATTTGCAATTTGTCTCCAATATTGAAAAAGGCGCAAAAGATAAGAGCGCCTCCTATGACATTTCGCATATACTGAGGGTTGAGTGAGACCTTGACAACATATAAAGGTATTTTTCTTAAAGGGGTGCGGGTGAGCTAGCCGGGGCCTCACCCTTCTATCATTCTATTCGGACAATGACAAACAGGTCGATAGGTAAGTCTTATTCTCTGGAACAAAATTAACTCTTGGTTATCTCTTCAAGTTTCGAGGCGGTGTAGCACACTCCATTAATCTCACGCCTATAAATGGCCATTGGGAGTTCAGATGCTGATACGGAAATGGCAATTTTGTAAACATATACGAGCATGTACGCATTCCTGACGAACATACAGATGATGTCAGACAAATGCAGTTGGTGCTTCCTCACGACATGGCTGGCAGTGTGTGTATAGTGTCGCAAACAGGAACAATTTTTGGATGCTGCGAATCGAGAGTGAAATTGTGGCCGTGGCATTGTCCAAACATACTCGAAATACATCAAAATAATGAAGTTTCAATGTCAGCAAAACAAAAAAAGCAAATATTTTGCAGTTTCTGCAAGACCTTGGAAACAAACACACATCTGTAATAATTATTGATATTTTTAATGTTATTATTATTATTACTATTTAACAAGAAGCCTTCATTCACTTCTGGTATCCACTAATCGCAATGTATTAGCGCCCATAAAATTACCACAAGCTTCGAGCGTTTGGTCCTTGACTGCTTAAGAGTCAAGGTTTACCGTTAGTCATGGTGGCGTCAACAGCAATGAAGAAGGATTGCAAAGGTCATTTATTTGCCTTCATATTACAAAGGAAAAGACCTAATCAGCACCCACTGAAGAATCATGTCCGGTAGTTGAGAAAGAACGATGTTAAAGAATAAAATAAATGAATTAAATAAAGATTAGTAAAAATGGGTAATAATGTCTGGTACTACAGGTCATACATAATCTCATTTCCTAATAATATTAATAACATAACGCGTTTTTATGTTATTGTGCTATCACCAAAAATCCATTTATTATACTAATATTACTTTCACGGATCATTTCAAAATATTTAGGAGCGAATACATCTGGCATAGCACAGAGCCCTGGAGTAAGAATTTCAAACAAATTGAGAGAAGAAAACGTGACATGAACTGGTATTAATTACCACGCATTGTTACGGTGACATCAGATACAAGGCGGGCGACGTGAGAAGACTCGACAATATAAATTCGTACCTCTTGGAGACTCTTTGTTCGTACCTGGTTCATTTCAAAGCTTGGGAAAGGACTTATCTGTACATGGATGTATTTAAGGTTATGCAAATTTGATGTTGAATTAGGCATTTTTATTCAGTTCTTTTGCATTATAACCGTTATATATATATATATATATATATATATATATATATATATATATATATATATATATATATATATATATATATATATATATATATATATATATATATATATATATATATCCATTCTTTTTTGTTGTTCTTTTATTTGTCTTTCCAGTCCCTTCGTTCCTCTTTTAGGCCTTGCTTTGAACATCCAGCTGCCCGCTAAACGAGCACAAGTTTCTTTATTTTCGAGATCTGTCTTGAGACAACCACAAAGCTTTCTGGTCTAGACATCTTTGCCTAGACCAGGAAACTCACGCGCGACCACTCATCGAGCACGTGAGGAGAGAAACAAGGACTGCGTCCCACCGTCGCGGAAAACAAGGTTTCCTAGGAAGAAACTAGTTTCGTCGTCGGGGTTGAGATATATCCGGTGATGAAGTGAGGCTTATTATAACTTACTGAAAATGAAACAGAGTCTCGACAAAGGCAGTCTACTCAGCCTTGCGGAAGCGATTACAGATAAAAAGTAAGGATACGAAGTACTGGTTAGGTGGGGGCAACTTTAGTTAGTCTCGAGAGTTAATAGAGACTCAAGGTGAAAATGGTGAGGGGGGAAGGGGGGGGGGCTAGAGGCATAAGGAGGCAATCAGATTTTTTCCCCTGCTGAAAAGAGAAAGGCCAAGGATGACAAGGTTGGGTGGGACAAGGCTCATGGGTCTCGAGGCCATCGGAGCGGTCTGACGGGCGGGTTTATTCCTAGCGTCGGTGGCAGCCACGAGCAACAATCAAGGTAACTTAGTGATCGATTCCAAAAGACTTACGTAACAAGTGACCACCACACACACACGCACATATACACTGGCACCTCCACCCCTCACTGTCGTGGGTGGGGCAGCCATACGACCAGCCGGCCCTTTCTCCCTTACAGGACTCGATCCCACTTGCGTTTAATCGAAGTCTCGAAGATGAGAATGGTCTCGCCAAGCGGGCAGTGCAGCCACAAAGGCAAAGAAAAAGAAAAGAAGAAGAATTCAAACATATTGCCCCCCTCCCCTTTCCTGCGGCAGAAGGCGGGGGAGGAAACGACCCACGACGACCTCGCCCCTGTTGCGGTGGAGAGCCGGAAAACATGATTCCTTGGATAGCGGTGGAGGAAATTCCTTCTCGGCTCTTGACGAGCAGGGCCCAATCGAAGTGGTTGCATCCCGAGTAATGGGAGGGGGGAGGCATCCTAGGATTTAGACCCCTCCCCCCCCCCCCGCATCAGCGGCGATAAGAAATTAACGTATACTTAGCAGCTTTGGGGGGAATTTCGCGGGAGACCGGAATCATGAGGCGGCGCCTGCCATCCTACACATCATGTCCTTATTTTCGAGTCTCTCGATTCCATAATTACGAACTCTTTTCAACCTCAAAGATCTCCAGCCTACTCGCTATAGCAGCCTGGTCGCCTAAATGAGCGCCCTTTCCTCCTTGGATCCTTTCCGCGCCCCTTGCCTCCTTTATCGTCTCTAAGTCGCCCTCTTGAAGAGGTTCAATTTGTTTCTGGAACCTTTTTGTGACCTTGTCCACACCCCCCCCCCCCCTCCTCCCTTAGGGTTGAAGATGTATGATACGGTGGGAGTTTGCCCTCGATCGAACTTTACTACTTCTCCCTTTTTTTCTTTTTCCTCACATTGAAAGAAGAACTCTCATTGGCCAAGGCCCCTTTCTTTTTTGACCCCACTTACCCCTCATGCCACGTTCATTGCCAACACTATTTTTACCCCCAACCACAATCCTGAATTATCTTTGAGAGTTAGGACATTTGTCTACTCGATTTACTTATCTACATTTCACTGAGTTCTTGGTTGTATTTTTGGGTGTTGATGGAAGGTATTGAAATTTTTGAGGTCTTTAGCTGTTTTTTTAAACATTTCTTTCTTATCCTTCATTTCCCTACATTTGTCAGTCCCTCTCCCTTATTATTATCTACAGAGTGAAGTTGTTTTCTTGTTTGGTCGCTCCAGTGGATCCCCGAAGAGAAGCCACTCCGAAACCTACACCTGAACACAAGTCACTTCAGTTCTTCTTCCCTGAAGTGGCTGGTGCTTCCTAGGTTAGGTCAGGTCAGGTAGTTGTGATTTTATTAGACGAAAACGAGTTGTGTTTTGTTTGCATATTTTAGTAGACGATGAAGGTGGCGTATGCTGTGTTGATGAGTAGGCTTTTGTTAATGTTTATGGTTGTTACATGATTTTTTTTTTTATCGAACCCAATACTTGAGCAGTTTAAGTAAGTGTTCTAGTTAGGTTAGTTTAACCTTACCTAACCACCACTCAGCCCTCAAAACCTACACTTGACCATAACTCACCCTCAAGAAAGCTTATGGTGGCTTATCTTTATATGATCCGCGCCTATTTTATTTTTTCTCAATTAAATACTTTATTTTTTTATGTGATTAGATGAGTAAGTCTTAATCTGAGATGACCTCCTTTCGTAGATTCTTGCCCTATTTCAACGTTGTTTGCAGACGAGAGTAAAGGGAAGGACGGAGAAAAAAGGTAAAAAGTGGACACAGTTCCTCCCACAGAAGGAAATTCCAATAAATAGTAGGAATGAATAAGAAAAAACTACACTAAAGAATTACCCGCAGTGACAAAAAGATCAAGTAGCTTTTGTAGTTCCAGGAAATGGCTGAAGCACGAAACAAATTTACTTGAAATCCCCTAATTTAGACAAGGATGTAGTGCGTGTGTATAAACAGGGATCAAGGGCCAAGGATAAGAGAATCCCCGTCTCTTATTCACAAAAGTGAATGTGTCAATACGACAAATGCTTAGAAGCAGAAACGCCTCCAATTATTTCCTTTCGCAAATTAGTAAAGTGAATGACTCGCAAAGGATGCTGTAATATAGTAATATAAACATGTCTAAAAGTAATGTTACTTTCGAACCAGGAATTAACACGAGATATATGGACTGAACGTTGGAATTTGTCCCGGGCTGATTGGTCACTTTTTCATGTCTTTTGCTTACATAGTCAGTTGAATATTTGGATAGGAAAATAGACGGGATAGAAAAATTGGAAAATTCATCTAACTCAGAAGAAGTTTTTCGCCGATAAAGCAACGTAACTTTATACGTGAATTATTTATTCACGTTTCCCTACGGGGAACAGAAGAAGAGTAATTTAACAGAGCACGAATAAACCGACGAATGTCGGGCTAATTCGACCTCGCATCGTCCCCTTGCCGGGGCAGGGGAGTTGAAGTGAACTGAACTGCCATTCATCTAGCCACGTCCCAACTATGCCGTTCGTGTGATAGGCATAATTGGGGGCGCCCAAGAAAGCAGGTTTGAGGACTAGCCCACTGGAGAACTCGGCTTTAGTGGCAACCCGGTTACGAGGCGATGCTGAAAGCTTTGGGGAAGAGTTCGCTCTAGTCCCTGAGGGAAGTTTCCAGCCAAGACCACAGGCGCACATACAACCATCCCTGTGCAAGTTGGAAGCAACATCGATAACCAAACCCCAGAGGGGGCGGCACCCCTCGGGTGGTGGTAGTTGATCCAATCACCACCCATCATTAAGTCCGCCATATATCACCCGTCTGAGGGGCCTCCCCGGGTTCACCCACCATCATTTCATCCCTCCATCCGGCAATTCACGTTCATGGAAGCTCACTTGCAACGGTGGGGGGGGAGCTGTCCCCCACAAGCGCTATAATAAAAAAAAAGGAAAATTTTTTATCTTTTGGACAATCAGAAAAATATAAGAGTTGGCAAGAACCCAGAAAACCACGAAGCAGGAGCGACCCCACTGTGGTTCATCGCCCCCCGGGGCCCGTACAGAAAAGATGGCCCAAGCTCAGACCCCCCGGGTCCCGCTGTGCACCATAAGCGGGCACAACAGACCAACCAAGGAGAAGGTTTTTGAAGCCATGTATGGGAAACTCAAGATAGTCATGATAAGGCTACTGGAGATCCCCGCGGGTTATGTCGCTGCCTGTGAGACAGAAAAAGACATTGAAGCGATGACAAAGGAGGCTGCGGTCGAGGTCCTTCGTGAGCTTGGCCTGCAACCAGCTATTCCACCGCCGATCCAATCACATAGGAGCGTGATCTGCAGGAAACTAGAACCCTGGATAGGGGAACATTCCCGAGAAGAAATACGGGAAGAGATCATGAAGAATCACTCATGGCCGAAAGTCATGGAGATTGTAAAATTCCGAAACAAAAGAGACAATACTGACTACGCCCATGTATTCAAAGTAATTTTTGGAGAAACTTCCATGGCCAGAAAGGCGAAAGAGTCTGGGCTCCTGCTTTTCAACGCCAGGATAAGCGGGGAGCAGACTGCGAGGGAGGAATTCCAATTAATTCAGTTCTACTTCCGCTGCTACAAAATGGGGGCTCACACCACCTGCGAATGTCAGGCGCCCGAGGAACTATGCTCCAGATGCAGCGAACCCGGACATCACTGGAAAAGCTGCCGGAACCCTCGCTAAAACTGCATCAACTGCGGACAGGGATATCGGACTATGGCTATGGCCTGTCCAATGAAAAAGGACCTAATCAGGAGAAAGCAAAAACAGAGCCAAGAAGAGGTGGCCAGGAAAGTGAACACCACATATGCTCAAGTCGCAAAAGCAGCTTATTCGGAGGCTGCAGTCAAAAAGACTTACTTAAAAATCCAAAACGAGGAGTCTTCTAGAATTCTGACATGCATCCTGTATGCCCATGTAAGAAATCTAACGCAGCCTGGATGCTTTGCGAAAGAACTAAACTTGATGCTAACCAAATATTGCTTGCCCAGATGTGGTTCCCAGACGACCCCCCGTCAGGGGACGTCCTACAACTGCAAATGGTTCCTAAAATAGGTCACGAGGCAGAAAAACAAGAAGGGAAGTCCATAAAAAAGACCAAAAGGCCGGCTCCTAGAATAGAAGCCATAACAGAAAGGGAGGCTGCTGCTAGGTCTTCGGACAACTCCAAAACTAACAAAGAAACCTCAGAGGATTCGGAAACCACGGATTACTCAGACGCTGAAGCCGCGCCAAAAGCTGTGAAAAGTGGAAAGAAGAAGCGGGTGGCAAAAAGATCTCTCGATGCGGATGAGCTAAACCTCACAATAATGCATCGGAGCAGTTCCAATTCCCAAAAGATAAGGACACAAACAAGATCCTAGTAGGAATCTGGAAGAAGTATTACAAGTGGGATTACGATTCCCAGTGTGAAGAAGAGGCAGTCGAAGAGGCCCTCTTCAACAATAACATCACCCTCTACAGGGAAACACTGGAAGAAATTCCCACGGCGGAGTTCAAGAAGAAAAGGAATGAAAAAAGCAGCCCATCACTAGAAAACACTAGGGGGTAGTAAAAGAGAATGGAAAACCCTAACAACAGGTTAAATATTGTAACTCTCAACGTTAATGGATGAGAGGGAAAACCCTCGGCGTATGGAAACATATTCCATGTGCTAGACCCCGACATCATATTGATTTGGGAGCACGGTATCGATACAACATCTCACCAAATAAAGATACCGGGCTACATAGTAGTTGCAGAAAACATTCTTAAGAGAGGTTTGACGGCGCCGCGGTTGCAATCAAAAAGAATCTCTCGTTCAGGCACCTTCCAGAACTGGACGAGTCATTCGTAGCGATAGAGATGCCTCGTGATCGCGGCGGCGTATCAACCCCCTAGAAGAGCGTACCTGCCCCTCAACAACTTCTACACCTTGTTCGGTCACGGCAGAATGATATTCTTTGGGGGCAACCTCAACCCCAGATGCCAAACGGCTGTCTATGGTAACACGAATAACAGAAGCCATAACTTGGAAATGATTATGAGACGCAAAAACATCCAGAGGATAGGACTGGAATTCCCAACATATATAACCTCTCGGGCAGCAACAAAGCCCGACATAATCATCACAAGTGACGGCTTCCCATTCATTTACTATAGCGAGCCAGGACCAGCAATACCCAACGACCATATGGCGATCTTAACCACCATTTCACTCGCTCCGATCCAGATTCCAGTCCCTCTCTGCAAAAGCTACACCTCGGCTGACTAGGAGCGCTACGGAGAAATCCTAGGCGTATTCGAACCAGCTGACCTAGGCGAGGCTACTCTAGAGGAGATTGACGGAGAGCTGGAAAGGATAACAGCCCTCATCATCGAGGCTGACGGCGGGTGCGTACCCATCATCGGGTACAAGACTCCCCCACAACCTCGTTGGACCGAAGAGATGAAAGAGATCACCAGGGAGAACAGGGTGGTGTATGAGAAGATAAGAAGAGCGGGTACAAATCGAGAGCGAAGCTCGCTGCTGCGTCGCCTGCGCGACGAGCTGAAGCTGACTATTAACCAACAACAGGCTGAGATCTGGGACAGCGTAATAGCCAGGTTGGACAGCGAGATGGCCCCCGATAAATTCTGGCGCCTAGTGAAGAAAATGAAAGGCCTAACAAGTAGAGGAAAGACCCGCATTAAGGAGGGCGAGGACTACTTGGAGGATTCAGCGGCCCTGGAGGAAAGATTCCGCACGTTCTGGAAGGAAATCTTCTCAATAACACCAGAGAACGATGCGGAATTCGACCAGGAATTCGAAGACGATCTGATTGAAGAACTCATTCAGACCATACATTGAACGCACTCACAAGCCTACGTCGACAAAGGGAGGAAAATGGCGGACCATGGCCGACCAATTACAACGGTAGAGGTCATGGAAGTCATAAAAACCTTTAAGCAAAATGCACCAGGCTGGACGGGCATCACTAAGAACAATCTGGTGCATGCCCCCCAGCAGATCATTAAAGGAATCACTAACATCTTCAACGCTTTCCTGAATACGGGTTACTTCCCCGATAGGGTAAAAATGGCTAAAATCATTTTTATCCCTAAAGGGAACAAACCCCCGATCAACTGATGGACTACAGGCCAGTATCCCTCCTTGAGTTTGTAGGCAAAGTCTACGAGAAGCTTTTAGCCAACATGCTACAAGATCAGCTGTCCGAGCTGGAAGCTCACAACCCTCAGCAGCACGAGTTTCGCAGGAGGCGGGGAACTGATACAGCCTTTGCCCTCCTAAGCAAAAAGCTAGCCCGCTCTAAAGCTGAAGGGAAGTACGTAGACGTGGTGTTGCGAGATGTACAGAAGGCCTTCGATAAGGTTTGGCTAAAAGGTCTACAATTCAAGATCTTAGGCCTCCAGCTAAATTCTGTCCTGAAAAGGGTCCTCTGTGATTACATCATGGAGAGAAAGGCTCGAATCTCGATCGAGGGCAACAGAGGAGCCATATTCGTACTAGAGGCGGGGGTTCCACAAAGTAGCTGTCTGAGTCCACTGCTGTACCTTGTTTACACATTGGACTTACCTGCTCCAGTCGGGGAGAATGTGATGTATCTTCAGTTTGCAAATGACATTACTCAAATCATCCCCAGTTCCTATAGGAACGCTGGAGTTCAAGCAAGGGAGAGAGCTACCGAAATCGATAACATTGACCGATTCGAAAGGAAGTGGAAAATTAAAACAAACCACCGAAAGTTTCAGATCCTCCCAATGAACCGCCGAAAAGGGGACGACGTCATCGTCAGGGACGAGCTTTACCTATACTCCAACGAGGGTAAAGTTCTGGGTCTGCGCATCACCTCAACGGGGTATAAGGCGCACATCAACAGCCGAATCTCCCTAGCCAAGAGAGAACTGGGAAAATTGTACCGGTTCAAAACTCTCAGCGCCAAGAACAACAAAAAACTGTATAATATCCTGTTGCGACCAGTACTGGTGTACCCCGCATTGGTTATGCAGGCAGCTAGTTCAACCTTTCTCAAATGTATGCAGAGAGACCAGAACAAGGCTACCCTGCTTATAACCGGCGCGGGGAGATTGGACTATATTCGGCAGACGGAACTGCACGCAAAAGCAGGACTTGAGCCACTGAATATAGTCCTCCAGAGGCTAGGGAGAAAGACCTGGGAAAAAGTCGAAAGAGAAATCCTCCCGAAGATAGAAGTGGACCTGGATATACCGCAGCAAGCTATTGGGCGAGCTACAAGGAGAGCACTATTTCCCAGTGGAAGACTGTGCTCCCAGGAAAACCAAGTAGCCTTGTTCAGATAGCGAAAATTATATACCCTACCGGATGCACGAAGAAGACTACTAGAATACGACTCGACAAATGACTCTACGATTTAGACTCCACGAATAAAACAAATAAAAAGAGGCGAAGTGCCCAACTACTAAAAACAAAAGAACAAACTAAAAGAGGTGAAGTGCCCAATTTCAAACAAGAATAAAGTAACCAATAAAGAAGACAAAAGAGGCGAAGTGCCCAAATACTAAAATAAATAATTACAATTATATAAAAAAAGGCGTAGTGCCCAACGCAACACGTTTTAAAATAAATAAAACAATTTAAACAAAATGAGGCGTAATGCCCACAAAGGCGAAATTATAACAAAAATGAAACAAAAGGAAAATAAATGCAAAGCTAACGAGTTAGCAAAATTATATTTGAAAGGCTTGAATGCCTAACGACGGAGGAACAAGATTTATATATATATATATATATATATATATATATATATATATATATATATATATATATATATATATATAATGTTCAACAGAAATCCCAAGGCGAGGAAAATTGAGCCCCATCTCGAAATATTCCCTTTAACTCTAAAGTTGCAATTCAAAGCTAATAATAGCTATTAAAGTTCTAGATGTAAATTTAGCAGTGTGCTCTCTTAATAGTGCAAAATATTTTGTTTCGTTTATTTATATTTTAGGCCTAAGAAGATGACCGTATTGTGGTCGAAACGTCGCCGGTAAATAAAAAGGATGATACCAGCCATTTTCCTCGCCTTGGGATTTCTGTTGAACATTAAATTTAGGCTTTCTAGAAGCAATCCTCATCGATATATATATATATATATATATATATATATATATATATATATATATATATATATATATATATATATATATCTATATATATATATATATATATATATATATATATATATATAACAAAAAAAAATAAAAAAAGTTAAAAAAACAAGGCAAGAGTAGTTAACAACTACAGGAAGGTTAGCTTAACGCTGACACCAACGTAAGTGGAGGATGAGGAGAAAAACAGAAAATAGCAATATGCCTGGGATGCCCTCTGCTCCAGAGCAAATACAAATTTCCTTCATAACTATCTACAACTACTACACATTTTCACCACTTATTTCATCCAAAGTCCAAAGTCCAAAATAGGAAAATATAATTTAACGCCGGACGGTGAAGAATTCTTGGTTTGACTGCTTTGGTTGCCTGAACCAATTGACTCTCGCTTTGACAGCATACTCGGAAATTTTGTAAGTGAATTTGCGTAGAATTGTGACAGCGTGACTCGTCTCGAGTAGTGACAAACTATTGTGAATTGTAAAAGCTCGAACGTTCGAAAAGTGGACCACTGGCCTTCTTCGATTGAAGACGGCTACGGACGAATCTTCACTCCTTCATGGAGACAAGATTGTAACTTCATTTTGGCTCACTCGCAATCTCCAGAGGCAAGGAAATTATTGAGGTAAAGTGGTTTTTGTACTTGGTCATTGGCTCTTTGATCTCCCCCTCTTTCTTTCTTTCTCTCACTACATTCACATTACCGAATTTATGAATTTTAACCGTCTGGTGTACAATAAGATGCATAAAAAATGAGAGAGACGCTTCGCATCACTCTTCGGGTACTCTCGGAGGGCCCGAAACTGGACAGAGGAAAAGTATTTGAACAGATATATGGAAACCTAAAAATTGCATTGGTAAGACTCATTGACATTCAAAATGGATACTCTGCTATTTCTGCGAGCGAGACCGATTGTGAAGCCTTGACCTCAAGCAAAGCAATTGAATGCCTGAAGACTTTTAACTTAAAACCCCACACACCCCCTCAAATAAAAACCCACCGTAGTGTCATCTGCAGGCGCCTCGACTCCTGGGTCGGAAGCCACTCGGCAGAGGACATAAAAGACGAAGTTGAAAGGAACCACCCTTGGGCAAAAGTTGCAGAGGTTATAAAATTCAAAACCTACACGCACGTCTTCAAGGTTGTTTTCGAAGATACGGCAATGGCTCAAAAGTCAAAGGATCTTGGTCTACTTCTGTTTAGTGTAAGAGTCTGCTCAGAGCAGATTGAAAGGGAAGAGTTTGTCGACTTGCAAATGTGCTTTCGGTGCTACAAGTACGGCAAACATACCACTTCAAACTGCCCTGAAAAAGACCTATGCTCGATTTGTGCCGGTCGCAACCATTTTGGGCGCGACTGTAAGAGTACCTCTCCTCCAAAGTGTCTCAACTGTGAAGGCCCCCACCGGACTATGTCCATGGCATGTCCGATCAGAAAAACCGAGATACAAAAACAAACCAAGCTAAAACGTGAAACAAAGGAAAAGAAGGTAAATTCGACCTATGCAAAAGTAGCTAAAGCCGCGATTGCCGAGACGAACAACCAGAAAACTTATCTCCACATTGAAAATAAACATTCCACCAAAATTATGGTTTGCATTTATGATGCACACATAGCAAACATTACTCGCCCTGGAACTTTTGCCACCGAGGTCAACCGCATGCTCGTAAAGAACGGCCTGCAGGAGATGTGGTTCCTGGACAACCCTCCTTCAGAGGAGGTTATGCGCATAAGCGTAGCCCCTCAGTGCCCGGAAACGTGCCAAAAGGTACCTGCACCCCAAAACACAGCCACCACACGTGATCCACATCTGAATAAACCCAAACAAACTTACCAAACAGAAAAACAAGCGCCACTTACACCCCCAAAAATTAACACGGAAGCACCAAAAACACAAACACAAACCGAAACACTCAACAAGGAAGCAGTGTGGTGTGACCAAAAGAGACCAGGTCTCCAAGGTCAAGGAAAGTTCAAAAACACGTAGTCCCAGGTCAACCTCCTCATCTCGAGGCAGGGAGCACCAATTGAAATATCATGCGAGAGGCTTCAATCTCAAGCTGTATGCCCCCGAATCGGCCCCCTTCCCAACCGAAATTGATTCCCGCAAAGTATCTGAGGGTCTTAGGACCGGAAGATACAAGTGGGAATGCTCTGATGAGGTTCCGGAACGGCAAGTTGAGGAGGCTCTCTCCCAAAACATCAAAATTGACCACCGACTGCTTTCTCACACACACGGACACATAATTCAGAAAAAAAACAAAACGGCAGGGAGCGCACCCCGCTCAGTACACCACATGGGGCTAAAGTGGATCGCGAATAAGCGTCCACTTTAATCCCACACACAAAAAACCCCCAACATTACACAAAATGACCAACAGACTTACTATTATACAAATGAATGTCGATGGATGGGACGGAAAAGGTTCCATCTATGGCAATATTTTGCGACAAAGCGACCCTGACATTGTACTTATCTCTGAACACGGACTGACCGCGCAAAAAGAGTTAAAAATATTTCAATATGACGTCATCAGCAAAAATCATAGCCAGGAACGGTATGACGGCTGCGCAATAGCCGTCAAAAAAAGGACTAAAATACAAAAAACTACCCGACTTAGATGAATCTTACCTTGCCATTGAGGTAGGCACTACCCTGGGGGGTCTGGTCGTGGCCACGGGGTACCAACCCCCAAGACGCGGCTATGTACCCATGCCCAACCTTCTACAGATCTTCGGCCATAAGAAAAACGTAATCTTTGCAGGAGATCTGAATGCAAGGTGTGCAGCGGCAGGATATACCTCCTACAACAATGCAGGCAGAAACATCGAAGTATTACTTGACAGACAATACGTGACAAGAATCGGACCAGAATTCCCGACATACATTACGGGGAAATCAGCAACGAAACCTGATATTGTTCTTTCCAGTATCAGGTTTCCATACAACTACTACATTGAACCGGGCCCCATCATTCTGAGCGATCACGAGGCTATTAAAATTACAATTAGTGTAAATCCCATTCAAATTGCAATCCCAGAACACAAAAGCTACAAGCAGGCTAACTGGGAAAGCTATAGAAATTATCTTCTAAATTATACCTCTGACCCTTTACTCGATGCCAATTTAGAAGAGATAGATAAAGAGCTGGATAAAATCACTGACCTCCTAATTAAAACCGATAAGAATAATATTCCCCATATTAAGTATAAAACCCTTCCAGCTCCCCATTGGACCCCTCCGATGAAAGCCTTGGCCCAGGAATATAATGACCTGTCCAATGTAGTAGCGCTGATAGGCCCCAACCACAATGCCTACAGAAGACTAAGACAGATCAAAGACGAACTCCAGACACTAATTACGGACCAACAGATACTCACATGGGACAGACTAATAGAAAGACTCGACATTGAAAGAGACTCACATACTTTCTGGCAAACACTTAAACGGTTAAAAGGAAGACCTCCACAAAAAAGAATCACGCTTATAAACGACGGTATAGAAATTGACGAGCCTGAAGAGATTAAGGAAATGTTTAGGATTTTCTGGTCCTCAATCTTCAAAATTACTACAGAAGAAAATGACAATTACGACCTCGAATTCGAAACTGACATAATCCAACAACTAAACATACAAATACACAGAACCTTCCCTCATCATTGTGTGTCTCAGGAAAGAATGATGGAGGGCTATGGTAGTAAAATAACTGCTCTAGAACTCTACGCCACTCTAAAATCCTTTCTTCAAAGAGCACCGGGTACTACGGGACTGACCAGGGAGAACTTCATCAAGGCCCCGCCTAATGTTTGGAGTGGGCTGCTTAGCAACACGGGCTACTTTCCCGATCAGTGGAAAGTGGCCAAGATGATTTTCATTCCCAAAAAGGTAAAGCCCCCGGACTGCCCTGCCAGCTTTCGGCCGATATCTCTCCTAGAATTTGCTGGCAAAGTCTTCGAGAAGATATTAGCCAACAGAGTCAACTCTTTTCTCGACGAAGCCAACTTGCATAACGAGCAACAACACGGCTTCAGAAGGAAAAGAGGGACTGATACGGCACTAGCCGTTATCACAGAAAAGCTCGCTAAGATCAAGTCAGACAAAAGGCATGCCGACCTGGTGCTCCGAGATGTCAAAAAAGCTTTTGATAAGTTTTGGAAGAGAGGACTACAATTTAAGATCCTTCAGGTAGTCCTCAACCTCATTCTTGAGAGGATTCTATGCGACTACATAATGAAGAGGAGAGCATATATACACATCAGAGGATACAAAGGCCCCGAATTCGAGCTCGAATCAGGGGTCCCAAAAAGGGGCTATCTCAGTCCCCTTCTATACAACATATATACACGTGACCTACCACAACCTCTATCCGAAGATACGATATACGTTCAGTTCGCTGACGATATATCGCAAATTTGTACAGCTGCTTACGTTCACAGGGAATTTATGGCGAGAAATACGGCTAGGGAGATTTCCAACATCAACTCTTTCGAGAGGAGATGGAAGATATCGACCAATGCCCCCAAATTCAAAATAATTCACATGTTTCGCAAGACCTTTAATGACATACGGGTAGAAGGGAAGCGAATCCCCTACTGCCTGGAAGGGACGGTTCTGGGGCTCAAAATCACCACAGGGGGCTACAAGAGTCATATCGAGCGAACAGTCGCGAATAGCAAGAGAGATTTGAGGGAGTTTTATAGGTTCCGTGACCTAACTCGCTCAAATAAACTCAAGATATTCAATGCGTGCATTCGCTCGAGACTCTTATACCCCCTGGTGCCGTTGAACACGAGTGCCAAGACCCACATTGTGAAACTACAAGTCATCCAAAACAAGGTGGTTTTACTTATTACAAACACCCGAAGAAGAGAACATAAACGACAGAGGGAGCTCCACGACTCGGTTGGATTACCTCCAATCAACGTGGTGCTCCACGAGAGAGCTAAGAGGATATGGCAAGCCATTGGTGCACGCTTGACCCTGAATTCTCTCGTATACACCTAGACATCGAAGCCGACCGACAAATAAGACCATTTAAAAGCAGTAAATTACAGTCTGACGGTGGCGTGACTCCCCAATACACACTACAGAATCGACAATAGACAAGAATCGACCAGTGTAATGCGCAAGTTTTTTATTATTAAAAATTAACTTCATTTTAAACCCCAATTCACTTAAATAATAAAAAAAAATTCAAACTCAAATTAACATTTTAAAGAAAAAATATATCTGTTCAAATACCCAAATAAAGGCTCGAATGCCAAAATCATCACTAAGATGAAAACAAAATAATTAAATTAACAGTGTTAATTTAATTAAAGAAACTATAAAATTATAGTTTATAAAATCAAAAGCCCCCAAACTAACAAAAACAGAGCCACCTTTTCACCAAAGACCTTTTTATTCTGTCTCCCACACATCATCTATTCTCTAAACTCACCCTTTAACCACTTTACTCTCTTACTATTTTCTCTCTAACTCTACCTAAATTTCATCACTTATTATGTCCAAAGTCCAAAGTCCAAGAATTCTTGGTTTTACAAGCATCCGACAACGACCTCAGAACCGGCATAGGAGGGAAAGTTTGGGGAAAAGTTTCCCAAACGCCTCTGTAGACTTGAAAAAGAGAAAATTACTCATTTTTTTTCATCAGCACTCACCATCTCACTAATGTTTATCATTTCTATTTAGCGGCCCCACTTAAGCAGATGACTGCTTAAGTCCCCGGCCCCGCCTCCCTGCTTGAACTGCCCTCATATTGAGAGGGGTTTAACATTCATGTTTCGTCCCAACTATGCTGGGCAATAGCCTGGCCATAATTGGGGGCATTGGAGGAAGCTGGTCTGAGGAGTAGCCAACAGCAAATAACAATGTCAGAAACAATTCTGGACAAGGGACGGGCTGCAACCTCCGCTGCCTATAGAGGGACATACAACCGTCTCGATGGTATGTTGGGGAGCGGTCGCGATTAGAACACCCTCGGGGGGGGGGTTGTCAATAAGTCCGCCATACAACCACACCCCCGAGAGGATCCCACCCGGATCCATCTCATCCATTTTTTCATCATCCCTCCGAAGGCAAATCCCCTTTTCATCCAGGCGGCGGTTTTTCGAAAGGGGGCCCTCTTCTCCCAAAAAGGTAACAAGAAAGTATCTTTTCGAGTAAAAGGAATTATAAACACCCATAAATAAATAAATAATAGTGAGTCCCGAAGAAGATAAAAGGCCAAATACAAGAGGATAAAGTGGGCCCCCTCTTCAAGGGGAGTCCACCAAAAAAAAAAAAAAAATGACGACCCAAGATGCCCCGAGGGTCCCGCTTAGGTGTATAAGCGGCCAAGAGAAACAGGACAAGGGCACAGTCTACAAGACTGTTCGGAAAGCTCAATGTGACAGTCCTAAGGCTGATCGACACACAAGTTGGTTACGAGCGCGAGAGAGACATTGAAGCACTGGCAAAGGAGGAAGGAACAAAACACCTTAGAGAGATAAACCTCCAACCGACCACGCCTCCTCAAATCCAGGAGTACAGGAGCGTTGTGTGCAGAAGGCTGGATCCATGGGTCGGCCAGCACACGAAAGAAGAAATAAAGGAGAAAATTGAGAAAAAACAAAAGTGGGCGAAAGTGGCCGAAATCATCAAATTTCGAAACAAGAGAGAAAACTCGGAATACTCCCATGTATTTAAAGTGGTATTTACCGATACGGAAATGGCGTCCAAGGCGAAAGAGAGAGGGCTGCTTCTCTTTAACGCCAAAATTAGTGGTGGGCAGATCGAGCGCGAGGAGTACACCCCCGTGCAGATCTGCTTTAATTGCTACCGTTTGGAGCATCACTCCACGAAGGACTGCAAGGAGCAGGAACCAACCTGTTCCAGATGCAGCCAAAAGGGACACGGCTGGCGCGAATGCCCGACCAAGGAAGAAAAGTGCCCAAACTGCAGCCAAAGACATGGGGCTATGGTGATGTCCTACCCCCCCCCCCCCCAAGAAATTATTAGGAGAAAGACGGAAACAAAGAGGGCGGAAGGTGTTAGGAGGGCAAATACCATCTATGCCCAAGCGGCTAAAGCCACCTCTTCAGCAAACGCCCCAAACAACCCAGCTCCGAGAACCTTTATCAAGGTGGACAAAGAAGACAAAAACGCCACAAAAAATCGTTACGTGCATTCTCTGTGCGCATGTAAGGAACCTGACCAACCCAGGCTGCTTCGCCAGGGAAGTTAACAGCATGCTTAAAAACAATGGCTTGGCAGAGATGTGGTTCCCGGAGAACCCACCTTCAGGGGAAGTCCCTCAAGTGCAGTTTGGTGCAGAGAAAGAGGCACCTGCGACCCCTTTCCCAAGTGAAACCAAGGTAAGAGAGGGTAGTGGCAACAAAACAAAAGCCAGTCCCAGATAAGTCACCAAACAAAGACCCAAGATTAGAAACAAGGAAGAAAAGGGAAGAGAGTGCGAAGAGAGCAGCCAGACGAATAAAACAGGCTAAAGGAAATCTCCTAAGTCCGGCTTCGTCATCAGAGGACAAGCGGGAGATCTCTCAACCTCATAAAAGAAGCAGAAATCCGAAGAAAATCAAGGAATTCGATGGAAAGGAACTCAACATCAAGTTCTTCAGAGAGTCTGAAACTTCCTTCCCAGAATACCCCAAGGTGGGGGAGATCATAGAAGGAGTTAAAGCGGGGCTACTAAAACGGTCTTACGACTCCCCAGAGCGAAAAGCACTGGTAGTTGCAGCACTCATGGAGGCCAAAATCAAGCTGTATAGTGACTCCTTCCTCGCCGTAAGCGAGGCAGAGTTCAGAAGAATTTGGAACGGGAAATACTCACGCAGTGAAAACCACTAAAAGAACAAACTAACCTACAAACAGTACAGAACACAAACATGGAAAACAATAACAACAAACTAAAAATTCTGACAGTTAACGTTGATGGATGGGTAGGGAAACACATTCCTTACGGAAACATATTTTGTAAAGTGGATCCCGACCTAATCCTCATCACCGAACAAGGCGTTAACTCAGACTCTAACAGCATCAAGATACCCAACTAAACAGTCATAAACAAAAACGACACACAGGAACATTACGATGGTGCTGCCATCGCGATCCGGAACAACATAAATACAAAACACTTCTAAGTCTAGGTGAATCATTTGTGGCAGTAGCAATACCTACCCTGGTTGGAGACCTGACCGTGGCGGTGGCCTATCAACCTCCGCGGCGAGATTAACTGCCGATCCCTAATTTTTACAAACCTTCTGGCGCGGGAAACTGACATTGCTTGGCGGTGATCTTAATGCCAAATGCCGTGCATCAGGCTACGGAAGCACCGACCAAAGGGAAAGAAACCTGGAGCTGCTACTCGAAAGAGACAGACTCCAGAGGGCCGGGCCAGATTTCTCGACCTTCTTAACACAACGTTTGGCAACAAAACCGGACATTGTGTTGAGATCCAAAAAATTCCCCTTCAACATCGTCAATGAGCCCGGACCAGTGGTACCGAGCGATCATATCCCGATTTTCACCACTATGTCGCTTGCACCAATACTCAAGCCCGTTCCACTTAGGAAAAGTTACGCGAAAGCTGACTGGGAGCTATATAGAGAGATACTTAGTACATTCGAACCAACTGATCTGGTTGGTATGCCCGGAGAGGAAAGCAAAGGCGCAGGCGGCTCGCACGATGGCGGAAATCAACAACATCAAGCCGACGAGAGATGTGTTCCCAGAATCTCCTATAAAATGCTCCCACAATCTGAGTGGACGGACGAGATGAGAGAAATCGCCCGAGAACATAGAGAAATCTATGATGAGATCGGCAGGACAGGAACTAATAGGAAAATGACGGCCAGAATGAGGCATCTGGGCGTGGAACTGAAAGACATCATAACCGAAAAACAAAGAACAATATGGAATGACATCATTGGGAGACTGGACAGGGCGAGCAATCCGGTAAAATTTTGTAATAACATCCGAAGAATTAGGGGATTGCATCCCATACCCAGAACCCAAATTATAGAAGGAAACGACATCATAGAGGACCTAGAGTCTCTCGAAAGAAGATTTAGATCACACTGGCAAGAGATTTTCGCTATATCACCCTCGGAGAACGACGACTTCGACCAGGACTTCGAAGACAAACTGCTCGACGACCTCGGTACAATGATACATAAAACCCACCCCCATCCACAAGTATCTCGGGAAAGAGTGATGGTTGACCACGGATGCCCAATAACTGTCGAAGAGACCTTGAATACCATATAGTCCTTCAAACAGAGGGTTTCAGGCTGGTCTGGGATTACGAAGAACAACCTCGTAAATGCCTCAAGGCAAATTATTCAGGGATTGGCCAACACAATGAACGCCGCCCTGAATACAGGCTACTTCCCTGATGGATACAAGATGGCCAAAATCATCTTTATTCCAAAGGGGAACAAGCCCCCGGACCAGGTGGCAAACTATCGCTCGATCTCTCTTCTTGAGATACATGGTAAAATCTTTGAAAAGATTTTAGTGAATAGGCTACAAGCTCAATTGAGCGAGTTAGGAGCGCACAACCCACAACAGCATGGGTTCCGCAAAAAAAGGCACAGACACCGCCCTGGCGCTCCTAACTGAGAAAGTAGCATACACCCAAGCGAACAGGTTCTATGTAGACATTGTGTTGAAGGACGTACAAAAGGCCTTCGATAAAGTCTGGCTGGAAGGACTTCAATACAAGATCCTGAACCTCCAGGTAGACCCAATCCTGAAAAGGATCCTCTGTGACTTCATCATGGACAGAAGGGCGTGTCTCATGATTGAAGGGCACAGAGGCCCCGAATTTGAATTAAGGGCGAGCGTTCCTCAGGGAAGCTGCCTGAGTCCTCTGCTTTACTTAGCCTTCACCATTGACCTCCCAACTCCGGTGCACAGGGGCATGATGTATCTGCAATTTGCAGATGACGTCACTCAAATTGTCCCATGCCCGGAGAGAAAAGCAAGGGCACAGGCGGCTCGCACGATGGCGGAAATCAAGATCATCAGTCAATTCGAGAGACGATGGAAAATCAGGACCAGCAGGGACAAATTCAAAATCGTGCCGTTGACCTACGAGTTGACATGGCCCATCATCATAGATGGGAGGAGATAAGGCTACTCCACCAGAGGCACCGTCCTGGGCTTTAAAATCACTGACCATGGATACTCGAGACACCACACGGAGAGGCGGAACCTGGCAAGGAGAGAAATCTCGAAACTTTACAAGTTTAGGGATCTTAGCTCAGCCAACATCAGGAAAATATATATGATGTGTGTCCGGGCTAAGCGGATCTACCCCGAAGTGGTCTTCCAAGGGGCTAATAAAACCTCGATGAAAAGGCTCTAACGTATCCAGAACACTGCCTCTCTGCTAATTAACAAAGCAAGAAGGCGTGATCATCTTAGGCAAAGCGATTTGCACAGGAGGAAACGTTTGGAGCCCATCATTATCGTCACTCAGAAACTTGGCAAAAAGATCTGGTCCACTCTAACGAATGGTGTCATTCCAGAACTGCAGGGAACAGGCGGCAGGCTTAATATACCTGCAAGGCTACGGGCGTAAGCCTCACGCCGAAGCCGATTCCCGAGCACAAAACTTTGTACAGAAGAAGAAATTACACCAATATAAGCATATAAATATCACAACACAACATATCATAATCACTACAGAAAAACACAAAAATGAGAGTATCAAACAATACAAATAACACTAAAATAGCTTTACAAGGAAAATTGTCGGCAAGAAAGCTATGAAAGGCTTGAATGCTACAAACCTTTTTCCACTGAAAGTTAGAACAACAAAGCTCAAGTAAAATACAACAAGAAGAACATTAAAAAACACATGAAGAAACATAAACAGAGGATAAAAACCCCCCCCAAAATAAAAACACTAATAAAGGCAAAATGAAAGGAATTAAAAATAAAGCGATGCCCTCCCTACTAAGGCAAAATACTCCCCCCTTCCTTCCCCATCTTTAATTTTCACCTACTATATCTTCCACTATCCCATCTTCTACGAAAAATCTGAGTACATCATCATTATTTAACGCCGACTGCGTAGAATTCTTGGTAGAAGTACTCCTGCGATTTACCTCACAAATTCGGTAAAGGAGGTAACGCCTTAGGTTAGTACAAAGACACCTCTGAGAATTGGTTTCTCTTCATAGAAACAACTATTACGAAAGAAAGCTATACGTTGTAATCATATCACCATTCATCATCACTACTAATCTTCATCTTTCTTTTTAGCGGCCCCACTTAGGCAGATGACTGCTTAAGTCCCCGGCCCCGCCTTCATGCGTGTACTGCCGTCAGGCGTGAGAGGGTATTGCCATTCATGTTTCTTCCCAACTATGCCGAGCAATTGCACGGCCATAATTCCAGACATTGGTGGGAGCTAGTCTAAGGAGTAACCCACAGCCGCGGGGGCCCCTTCCAGGACCAAAGAGGGACATGCAATTGTCTCTATGGTATGTTGGGATGCGGTCACAATTAAAACACCTTAGGGGAGGCGGCATTGTCAATAAGTCCGCCATACAATCACACCCCCGAGAGAGATCCCACCCGGATTCATCTTATTCATCGTCATCATTCACCCTAAAAGGCAAATCCTTCTTTCATCGAGGCCCAGGGCAAGCGAGGGGGGCTCTATTCTCCCTAAGGCAAATAATATTAATACCATAAGAAAAAATACAATAAAAATTAAAACATACCAACCTGTGAGTCTCTATATATGTACAGTCACAGATAAATTCGCGCGAAAAGACCAGTGCACTGCCCTCTTCAAGGGGTTGCACGCAGACCAAATGACCTCCAGTGGCGCAAGGGTGCTACTGAGAACCCTAAGTTCTCTGGAAAAAACGGATAAGGGGAAAGTGTATGAAACCTTATTCGGTAAGCTAAATGTAGCAATCCTACGGATGATTGACTCACCAACATGATATGTCACTATATGCGAGAAGGAGCAGGACGTCGAGACCCCTACCAAGGAGGCAGAGATAAAGATACTAAGAGAAATCAATCTCCAGCCTAGTACCACTCCCTAGATCCAGGATCACAGAAGTGTGATATGCCGAAGGCTGGACCCGTGGGTGGGCCACCACGCAAAGGAAGAAATATGAGCCAAGATTGAAAGGAATCATCAATGGGCAGAGGTAGTGAAATTTAAAACCGGAAGAGATGGCACTGAATATAACTATGTATTTAAGATTATCTTTGCTGACACAACGATGGCAGCTAAGGCGAAGGAGAGTGGTCTATTGCTCTTCAACGCCAAAATAAGCGGAGGAGATCAAATTGAATGGGATGAGTTTTCCCCAATCTAAATGTGCTTCAGGTGCTTTAAACTTGAGCACCACACTACAAAGGAGTGAATGGATCAGGAACTAACCTGCTCTAGATGCAGTGGAAAAGGGCATTGCTGGCGGGAAGGCCCGGCAACCGAAGAAAAATGTCCAAACCATGGGCAAAAGCACGGGGCAATGGCGATGTCCTGCCAAGGAAAAAAAGAAATATTAAAAAGGAAAGCAGAAGAGAAAAAGGTGGAGGAAATTATGAGGGATAATACCTCCTACGCCCAAGGGACAAAAGCCACCCCCGCAAGGACCATAGGCTATGCTGCTCCAAAAACATAAAGGAAGGTTGGTAATGAGAGTTAAACAAAAATCCTCACGCACATTCTTTATACTCAAGTGAGGAACCTTACCAACCCATGCTGCTTCGCTACTTAGCTTAACACTATGCTAAAGAAGAATGGTCTTTAGGAAATGTGATTCCCGGACAACCTTCCATCGGGGGACGTCCTGCAACTACAATACCAGCCCGAGGAAGAAGCCCCAGCAACGCCGTTCCCTGCAGATGAAGAAAGAGCGGAAGAGAACGAATCCCAGGAAACATCACAAACCCCTCTAAAGTCCATAAATAGGGACCATAGAATAGAGGCCAGAAGAAACGGGTAGATAAAGGAGAAAAAATCTACAAGGAGAATAAAGCAAGCTGAAGATAACCTCTTAAGCTCCGCATCCTCCACTGAAGATGAAGAATACGCCCAACCCCCAAAAGAAAACAAGAGATCAAGGAGTAAGAGCAAGGGAAAGACTCCCCATCAAACTAAAAAATATGATGGAAAAGAACTCATAATGCAGTTCTACAGAACTGATCTGACCCCATTCCTATCCAACCCCAGCATTAGGGAGATTGTTGGAGGAGTAAAGAGAGGACAACTAAAATTAACTTACGATGCGCCGGCACAAGAAGCTATAATAGACGAGGCTCTTATGGCGGCGAAAATAAAACTCTATAGGGACTCCTGCCTCACCTTAAGTGAAAAAATTAAAAAAACGGGAAAAATAGACGCGATAAAAAGTGAAAGAGGAATACACACACTCACATAAAATACAAGTACACCAAACAAACAAAACATGGAGAACACAAACAACACACTAAAAATACTCTCACTAAACGTAAACGGATGGGAAGGGAAATCTATTTCCTACGGAAACATATTCCGTACAGTGGATCCCGACCTGACCCTCATTTCCGAACACGGTGTAAACACAGAAACTAACACAATAAAAATACCAAACTACATTGTGATCACACAAAAACATACACAGGATCAATATGATGGCGCAGCCATCGTGACCCGAAAAAACATCACATTCTAGACACTCCCAGACTTAGAAGAATCATTCATGGCTATCGAAATCCCAACCCTGGTGGGAAGCTTAACCATGGCAGCTGCCTATCAGCCGCTTGGACTAAACTACCTGCCGATTCCCAACTTCTATAACATCTTCGGACGCGGGAAAATGGCATTGCTGGGCGGGGACCTAAACGCCAGATACAGAGCATCTGGTTACGGTCGCACCGACCAAAGGGAAAGGAATCTAGAACTACTTCTCGAAAAAGACAGACTCCAGAGAGTCAAGCCGGATTTCCCGACATTCCTAACACATCGTTCGGCAACTAAATCGGATATAGCGTTAGCGAGCGGAAACTTCTATTTTAACATCAGCAATGTGCCCGGGCCTGTGTTACCGAGCAACCACATCCCGATAGTCACTACAATCTCGCTTGCTCAAATACTCAAGCCCGTCCCACCTAGAAAAGGTTATGCAAAAGCTAACTGGGAGCTATATAGAGAGATACTTAGCGAATGCCAACCAGCTGACCTGGGAGACGCCAATCTCGAAGAGATAGATGAGGAGATAAACACCATCACTAATCTCCTCATTCAAGCTGACGAGAGGTGCGTCCCCAGGATGTCCTATAAATGCTCTCACAACCTAGGTGAACGAACGAGATGAGGGAAATCGCCTGGGAACATAGAGGAATCTATGAGGAAATCGGCAGGGCAGGCCAAAATCGGGAAAGGACAGCCAGAATGCGACAACTAAGCGAGGAACTAAAACGTACAATCACAGAGAAACAGAAAGAAATCTGGAATGACATAATTGGTAGGCTGGACAGGAAAGGCAATCCAGTAAGGTTTTCGAATAGCATCCGAAGACTTAGGGGATTGCCCACCAAAACCCGAACACAAATAAAATACGAAAAAGATATCATTGAAATTCCCAAATCTCTCAAAATAAGATTCAGGACACACTGGAAAAAGATTTTCGCTATAACCCTCCTGAGGAGAACGATGACTTCCACCAGGACTTCGAACACCAACTGCTCGATGACCTCAGCACAGTGATACATAGAACCCACCCTCACCCGCAAGTATCTCAGGAAAGGGAGATGGTTAACCATGGGTGCCCAATCACCTTTGAAGAGACAATGAACACCATTAGGTCCTTCAAATAAAGGGCACCAGGCTGGTCTGGGATCACTAAAAATAACCTCGTGAATGCCACGAAACAAATTATTCAGGGATTGGTGAATACCACGTATGCCACCCTGAATACAGGCTTCTTTCCTGACAGATACAAGAATGCAAAAATCATCTTCATCCCCAAAGGAAACAAGCCCCCAGACCAGGTGGCTAACTATCGCCCGATCTCCCTTCTGATGATGCATGGCAAGATATTCTAAAATATGATAGCTAATAGGCTACAAGCTCACCTGAGCGAGTTAGGAGCGCATAATCCCCAACACACGGCCTCCGTTCAAAAAGAGGCAACGAAACAGCCCTGGCGCTCCTAAAAGAGAAAGTAGCTTATTGCCAAGCGAATTGGTGTTATGCAGACATTATGATGAGAGACGTGCAAAAGACCTTCTATAAAGTCTGGCTGGAAGGACTTCAATACAAGATCCTAAACCTCCAGCTGTACCCAATCCTGGAAAGGATCTTTTGTGACTTTGTTATGGATAGAAGAGTATGTCTCATGATTGAAAGATACAAGGGACCTGAGTTCGAACTCAAGGCAGGCGTTCGTCAGGGAAGCTGCCTGAGCCCATTGCTCAACCTGGTCTTTACCATCGACCTCGTAACTCCGGTATACAGGGACACGATGTATCTGCAATTCGCAGATGACATCACTCAGATTGTCCCGTGCCCGGAGAGGAAAGCAAGGGCACAGGCAACGTGCACAATAGCGGAAGTCAACAACATCAGCCGATACGAGAGACGATGGAAGATGATAACAAACAGGGACAAATTCAAAATCATCCCACTGAGCCGCAGGCGGCCGTGGCCCACCATTATTGAAGGGAGGAGATACGGCTACTCTGCCGAAGGCACTGTCCTGGGCCTAAAGATCTCCGACCACGGATACTCGAGACACTACATGGAGAGGTGGAACCTGACAAAGAGAGAAATCTGCAAGCTATTCAGGTTTAGAGGTCTTAGCTCGGCCAACATTACAAAAGTATTCCTGATGTACGCCCGGGCTAAGGTTATCTACCCCGCAGTAATGACTCAAGCGGCCAGCAAGACCTCAATGAGAAAACTCCAACGTGTCTAGTACTCTGCATCCCTAATAATCAACAAAGCCAGAAGGCGTGACTACCATTAGCAAAGTTATTTTCATAGAAGGAAGAGACTAGACTCTATTGATATCTTCACTCCAAAACTGGGAAGAAAGGTCTGGTCCACCCTGACCAATGTTGTCATTCCGGAAATACAGGGAACAGGTGGCAGACTAAGCATACCTGCAAGGCTACATGAGAAAGTCTCCCGTCGTAGCCACTTCCCGAGCACTAAGCTATGCTCACTTGAGAACATAGCACCAAAATATACATAACAGAAACACTGAACACTAAAATCTAACACAGTACGACTCGAAACAAACAAGAAGAAAATAAGCAACAGGAAACTAAAACAACAACCAAGATGAGGTAAATTGCTGAGCCAAAAGCTAATAAATGCTTGAAAGCTAAAAATTTGACCAAAAATGAGTACATCAAAATTTAAACGAACAATAAGAAGAATGCGCTAAGAGCACATAAAGAAACACAAACATGGAAAAACACAACTTATTAAAGACAAACACATAAAGGAAAATAAAAAAATAAACGTAAAGTGATGCCCTCCATACTAGGGCAAAATATCCCTCCCTCTTTTAATTTTCACCCACTATTATCTACCACTATACAACCATCTTCAAAATTGAATACACAATCATCATTTAACTCTGCGCGAAACGCAGATGGGAGAAAAAATGTGAAATACATCCCCCTAAAACATTAAAACAATCGAACAAAGCATAATGTTTGTTTGTGTTTGTTCTTTAATAAAGGAATATTCAAATATATCGAAAGTACAAAAAAAAGCAATTTTTTTTCTAAAAGAACCCCTAGTGAAGTCAGATACCACGTTAATATATTTCAATTTCAAAGATATTACAGTGTTCCTAATTCTTTGCTCAATTTTCGCTAATTCTCGCCTTTCGGCCATGCACTTAATAGTTGTTGCTACGATGAGAACGCGCTAGTAATAATTGATATGGGACGATGGTTCCCTACTTCTGAAAATTAGCAGGTGCCACAAAAGCGCAACTGTTCCATTCCAAGAGACTAAAGTAATATTTCTTATTTGCCAAATGGAGAATTAATTGATTTATTTTAATAGTCCATCTCGGCGATGTCAAATGGATACAACCACTGGGAATTCACAAAACACACCTCTATGACTGAGCGAAAGAGCTCTACTCAAGGATAGGCAGCGTATGATAACAAATAATTATTGATTTCTAGTGATATTCGGAACATCGAGAAGCAACTACGATTCTTTTATTCTGTTAATTACTTTTGATTCCGCTTCCTGTATGTGATTTGTTGAAGGGAAAGTTAGAGTACGAAGTTTTTTAGCCTTTTTAGGAAAATTTATTCGTCTTAAAATAATTCAATGAGTTCCGATCTAGGCCTACACATTTTGGCCGTGTTCGGGGTAAACAACCCGACGTTTCGGACCACATCTATGAATTCTTGAGATTTTATTCCTGAAGTGTTGCCTAGTATTGTTTACATAAGGTGTTAGGGTTAATGTCAAGGGCTTGACACAATAAAGTGGTTTGCTACGATTTTGTTACGTCATTCTCTCTTCTTTTTCGTGCAATTCTATTTTCCATAAACAGGCAGTTGTCATTTTCAATTTAATCACTTGAAAATGTGGGCATAAGAAAACTTCCTAGGATAGGAGTGTAACTTCCAGAATTAATATTATGAACACAACAGTCAAACACGCATGATCATTCACCTTTCCGCACAAATTCCTGAAACATATGTAGATACGGTGATGTGTTCGATTGTTACTTGTATCGTGTTTATACCAACCCCTGGTCAAGTCAAATTCATAAGCGCCAACAATCTGCAAACTTAATCAATTATTTCTCAGACGAAAAAAAACGCACTCTTACAATACTTCTCACACCATGCCACTCAATCTTTTATATTCTCGTTACGAGTCTAATTTTCCATAGGGGATACCCCGTGTAACCTGGTACACTTGGTACCTGGAGGAGCTGCACATCCGTCGGGCCTGAGAGAAAATTAGAGAAGCCGCCATCACTGGGATGACGTGAACTATCCGATGGGGCATGGGAAAGTTGTTGAGCGCTTCCACCTCGACCCATCTCAGCGCTACTTTATTTATTTTTACTCTAAGACTCTCCCCTCGACTTTTTGGCTACTTGCAGTTAGTATCAGCAGGAACTGTTCCCATCCGGGGAGTGTAAATTAGGGAGGCCTCACCATTGGGTTGAATTGAATTATTTGACTGGGCCAGTGTAAGTTGTTTGTATGATTCCTTCTCGCTCCCTCTCACCATTCTTTTTTCTCTACGACTATCCACTCAACTCGGTAAGGGTAAGGATGCAGTCCGTCGGGGTCCCGTGTTTAGTTCGCTAGATATGATGCCTGAGTAGACTGCATAACAACCCGGGATCACCTAGCGCTGGGGTATGATAATAATAAGTGATTACTCACCCTACTTGTTAGTGGATCTGCCAATCTCTAATTCTCTATATTAAATACTCGCTTACCCCCTTCTATATTTGCTCTTCTATCCACAGAGGTTCTGGCTACCCGGCGCACTTCCGTCCTCTTACCAGCCCTTAGTCGAGTGGTAGTGTATACCTTGAGGTCTCTACCTTTTGCCAGGGCCAAAAGCCCGCTGGCTGAGGGAAGTATTAAGCACGGGGTTTGCTGCACCGTCAACTCTGCTCAGAGCCTTCGAGGACGAATTCGCCTGAATGGCAAGCCGGGTTGTCAAGCCTCATCTTAATTCGACCCCGTGTCTCGAGTATGTATAAATGTGATCACATTCTGGAATTTTATGATCTATGGAGACCTCCCTTCCTCTCAACCTCCCAAGACATTGGGAGGTCATAGTATATATCTTTCATGAAACACTTTTTGTTGTTTTTTACCATGGTTACAATATAGAAAAATAGCGAGCGAACGCAGGCGCATAGAGATCCCCCTCTTAGCTCGGCCTCACCTTCCCTAGGTGTCAGAGAGGACGAAGCAGCACACGACACCCATTTGACCGCTGTAGTGGCTCTCCACTCGCCATTTATATGCAGCAAAAGGGGCTTCCTCTTCGTCTTCTTAGGAGCCACCTTAAGGCCACTCCACCTCAGAAAATGAGGTGCACCCTCCCTTGTACTTTTTCAGGATCCCCTCCAACCTACTTATAGTAGAGAGGAGGTTTACTCCTTTCCTTTGTCTACGGGTAAGATGACTTCCCGCCACCCCCTTTCTTTGGAGTCGCCCTTGGACGCCTCAATCTATGCACCAGCGTATGTCCCCCTTTCCTTTCAGAGGGGACTGCCAAAAAAGCATGCAGGCGGCCTAAAATTGACCATTACCTGTTCGAGCGGCGCAATATGGCCGACCCCTTAGAGGGGCAAAGGTTAGTGGGGCTCATCGGGCCGTTCCTCTACTTTTCTACAGGCAGGCATCCTAAATTTGCAGGGGTTCGGCCTGCACCTTCCCCCCCCCCCCATCCTATTTCACAGTAGAGCTTGGTTCGGAGTTTATATATATATATATATATATATATATATATATATATATATATATATATATATATATAGATATAGATATATATATATATATATATATAGATATAGATATATATATATATATATATATATATATATATATAGATATAGATATATATATATATATATATATAGATATAGATATATATATATATATATATATATATATATATATATATATATATATATATATATATATATATATATATATATATATATATATATATATATATATATATATATATATATATGGTTAGCAGACCTTGTGAGTATGCAGTTTTTGTTAAAGACCATAGTATATTTCTCCTTTATTAATTTTCTATTTTTCTTATCTTTTTTAGTTCTTCTTGTAGGTGGTAAACAACTTCTACGTTCATCTCTTTTTTAAATGAAATGTGTTTGGTAAAACCAAACTTGACTTTAATTGCTGAGCTTTCGATCTATGCGATCATTTTCAGTGTCTTTCCTCCTTTATCGTTGGAGAATAGTGGAGTCAGAATGAAAGAAAACGGATTTTAAGGGATATTTATTCCTTCTCGCTTAAACGGGCTACTACTGTGTAAGCGGAATTTTAAAACAAGTTTAAAGTTCGATTCCAGCCCCTAGACCACACAACTGAAGAGTCCTTGATTGGGAACGATGACACAATCAATGAGGGGAAGGGGACATGGAGGCTCCCCTGAGCTGAACATGTTCGTGGGTGTGAACACGCCACAGATTGCAATATTTTCCATGGGGTGATCTTGGGCTCGGTGTAAAACACCGGACTTGATTCCGCCCATGTTCAAGCTTCTTCTCAGGCGGCTCGGGCCCCCGAGGACACATAAGGAGAAGAGGGGCCTTCCCTCGACTGATGCCCATTGACAGCCAGGCCCTTTTAATAGGAAAAGGGTTTCCCCTCCTTCCACAGAGGCTCCTGAGAACGACTGGTCGACTGCCATTCTGCAGGAGACTATGACAGAACCGGTACGTCCGGCTCCGGGCGCCCTCGGACGGAAGGGCTCAGACAAACAGTAAAGTCTTAAGTACGCTGAGCGAAGCCTAGATTACGTTTAGGCCCCTCATTCCGACACTACCTGGCTTACTAGTTATTCGCTCCACAGATGAGAGTATGTTGGCTAAAGGCAATGTGAGAACTTGTGTCCGGGGTGGTCTTTCGCTATGGCTTTTTCTACATTTTGTAACCGAGATGCTGCTTCGCCAGCATTCAATCCACGTCGTAATGTCGCTGAGGGCTGCCTACTAGACTTTACCTCTAGAGGCTGATAAAACTTCATCGACAGGTTTGTGTTGAGTAAGTTGCGTTCCGCTGTCGCTTCTTGCGCAGACACTGCTCCAGGTCCGGACAATGTCCCATATGCTATGATTCAACACCTAGGTGAGCGGGGCATGGCATTTCTGTTAGATATATTCAACAGGATTCGCCGAATTTTTCTAACCTCCTGCTTGTGTTGTAAGTTGATGGAGAAATTGGTTAATGATAGATCAGCCTTTTTCCTGGGCAGCGGAGGCCACCTGTCTTCTACACACTGCGTCTCCCGTAAGTTCCACTCTCGTCGGATGCTCTGCTTCAACTGGAAAATGCAGTCTGCGAGACCTTCGTTCGTAGAAAACACTACACAGTGGTGTTTGTAATCTAGACAAACCCAATGCGATATCATGGAGACTCTCCACACAATGTGGGCGAGAAGATGCGTCCCAATCTTTAGTTCTGAGTTTCTGCGAAATCGTCGATTCTGCGCACGCGTGCTGGAAACCCTCTCTGACCCAATGGCGCAAAAATAGGGCCTCTCGAAGGGATGTGTTCTCAGTGTAACACTCCTAGCCTTGAGCATCAATGATATCTGTTCGGTGCTTTTAGAAGATGTTCGTGCTACGCTCTCCGTGGACAACCTTTTTTTTGTTGTTTTTTGATGCTGCCTAGATGCCAAATCTGAAGCGCCGACTTCACAATTCATTGAGCCGTATCTCTCGTATGCCGAAGTGCACAGGTTTCGATTTTCCTTTGCAAAGAGTAAGCTGATGCAGATGCACTTATGCCGCTATCCACGTATCCACCCCGACACGGACTTGTTCCTAAACGGGCTCGCCTTGAAGTGGTAGATTTAGATTCGCACCGTTTCCTTGGTCTTTTTCGACCAACGCCTGAATGAGGAGGCTCGTATTCGCTGCCTAAATGTATATTGTACCCACGCCATGTACATTCTTCGTTCCGTGACCTTTAACTCCTGGGGTGTTGATCGGGCTACTGTCTTGCTTTTCTACAAATCCTTTGTTCGTTGAAAGCTTTACTATGGATGCGAGTTTTACACATCCACAGCCGAGCGTGATTGCGGAATGGAGACTCGACCCACCACACCAGTATTTTCACTGTGAGCGGTGCCTTCGGCACCTGCCCATTGAGAGTTTAGTTGTCGATGCCAGGGATATACCACTCGCTCTGCGCGTGTATGCTGAATTATGCGATTGTACGTGCGAGACCAGCTCCTCTCTCAGTCGCGAACGGCACTCACTGCATCCGCACCAAATCACAACAGTGTCTATGCCACCGAGAGACGCTCACCATTATTTAAACTCTTTGGGTTTAGGGCTAGAAAACTCCTTCGAGAGCTCGGTATAGATCTCGGGCCGGTGGCGCCCCTGGTTTTTCTTAGGACGCCACCCTAGAGGGTACCCCCTTTGACTTTGACAATTTGTTACCACCCCTCTGTTTCCAAAGCTTCTACAACGCCATGAGTATTGCGTTCAGTCTTTTTAGAGCACACTTTGTGTCACGCTGGAACAGTGTCAGTGTATACGAATAGCTCCAAGTCCCAAGATGCGGTCGGTTTCCGGGCCTTATCCCTTCTGTTTGAAGTCAGCGGGGCTCTACTGGCCACCGCCTCTATTTTCACTGGAGAGCTGGTTGCAATACACATCTCTGTACGGGAGATAATGCGCCGTGCCTGGTTTGGAGAACGAATTGTGATATTTAGTGTCTCACATGCATCCTGAGTACTCTCGGGGCATTAGAATCTTCTCTCCCTGATTCGTGGTATCCGTGACGCCACGGTTGCTGCAAGCTGGGCGGATCTTAAATTATCTTCTGCTGTGTTCCTAGACATGTGACAATTGTGGGTAATGAACGCGCCGATGAAAACACCAAAGAGTCAGCTAGAACTGGGCGATCAGAGCACTGTTTCGCTTTTCCTACAGCGACTACATGGCAGAAAGCAGGGCCGCCCTCCGGGCTGCGTAGCTAAGAAGATCGTAGATGGCCGAAGGGAACTTAAAGTTTCGTGCAATTGTGCCGCGACTGTTCTCACGCCCCTCCCCGCTCCCCACACCCACACTTCACACACCCCAATGTCACAATGGATTCAGATTGCCTTCTGACGTCTTCGACTTGGGTACACTCGCGGGACGCACCGCCAAAAGATGGAGCATTCCCCGCGCCTTATTGCGACGACTGCGTTGTCCCCCAGACTGTTGGGCACATTCTTGTTGAATATTCCAGTCTGGGTGATCTTCATGCACGTTACCTGTTTAGTTACCTGGGTAAGCGGGTTCACTACCGCTTGCCTCTTGTACTCTGGACAAACTTGTGCACTATCTGTGTTGGTCACATGATTCTGCCCGGGCGGAGGCGGGCCTCCTTCCGATGCCGGAGAGTTCTTTCTTCCGCTTACTTTTATTTTGTTCATCTAATTTTTTTGCTTTGCTTTTTGTTTTGTCGTGTTTTTTTTATTGATTTGTTTTGTATTTCAAAATAGCCAAGTATTAGGCGGGAAATTAATTACGGCGACTTATTCCTTAGCGGACAGTCGCCAGATGGGCGCGTAAGAGAAACGAGTCTGAGGTGGTAACCTCAGAACACCTTCAGTCATAACCTCATTCACGCACTTCTTTATACCATCAACCTCCCTTACCGGTCGTTCCTCACTCGATCTCTCTTTCGCACACCAAACATCTCTCTCAAGTTGTCCATTTCCACTGCTCTGACTTGAGATCTTTCCTTCTTCCATACCATACTCTCAGTTACATTCACCAATTTTAGTACCACCATACTTTCATGCAGCTTCCTGGTACATATAGCCACCTAGTATTAGGCATAAGATTGAGTAGGGGGACTTATTTCCTTGTAAGCAGTCGCCAGATAATTTCTAAAAAATTTAAAAAATCCTTCTACATTTCACACATCTTCACATTCACTCAGGTTCTAGCCACCTAAGTGCCTTTCGAACCAGTAAAACCCTTGTGGTTGCAATTTGTTTAATCTCTACCACCATCACTTACATTGCATCGCAGATACTTAAATTTTCGCACTTGTACAAGGGTGACATCACACACGAGGATATCAAACCATTCCCACTCTCATTCTCACGTTACTCATTTCTCAATTCTTTTTTACACCTCAACTCTCATACACTCAAAAAAATCGATCAGCTTATCAAAATCCCTCTCATTCTCAGCCACAAACACTAGATTATCAGTATATACCACCTGTCACCATTATTCATCGATCTACCACACCTTTCTCTCATTCACATACTTCTCTCAGTACCCCATCCATAAAGATATTAAACAGGCATGGGGACATCATATAAACTTTTCTTACCCTCTCCCCCTACGTATGATAAACCACTTACCAATGATATTAACCTAACGCTGTCCTTACTTCCAACAAAAGCACTTCACATCATCCAATAGTTTACTGTACACTCCATGCATTCTTATCACCTTACTTCCAACAAAAGTAGTCCACATCATCCAATAGTTTACTGTACACTCTATTGATTCTTAATACCCTACTTCCAACAAAAGTACTCCACATCATCCAATAGTTTACTGTACACTCCATTCATTCTTCTCATCTTACTTCCAACAAAAGTACACCATATCATCCAATAGTTTACTGTTCACTCCATTCATTCTTATCACCTGGCATAATGCTTGTCTATCCATACGATCATGAACTATTTCTAGATCTATCAACCCAGCAAGCAATTTTGCCTCTCTTACCTCTAGTTTTTTTCAGCTCTCTCTCTCCCTCTCTCTCAGTGCAAATACTTAATCCACCTCATACCCGCTCTAAAACCTTTGTTCATCCCCTATCAATCTATCATTTATCCTTCTTATACACTAAATCAATAATTTTTCATGCGCTACCTACAATAATCAACAGACTTATATCCAGAGGTGGGCAGTAGTTAAATACATTTATGTATTTAAAATTGTATTTGTAAATACATTTGAAATCATGTATTTAAATACTTTGAAAATATTCAAATACAATGTATTTAAATACTTTTTGCAAATACTTTACTGATAATAGGTTTATGTAGCTGTTAAAAACGTGTAATGCATATTTTAGCTTGTCGTAACTTGTATGGCACAAACGGTTGACTGCGTGAGCCAGTGAGGGAAGATTGCTTGCATCAGTTCAAATTGAGTTAAAGATAGTCGCAGTTGTGTTCTGTTGTATAGTGAGAGCGCTCAGCGTTATCTCAACTGCTGCATGGCAACTTCAGCTTCTTCGAAAGAATGTAAAATGGAGAGATCAGAGAATAATTAAGACGAGGAAGATAAAGAATCTTGTAATTATAGTAATCCTTTACTAGATAGTAATTTTATTAGAGTGAAATCTTCCTACGGAAATATGTCAAGTGTGTATGTATATCATGCAATCGCGAAATCTCTGCAGCGAGCAATGCCATTTCCAATCTACGCATTCATTTGAAGGTAAGAATTTATAATAGCTAATTATATGATACTTAATTGAATTGACAAGTTTCACCATTTCTTATTTTTAAAAAATGGTAAAATTGCTAGTAGCTAACGATAATGTTAAGTAGCATAGGTTTACCATGCACGAACCTACCTGCTTCCATTTGTAACAACTTTATTTATAGTATATGCTGATTGAATTTAACGTGAATTATGGCAACGTGAAACAAGTGTCTTTCAATTATCTGATCATGTACATTTATCAACAGAGAAAGCATCCTGCTTTGGTGCAAAAACCGGATAACTACGTGACAGCTCAAAGAAAAGATTCCAAAAGAAAATGACCAGTATTAGAAGATGGTCATTCATGCAGAGGTGTTAAAGTAGAGACATTACCGGAGTGTTTAGCGGTGAATACTAAGAAGGTCAAACAGTCTGTTGCTGATAAGCTGATTGCACATTTTATCATACAAGGTGTGCATCCCCTATCAACCGTGGAGCAACCAGCCTTTGTGAGATTAATTGAAGGTCCGTTCTCAGTTACAAATGTTGTTTACAATTATAATATTAATAGTATAGGTTAAGCTCTTATAACGACCGAATATTAAAGCGTTTGGATCATTGGTCACTACGTAGGCTATATAACGAAGTTAAATAAATGAAGACATCTACAAGCAACAAAGGTTAATATATTGCAATAATTTCATGAGAATCCACGTACATATATTCTTAAAGCGCGTTATCATTTACTTGAAGATATTATATGGGTATGTTAAGATTTTGCTCTTTATGAAATATGAAATTGAAAATGTCTTTGCAGTTAGGGAATTATCAGCTCTTGGCTGAAAGCACACCTATTTGTTGGTGGAATTTATCTCGATTATATTAATATGTAAAATTTATGGAAACATTTATGAGACAAACATTAAACTGTTATTTCAGCTTGAGGAAGCTGCGCGTGTCCATCACAGTGGAATATTGGCATGCTGTCGCTTCAAAAGAGAACATAACTACATCAAGATTGCTGAACATATGGAGAATATTATCAATGAATACGGTATCCCCCTGCAGAAAATCACCAGCATCGTCACTGATAACGGCTCTAATTTTTTTAAATCGTTTAAGAAATTTGCAGTCACTGCTGCAAATGTGTCCACAGATTCAGAAGATGGAATACAGGTAGATGAAGAAGATCAGGGTGAGCACGAGCTGGAGGATAGTTTCTTAATGAGAAATGCCTTAGATCAGGAGGAAGACCGTTCGACTGACCCATGCAGCTTCAGCCTACCTAAGCATGTGCGTTGTGCTTCCCACACAGTCTGTCTCGTCGCTACAACTGCTGCAAAACACGCACTGAAAATATCTTCTTTTGCAAATATCAATCATGCTGCGATGGGGAAATGCTCAGCATTATGGAACAAAAGCGGTCGTCCAAAATCAGCAGAGATTATCAAAACTGTTATCAACTGCTCATTAAAGGTGCCTTACATCACAAGGTGGAACTTTCTGTTTGATGCATTGTCATTACTTTTAAAACACAAGGACAAATTACATCAACTCATGACGTCCCTTGAACCTCGAGTGTTCAGAAGTCACGAAATTGAATTTCTTGGGGAGTAAGTCTCAGTTTTGGCTCCTATTGCAGTCGCAATTGATCGCCTACAGGGAGAACAAAACTGTTTTATGGAGAATTGCTCCTTACCTTGCTCACTGTGGAGAAAAAGCCGAAGAGCCTTCAGTCACGTTCTCTGAAATTTTGCCAACCTCTTCTACGTGCAGTCACTAAGAGCTTTGGAAAGCGCTACCAAATCTTATTTCACCTTGACAAATGAAGCCAGCGTTACAGATGCCATTAGCGCATCAATAAGGCATCCATTCTTCAAACTCCGCTAGTTAGATATCAGTATTTCATGGGACAGTTCCAGCCACCAACACTCTATTAAAAATATTATGATTCAAGTGATTGAGAATTTAGCAGAGGGACCCGAATCTGAATCATCCAGTGGTGTATCGGACAGTGAGGATTATTTTGGATTTACAAAACCCGCTCAAACACGATCAACCACAGATTTAAAATTGTTCAGTTACCTTCAGGATTCAAACAAAACACTTCAAGGTTTAGAGAGATATCCAAACATAAAAAAATATTTATTAAATACACCATCATTCCTTCATCAGCTCCTGTGGAACGGCTTTTCTCTTTAGGAGGATTGACCTTATCTCCAAAACGGAGTTCTTTATCTGACGAAACATTTCAGCAACTGATATTACTTAAATGTAATGCTGATATAAATAGCTAACTGAAATTTCCTTCTATGGAACTTTCTATTTTTTGTAGTACCTAAGTCCAATTGTCATCAAATCCTACATTAGTAATTATAATATACAATTTTATTTTAATGAATATTTTTTTGTTGTGATACTAATGGTCCTTATCGATTGTCATTATATATCAGGTATTTGAAATGTATTTAAAAATGTATCTAAATGCATTTAAATACTAAATACATTTTCAAAATGTCCTTAGTATTTAGTACCTAAATACATTTTTCTCATGTATTTAATATTTAATATTTAAATACTTTAAATGTATTTAGTGCCCACCTCTGCTTATACCCCTGTAGTTCTCGCCCTCATCTTCCTGTTACTCTTTTACAAGGGCACAATTACTGCCTCCTTCCAGTCCTCATGCACTCTTCCATTTTCATATGTCTTACAACAGACCCACCAGACTCATTCCATAACACAATCACGACACTTTTTCTCATTCCAGCGAGTATATCATCTATGTACTCCATCTGCTTTCAATTTTTTCAGACTTAACGTCTTCCCTTCCATGCGCCAATCAATTTAACCTTACACAGCACAATCATGTGATCAGATAATCCTATATTCACACCTCTCTCAGTTTTCACATCCAATACGTTCCGCTGCATATTCTTTCCTACTCATCACAGACCTCGCATGCTTATCTATTCCATACCCTAATATAGGAGCTGATTTACACTCACGAAGCAATCATATTTGCATCATTTTCCAAACCCACATTATAAAACAAAATATTCTCGCCGTCTACTGTTGACCACATTGCTCACAAGTACCCTGCTACTCTTGTCCTTGATGTTCACACAGCTCTTCTTCTCCTGCATCCTCACCCTTTTCTCTTCCTTCTAGAATAGTTTCCTGTTCCCATCGAAATCCTCATTCATCTTTCTGTTCTCATCTGGATCCTCATTCATGTTGCATCCCACTGCTCCATTTGCTGCTTTCCTACTCTGTTTAATCACTTGTTTGACTTTCTCTTTCATCTCACTTCATCCATTCAACTGCATCACCTTATCATCCTCATCCGGCCTGACAGACCGGGGTCCGCGTCAGCCCCGCCCATTACCGTCATTGCGCGTCAAGCTCCCAAGATAAAGCTTTCGGAGGTGTGGCTACCCAAGTTCCCCCACCCCCCTCGGAACTTAGTCACCTTTTGCGACACTTGCTAGAAGACGATATGGGCATTCTTCCTGACCCACATTTACGGAAATTTGTTAGTTATTGTGGATAATAATAATCCTCTTCATTGTACGTCCTTGTCAATCAATTGGCTGAGTATAGTTTGTAGTTCGGTATCGCCATTTGTCCCCCCTGTTGTTTTTTTGTTATTATTTTCCATATAGTAGTTGGCGTTTTGTTGATTGTTATTTTAAATCATCTTTTTTTATTTTACTTTGGGGGAGGGGTTATAACAATGAACAATGAGTAGCCAGCTCCACACTGCATCGGGCATGCCTGGGGGACGCTCTTCATCTACAACAAACAAATTACTGCACCCCAGGTGTTATACCCACCGCACTCCATTACTATGGGTCGCCAGACAAATAAAAAATGATGGTAAAGTAATTTTGAGTTTGTCTGCCACTTTTAGAGACTTATAAACGAGTTTCTTCTCAGAAGGTCTTTGTATACATGAAGACTTCTGTCATAAAGCCCTAATCAACCAGGAGTATTCCTTTGTTGACAATAAATGACAGTGAAAAGGCGATATTCCGAGATTCCATACCTTTTCAGGTCTACGGCTATTATATCTTTCCATATGGAAAGATGGAATTTATTAGTAATTCTGCATTTAGGTCATGTTATTGTTGGGATGAGTCGCAGTCTTGAAAGAAAGGGATATTAGTCATAATCAAGACGAAAGTTTTGGAGTTGATACATATATTTTACAAAAGGATTATGTGTTGGAATTATATATAGTTGTTAGATAATTATTATATGAGTATGATTTAGGTGTATTGCTTGTTATCTATTGTCGCGTATATACGTGTACATGCCATTGCTCCTGTGATTCTGGCAGAATTTTATCTATAGCTTGTTTCAGTCTTGAAACCCGCTTGATTGGATCTGCGCGCCCATACGTGTCTGGTTGTGGCCTCACTTGACAAGTTTTTATTTATTCTATTTAGTTTTTTAGTTTTTTCTACTTATTTGTTTGTTGAATTTTTTCGAAATCCTCATCGAGTGGTGGTTGACGGAGTTTGTCTTCAATAAGTCAGGATGGAAGGTGGTCGGAAAAGAGAGATAGAACAGGTAAAATCTATGTATCGAATTTTCTTTATTGTCGAAGAGCTTTTGTTATCAAGATGTGTTTGTACTCACTTGTTTGCATTTAGATCTTTCTTTATTACTATTTTCATTCTTCTCTTTAGCGCAATGTTTATCCATTCAGCCTGAAGATGGATGAGGTAATCCGAAACGTTTTTAATAAATAAGGATGTCTCTTATGGTCTTATCCTTTATACTACAATTTACACCTTCTCAGAAGCAATCTTGTTAAATATATATATATATATATATATATATATATATATATATATATATATATATATATATATATATATATATATGCAAATTTTGTTAAAGACAATGGTATATTTCGCTTTAATCAATTTCTTTTGGCAACTTTCTATTCTTCTAACTGACTTTTTTATTCTATCTTGTAGATGGTAGATCACTTGTCCTATATTCATCCGTTTTTAATGAATGGGTTTGGTAAAAACTAAACTAAATTGCTGAGCTTTCGATCTTATTCGATCATTTTCGGAGCGTCTTTATGTATTCTTTCCTTCTTTAGCCAGCAATCAACAGTCAAGAGTTGAGCTTGAATCGAAGATTAAAGTTGTTTTAAAATTACACTAACCGGATTGGCTCGTTTCCTTTAACGTTGCGCTCAAGCCAGGATGAATAAATGTCCCCTAATACCCGTTTCCTTTTCATGCATAGAAAAGTACAAATTTCGATCGAGGGCTACAGAGGACCCGAGTTCGAACTTGAGGCGGGTGTTCCACAAGGTGGCTGTCTGAGTCCGCTGTTGTACCTTGTGTACACACTGGACTTACCTGATCCAGTAGAGAAGGATGTGATGTACCTGCAGTTTGCAGATGATATCACACAGATCATCCCCAGGTACTACAAACATGCTCGATTTTAAGCAATGCAGACAGCCATCGAAATCGACAACATCAGTCGATATGAAAAGAAGTGGAAAATCAAGACCAACCGTCGAAAGTTCCAGATCCTTCCAGTAAACCGCCAAAAACGTGTTGATGTCTTAGTGAACGGCGAAGTGTACCCGTACGGGAACAAAGACAAAGTCATAGGTCTGCGTTTAACCTCATAAGGATACAAAGCGCACATAAACAACAGAATCTCCCTAGCCAATCTCCCTAGAACGAAGGATGGACCATATTCGACAAAAAGATCTGTACACAAGAGCAGGTCTGAATCCACTGAATATGGAACTCCTAAGGCTAGGGAGTAAGACCTGGGACAAAATCGAAGAAGAAATACTCCCGAACATGAACCTCGACTTAGATATTCCAAGAGCAGTTAGGGGGCGCGCCAACAGGCAAGCCCTATTCCCGAGTGGAAGAAACTGCTCGCGAGAAAAACTAATTGGACTATTTACTTAATCAAGACTACTAAAACGAACTAATTTAACAGCTAATTAAAATAAGAAGAAAAAGAGGTGAAGTGCCCACAACTCAAACAAAATGAATAAAAGAAAAGAAATCCGAAACATTGGCAAAAGTAGAAATATAAATTATTATTAGAAACAAAGAAAAGTATATATATATATATATATATATATATATATATATATATATATATATATATATATATATATATATATATTTATATAGCAAACAAAAGATTTGAAAGGCTTGAATGCCGGGACGGAGGAGATATATTTATTTATTTAATTAATAAAAAAGTATATATATATATATATATATATATATATATATATATATATATATATATATATATATATATATATATATATATATATATATATATATGTGTGTGTGTGTGTATATCTGTGAGGAAAAAATATATATATATATAAATATGTAAAAAAAAAAGAGAAGATGAATAAACGAACCAAAATGACAAAGTCACAACGCGACCAAATGCGAGGAAAAGAAGACCAAATAACGAGAAATACCTTTATATACCTACCACAATTCTTTTTATTCGGTCCGATTCTGACTCCAAAACATTTCATCGGTAAAGGAGGAAAGAATACATAAAGACGCTCCGAAGATGATCGAATAAGATCGAAAGCTCAGCAATTTGGTTTTGTTTTTTACCAAACCCATTCATTAAAAAGAGAGATGAATACAGGGCAAGTGATCTACCATCTACAAAATGGAATAAAAAAGACAGTTAGAAGAAAGCCTGCTACCCATCTACACTAATATATATATATATATATATATATATATATATATATATATATATATATATATATATATATATATATATATATATATATATATATATATATATATATATATATATATATATATATATATATGAGAATGTTTATTTGGGTCGAAAAAAATAATGAGAATGTCCTCTTTTGGGGGGGAGAGTGGCGAGGCGACAACTTCCCAACGAAGCCTAAAAAAAGTATGATGACCCTGATGATAAGCGCGACTTGGCCACGGAGATAGAAAGTGTAAATGGGAAAATCCCGACTGATGATTCTCTGATACGCTTACCCCGAACCCCCACAGATTGATTAAATGTCCCCTCTGAGCCTCATGTCTAGTGATCTACCCCTAACCTTCCCCCTCTTCCACAAGAAGAAGGCTCGAGTACGTGCTTTTGAGTCCCTGGGCTCTTTGTGCAAGGTTTGTTGCAGTACTTCCCCAGGTGGTACCAAATTTTGTGGTCGGTGGGGTTTGCCATCGCAATCTGAATTTTAACCCCTTCTTTCTATTAATTTACCTCTGTTTTTCTTTATCGGTCTTCCCACCCCCTTTCTCATCTTTTTAAACCTGCTCTAATTAAATCTCTCCCTACCATTTTCGCTCTTAAACAAAACGCCCCCTTTCAAACAACGCCATCCCACAACAGAGATGATGAAAATAATCAATTAATGAACGTGTCGAGAAACCGCTAAAAAAAACACTCGTATCAGTTCTATTAAAGTTGAGCTCACGAAACTCAATGACCCGAATACTCTTGGACCTCCTGTTGCTGCAGTGCCATACATTTACGTTACTACTACTACTACTACTACTACTACTACTACTACTACTACTACTACTACTACTACTACTACTACTACTGCTACTAATGGTAATAATAAGTTTATTGAAAAGAGGTTTCAGAACAGTTTAATAACATTTTTTTTAAATTTGTTGAATGCCAAGACAGAAGTGATGGGAATAAGAAGGAAATCAGCGAAGACACGAAAACAAACCCCTGTCAGCATGGAGCCCCTTTCAGCCAATTTCCCCGCTGTCTATTTGCAGGAGGGAGACGTGTTTTCTGATGCTTGTTCCTGGAAACCACTTCCCTCCTTACCTGTCTTATTTGCCGTTATGTGTCCACTTGCGATATTTGCGTGGCTTAAGGCCGGGCAGATGATGCAGAAGGAGAGAGGGTGGTTCTATTGGCCCCTGCCATAAGTTTTAGGTCGCTTTTTAATCTCCGTTTCTGTTTCTGTGTCGCTTCAAATGCTTAGTTTCTGCACCACTGATCGAATCGATAGAAAACAACTACTTCCCCCCCCCCCTCCCTGATTTTGCCTTTACATCGAGTGTTCTTCCCTCCCTTTTATCGTCATCCTGCTCTCTCTCACTCTCTCTCTCTCTCTCTCTCTCTCTCTCTCTCTCTCTCTCTCTATATATATATATATATATATATATATATATATATATATATATATATATATATATATATATATATATATCTTTCGTTTCTGCCTATATTAATTGGTACTCTGTATGGCTGTCTGTCTTTCTCTCAGCTTGTCTCTCTTTCTGTCTGACTCTATTTCTATCTGTCTCTGTGTCTCAATAAGTCTTCCTGCTTATACCTGACACACTCTCTCTCTCTCTCTCTCTCTCTCTCACACACACACACACACACACACACATATGTACAAAAAAAATACTCGCACAAATACACACACTGTCAATCATTCTTACTTTCAATCTCTCTCTCTCTCTCTCTCTCTCTCTCTCCCTCTCTCTCTCTCTCTCTCTCCCTCTCTCTCTCTCTCTCTCTTTATATATACGAGGGGCGGTCAATATGTTTTGCGAATCGGTTGGGTAAAACAGAGTAACCAGGAGTAACAAGGAAAGGAAGTACCCTAGGAGACCTTACGGTCCATTCAAAGAGGGTACCTTTGGACTAGCAATCGAGCAGGCACATGGCTGCTCAATTGTTTTGCGTCCCTAAACGGCCACTTTTCAAGACTTTGTCTAGTCTTGACTTGAACTGGTCAACAGATTCACTGTTGACAACTTCCACTGAAAGTGCGTTCCACTTACCGCAGATACTGTAGGTGAAAAAATTTCCACACAGATTGCGGTTGTACCGCTTCAGTTCAAGTTTGGAGCCGTGATTGCGCGTTCTGTTCTCATTGAGTGTAAAAATATCCCGGTAGTCAACATTGTCGAACCCTCGAAGTATTTTGAAAACTTCGATGAGCTGACCACGCAGTCTACGGGTTTTCAGCGAGAACAGATCTAGTTCCCTTAGTCTATCCTCATAACTTTTATATCGGATAGAGGAATCAGCTTAGTTGCCCTGGCTTGTACGCGTTCCAACCTTGCGATATCCTTTCGAAACGAAGGACTCCAAAATTGTAAGGCATACTCCAGGTGCGGCCGAACGAGGGAGTGGTACAGACAAAGTACTATCTCCTTGTTACGGTATCCAAACTGGCGCTTTATGTAGGGGGTGTTTGGACAAGTTATGACAAGTCAGGACCTGGAGCCGCACGCTCCTGCCTCGTCTATTTAAGAAGCAGTAGCTGATCGCAGATCGTCAGTCACAAATTTTTCAACAATGGAGAAGGTTGAGGAGCACCACACAGTGATCAAATTTTTTACCAAGGAAGGCAAGAATGCAAAAGAGATCCATGACCGCATGGTTGCAGTGTACAACGACACCGCCCCTTCCTATGCAACCATTGCTCGCTGGAATAGGGAGTTCCGTCATGGTCGTGACTCCCTTGAAGATGACCCCCGTCCAGGACGCCCGTCAGACGTGACCAACGAGGACAATGTGGCCCGTGTGGAGAGGATGATCCTCGAAAATCGACGGGTGAAGGTTGAAGAATTCGAGCGAGGACTTGGAATATCACATGGAGGTGTTATCAACATCATCGACGACAATTTGGCCATGACCAAGGTCTCTGCCCGTTGGGTCCCTAGAAACCTTTCGCCCCATGATCGACTTCAAAGTCGTCAAAGTCCACAAGGCCAGAGTTGCACAAGCTGCCTTGCGCGAGTGCAATTCGAGGAGCTCAACCATCCCCCTTACAGTCTAGATCTGGCCCCTAGCGACTACTTTTTATTCCGCCAGCTCAAGGCTGCACTGCGTGGACGCCGGTTTGGGGACGATGAAGATGTCCAGCTCGCCGTCCAGGAGTGGATTGAACAGCAGTCGGGAGATTTCTGGTGGTCGGCAATTCGAAGCCTCAGGGACTGGCGCAAGTGAATTTGAAGTCGAAAGTAGTTATATTGAAAAATAATAAAACACGTTTCCTCATATCTCGTTTCCTTATATCAGAATTGCCAAACTTATTGACCGCTCCTCGTATATATATATATATATATATATATATATATATATATATATATATATATATATATATATATATATATATATATATATATATAAATTTTGCGACAGGACTTTTTATCTCGGGCAACGCGCCCTGGAAAAAAAGTCTTACATAATTTCCGAACTCATATTTTCTCCGGGCAACAACGGGTATGTCTGCTAGTGTTATATATATATATATATATATATATATATATATATATATATATATATATATATATATATATATATATATATATATAACAGGCAATGGCTTCGCTACTAAGATTAAAATTTAAAATCTAAAAAGAGCAGGCAGGGTTAATTTTTTTTTAATTTTCTGAACTTCGCCAATTATAATAGTTTTAAAAAGGAACTCTAAACTAAATTTTCCCTCTTTCAAAATATCACGTTGCTAAAATATAGTTATAGAAGATGATATATAAAAATAAATTTTCTGAACTTCACCATTTGTAATTCTTTGGGTTTGAAAAATTTCACAAAATTTCGATACTTATATTTTTTTCTGAACTTAGATAAAAAACATAAGTCATAACCAAACTAAGATGAAATTATTATTTACATACTAAAAAAAATCCCCTTCTCAAATAATAGAGTTAGTGGATATATATATATATATATATTTATTTCAATTAGTGTAAATGGTTAGCAGATTTTGTAAGTATGCAGATTTTGTTAAAGACCATAGTATATTTCTCCTTTATTAATTTTCTATTTTTCTTATCTTTTTTAGTTCTTCTTGTAGATGGTAAACAACTTCTCCTACGTTCATCTCTTTTTTAAATGAAATGTGTTTGATAAAACCGAACTTGACTTTAATTGCTGAGCTTACGATCTATGCGATTATCTTTAGAGTGTCTTTCCTCCTTTATCGTTGAAGAATGGAAGAGTCAGAATGAAAAGAAAACGGATTTTAGGGGATATTTATTCCCCCTAGCCTAAACGTTATGCCAAGGTAACGGGCCACTACTGTGTAAGCGGAATTTTAAAACAAGTTTAAAGTTCGATTCCAGCCCGTAGTCTGGATGTTGGTGACTGGCCTTTCTTGACTGGACAGTCATACTTAGAAAAATCACGCTACTCTGAAGAAGCTCATAACCGGTAAAGGAAGAAAATTTAATTTACTTTTCCCTACGGGGATTTAAGAGAGGGATTAATACACATAGTCTCTAATAGTCGACTTATGTTGATCTAACCCCCCCTCACAGCGGCCTCCTCATCAGGATAAGGGAGCTGAAGTGAACTGGACTGCCATTCATCTCTAGTCTCGTTCCAACTGTATCGTTCTCTAAGATAGACATAATTGGGGCGCCAAGGAAAGCAGGTTTGAGGAGTAGCCCACTGTAGAACTCGGATCCAGAGACACCTAGACAAGGCTGCAATTTCCGGGGATGCCCCTCCATCCCCGCCTCTACCCCGAGAGCCAAGCGACCACCATAGAGGCAAGTCATACCCGTCTCTATGTATGCCGGACGTAGTTCTGATACCCAAACCCTCGAGGGGGGGAAACCCCACTTAGCGATGGTTGATTCCAACAAAAAGTCCGCCATACAGTCATACCTCATGAGGGCCCCCCCCCCCTGGGTTCACGTTCATGGAAACTTGCTTGCAATGAGGAGGGGGCTGCTCCCCCTAAAGCGCTCTATTTACAAGAAAGGATCAGGACCTAACAGAAGAGAGCTCACCATTGGACCCAAGGCAGCAGAAGAATAATAACCACAGAGAAGGAACACACTGAAAAGAGAACCAGCCCTGAGGGGTCATTCTCAGGCAATAATAGACCAAAATGAGACCACCCGGATCCCGCTGCGTATCATCAGTGGAAGCAGCAGACCAAACAGAGAAAATGTCTTCGAGGTAGTCTACAGGCGACTGAAAATCGCCATGCTCAGACTGTTTGAGGTCCCCACAGGCTATGTGGCGATCTGCGTAAAGGAAAATGACGTGGAGAGCATTACAAAGGAAGAGGTCGTAGAAACACTCCAAGGGATTAGCCTGCAACCAGCAATTCCCCCGCAGATTTAACACACAGGAGCTTGTCTGCTGGAGGCTAGACTCATGGATTGGGCAACACTCCAAGGACCACATCAAAGAAGAAATCATCAAGAGTCAGACATGGGCTAAGGTGACAGAAGTCATCAAATTCTGGAACAAGAGACAAAATTCGGAGTTCTTCGCATGTTTTTAAGATCATATTCAGCGATACTTCGATGCCAGAGAAAGCTAAAGAAAATGGACTCCTGTTATGTAACGCTAAAATCAGTGGGAAGCAGATAGAGAGGGAAGAATTTACTTCCATATAATTCTGCTTCTGCTGTTACAAGATGGAAGCCCATATGACGAGGGAATGCAAAGAACAACAGGAGATATGCTCAAAGTGCAGTGAACCAGGCCACCACTGGAAGGATTGTAAAAGTCCCCGTGAGAAATGTGTTAACTGCGGACAAGGTCATCGCTCCATGGCTATGGCCTGCCCACTAAAGAAGGAACTCATAAAGAAAAAGGCACAACAGAAAAAAGAAGAACAAACCAGGAGGAGCAATACTACGTATGCACAGGTAGCGAAGGCAGCCTATCCTGAGGCGGAAACAAGGAAGACGTACCTCAAACTAGAAAGTAAGAACTCAATTAAAATTCTGACGTGCATCCTGTATGCTCACATCAGCAACCTGACACAACCTGACACATTCGCCAAGGAATTGAACCGAATGCTTGCCATGAATAGCATGAGTGAGATGTGGTTCCCCGATGATCCTCCATCAGGGGACGTGCTCCAATTGCAGATGGCACCGAAGCAGATGACAGAATAAATACAAGAGCCCACGGAGAATGAACCAAAATCGAAGGAAGAGGTCAGACGGCCTGACCCAAGGATAAAGGCCAGAAAAGAGAGGGAAGTAGCTGCCAAAACAGCTAACATGAGCAAATATATGGAAGCATCAAAATCGGAAAAGGAATACACGGAACCCTCAGATTCTACGGACACCTCGGACTCCTCGGACTAAGAAGTCGCTCCTAAGGATGTTCGCCGAAAGAAAGGAAGGAGGGGCGCCAAGAGGAAGCTCGACGCTGATGGAATTAACCTCTCAGTCCCCTTCCCTAAAGACCTGGACAGCCCCCCAAATTTTTTCGGAATATAGAAATATATTACCAATGGGACTTTAACGTTCAATGTAACGAGGAGACTGTAGAGGAGGCCATCTACAACCAAAACGTTACCCTCTACCGGGAAACATTTGTAGAGCTCACACCAGCGGAATTCAAGAAGAAGAGGAACGGGAAAAGAAAGTCCACAACTAAGAAACACTAGGAGTCAGAACACAGAATGGAAATCCAGAACAACAGAGTAAGGATAGCGACACTCAACGTTGATGGATGGGAGGGAAAAGCTACTGCATATGGAAACATACTCCGTGTGCTTGACCCCGATATCATTTTAATCACGGAGCACGGTATCGGCACCACTTCCAGTCAACTGAAGTTACCGGGCTACAGAGTTGTCACTAAGAACCATTCTCAGGAGAGCTCTCTTGAGAGGTTTGACGGTGCTGCCGTTGCCATCAAAAGGAATATATCGTTCAGACACCTTCCAGAACTGGACGAGTTCTTTGTGGCAGTAGAGTTGCCCACACTAGTAGGAAATCTCGCGATAGTGGTAGCATACCAACCACCTCGACGATCGTACCTGCCCCTCACTAACTTCTACACTCTGTTCGGCCACGGCAAAATAGTATTCTTCGGGGGAGACCTCGATGCAAGTTGACGAACAGCTGGCTATGGGAACGTGAACAGCAGAGGCCATAACTTGGAAATGATTATGCGTCAAAAGAACACCCAGAGGATAGAACCGGATTTTCCGACCTATATCACCTTTTGGGCAGCAACAAAGCACGACATAATCATTTCAAGTTATGGCTTACCATTCAATTACCATAGCGAGCCTGGTCCAACAATACACAGCGGCCATATACTCGTAGCAATCTTGACAACCATCTAATTCGCACCGATCCAGATTCCGGTTCTTCTCCGCAAAAGCTACGCTTCGGCCAACTGGAAACGCTATAAGAAAATCCTTGGCAGATATGAACCAGCGGACCTAAGCAGAGTAATATTAAAAGAGATCGACGGAAAGCTAGAAAGGATAACATCCTTGAAAGGGTACAAAACTCCTTCATAACCCAGATGGACAGAGGAGATGAAAGAGATCGCTGGGGATCACAGGAAGGTGTACGAAGAAATCAGAAGAGCAGGTACAATTCGGGAAAAAAGCTCGTTGCTACGTCGACTGAGTGAAGAACTGAAGCAGCCAATAAACCATCAACAGGCTGAAATCTGTCAGAGCTTGATAACCAAAGTAGATAGCGAAATAAGACCCGAAAAGTTCTGGTGATTAGTAAAGAAATTAAAAGGCCTACCAAGTAAAGAGAAGACCCTCATTAAGGAGAGCAATGACTACTTGGAGGATCCGATGATTTTAGAAGAGAGATTCCACACGTTCTGGAAGAAAATTTTCGCAATTACACATGAAGATGATGCGGAATTCGACCAGGAGTTCGAAGGCCAGCAGATTGAAAATCTTAATCAAAGATACATCGAACGCACTCGCAGGCCTATGTTGACGAAGGGAGGGAAATGGCATGCCATGGCCGACCAATAACAACTGAATAGGTCATGGCAACCGTAAAAACTTTTTAACAAAGGGCACCAAGCTGGACGGGCATCACTAAAAACAACTTAGTGCAGTTCCCCCATCAGATCACTCAGGGAATCACTAACATCTTTAACGCTTCCCTGAATACGGGCTACTTCCCCGATGGGCTAAAAATGGCTAAAATCATTTTTATCCCTAAAGGGAACAAGTCCCCCGATCAACCAGTGGATTACAGGCTAATATCCCTGCTCGAGTTCATAGGCAAAGTCTACAAGAAGCTTCTAGCAAACAGGCTACAAGATTAGCTAACAGAGTTGGAAGCCCACAACCCTCAGAAGCACGGGTTTCGCAAAAGAAGGGGGACTGATACAGCCCTCGCCCTTCTCACCGAAAAACGCGCCGGCTGTAAAGCTGAAGGGAAATACGTAGATGTGGTGATGCGAGATGTTCAAAAGGCCTTCGATAAGGTTTGGCTAAGAGGTTTACAATACAAGATCTTGGGCCTCCAGCTAAACCCGAACCTGGAAAGGGTTCCCTGTGATTATATCATGGAAAGAAAATCCCAAATCTCGATTGAGGCTACAGAGGGCTCGAATTCCAACCTGAGGCGGCTGTTCGACAAGGTAGCTATCTGAGTCCACTGCTATACCTAGTGTACACATTGGACCTACCTGCTCCAGTTGGTGAGGATGTGATGTATCTGCAGTCTGCAGATGACATCACTCAAATCATCCCCATTACTTATAAAAACGCTGGAGTTCAAGCAAGGAAGACAGCTACCGAAATCGAAAACATCAATCGATACGAAATAAAGTGGAAGATGAAAACCAACCGGCGAAAGTTCCAAATTCTACCAGTAAACCGCCGGGAAATTGACGACGTCATAGTATATGATGAAGTATAACCTTCCACCAACGAGGGTAAAGTCCTAGGTCTGTGCATCACCTCAACCAGGTATAAGGCGCACATTAAAAACAGAATCTCTCTAGCCAAGAGAGAGCTTGGAAAATTATATAGATTTAAAAGCCTCAGCTCAAATGACATCAAAAAGCTGTACACTGCTCTGGTACGCTCAACATTGGTGTAGCCGGCAGTGAAAATTATGTTAAAACAGCTCTGCTGATATTTGGAGCGCACATCATAGCCCATATTCGGCAGACAGAACTGCACGCAAGAGCAGGACTGAAGCCACTGAATATGGAACTCCAGAGGTTAGGGAGAAAGACCTGGGACAAAATCGAAGAAGAAATACTCCCAAACATGGACACCGACATAGACATTCCAAGAATTCAAATTGGACGCGCCACCAGGAGAGCCCTAGTCTCGAATGGAAAAGCATGCCCCCGAGAGAACTCAAATGGAATATTCACCTGATCACGACCAAAAAGAACAATACCAAATACAAGACAAGACCAAAAGAGGCGAAATTCCCAACTACAATTAAAATACCAGACACCGAAAATGAAAAATGGAAAATAATATTCAAAAGAGGCGTTGCCCACGAAATTACAATTAAACAAGGAAAAAAAGAGGCAAAAATGCCCACAATGAAAAACAAATAATAAAAGATCAAAAAAGGCAAAATGCCCACAAATGAAAAACAAATAATAAAAGAACAAAATATGAAAAATACCCACAAATGAAAAACAAATAATAAAAGATCAAAAGAGGCAAAATGCCCACGACTGTAAAACAAATAATAAAAGATCACAACAGGTAAAATTCTCACAAATGAAAAAACAAATAATAAAAGATCACAACAGGCAAAATTCTCACAAATGAAAAACAAATAATAAAAGATCAAAAGAGGCAAAATGCCCACAATGGAAAACAAATTATAAAAGATCAAAAGAGGCAAAATGCCCACAAATGAAAAACAAATGATAAAAGATCAAAAGAGGCAAAATGCCCACAATGGAAAACAAATTATAAAAGATCACAACAGGCAAAATTCTCACAAATGAAAAACAAATAATAAAAGATCAAAAGAGGCAAAATGCCCACAATGGAAAACAAATTATAAAAGATCAAAAGAGGCAAAATGCCCACAAATGAAAAACAAATGATAAAAGAACAAAAGAGGCAAAATGCCCACAAATGAAAAACAAATGATAAAAGATCAAAAGAGGAAAAATGCCCACAAATGAAAAACAAATGATAAAAGATCAAAAGAGGCAAAATGCCCACAAACCGGTAGAATAAATAAAAATAAGTCCAATGAAACACAAAATAGAAACCAGAGGAGATAGCATATATTATAATTGAAAGGCTTGAATGTCATGACGTTGGAAATATAAAAAGTTCATTTATATATTTATAAATAATAAATAAATAAAATAAAATAAATAAAATGAAAATAACGAGAGAGATAAAGAAAAAATAAAACAAAAAACTGCAACAATAGTGGCAAAGCGGCTAACCCCACCACAAGTCAAACACTGATGGCACAGGAAGGAAAACAAGAGAGAGTAAGGAAAAGAAAAGAGAAGAACTCAAGAGATGCGCTCTACACCACGACAATACACAACTTCTATTTTACCTATATTTATCTAATACACATTTCAACAATTTATTCATCTCTCTCATCTCATCATGGCCTTTCTTCGTTAATTAAGATGGCTTCTAAAGTGTTTATTCTAACTTTATTTCCCTCCTTTCTTTTCATCGTTGTGTTATTAACCAATATGTCCCTGGTTAAGTTGATGTTATTCACGGTCTCTATATGATTTTGGAGGGCTCCATGTTGCAGATGCATTGTCAAACGCCTCGAAAGTGTGGTGGTAGTCATACCAACATATTTTGGGTTGTTTTGAAGCTTAGTCTTCATTCGGTAGGTAAACTCGTAAACTATGTTCGTAGACTTCAAGATCGAGGAATTTTGGCAGATGTTTTTCATAATTAGATTGTTAACGTTTGTCGTTTTATAATATATAATCATCCGAATCTTGTCCGTTTGTTTCTTAACTTTGATGTTATGGTTAACAATCTCCTTGATGCTTTTATCGTCTATTTTGTAGACCGATGACATCTGATTTCTATAGTACTGGTTACTTTCCGTTTCATCCGTGTCTTTGAATTGCCTCCTTAAAAAGGATTGTCAGTGGGTTGTTTGGTTTGTGTATTTTTACGTTTCCATACAAATATCCTGGTGTATAATCGCCGACAATCTTTTGGAAGTGGAGTCCTCCAATGAGTGCATTAGCTTTAGTTATTTGTCCATTTATTTTATTTTTTAAGTCTTCTGTTGGATCCTTTTTCATTCGCTTAAATTTAGTGGTGTCGCTTAAGATGGTATTCACTTTACTGTTATATTCATCTTTGTTTAGAATGACTCATATGTTAGATTTTTCAGCTTTTTTTACGACTATTTCTTTGTTGTTTTTAGAGAGCTGATGGCCTTTCTTATCTCTGGTGTTATGAGTTTGGTGCCATTAAAGCACCTTCGTTTGGTGGCTTCAGCGCGTAGTTGGTCTTTTAGGTTGGGGGTTAATTTCAACGATGGATTTTTCTTGTAATTTCAACAGGGATTGGAAGAGGGTTTCTAGTTCAACTTTTTTTAAAAATTGAATCAAATTTGGTTTGTTTGTGGCAGTTCAAACCTAGATTTAGAGCTTCTTTTTCGCTGGTGGAGAGCATATGCCGGGAGAGATTGATGTGGTTGCTTCCGGCAATGTTTTTCATCCCTTATATAGTTTATTAAGCTTTTGGTCTTAATATTTCTTTCAGAGTTTCCTGTTTGTAAAGTGATGTTGAAAAGAGCTTTTTTGATAGAGCCTCGTGTTTCAAGTGGAATTTCGAACTCATCGAGCTGTGTTTGCGTTTCCTCGACATCACGTTCCAGTTCGGGGATGGTTTTCTTTAATAGTTCTATTTATGTTCTACAAGATGGCGACGAAAGGCTATTGTGTTAGGTTCGTTTTTCGCTGCTAGTCTTGAAATCTACTATGGTCTTTAACTTACTTGGCGGGCGAACAGACAGCACGTGTTTCGTAGAGCTCTCTGAATATTTCGATTATTGCTATACTTTGGTGAGTGATAGAAGTTTTTACGCAAAATAGTATTACGTATAGTCTAGTGACATAGGAAACATAAATATTAAGTTATTAGATCGTATATTTGGTTAATATAACGAAGTTGTTTAGTATTGTTAATTTTTCGGCCAGGTTCTTTTGTTTACCTTATTTTGCGCGGGAAAGTACGTAATAGCTAAATTAAATTAGTGTTTTGAAACCTCGTTTCTAGGTCGACGGTTTAATTAGCGACTGATTTGGACTGTGTTGTGCCTTAAATCTCGTTTCGGTCTGTTGATTTATTTTTCGGATTTTTCGAAAGTCTTGTTCACCACAGAATCAGCGAAAGCTAAGTTGCTCTTTTTTTCCTATTACTACTTAAGTTCTTTCTTTGTTTGAATAAGTGATGGAGTTCGGGGATGAACGTGAGCATGTGTGTCGGAATGTATGCATTGGGTGTGGTATAGTTGGTGAGGGGTATATATGTGTTGTATGTGGGCTGCGTGAATGCATCGTAGATTTAGAGGGGATGAGAATGCAAGATTTACACAGCATATGTAGGCTGGAGGGGTTAGTTGCTGAGCTCAGGAGGGAACTTAGTGTTAGGCCTAGGGCTAGGAATAGGTTAGGTGGTGAGGTAGGCCATTTAGATGTTTCAGGTGAAGGTAGAGGGCCGGTGGAGGAGGTAGGATATGATAGTTCTAGACATAGTGAAGTTAGCCCCCTTAGCTTAGTTAGAAATCGGCCTAGTGAGGATGGGGGACAGTGGAGAGTGGTTAGGAAACGTGTAGCTAGGGAGGCTTCTCCTGTTCTTTGTGAGAATAGGGTTGCCTCTGTTGAGTTGGTTAGCCAGGGGGAGAATAGGTGTGTGAGTCAGAGGGACACAGAACCTATTAGCTTGACTAATAGATTCAGTGCCCTAAGAGAGGAAGTAACTGGAACTGATATGATTGATGGGGGTGGGGGTGGAGGTAGAGTGACTAGTAGTTTGAATGAGAATGGGAGTGGGGATGAAGTTAGGTCTGTGGGGGTTAGGAATAGGAGTTTGACTGAAGTGCTTGTGATGGGTGATTCGCGAGTTAGATATTGAGATAGGAAGCTGAATGCAAGTAGATTGAATGGTTTGAGGGTGTGTTTGCCGGGTGCTGGAGTGAGAGATCTGTCTGATAGGTATGAGGAGCTGGTGTCTGGCTGTGCAAGGGATGCGGTTGTGACTACACATGTAGGGGTGAATGATGTGAAGAAAGTGGGTGAATGTGAGTTACGTGAGAGGTACAAGAGCTTGATTGAAAAGGTGAAAGAAAGTAGAATGAAAGGTGTTGTGACAGGTGTGCTTCCAAGAATGGATGTTGGGGTAGAATGGATGTCTCGTGCGATTTGGCTGAATGATTATGTGAGGAGGATGTGTGAGATGGAAGGTGTTATGTTTGTGGATGTGTAGGATAAGTTTGTTGGAATGAAAGAAATGTATGCGATGGATGAACTGCATTTGAGTAGGAGGGGGATAGATGTGTTGTGGGAGGAGTATGATCGTGTTATTAGGTCTTTGCTGGCGGGAAACTAGATACTAATAGTGGTCAGGGAATTATGAGAGGACATTATAGTACTGAAAGTAGAATGGACTTGGCAGATAACAGAAATAGGTTCCAAGGCGATAGAGGTGAGGTCATTCAGGTTTCAAGAGGTGCTTCAGGAATAGGGGGGTTAAATTGTTTCTATATTCAAATGCTCGTAGTCTTAGAAACAAGAAGGATGAGCTATTTAGTTATATTAGCAATGAGGATATAGATATATTATGTGTTACTGAATCATGGGTTAATGAAATAGAATTTAGTGACACTATAAGTGAATTTGATTTACAGGGCTATAATATGTACATTAGTCAAAGGACAGGTAGGATTGGTGGAGGAATAATTATCTATATAAAAAACAACATTGTTTCAAGTTTAAATACTTCAATAAAGCAGGATGGAGTTGAGTCACTTTGGATAGATATTAGGTTCAGTAAAAATAGAATGGTGCATTTGGGAGCTTTTTACAGGCCACCTGGGCAGACTGATGATATGGATGAACTAATGATAAGGGAAATAAGTAAGGGATGTGAAACAGATGCAGTTATTATTGGGGACTTCAACTTAAACTCTGTGGACTGGGAAAATATGATAGGTAGGGATAGAACAAGTGTCAGGTTCATAGAATGCTTTGAGGATAATTTTTTTAATCAATTTGTTAATGAGCCAACGAGGGGGGACAATATATTAGATTTAGTACTTTCTAACAGTGATCATTTAGTTCAAGAATTGACTGTTGGGGAAGCATTGGGAAATAGTGACCATCAGATAATTCGTTTTAACTTGGGAATTGAGAAGGGTAAAATAACCGAGAATGCTGTAAAAGTTCCAAATTTTCATAAGGGAGATTATGTAAAACTCCGAAGCTTGCTAAATTTTGTAGACTGGGATGTAGAATTCAGAGGTAAAAATGCTTATGGGATGTGGGATACTTTCAAGCATATAATAAATGTAGTCCAAGAACAATGTATCCCAATGAAGGCCATTAGGAACAAAAGTAGGAAACCATTATGGTGGAATCAGGAGATAGCTAGAAAAATTTCAGAGAAGAAAAGGGCATATAAAAAATTACAGGTAGAAAATAATATTCAAAATTTAAGTGATTATAGAATGGCTAGGAATGAGTTAAATAAGATTATAAAGAAGAACAAAAGGGTGTCAGAAATTAAATTAGCTCAGGATAGCAACAAAGATCCTAGAAAGTTCTTTAGTTACTATAAAATTAATAACAAGTCTAGCAGAGTTAAAATAGGACCTATCAAATATGAAGGGGTTGTGAGAGAAACTGATGAGGAAATAGTTGAGGTACTAAATGGTCATTTTGCATCAGTATTTACAAAGGAGAAACTAAATAGTCTTATGTATAGTACTCATGGGTCAGGGAAAGAGGTGTTTACTACCATTAGTGTGGATCGGAGGACGATAAAAGGACTAATAGGTGAGTTAGATACTACCAAGGCCTCCGGCCCTGATAATATTCATTCTAGGATACTTAAACAAGATGTAGAAAGTATCTCAATAGCTCTGGAGAAGTTATATACTAGGTCACTGGAATATGGAGAAATACCCGATGATTGGAAGAGAGTGAATGTAGTCCCTATTTTCAAGAAGGGTAGTAAAGAGGATCCAAATAACTTTTGTCCGGTTAGCCTAACTCCTGTAGTCTGTAAAATTCTTGAGAAAATAGTTAAAAAAGGGATTTGCCAACATCTAGAAAGGTAGGGGTTAATCAGCGATGCTCAGCATGGGTTTAGATCAGGTAGATCATGTTTGACTAATTTACTAGACTTTCTGGAGTTTGTAACAGATCAAGTAGATAAGGAAGATAATGTAGATATAATTTACTTAGATTTTAGTAAAGCATTTGATAAGGTACCACATAGGAGACTAGTTCATAAATTAAAAATGATTGGGATATGTGGGAGTGTTTCAAATTGGATAGCTGAGTGGCTGAAAGACAGGAAGCAAAGGTGTAAAGTCAGAGTGGAGGGATGTTATTAGTAGGGTTCCTCAGGGATCAGTTCTCGGTCCATTATTATTTTTCATCTATATAAACGATCTTGGAGAGACAGTTAATAATAAAGTGTCAATTTTTGCGGATGATACCAAATTAGCAGCTGTAGTTAAAGATATTGATGATAATTTTAAAGTGCAGGGGGATTTAAATAAATTGTTATCCTGGGCACATAAGTGGCAAATGACTTTCAACCTTGATAAGTGCAAAGTTATTAACATGGAAAAAGATAATAGAGAATTTAACTATAAAATGGATGGGCATTGACTGAGCTCAGCAGAGGATGAGAAAGATCTAGGAGTAGTAATAGATAAGTCATTAAGGTTTTCTAAGCAGTGTATTGAAGCAAGAAATAGGGCAAATAGAGTGCTGGGTTTCATTAAGAGAAATGTCAGTTACAAAAGTAAGGAGGTTATTCTTAAACTCTATAACTCTTATGTTAGGCCACATCTAGAGTACTGTATACAGGCATTGTCCCCACATTTTAGACACGATATTAACCTTCTCGAGTCAGTGCAACGGAGGGCAACAAAGATTATTCCTTCCCTGAGGCACCTTGAATCTATAGATAGGCTGAGGGTATTAAATATATTCTCGTTCGAAAGGAGGTGTGTGAGAGGGGATATGATTGAGCTGTTTAAAATTTTTTCCGGGATAGATAAATTGGATGTTAGCAAGTTTTTTGAGTTAGATGATGGAAATCGGACTAGAGGTCACCACTTGAAAATTAAAAAGCAAGGGTGTAGGTTGGATTTAAGAAAATATTTTTTCACCAATAGAGTGGTAGACTTCTAGAACAAATTGCCGCAGAGGATAGTAGGTAGTCCAAATCTAAATGTATTTAAGAGTAGGTTGGATGAGTTTATGGGAAGGGAAGGTTGTGATGGTTCCTAAGTTTTGTATATATTAATATTGTTTGTATATATCTATAGCTGCATGATTTAGTTCTTGACAAGCCTTGATTGGTGATACCCTTGTTTCTGATGCAATCCTCTGGATGTAGTTTTCCTGGGAGTTTGGGTGCCTTAAAAAAGATGCCGTTTGACTCTGATGACCTATGATGAGCCCTTGTGGCTCTTGTCATCTGTTATATTATATTGTGGGGGACTTTGATTTTGTCTTCCCCTGGTGATGGTGCTTTTTGTGGGTGGGTTTTGACGGATGTGGATGACCTTTGATAGGCCCTTGTGGCTTTTGTCATCCGTGAAATTGTTATGTTATGTTAACAAAATCTGCATACAAGGTCTTCTACCCATTTACACTAATATTAAAGCCCATGATTGCTTTAGGCTCGGTCAATATTTTATTAACCACATAGCCCCCTGAAAGTTGACCTTTTTTATATGGGATAATCCCACGGTCATTAAATTGTTGACCGGATGTAAAGGTGAAGGTACGACCGTTTTAGCATAGGGATAATTTAAATAATCTGTGTGACTTCGCACTCAGATAAAACAGTAATGAGACCGCCGGTTACCCTATGTTCCTCCTCCATTTTATACCTAGAGGCCACTCCCACGCCTTGCTTTAGGCTCCGTCAACGGATTAACCACCAAATAGCCCACTGAAAGTTGACCTTTTTTATAGGGTGATAATCCAAAGGTCATTAGATTATGGCCGGATGTAAAGCCGCCTTATTATAGGCTTATGTGCTTGAAATGGTTTAGAGCATATGGAATCCAAATGTTACATCCTCTACATTTTTTTAAGATGATGGTGGACCTAAAGAGGTACTTTTTTAAATAAGTCGCTGTTATCTTCAGGAGATAGATGGAGTGTTCTTTAGCCTCCAAAACTATACAAAGTACGGCCTTCACGTTTAAGAGCATAAACAACATCCATGGCAGTTACAGTCTTCCTCTTGACATGTTCTTTGAATGTAACGGCATCACGAATAACGTTTTCCCCCCAAACTTTAGATACACAGATCGTCTCTTCGTAGATGAGACCAGAGATGTGTTTGACGCCACCACGTCGAGCGAGTCACCGAATAGCCGGTTAAGTGATTCCTTGGCTGTTATCACGAAGGACTTTACAATGGCGTTTAGCACCTCCCTTCCCTAGCCCCCCCCCCCTCCTTTCCGCGTCCAGTCATCGTACAGGTATTCTCAATCGAAGATAGTAAAAATGATAATTTTTTGGCCGATAAATAGTTATTTTTTTACCAGCGCGGCGGGTAAAGTATGGAAACATTTGTTTTCTATGGCGTTTCTCTGTCGTTCTTTGTGGGGTGTTTTTATATATGTTGGCAAGTGTGAATCAGTTTTACTTAGACTGCTCGCTCTCGGAATGCTCGCACGCAAAGATATTGAGCTCGCTCACTCGAAAGACAACCTACGCTACTTTCGAATTTTTCATCGTTGGAATTTGAGAGAAGAGAAGAATTTAAAGATCAGTGAATTATAAGGGCATTTTTCACTAATCGAGCCGCTTCGAAGAACTCACTCTCTCCCAACGACCCTCATTTCCCCGACTTAAGTAAGATACTTTTTCCCTGGGAGTCATAAACAACTTTATGGCTGCCTAAACTCATCATCCCCGCCGCTTCCGCCTTCTGAGGCGTTGCCGTGTGTACTGCCACTCATAACCTAGTTCGAACTCTGCCCATCATTTGACAGGGCATAATTTGAGGCGATTGGGAAAGCAGGTTTGTGGGCTAGCCCACTGTGGAACCTTCCGTCATAGTCACCCAGGACAAGAGGCGATGCTGCAACCGTTGGGGAAGAGGTCTCTATTCCTAGCGGCCCAGCCAGGACCACTCTATGTATGCCGGACGCAGCCTCGATAACCAAACCCCAGGAGGGGTTGCACCCCGGGTGGTGGTAGTTGATTCAATTACCAAGCAAAGACCACCGGTGGGACGAATGCAGAGCCACCGAAAATAAGTGCTTGAACTGTGGAATGTCTGCACAATAAAAAAGCAAATAATAAAGAAAAGAAAACCGAATTATCAGAAGATAAAGAAAGGAAAAAAAATACAACATACGCCACCACAACGGCAGGAGGACCAACGAGAGTACCTACCTCACAAACCACCACCGTGAACATCCAGGAAAACATGCGGCCCGACCTCATCCTTTGCATTATGCTCGCTCACTTCGTGAATATTGCAAAACATGGATCATAAACTACCGAACTAAACATGATGCTTGAAAAGAACGGCCTAAAGAAAATATGCTTCCCTGAGAACCCACCCTCAAGCGAAATTTACAACATAAACATGAAACCAAACGAACATGAAAAAAAACACGGGGAACCAAGAAGAAAATCAATGAAGACCGACCGGGATACCGATGAAGAAACATCTGACGAAGAGATTATAAAAGCAACCAAAGAGATTGCAATAAAAACTCGAGAAAGAAAGACAAAAACAAAAACTTCAACTAAATAGCCAGAAACTCAATATTAGAATATACGGCTTCCATACGAACCCCCTACCCAAAACCTTCAAACAAAAAGAAATCGTAGAAGGATTGGGTCAAAGGAAGCTATACATGGAATTATGACGCAGATGCGGACGAGACAGAACTCCACAATGCCCTCAAGCAGGAAATGATCTTAATTGTCCCTGGATCATGCTATAATATCTCCAGCGACCAATTTAAGAAAAAACGATCTAGTCGCGCCCGTTCCCCAGCAAGAACTGAGCAAATTAAAGCAGGTAAAGAGAGCAGGAATTTAATCAATTATGTTCACGTACCAACGCAAACTAAAAATATTTACGCCAAACGTGAACGGCTGGATGACAAAGAGAATTATGTACTCAAATATAATCAGACAAAAAGACCCAGTTATAGTCATATTAACCGAGCATGGTATCAACACCGAAGTCGAAGCAATAAAAATTCCAAATTATAGGATCATATCTGCCAACCATACCCAAACCAGATATGACGGTGTATCGATCGAGATAAAAACGGGGATTAACTACACCGAAATAAAGGATCTAAAGGTATCCTACCTGGCGATAAAAAATAAAATGACTACAGGCGATCTAGTAGTAGTCGAAGCTTATCAACCCCCAAGACGTTCGTATTTACCCATTCCCAACTTTATTAAACTCTTTCGCCGAGCAACTCCATCTGACCACCTTAGTATGGTCACAACTATATCCACTTCTCCCATCCAAATTAAGATACCACAAAGGAAATCACTCAGCAGAACCGACTGGACAAATATAAAGACTACTTAAGCACCATAGATACTAGAACCCTTAACAACCAAGAAAAAACGTAATAGAAGCCGAAATACAGAAGATAAATGAAAAAAATAATAGAAGCCGACGCAATGTATACGCCTAAAATAGAATACAGAACCCCCCTTGCACGGACCTGGGATGATGAAATTAACTCTATAAGGTCCACTTATAGATTCCTTGGAAATTTTGAAAAACGCTCTTAGGATGTGAAACTAGAACATATTCTAAGATGTTTTTGTTCTTATGTACTTATTGATTTGACGCAACATGTTGCGAGAAAGTGCAACCAATGATGTATCCTAATTGGGGATCTCGGTCAAATTAGGGGGAACAGCGCTTATCCCAATTGGGCTCTCGCGGGCTGACTACGGGTAACCACGCTAAACCCATTTGGGATGTACTGGCCCAATACGACTCAACAAGTGTTTTTACCAAAATATTAAATTTTCAGTTATTAACCCTTTTTTACACCTTTATTATTTTACCATTTATCAGTTATATTTTCAACTCTATATTAAATTTTAGATTTTTTTCAATTCCTTATAACCTATATTATTTTTTTTTAATTATTTTTGTTCTTTTCATTTTCTTTTCCAGTTAGTTTTATTTCACACTTATACTTACTCATTTAGGTTTTACCAGACAACTGTACAGGAATTATTGTACACAAAGAAGTTTTATAATTCATAAATGTTACAATAAAAAGTTTCAATAAAAGAATACTCCATTGCATAATTTACTCATTGAAAATACAATAATAAACATATCAAAATAGACATACCAAAATAGATATATAAAAATAGACATATCAAAATGTACAGAAATATACACAATAAAATATAGAAATGGCGCCCTGAGTCCCATGGCACTTTATGGAAGTCCGCCAAAAAATTTCTTTTATCAGACAAGCACAGAGCAACTTTAAATACTTCACACATCCATCTAGAGCGGTGGAGGTTTCCTTTATGCGAACAAAACTTATAGGTTTGTATAATGTCGACGTGGACGGGCATGTGGAGGGCAATGGCATTCTGCATCAGCGCCACATCTGGCACTACCGCACGTTGACCATTTTTAGGAAGGGGCACTTTCTGACGAGTAAGGGCAGTCCTTGTTACTCTCACTTCAAGCGTCTTGCCGGTTCTGTACCTGACAGTGATTTCAAGTCGAAAATCCTTTAGGGATATAGGATGAATCTCCAAAGCCTTGCAGTCTCGCTTATAGAGGAGCCATGCATTGCAAATGATGAGATCCAGTATGTAGCCAAATAACCTCATGTAGTACCTCTTGGAATGCTTAGGAAGCTTATACAGGCGAGTAAGCATATCGCTCTTGTCGATACCACCCATACGCCCGTTATACTGTTTCACAACCTTTTGGACAGGCAACATTCTTCTTCTCCTTGGTGAATCTGTCGTAGCGAGCAACAGAGGACATTGGCTTAATTCCAACGTCATTGGATAACAAGGTGACTGGCTTGTTATCTTTCCAACGAATGAGCAGCAATTCGTTGGCTGATACGTAGTCCATTTAGCCTTTTGGTACGGCTTTTTTGGTCATGTCCTTTATGCTCCGAAGGGGAGGATGCCCTACTCGGTTTTCTCTCGCAGTCCCAACATAGCGGCAACCGTAGGAAGACATCAGGTACTCTGCCAGGAGGAGGTTTGTGAAGTAATTGTCGGCATAGATGGCAGACTTCTCTGGGCACTTTATGCTCTTCACAAGGGCAACCACCAACTTCGATGTCACAGTCATGGTCTTCTCCTTCTCCCCGAGTTCCTGGTGGTGGGCATCGAAGGTGACATCCCTTTGGTACACTAGGATGTCGTGGATAAATCCATTGTCACTCGACCTGCAGAAAAGCTTGTAACCCCACCTGTCGGGCTTGGACTGGATATATTGACGAAGGTTGCCTGCCCTGGTCAGCTTGTAAGCAACCATTACTTCGTCAATATTGTTGACAGGAATTTCAGGAACCTTGAGAAACTCCCTGGTGACCTTCGTGAATAATCTTGAATCGATTCTTGGACATGTAGTCAGCCACCTGAGGGACCTGTGTCTCTCCAGCCCAGTAGTCAGTGATGGAGGGGATTGAAATAAGCCATGTAAATGATGAGACCAACAAACACATTCAACACCTCCTCCTCCTCGAGAGTGAATGTACTGCTGATATTCTTCTGACGGGCGCAGAGATTAGTCTCGTAGACTATGTGCTTCCTTAGGTCCTCTGTGAAGAACTGCTTGAAGTATTCATAAGGTTCACGTATGAAATTAGGCTTTGGATGGAGGTAAGGAAGGAAAGGGTGAACACCGATATCTTCCTTGAGACACTTCCGTTCTCGTCTACATGCATTGGTTGAGGTGCCACACGCTTGGCCTTTGCCTTGCTACCCACTGAAAAGAAAAGAAAGATACATTAGTACATCAATGATTGGATGAATGATAAACAGTTAGCATAATAAAAGAACAGAAAATGGAAAACAACACTTAGCATGATAGAAAAAAACAGTGATTGAAATGCAACAGTTAGTATAACAAAAAAACCCAGTAATTAAAAGCAACAGTTAGAATAATAAAAAACAGTAATTGAAAGCAACAGTTAGCATAATAAAAACGGTAAATGAATATCAGTCCTACAAGAAAGCAAACTCATAAGATGAGAATTTAAATTAGTCTAAAGTAATACACATTGAAGGGCAATAAAAAAAACAAAGAGCAAAGTTCACGGCCGAAAGCTTAGCCTAGTCAAACTGTCTCTTGTATGGACATGGTAATCCACGTAGCAAAGAGACCACGTTATATATATATATATATATATATATATATATATATATATATATATATATATATATATATATATATATATAATGCATTAGTTATGCACTAATCATGATTTAGTAACATTTGAGATTTATTACAAGTTATAAAAAGTGAAGAAAACGAGGCTACATGGTTCACCGACACATCCAGTCTTTTGTCTACCTCAAAAAATTATATAAAGTGTTCGAAAAATCACTAAATATATCAAAAAAAACCTTCAAAAAATTTTTGAAATTATAGATGTGACGTGTTTATGGGCCCGCTATATCCCATTTGCGATAAGCGTACTTTCCCGTAGTTGGTCCGAAGTATCCCATATGGGTGAAACGTGGTTCTTCGTAGTTGGACCGAGATAACCCAATTGGGATACCTTGTTTTTTTGTGAGGTTATTTAACCATCACAGACAATCATAAGGACAAAGAAACCTATCACACATTGAAGACAAACTATTCAAGGGCAACATGTAAAAGCACCATGAACTTACCATCAGTACCAAAGGAGGTATGGCGTGAAGTGTAGGAGGAACTTGAGGTGATCTTGACGGTTTGGCGGGTGCAAGTTTACCGAGACAGACGTTCGTCATCGTTGCTTAGCATGAGCGGCTGCTGCCGCTTTGGGATTGGTCGAAATCAAAAGAAGAGGAGTTTAGCTAATCGACAACGCTTTCCTGAGCCTTCTAGGAAGTTCATTGGCGCACAAATTAAAACGAACTTTTGTCATTTAAGTATCCCATATGGGTTATCTGGACCGTAAAGGGTTAAAGGAAAAATGGAGGAATTTAAAAGATTGACAAGAGAATAACGGATCTGGGTAATACGATAAAAAAATATAACAGGCTAAAAATCATCAGAAGACAATTGGGGGTAATGATATATATATATATATATATATATATATATATATATATATATATATATATATATATATATATATATATATATATATATATATATATCTGGCCGGCAATCAGCAGACCCGGGTTCGAGTCCCGGCCAGGAATTTCAAACTTTTTTCCCTGGCGTTATCTCTGTCTTCTCGGTAAAGGATTGCCTTCATTGTGCCGCCCTCTGCTCTCTTTGATTCTAGTCTTCTTCTAATGTCCCTTTCTCTTACCTCTAAAAAACTCTCTTTCTTGTACTATATATATATATATATATATATATATATATATATATATATATATATATATATATATATATATATATATATATATATATATATATATATATATATATATACATATATATACATGGTGTCCCAGAAAAAAGTTAACTGTACTTTGAATTAGTATAAATCAAAACCTATTAGAGATTTTTGAGTCCTGCAAAACAAAACAACTATTTATCTGTAGATTCTGAAAATTCATTAAATTTCCTTTTACGATATTGATACACTAATGGGTTTAGTGGAGGCTATCAAAATTATTTTTGCCCAAGGAAGTAAAATATTGAAACTTCGAAGTTTAAAATCAACACATATATTTAAATCCATTTTTAACAAAAACACCTCTTCATATGGGTAATTAAAATTTATTTTTTAATTTTCTAAACATCGTTTCCTTTCACATGTCCTCCATTTCTTCCCAAGCACAGTTACGCCTTTGATCGCATTAATTGAACAACTTCTTTGACTAACTTGTGATTTTCCTTAAGTCTATTGACTTCACGTGCGATACTATCTCTTAACTGGTTGATGCTTTGTGGTGGAGTAGAATACATTTTATTCTTTCGATATCCCCATAAGAAATAATCGCACGGTGTTAAGTCAGGGGATCTTGGGGGCCATTCAATTGCATGATTTAGCGCGACAATGCGGTTGTCAAACGTTTCTCTTAGTTTTGTTCTTACAACAAGCTGTCTATGAGCTGGTGCACCATCCTGAATCCACCAAAGTCTATTGAATTGATTGCCGTAAATGTGGCGGAGTTTCAGGAAGATCCTTTCGTTGATCATGTTCAGGTAGGCAGCACTATTCAAGTTATTCTTGCAAAACAATGGGCCGACAAGATAGCCATTCCCGCCTATTCCGATCCACAGAGACACTTTCTGCTGACAAATACGTGTGTCAAAGTTGAATGCTGGGGGGTGGTTCAGCGGCGCATATTGCCGAATGTTATGGCTATTTACCTTTCTATTCATGAAAAAGGCTGCCTCGTCACCAATTACAATGTTTTCCAAGAAACGAGCAGGTTTATGGAGAGCCATTCGACAAATTCTCTACGACGAGGAAAATCAGTTTCAAGAAGCTGGTGTCTTGCATGCATCTTATAGGGATTCCATTTTAAGTCATGTTTAATAAGACGGTTAAAGGATGACTTTGGCAATTGTAACCAATTCTTTCTGACTGATACATGTGGATTTTGAAGAAATGTCATCTGAACATTTTTGATATTTTCTGTTGTTCTTATGGTTCTCATACGACCCGAACGACCTTTATTTAGATTTAAGCATGTTCCTTCATGTTGGTATTTGCGAACATTTTTCCAAATTGTGGGCTTGCTTGGAAAACGTTGTTCAAATGAATCTTGTACTTGTTTAATACTGCCAGTCTTAAAGGACCCAAAAATCTCCAATAGTTTTTCGAGTTATACTAGTTCAAAGTATGGTTAACTTTTTTCTGGGACACCTGATATATATATATATATATATATATATATATATATATATATATATATATATATATATATATATATATATATATATACCGGGTGTTTAAAACAATTCGATATCATTTGAGATGTAAATATCACAGAAACTACATAGTCAAGGCAAATGAAACTAAAACAGGCTTAATGTTAAGCAACATAAAAAAAATTATTTCTCCAAATTTGAATGAGAAAATCAAAGGTATGTGTATTCCATGAATGACTTCACGAATGTTAAATATGCGCACCGCCTGAGACACGGCACAGGTCAAGTCGGTAGTCCAGCTTCTCCTAAACACGCTGCAGCATGTCTTTGGTAACAGTCTCTAGTGCGGTAGTGATTCTGTGCTTGAGGTTCCTCTAGATTTGCAGGAAGAGTGGGAGGGGAAGGGGGAGAGGGCATAGATCAGTCCCTTCACATAGCCCTAGAGAAAAAAAATCGCAAGGTGTCAGGTCAGGTGAATGTAGTGGCCATTTCAGCAGCACATTGGCTTCATCTCTAGCACGCCCGATCCATCTCCCTCGCAGATAGTCATTGAAAAAAGCCCGCGCAGTGAGCGACAGTGAGGTGGAGCCCTGTCCTGTTGCAAAATGAAGTCTTCTTGTTCATTTGTAATGAGCTCATCCATAACCAGTTCTGAAGCATTTGCAGATAAACATGGCCGGTCACATTTCCCTCAAAGAAAAACGGGCCATGGAAATGGTTCTTGTTGATGGCGCAGAACACATTCACTTTCGGTGAGACCCTCACGTGCTCAACTGTGGCATCGGGATTTTCTTCGCCCCAAATGCAAACATTATGCTTATTGACTTTGCCATTCGTATGAAATGTGGCCTCATCACTGAAAACAAGACGTTCCTTGAACACATCTTCTTCAAAACGCCTTTTCACTTCCAGTGAATGGCATTTCTATACCTGTAAAGATAAAAGATCAAACATTAAACATAAACTCTTGAGCTGTTTCTAAACATGGTATTAAAATTTGAAGTCATTTGAACTGGAACTGGCAAAGTTATTAGATTGCAAAATGATATCAATTCTTTTGAAACCCCCGGTATATATATATATATATATATATATATATATATATATATATATATATATATATATATATATATATATATATATATATATATATACGAGGGGCGGTCAATAAGTTTTGCGAATCGGTAGAGCAAAACAGAGGAAGGGGGATGGCTGTTTGTGGGGGTGTTAGGACAATTTATGACAAGTCAGGACCTGGAGCCGCACGCTCCTGCCTCGTCTATTTAAGAAGCAGTAGCTGATCGCAGATCGTCAGTCACAAATTTTCAGCAATGGAGAAGGTTGAGCACCGCGCAGTGATCAAATTTTTTACCAAGGAAAGCAAGAATGCAAAAGAGATCCATGAACGCATGGTTGCAGTGTACACCGACACCGCCCCTTCCTATGCAACCATTGCTCGCTGGAATAGGGAGTTCCACCATGGTCGTGACTTCCTTGAAGATGACCCCCGTCCAGGGCGCCCGTCAGACGTGACCAACGGGGACAATGTGGCCCGTGTGGAGAGGATGATCCTCGAAAATCGACGGGTGAAGGTCGAAGAAATCGAGCGAAAACTTGAAATATCACATGGAAGTGTTATCAACATCATCCACGGCAATTTGGTTATGACCAAGATCTCTGCCCATTGGGTCCCTAGAAACCTGACGCCCCATGATCGACTTCAACGACGTCAAAGTCCACAAGGCCAGAGTTGCACAGGCTGCCCTGCGCGATTGCAGATTCGAAGAGCTCAACCATCCCCCCTATAAAACACCTTTCCTCATATCTCGTTTCCTTATATCCGAATTGCAAAACTTATTGACCGCCACGTAAGGCCAAGGTGGCGTCGTTCGGGAGCTAGATCTAAGCCATCCAGAACAAACTGCGGGAGGCGAACAACAAGTTCAAAAGCATCACCGTTATGAAGAAGAGTTTGCAAAATGAGAATGTAACAATTTGCAGAAGACTACTCAGCCAAAGGATTTGGAGATAAACAGGCTTAAAGATATGTTAAGTCAGGTGCAGAAGAACTACCAGGTTATGATGGTGAATAAAAATAAGCTGTATTGGATTTGGAGAATGTTCGAAGTGAGGCAAAGATGGTGTCTAAGGAGAATAAGAAGATAACTTATGCCAAAATTGTTCTTCAACAGCAGACGATGCATCGATGGAGGAAATAATCCCTCGATGATTCTGTTCACCACACCTACAGGAGCCAGCAACAGGAGCAGAAGAGCCATTTTGTGCAGCAGCTGGTGGGTGTTCGCCAATCGGAGAAGAAGACCAAGAAAGAGTTGGAAGCGACGTAGAAGACTTGCTATGAAACCTGCCTTTTCTAAGGACCTGGATGAGAAATATTTTCCCAGCTTCAGAAGCAGAATAGTCAGCTCCGCAAGATCGCACATGAAAACAAATTTTATATTTGTTTTCATGTGCGATCTTGCGATTCTGTAGAGACCTCGACGCAACCCATTGGAGAAGAGTGCGAAGATAAAAATTCCTCCGGCCGCCAGTCGGGCGAGGACACCGTCAAGGAGAAACCGGAGAAGTTGACGGAACAGAGAATTTCATTGCGGATTGTCTAAGAGGCCAACTCAATACTTGATCGTTCAGAAAAAAGCTTCGATAAGGGGTTATGTAAGGGAAGAAGGGGGTCATTGCCAAAATTACTGCCCTTAACAAGCATTGAGCCTTATAACGGGTGTTCTAATAACTTTGACCGATTTTAAATGTGAGTTAAGTTTAAGCGTCTAATGATTTTTTTATTTTTCTTTCAGATTTAACAATTTCAGTCTTTGGCAATTTCAACCATGGATTAACAATCGAACAACGTGTTAAAGTTATCCGAGCCTATTACGAAAATGGACGTTCAAACAGAAACGCATTTCGGGCACTTCGCGATTTTTTTGGTCAACATAATCGACCAACCGACAGTGCATTTGGGAAAATTGTTCGTAAATTCAAACAAAAGGGGTCGGTGGCAGATATGAAAACGCTATTGCGTGCTCATTTACGCCCTTCAGCTGAAAACTTTGCTGCAGTGCGCGAGAATGTGGCCGAAGACTCAGACACCTCTATTCGTCATCGCGCGCAAGAATTGAACCTCTCCACAACAATGTTACATCGAATTTTGACAAAAGCTTTGTCTCTACACGCTTATAAAATTCAATTGACACAAGAACTGAAGACTGCTGACCATTTGAAGCGCCGTACATTCGTCGATTGGGTGCACGAGCAAAAACAAGCCGATGATGATTTTTCGTAAAAAATCATCTTTAGTGATGAAACCCATTTTCATCTTGGTGGATTGGTTAATAAACAGAATTGTCGCATTTGGGCTGATGAAAATCCCAGGAAGATTGTTGAAAAGCCACTGCATCCACAAAAGGTCACTGTTTGGTGTGCATCTTTTGCTAGCGGAATCATTGGGCCGTATTTCTGCGAAAATGATGCCGGGAATTCTGTTACGGTGACAGGCGAGCGATACCGTGCCATGATAACCAACTTTTTATGGCCTGAATTGAATTCTATGGATGTCGAAAATTTGTGGTTTCAACAGGACGGCGCCACATGCCACACAGCCAATGCAACAATGGCTTTATTGAATGAGAAGTTCCCAGGTCGCATCATCTCTCGAAACAGCGAGGTCAATTGGCCACCACGATCGTGTGACTTGACGCCTTTAGATTTCTTCCTTTGGGATCATCTCAAAAGTAAGGTCTATGCCAACAAACCAACAATAATTCAACAGCTGAAGGATGAGATAATAATGCATAGTGGTGAGATCGAGGAGCAACTATGCAGAGACGTCATCAAAAGTTTTGACCATCGAGTGGAGGTGTGCCGCCGAAGCCTTGGCGGACATTTAAGCGATATTATCTTTCACACATAATTGCCATTACTCAAATAACATGATCCAATAGTGAAATCAATAAATTTTCACCAATACACTGTTTTTTACTGCTAACTTCGATCCGTCTTAATGGAACACTCTTTATTTGTTTTAAGCCCTCGATTATGCTTACTTCGGGGCATCTTTTGTAGCTTAGGTACCTGGGGAGATTCCATTTTATGTTTCTCCACAAAATATCGGGGACTGTCAGGTTAACTTTTTTTCACTGGTTCTTAGTTAAATTTCCCCTTTATATTTTATGTAAAACCTAAGACTGCTCTTTTGCAAAGGTTAAAGGAACGCAATTGGGAAACGCGATAATTTTCAAGATGAAGCAATCTCCTGCAACGCCACAAACCGAAGGTCCGCCTGCTGCGAAGCACAATCTCCTCATATATATATATATATATATATATATATATATATATATATATATATATATATATATATATGAAGTTCAGTTTGTTTGATGTATTTTTAGTTCATCTGATAATAACAAACCTTTTGGTCTTTTCTTATTTACTCACGAGCTTAAAATAACATTCAAAGCGAAAACAAAATTAGCTTGCAATGTCATCTTTAAATGTTATAACGGAACTAACAAAATTATCTCTTTCGAACAAAACATAACCACTTTTAAAATGTATTTTTACAAACCTTTTGGCTAATTACGAAAATGCAAATCACTTATAATCATCGCCTACAGCTAAAACACGGACTAACCTAACCTAAATAATTTCCCTAAAACGTCAAGCAGCTAAACATAATTAAATAATTGCAACCAACTAAATTAACAATGCTTACATATAGATGAATCACACCTTGGCAATACGTAGGTCGCTGATAGCGTGCTTACTTTTTTTTATTTATTCTGTGTTGAATTATCCATTGAATGATATAAATATCTTTATTTTGCGTCGTTTACATATGTGGGGGACTTGATGGAATTTATTTTAATTTTTTTAAATGAAAGTAAAATTATTTTTTATACTAAAAAATACATTTATTCAACAAAGTAGTTTCTATCATTATTGTCATTGCTTTCTCATCGTTAAACCAATGAGGTGGACTCCTTTCTTGAAGAAGTCATTCGCTTTAACCAATCGGTGGATTCCTTTCATGAAGAAGTCATTCGCTTTAACCAATCGGTGGATTCCTTTCTTGAAGAAGTCATTCGCTTTAACCAATCGGTGGATTCCTTTCTTGTAGAAGTCATTCGCTTTAACCAATCGGTGGATTCCTTTCATGAAGAAGTCATTCGCTTTAACCAATCGGTGGATTCTTTTCATGAAGAAGTCATTCGCTTTAACCAATCGGTGGATTCCTTTCTTGAAGAAGTCATTCGCTTTAACCAATCGGTGGATTCCTTTCATGAAGAAGTCATTCGCTTTAACCAATCGGTTGATTCCTTTCATTAAGAAGTCATTCGCTTTAACCAATCGGTTGATTCCTTTCATTAAGAAGTCATTCGCTTTAACCAATCGGTGGATTCCTTTCTTGAAGAAGTCATTCGCTTTAACCAATCGGTGGATTCCTTTCTTTAAGAAAACATTCGGTTTAACTAATCGCTCCAATTTGTAACAATTTAAACAACTCTAGGAAGCAGTTTTTATGTCTTCTAAAAACTACATTACTTTCTTGACAACCTAATATATATATATATATATATATATATATATATATATATATATATATATATATATATATATATATATAACTGAATTGAATCACGAAAATATGGAACAAGATGAATATATAAATATAAATAAAGTCAACAGTCACGAAGGAAAGTGAAACACGGGAGATCTCTCGTTTCATTTTCCTTCGTGGCTGTTGACTTTATATCTATATATATATATATTTATATATATATATGCAAATTTTGTTGAAGACCATTGTGTATTTTTCCTTAATCTAATTCCTTTGGCAACTTTCTCTTGTTATAACTATCTGTTTTATTCCATCTTGTAGATGGTGGATCACTTGTCCTGTATTCATCTCTTTTTTAAAACGAATGTGTTTGGTAAAAACAAAACTAAATTGCGAAGCTTTCGATCTTATTCGATCATCTTCGGAGCGTTTCGATATGTTCTTGCCTCCTTTACCGATGTAATGAGTAGAGTGAGGATCTTACAGAATGAAGGATTTTTTTTAAGGAGAGAAAAGGTGCGGATCGCGGTTACTCCTCCCCTCTGTACCCCTCCCACGATCGGAGGATCACAGAAGAGGAGGAGGCCCGCGGCCGACTCGCTCCTGGAGAAACTCCCCACACTTCCGACTCTCAGTTCAAGTGAACCGATAGTGAAGTGCTTAATGGGAAGTCCGGAACTAGCTTTAGAAGAGGGTTTATAGCTGTGAGAGACGAAAAGGTTTGAGTTAAAAGAGGACAGATTGGTGAGGAGGCAGATTGAGCAACCTCGGTAGACAAAGGTGGAAAGGGTTGAATGGAATACCCTTGCCCGAGGGACAAGAGGGACCTGCTGATTAACGTGGATTCCGAACCACCGTCATGCATTTGCTTATCATTCATCATGCTTACTTCCTTTCTCACACTTTTAGCACCTATGTTCTTCATACAGAAGCGGGAGGACCGCCTAATCTCTGTTCCCTTATTCTCTTAATCTTTTATTCATGTGTTTATCGTAACATTCATGCCTTTTTGAGTTATCTTAGCTCTGAGCTTTGTTTATGTATTGTTATGTTACTTTTTTTTTTTTACTTTCCTTACTTTGTTTCACTTTCTCTTGTTGGTATCACTTTAGTTTCACCTTGTTCACTTGTTTTACTATTAACTTTTACTTCAGTATCATTATTGTTCAACTTTTAATACTATAGTTCACTTATTACACTTATGGTTTACTATGTTCGTTTTATTTCTGTTTTACTCTTAACTTTCACTTCACTATCATTTTTGTTAAACCTTTTAATATAGTTCACTTATTACACTTTTAGTTCATTTTGTTCGCATTATTTCTGTTTACACTTTTGATCTGTGTTGTCTCCTTAGTCGGTTGTTTCTTCCTATTTAGGTTGTTTAAATTAGATTGTCTTATTAGGGTATCAATCTGGTATCTTGGTTGGTTATTTTCTTAATTGGGTTTGTATATAGTCGGGTAAATATCTTTATCGTTATGCTCGTTCCTTCTCCCTTTTTGAATTTCTACTTAAGTAAACATGGGAACCTCCTCGATTCTCAGCTGTTGTCTGCCGCTGGGAAATCAAGTGTTCAAAGGGGACTCTAGCTCTGGTGTTTGTGTGCTCTCCGAACATCGGAGGTAGATCGTCTATCTTCCTCCATATTTTCTCCGCTCTGTTCCTGATGTTGATATTGAGCGTTTCTAATCCTGCTTCTCGGTGTAGATCCTGTAGTCTTCTCCTCTCTCCCCTACGTGTGCTGATGATTTGGTATAGAGCTTTATTTTGTATTCTCTAGAGTTCCAATTTTGTTATCCTTGTTTCACCTTTGATTGGAGTTGGCGGGTATAGGGCAAGATAGATTTTCTCTTTTATTTTTCATGCCTAACCCTCTTAGATTGTACAGTAGGTTAAGCATCGGAATCGCCTTGTTCTTCCTCTCAGTAATATGTTGTTTGTAGCCTCTTTTTGTTTTTCTAAGTCCTCATTATGATATCTGTAGTTCTGATCTTCAACTACAAGTTAAGCTGTTTTGTTCCTGGAGATTGGGATTATTGTAAATTTCCTCCTGTTTGTCCTTATCTTCCAATCTCTTTCGTAGTTGTTGATGTGCGGATTTCTAAAGTCATTGTCCTTGCCTGAAAGCGTACATTCCTGTACGGAGTGACGACGAGTTGGCTTATGTGGTCCGCGAACTATATGTTTAGGCAACCAGGCATTATTGGTGGTGGGTGGTCTGCTGTGTATATTGAGTACAGCAGCGGGCTGAGACAGCACCCCTGCCGGAGTCCAGCTTACAATTCGAATTCTGGTCCTGAATAACCATTGATCTTCACATATGCTCTTCTGTCTGTGACATAATCACAGAGAATTCTCTCCAGATTGCTATTCATCTGGACATTTAATATCTTATATTGCATTCCTCTGACCCAAACTTTGTCGAATGCTTTTTCTACATCTCTCAGGACCAGATCGATGTAGTTATTCTCTGTTTTTGCCTTTGCTATTTTCTCTGTTATTATGCCAAGTGCCATTGTAGTGTATCTGCCTTTTCAGAATCCGAACTCATAATCATTCTAAAGATCATTTTCTTCAAGATATTCTTTTAGTCTTCTGTTAAGGATTTTCTCGAAGACTTTGCCCATGAAGTTCAATAGCGATATTGGCCAGTAACTGCTGAGGTGGTTTGGTGGTTTTCCTGGCTTTGGGACAAATATCATTTCCGTTACTTTATATCTATCAGGGAAGTAACCAGTGTTTGAGCACGCGTTAAAAATATTCTTTAATGTTCTGATGATTATGTTAGGTGCCTTGGTAAGATTAATTCTGGTTATTCCTGAGGGGCCTGGCGCTTTCTGTTTGAATGATTGTATTATGCCTTTGATCTCTTCTGTTGTTATGTAGGCCCCTGTACTCAGAATTTCCTACCTTTCTCGCTTTACACTTGGTGCTGGAGTGATCTTGTTTATGTTTTCTCGCAAGACTATGTGGACCATTTCGTCTATCTCTGGATTGAAGTCTTCGTCCTCCTCTGGTGTTATAGAGAACACTGATTTCCAGTGATTACGAAAAAGTTCTTCTGTGGTCCTCTCTTCTTGGATCTTTTCTCCCCGTTTATTCTTAATAGTTATTTTTTCTCTGGGGGGTCTGCCTTTAAGTCTATTTATTAGTCTCCAGTTCTCTTTTAGTTTTCTTTCTTAGTCTAATTTCTCTATTAGGCTATCCCATATGTGGCTTTGCTGTTCTTCTATGAGATGCCTTAGTTCTTCTCTCCGTCTTCTGATTTCTTCCTATCGCTCTCTATTTGGTCCTTAGAGAATTATTTGGTCTAGTATTCCTTTTAGTTGCCTATTCTTTCTCTTCATTTCCTCTGTCCATCGAGGATGTGGAAGAGTACGGTATCCTGTCTTTGGTATATATCTTTCGTCCGCCTCGATGATCGTTCTTGTTAATCTTGAGTTCTCATCATCAATATCTTCCAGGTTGGCGTCAGTGAGATCCCTTGTGTGTAACCTGCCCAGTTTGCTCTCTTTTAATACTTCCTCGCTGGTACTGGTACCTGTATCGGGTATTGATTCATGATCAAATGTGTTCCAACATGGTCGCTACATGCAAAGGTAATTGGTTGCATGTGGATGTTGTATGGCATATTGAAGCTACTTAGCACGACATCTGGTTTTGTAGCTGCATTGCCTGTGACATATGTTGGAAAGTCTGGTTCTATTCTCTTGAAAATGTTTCTTTCCAACATCATTTCTAAGTTGGCACCTCTGTTGTTTCTGGAGCGGTATCCATTTGCACTGCACCTGGCATTGAGGTCTCCCATAAAGATGGTTGAGAAACCTGTGCCAAAGCTTTTAAATAGGTTGTCCAGGGGAAGGTAATTTTTTATTGCTGCTTGGTATCCTGTGGCTACTATTATTGGCGTTAATTCCGTTTCACTTTTTACGGCCAATTATGCCTCATCCAAATTATTAACTTCTTTGAACTTCAGCCCTTTTCTTATTGCTATGGCCGCCCCGTCATGATGTTCGCCTAAAGGGTTCGCATTTATGGCTGTGTAATCGAACAATTTCATTGTTTTTTCTTCTGGATTCACTCCGGGTTCTGATATTAATATTATGTCTGGATCGATCTCTCTTAAGTTATTTCCTAATGTCGATGTTTTACCGATCCATCCTTGAGTGTTAATTTGCAGAATGTTGAGCTTTCTTCTCCTTTCTGGTTCCATTGTTTATTAAGTTTGGTCGTCTAGAGATCTCTGAACTTCTGGCGGGTCGATCTCTTGTTGAGTTCTGCTTCGTTGCCTTTAAACCTACCAGTCTTCATACTTTGAAATGTAGAATAGCAGAGAGTAACGCAGTCGCCAGGGAAGAGTCGAATTTTATCCTCCATTAGGAGTTTTTGTACTTCTTCCTCGTCTTCTTCTCCGGTCTTTCCTTTGAATGTCCATTTGCATTTTCCTTCTTTAATTGCCTTAATGATGTCTTCCTGTTTCTTACCTCTCGGGAGGGGGGGAGCATTCATTGCTGTAAACTTTAAGTTTTATTTCCTATGCTTCCAGGCGTACTATTTTGTCTTCTTTATTACTTTGCACTGACATGTTTAAAATTGCGTTATCTTCAGTAGTATGTTCCTCGTTGCTCGTTGGCTCCGACGCTGAAACGACGTTGATTTTAAGGATTTCAGATGAGGGGTGGGGGGGTTTTCAGGGAACCACATCTTCTTCATTCCATTTTTTTCTAACATTGTATTGAGTGTCATAGCGAAGGTGCCCGGTTTCCCAATATTCATTACATGGGCATAGAGTATGCATGTGAGCACTTCTGTTGATGACCCTTGGGACACAGTTAGATGGGTATGTGCTTCTTGCATTTACTTCACAGTTGCTTTAGCCACTCTTGCGTATGTTGAATTTCTTCTAGTTTTTTCTTCGTTGCTCGCTTCTCTTTCCTTTCGTTCTATTATTTCCTTTCTTTTGGGGCATGTCATTGCCATAGTCCTATGTGTCTCATGATAGTTCACGCATTTCTTAGTACTTTTCTTGCACTGTCTCCATTTGTGGTTCTTCTGTCCGCACTCAGAATATATTGTATCTTTTTCAGTGCAGTCACGCATCAAGTGGTCCTCCATCTTATAGCAGCGGAAGCACATTTGAATATTAATATGTTTCTCGCGCTCCATGTTCTCTGGTGGAATTTTCATGTTAAACATGAGCAGTCCTCGTTGAAATATCTTTGCTGCCATATCTGTTGTTGCACACACCACACAATTTTGAAGACGTGTGTGGTGACTAAATTTAATTATTTCATTTATTTTTATGCCTTCATGATTTTTTTTCTATTTCTTCTTTCATTCTCTCTTTGCCATGGGAACCTACACAAACGTCGACTTTCCTGCATATGATACTTCTGTTTGCAATTATCTGGGGGGGGGGGGGGATTTTGGGCGTTAGTCCTATACCCTTTAGTGTCTCTATTCCTTCCTGGGACACTAATTTTTCTACTTCTTTCTCCTTACTTGCAATTACCACGTAGCCATTTGGGATGTCGATAATTTTGACGAGGGCTACTTTTATCTGTCCAAATAATGTCTCGCAGAGTTTTCCTTTGTCCGGCTTAATCTCCTGGTCAATTGTCCGTAGAGGTACTCGTAGGCATTCCAGGCTGCCTCCTTTCCCTAGAGGGGGATGATCCCCCATCCTTTTGCTAGTCGAGCGCCTAGGGTCTCTTTTATTTTTTTCTCCCTCCGAAGCTTATGTTTGTTTTCTTCCTTCCTCTCTAAATCTGTAAAAAAGGAGAGTGAAAACGTTGCCTATCAACTAGCAGCCTATGGTCCCCTATTTACCTACTTATTTTAGCACTTCACGACCACCCTATCTAAACAGGCCTAATCTAAGAAGCGCCTCCACAGAATTTCGGGCTTGTGGTCTTAAGCCCCTATTGTGGCTTCCTTCTGGGTTTCACTATACCCTACTTTAAGTGGCTCTGGGCGCAGCGGTGGTCGTGTTCTGTTGCTTTTAGTAGGTGAGGTGAGTGGAAGTCAAAGCGCGGAATAAGGATGAATTAAGGATGAATTACCCCTTTAGAGTAAGCACCCCGCCCACTGGAAACAGGAGGAATCTCCAATCAGTCCAGAGGGCGTATATATTTCTTCTTTCTTGAAGTTAACGCTAACTTTAATGAAAAGCGAACTTTTCCTTAAGCGCGCTCACAGCTCTCCGTTGTAGAATAAGAATCAAAATTCAGTCCGTCTAATGAAAGAAAACGATTTTTAAGTGGTATTTATTCCGCCTAGGTTGAGCATAACGGTAGAGGAAATGGTCCAGTTCGGTGAGTGGAATTTTAAAATAATTTTAATGTGCGATTCCATCTTGTCGCTTGACTGCTGATGGCCGGCTTATCTTCGTTTATTAATATGGCTTCTAAGATGTTCAACCTAGCTTTATTAACCTCTTTTCTTTTAATAACGGTGTTATCAACTAGCATATCTCTCGTTAGGTTAATGTTATGCGCACTCTCCATATGATTTTTAGGCCCTCCGCTTTGTAGATGCATAGTTAAACGTCTCGAAAGTGTAGTAGTTGTCATGCGAATATATTTTCAGTTGTTATAAAGGTTACAGTCTTTATCGGGGCAGATGAACTCGTAAACTATGTTGGATATCTTGAGATTCGAGGAGTTTAGACAGCTGTTGTTTTTCATCAAGAGATTGGTGGCTTTTGTTGTTTTATAATAAATGATGAGTTAAATTTTATCTATTTTATTTTTAACCTTGATGTTACGGTTAATAATCTCCTTATATATATATATATATATATATATATATATATATATATATATATATATATAGAGAGAGAGAGAGAGAGAGAGAGAGAGAGAGAGAGAGAGAGAAAGAAAGTGATCAGTTAGTTGAAGCTCCAAAACGTCGATCTGAGAAGGTGAAAAACGAGGACGTGGCTAAAATGAATGAAGTCTATGAATTGACACAAATCAGAGTGAAAAGACAAGAGTACAATCCAAAAAGATCAGAACGCCTATATTCCTATCACAAAATCTTCCAGAACCTTTGCCTGTGAAAATCCAAGGTTTCCAAAATTGGTGTACGTACACTTACATATATAAACTAATTATTGGTAAAGATTATGCAAATTTTGATTAATATAACGGGTTATCAACAAATAAGAAGCAAGTTACTAGGAAAACGGCATTTTTCTGTATCAACTAACTTTAGAGCAATTTCGTTTACTTTATATGGTTCTCTTGCAAGCTTTTGTCCAACTAACATAGCTAAACAGTTTGTCAGACCTCTCCCTTTAGGGGAACTGATCGGAAAGCTGTGCCACCCAAATGATCTTTCAATTAGAGCCAATCTAGTGTCTGACAAGTGCTCCAAAAGTTCAGTCCATAATATTCTGCGACCTGTGACAAAACAGGTTTATGTAAGAAAGGTAAACCAACCGGTAGGTTAAGAAGACCTCGAAACGAGAAGACTGAGCCATTACACTAATTGAGAAGAAGGACCGTTTCAAGACGGCTGCCGCAGTTTATCGAGAGATTAGTGAGATTTTAGCCATCAATGTATCCAGGCAGACTGTGTCATGTCGGCTGGAGGTAGACAATCTTCAGACTCTCTCACCCTTGGCCAAGCCATTGATCAGTCCGAACAGCAAGAAGACACGTATTGCATCCACCACTGAGCATGTTACATGGATGGATGACCAATGGAACCAAGTCCACTTCAGTGACAAATCTAAATTCAATTTGTTAGGATCCCAAGGCATGAGGTTCTTTGGTGGCAGAACAGGCAAAATGTTTGGAAGATACTCGGAGATATAAAACGAGGAATTCAAATACAGTTCAGGAAATCTGGGAATTTCTTCAAGATGAGTAGAGCAAGTTTAGTACGCAAGACTATCAACAAGTGGTTGGTTCCTGTTGCCAAAGCATCATCGAGAATAAAGTCCTCCACACTAATTACATAATTACTTATATCTCATACAAACGCTTTCCACTGATAATTTAAAATTTAATCATTATATTCCAGTAGAAATTTAGTTTGCTGTCATCCGGATCATTTCGAATACTTCAGCTTTAGTTTTATTTATCCAAATTTGCTTACTTTCATACATGCGTAGTTAATATATATAGGTAATAATACAGCAATTTTAGAGACCTAATATTTTCTCTGACAAAAGTTCTTGAAGATGTTATGATATAAATACTGGCGTTTTTTTATTTTGATGCTGATACATTGCATCCTTTGATGAGTGCCTGGTTTTGACTGACTTAGCAGTTCCAATGATCGCTTTGCATCGGTGAGCTATAGCAGTTAATTCATTGCTAAATGTGTAATATTTTAATTCTGAAACATAAATTTTTTATTAAAGAATCCTAATATTTTCAAATTTCCCTCAGATCATTGTTGCAGAACCGCGCCAAGATCGATATCGTATGTATCCGTAATTAGACGAAGTGGGCTATCTCGTTTTGCGTAAAGTAAAAGAGTACCTTTACTATATCTTCTTTTATTGCATTAATGACAAATTTTGCTTGATGATTCCATCGCGAGGTTAAATTTGGGCGACGTAAGTTCGAGTTCTTTAACAATCTTGCGATAGGAGTGAGAGTTGTGGCAGGTTTTTTTTATGAACCTTCTAGGGAAGAATACTAAGTCAAGAAATCTCCGTACATCTTGCAAATGTGTTTGCTCTAGAATACGAATCACAACTGATAGCAGCAATCTTATCTTCTTGTGGGGATGTACTTCTCAGTGATTCTACTGAGAAGAGTCACATTACAATGTTGATTTGCAAGCAAGGGAACTTAGTCTTTACAAAAAGTTGCTGCAAATGTTACAAATGTTGACCTTCCTTTTTGTTTGCGATGAATAGGTAGGTCAGCAACACATGAGGAAACGAAAGTCAAGTCAACAAGAACATGATTGATGCACCTTGAAATGTCTATGAAGAATTAGGCATACCTTGAGGAGAGACGAAGTATTCGAAAAGGCCCACTGACGTTACTATTACCGTTTTTAGGATAGATACTCGTAATAGCTTCATTTATGTTTGAACAAGAGGAAAAGTCCCTCCAATGACCTGCGGCGTTTTGTGATAAGATGATAAATGGTTCTTGCATTGATGGTTTCCCATGGTTCAAACCACTTACAATTGCCTTTGAATGGCTAAATGAGGCTTCTGCCACTAGATAGCGTCACCCACCGCAAAATCCGATGGTAGATTTGAAATCTCCAGGGGGAATAACCATATGTCCCATGGTCATATGGGTCATTTCATGGTTCTAAATGGGTACAATTGAACTTTACTCCATTTAAAAAAAAACGACGCCCTGACCTGGCACTTCGCCGCAGTTAAAAAATACACATCACATAGCTCGACTTTAGAAGGCACTTACAATTTAGCAATTTAGCAGTGAAATGTGTGAGATAAGGTAAGAATACCTGTCCTTAATTATGGCCGAGTTCCAAAGCCGGTAATCATACGTAACATGATAAGTCTTATCGGTTTTTCTAACTAAATGAATCTGAGACGCTTAAAAATATATGTGTGGGCGTTTTTTCTGTCTCTCAATAGAGTTTATGTGCTATCTTTAACAACACTTGATAATTTGCGGGATAAACGCCCAAGGCCGGTCAGCCTTGGGCGTTCCCAATATTATAACAGTTCTGATAAGATGGAAGAAACTAGGCGCAGTTTTACCACTATTATCTTGGTTATTTGGCTTGAAAAGATCATTATATTTGCTTATGAGCAGATGCATTAGAGAATTAATTGAAAAAAAAGAAGAGAATGGGGAAATACACTTTCACCAAGAACCCGTATGGATAGATTTGCGGTACCTTTTACTAAACGCACTTTAATAAAGTCTACTAAAAGATTGTAATGCGCTCAGAAATCCGCTCCTATGATTACCCATTGAATATCACACACTAAAATGTTCCATGTGAAACCCTGTCTCAATCTTAACAAGAAATTGAGTGTGCATTGACCAAAAGTTTCTAAGTATGGATAGCGTAGCTGTCGGAAGAGTGATGTGACTCTCCATTTGTTTCTGGACGAATGATCGAAATCGCTGATCCTGTATCCTCCAAGAATCGTCTTCCGGTGATGTGGAGGGAGTGTCTTTGGGGAGGCTGAGTTGAGACGTCATTTACTCATGTTCCCCTAGGTAGTTTCTCGAGTTCCTAGTGTTCTTGCAGCAGAGTGCACAATGTTGTACCTGGTTACCAAATTGCCGGTGGTACCAACAGACAATATTTGGAGAGGGGAAATTGTGCGATCGAGCTGAAGAGATGCGCGATCCACCGGAAAAGTTGCCCAAACTAGACTTTTGGCTTTCTCTGGAGTAAGTTAGGTCTTGATCTATAAAAGTCCCCGGCCTTTATGAGATGTTTGCAAATTATTCTTTGATGGGGGCCAGTACTGCCTCCATTCGCTGACGGATATCACACAGGTTTGGGAGCTACGGCTGAGATATCATGTAGCAGCAGTAGCGAGTTGTTCCCTGAGGCTTTTTGGGGGCCAGAATCTCAAGTGCTTCCTGAATGTGAGGCGGGAGATGCTGGACGAAATATTCTCGGTGGAAGTTTGAGCTGACACTGTCAATAAAAGCATCCTTTAACCTCTTTAATGCTCGGTGGATCGAGACAAAAGCTCCATATTTTGAGCCGTGCATGAGGTAAATTACTTTAATAAAACGGCTCGGATAGTTTGATAAATTAAGCTCGTGTGGTATCTTAAAAAGGACAAAATTCCTTCAATTACTTCGTAATTTAGTGCCTTTAGGAAAGGTTTGTTTGTTGTTATTTTTTTACTCTTTCGATGTCACTGATTGCTCTCTCCTACGATAAAGGTAGCTCAATTTGGGTGAACAATGAGTGAAATGAGGCAGTTTGAAATCTTGAGTATAGGAAATGACACAAGCTATCCTTACCGTAGATGGTGGGTTGCTGTCGTCCATGTTTGTTGTGGTGTTGCAAAAAATTCATGCATGTGGGAATTTAACTGGTCACTCTAAGAGGTGGGGTGTCACCGCTTTGTGGGAATGTTTGGATCAGCCTTGGTAGGAGGCTCCAAACTCTCACAACCTTATTGTTTTGCAAAAGTACCCCGCAGCTAATTCTGATTGCAGATGTCTGAATTTATCCCCTTTTTTAACGCAGGGATAGAATATCCTTCTGCAACGAATCTTTATTTCTAAGCTTACCTAAACAATCGACAACTTTGGTATGATAATTCCACCGAGGTATTATAGCAGAGCGATTGTGGACCGATCTTAGTGGGCTGTAGCTCCAAATCCTCGATCGGATTGAGGGCGAATAACGAGGACGCGCTTACAATAAGGTCTATGAATTGACAAAAATCAGAATGAGAAGATTAAGAGTTTAAGAGCCTATGTCGTAAGCGTCTAGTTTAAATGGAAAAATGTGCAGAGCTTCTGCGCCTAAGCTGACGAAAAGGAAAATGTCGTCTGAAACGAGCTTCCGGAGAGCGATTGTCTGTGTGCTCGTCTTGGGTCTTAAAGCGAGGAAATCATATTTGGTTGACTTCCTGTTATATCGATATGCTCTCCAAACCTATGACGAGGGGATTTATCAGTGGGAATTAAGGTAATGTTCGCAGAAGGAACGTTTTCAGGTTTGTCCCGCGAGAGTAAAAAAGGGGTTTCTGGAAAAATGTTAGTGTGGGAGAGTGGGAATGTTGAGGGCCAGAGAGTGGCATTTGACGAAGGAATTGAGGGTTCGTACCCTCTCTACTAACATTCACACACTAGATGTGATGTTTTTACTAACTTATTGGGCCTCTACCGTATGACAAAGAACTTAGTGAAGATCCAGTGCAAAAATACAGCAAAAGAAGCAGAAAAAATAATAAAAATCCTATTCCGTAACATTTCTGTAAAAGGAACATTGTCCGATTTATCTACTTGGAATACAAGAATAAACAGTGTAAAACATTTAACTAAGGAACAATAAATAATAAAATACATAAAGATAAAAATAACTAAAAACAACGAAGAGGAATAGAAGAGGAATTTTGAAATTTATGATATATATATATATTTCACGAACGCGGAAGAATGATGAAATGAATCCAGCAAACAGGATAATTTTTCTTCGGAAAGATTTTTGTCTTCCGCGTAGTCGAGTGGTCTAAGGAACGGTTTAATTGAGATCAAAGCGGTTGCTCGCTGCCTCAGTGTGCACAGTTCGAATCCCACCCCTGTACAGACGGAATTTTTGCGAATTAGGAAAGTATATATATATGCAAATTTTGTTGAAGACCATTGTGTATTTCGCCTTAATTAATTTCCTTTGGCAACTTTCTCTTCTTCTATCTTTTTTATTCCATCTTGTAGATGATGGATCACTTGTACAGGACAAGTGATCCACCATCTACAAGATGGAATAAAAAAGATAGAAGAAGAGAAAGTTGCCAAAGGAAATTAATTAAGGCGAAATACACAATGGTCTTCAACAAAATTTGCATATATATATACTTTCCTAATTCGCAAAAATTCTGTCTGTACAGGGGTGGGATTCGAAAACTGCAGACTCCTTATCTAAACTCGGTCCGTTATGACCAATCCCGCTGTTGGTAGTGTGCCACGGTGTCCCTGCTGTCCCAAAGGCAAAGATAACAAGGAAACGGTAAAGCCGCCTTGGAGACCCATCAGGAAGTCCACCATTTTGGAGTCTTCTATAACCTCTCAACCGTACTCTCCATATTTCAATTCATCTAGCAAGAACTTGAACTTGCTGTACTCCTCTTTGAGCTGGACCGAGTGAGCAAGGAGAAGAGATAGATACATGTTTCCGTTATGAAGCAGCACTGCTTTGAGGCTCCTGGACGAGCTGTCAATGAAGAGGCGCCATCCGTTGGGGTTACAAACGATTCCGATTACCTCAAACAGACTGATCATAGTGTAACAAAAGCAAAGCTCATCTTGACATGTAAAGAAGATTGAAAAACACTGATGACGATTTCTCTGACCTGATAATTGCACACTTTCATCCAAAAAATCCGACTGCTTGAGTCTCAAGTTAATAGGTCGGAATTAGACTTTGTGAGACCAAAATCTCTGACAAGGTCGTTGAGATCTTTTAGGTTGGAGTAGTATGGGTTTTTCTCCTCAGTTGCACATTTGTAATATGGATCAATCAATGTCTTCATCCTCTTCTGAACTGCTTTTCCTTTCTAAAAACTGTTCCTCTCTTTTGGGAGGAGGGGGTACGGGGAGCTCAGAGCTGTATGGCACTGGCGCAATAGATGACTGATAACAGGCGCATTTTTGCTTGCTCGACGTTTGGAAGGGTTCACCATGCAGAAGAAACCATTGCTTGAGTGGTCAGTTGGTTCCCTCCAAATTCGTGCGATTGCGAAATTCATAGATCTCTTTTCTCCTCTGTACCATCCTGTAAAAAACAAAACAAAATGAAAGCGTAAGTACACAATGAAGTTGGTCATGCCTAAGGAAGGGCAAAAAATCATGGCTATGGTCATGGTTGCCCACCTGGCAAACCTAACAACCCCTGGTACCTTCTCATCCCACCTCAACCTTCTTCTTGAGAAGAATGGTTGCAACTAAAGGGTTTGGTTTCCCGAAAACCCAGACTCGGCGGGCCTTTTTAATCTCGAGTTCATCGAAGAAGAAAAAAAGGCCCCCTCAAGTAATGGGGTAAAGGAAACTGGAAAAAAAGAAGAAGAGAAAATACAAACGCCTTCGGAAGGAGAAGAGGAGAAAAAAGGCGCAAAGAAGAAAAAGACGAAAAATAAGAAGACACCAGAGAAAACACCGCAAAAGCCACAATATACTTCGGACGAGGAAGAATAGGAGGACGAAAGGCATGAAGGGTTCCCCCTCACCGAGAAAAAGGAAATCCTCGAAAGAGGTCTCTTTTTCGACGGGAAAGACGTGGGTCTACGTGTCTTCGGCTCCCCCCTGTCCCCGGCCCCCAAAGACGACCTGGAACTACTCATCATCGGCCTAGCTGCGGGTGAGTACAAATGGACGTACGAGGGACCATACTCCAGGAAAGAAGTGTCGGCCCTACTCTTAAAATCCCTAGTGTACATCAACCCAAGAGACGTACACAACGTCAATATGACAACATTTAAAGCCATAAAGAGTGGTCAAAAAACATCACAAATCAAATAGTGATTACCGAAAAAGAGCAATCAACGTGAATAATAACTGTGAGCGAATGAACCAATCAAATTAGTGAAATAAATCTAATTCAATGAAAAGTTATATAGTGAAAATAGTAAAATAAATGGAATAAATACAAATTAAGCAAAGTGAATAAATAGTAAATTATAGACAGTAACAGAAAATCTAGTCTTAACATAAAGTAACGAACAATTAAAGTGTTACTAAACTAATTTAGTGAGAATAAATTATGTAGTAAATAAATAAGCAAAAATAAAAATTTTTATACAATAATAATAAATCAAATTTTAATCGATTTAATGTAAAACTATATTAACAAATTACAAAAACAGAATTAATAAGCATTAAAAACTAACGTAAATATAAAGTGTAGTGAAATATAATAATCTAACGAATTAAATAAGTGTACAATAGCAGTAATTTTAAGATTGTATGGTAAATTATCCTTAACCTCTCTATAATATTTGAATTGTAAATATAAAGTGTAATAAAATAAACTAAAATTAAATGAACAATAACAAATATATAACAACAGTTATCTTAAGAATGTATTGTATATTATCCTTAATCTTTGTATAGTATTTAAATTTAACTTCCAAAAGTAAATTGATAACGATTTCCATGTCTCCGGGAAGCTATCATTTCCTACTCCTACTCAGTGCTTTTACCTCCTCTGCTAAATCTATTTTCACCACTATTTTCTATCATTCTAACTACATATAATGTATGTAATTACCCCTTTTTGTATTTATTACTTAATAAACCGTTGAACCGTTGATCGTTCTGACTATTTGAGCTTGGCGAATATTCGACCTTACTACCTCCTGAAGAGCGTTGTTATTTTACGCGTGCTAAGAAAGAAAGACTTTTGAGCCTCGCCACCTAAGAACGCGACTGTCCTGAGAGTCATTAGGATCCCAGTTGATCTGCAAAGATTTTCTTCGAATCTTTTCGCTGCGAGTAGAAGAAAAATGAAGGCCTAAACACCTCATTGCTCCCGTCCACCGCCCTGCGTGGAAACCTGCTCGGATGACTGCCTTTCATTAATTTCGTCTTAACTATGTCGGCCAATTGGACTGACATAATTAAGGGCTTGCGTGGAAACTGGTTTGAGGCCTATCCCACAGCAGAAGCACAAGGCAGAAATTTTCTCGAATCTGGGGCAAAACGGCGAGTCCCGGACGGAGGAGAAATCCTCATCGCCCGGGGGACCCGGCCAGAATCATAGAGGAAAATACTCCCGTCTCTATGTAGTTGGATGCAGTTTTGGCGTACGTACCCGTGAGGGGGTGGCACAAACTTAGCACTCGTTGATTCGGCCGCTATGCATTAAGTCCACCAAGCTCAACCCTCTGAGGTCCCCACTCGAGAACCATCCCCCATCCATCATCACCAATCATCCCGGCACCATCCGAGCTGGGAAACAACAGGAAATTTGACGGGAGCGCTCTTTTCATATCGCATTCAAGCACAACCCTTGCCTCTACCTTCTTTGTCACTTCTGACATCACTTTTTCACACATCACAAAAATAATTACACATTTTTTACAGAGGAAGAAGAGAACTCAAGAAAGAAGAGAGAAGACGCCCACGACGATGGAGGAACTCCCTAAGAGGGTCCCCCTACGGACCATCAGCGGAATGAAGACCCCCGAAAAGAAAACGGTGTGCAAATCCTTATTTGCAAATTTAAGGATTGCACTTATAAAACTAATCGATATAGCAAATGGTTTCATTGCTATATGCGGTGAAACGAAAGACATCGACCGGCTCCTATCTGACGAAGAGGCCGAGGTACTCAAGAACATGAACCTGGAAGCAAAAACCCCACCAGCGATCTCCGCGAACAGGAGCGTCATCTGCCGAAAGGTGGAGAGCTAAGTTGATGAGAACTCCCCCGCAGACATCAAAATCATAATCGAAAAAAAACACCTATGGGCAAAGATAAGGGAAGGGATCAAATTCCGTGATCACACCCACGTATTCAAGGTAACGTTTCAGACCACCGAAATGGCCCACAAGGCGGCAACGGAGGGATTCCTCATTTTTAATATGAGGACCCCAGGATGCAATATTGAACACAAGAAATACCACAGCATCCAGATGTGCTTCGTCTGTTATGCATTAGAAAAACATACGACCGTTAATTGTCCCCAAAAAGGAACAATTTGGTGCAGCGAATGCACCACACAGGGTCATCGATATGACGCCTGCAACAGCACTGAAAAAAAGTGCATGAATTGTAAGGGACCCCATCGAACGATGGCCCTTAACTGCCCCAAAAGAAAAGAAATAATCTGAAAAATGGAAGATGAAGAAAAGTGGTCTTCACAAACGACCTAAGGGCAAAAATATTGATCTGCATGCACATGCAAACGTGGCAAACGCGGTAAAACCCGGATGCTACAACCGGGTATTAAACGCGCTATTAAAGGCCAATAACCTGCCATCGTGCCTGATGACCCAGAATGCTCCAGGGCATTCAAGGATATCGTTATTAGAAATAGTAACAACGAAGAAAAAGCCACTAGACTCAAATAAGTTATTGAATCTCCCCCATCGGAGGAATCCGAAGAAGAGGATGAGATCAATGACAACGAAGAAGAACAAGAGTCCACATCTTCGGATAGTGACGAGGGCCCATGCACTTGCACTAAGACGACGAAGGGTCGGTCAAAGACTTCTAGTCCTCCTCCAAAGAAAGAAAAGCCTGGGCACTCCAGACCCGCCCCACAGGCCCGAAAAATTAAGAAGACGAAGAAGAAACACAGGTAATACATCTCACAATGGAACGGAACTCGCTAAGAATCATGGAAATTAACACCAACGGCTGGACAGCGAAAGAACTCTCTAAGGAAATTTGTTCAGGGAGATTGATGCAGATGTCATCTTGATTTCTGAGCATGGGGTTGACACTCGTAGCTCCGAAATTAAGATCTGGAACTACGACGTGTTAATCACGAATTACTCTCAAGAGCGGTACGACGGTGCCGCCATCTCCATCAAAAGAGGGATCAAGTATAAACCAATAAGAAACTTGGAAGAATCCTATCTTGCAATAGAGGTCGAACTCGATATAGGAAAGCTGGTCATCGCCACCGGGTACCAGCCGCCGAGACGAGAATATTTACCAATCCATTCTCTCTCTGGCCTATTTTGCAGAAGGACCACCACCATATTATTGGGGGACCTTAATGCCAGATGTCGGGAGTCTGGGTATAGGACCTTAAATGGAAATGGAAGGTGCCTGGACACTATGATGGACCGAAACATGGTCCATAGAATAGGCCCGGACTTCCCAACCTATACTCGAGGAAGAAGTGCCACAAAACCAGACATTTGTCTGGCTAATCGTCAGCTGCCGTTGAATTCCTACATGGAAACAGTCCAGGTACCATGTAGTGATCATATAGGGATCCTACTTACCATCAACAGGAACCCTATACAAGTCCCAGCTCCAGTCAGAAAAGACTACATGAGAGCAAACTGGGCACGGTACGCTGGCCTCCTTGAGGCCTATCACCCACCAGATTTGGACGAGGCAATTCTCAAGGAGATAGACGAGGCACTCGACGACCTCAACGAACATCTTATGAATGCAGATAGGGCTTGCATCCCCAAAACCCAGTATAAAACTATCTCCTCATACAGGTGGACTGGGTACATGAAAGAACTCTACAGAAAATTGAGAGTCTTGTACGAGTTAAACATCAGAAATGCATCAGTTGACTTGCTACAACGAAGTAGAGAGATCAAGGAAGAGCTCAACCAGTTGATCTTCGAACAACAACAGAGACAATGGGACGATGCGATCGAGAGTCTCGATCAAGATGCATCTCCCAAGGACTTTTGGAAGAAAGTCAAAATTCTCAGAGGATCATCTGGAAAAAAGAAGAAAATGGAAATCCAAAAAGAAGATGGATCCATTGAAACAGAAGAGAAAAACATCGAAGTAATACTCCGGCGTTATTGGGAAAAATCTTCAGCATATCGAAAGAAGAAAACGAAGATTTTGATATAGAGTTCGAGAACAACATCGTAGACGAGCTTAACACGGAAATACACCGAACGCATCCTCATCACCAGGTGGATAGACTGCGTGACGGAGACGCCGAGATCACCGAAGAAGAGATCCTTGGCGCACTCCGCTCATTCCGACAAAAAGCCCCAGGCAAATCGGGGCTTACGAAGGTAACCTTCGAAAAGGCACCAGCCAACATCATCGAAGGAATGAGACGTATTTTCAACGCATGTCTGAATATGGGGTACTTTCCAGATGCTTACAAGACGGCAAAAATGATCTTGCCCAAGCACGTAAAGGACCCAACGTTGAGAGAGAGCTACCGCCTAATTTCACTGGTGGAATTTGGCGGGAAACTCTTTTAGAAGATCCTCAACGGGTGACTGGTGTCTCACCTGGAAGAAAACTCCCTCTACAACCCATGTCAATTCGGGTTTAGAAAGAAGCGAAGTACGGAAATGGCAATCAATGTCATAACGGAAAAGCTTTTCCAAGCTAAACGGGACAGGAGTTATGTGGATATCGTTTGTCGGGATGTATCAAAATCGTTTGATAAGGTGTGGCAGCGGGGCATGCAGTATAAGATCTTACGGCTGGGTGTAAGTGAAAACTTCGAAAGAACTCTCTGTGACTATGTCATGGAGAGAGCGTCGTATGTCAGTCTAGTGTGCACGGACGGCCTAAAGTTTCTGCTCACTGCGGGCCTCCCGCAGATGGGGTGTCTCCCCCCCCCACCCTTTACTCGATATACACCGCGGACGTCCCAGCCCCTGTGTACCATAATTCCCTCAATATTCAATACGCTGATGATTTCAGCCAGATAATCGTATCTCCATGGAGGAATGCACCGTGGCAAGCTCGCATGACAGCAATGGAAATCGCGAAGTTGAACAACTACGAGGCTCAATGGAAGATAAGAACAAACCCATAGAAATTTAAAGTGGTCCCCATTGGACGCACCCTAAGAGCAGACGTGTGTGTGGTGGATACGCAATACCCCTACACCAACGAATGCAATGTACTTGGTATGAAAATCACCTCTAGCGGGTACAAGAAGCACGTCGAAGAAAGAATTTCTCGAGCCTCGGCCGCTGTCAGAACTCTATATACATTTAGAAATCTACGTGAAAGCAACAAGAATAAGATCTACAATGCCCTTGTAAGATCTACGTTGCTTTACCCCGCCTCCACTCTCTCACGTGTCTCAAAAACACAAAAGAGGCGACTTCAAGTAGTGCAAAATAAATGCATGTACCTAATCACGGGTACACGCAGGCAAGAAAGAAGACGGCAAGAAGATCTGCACAGAGAGGCGGGGATAATTCCCATTAACAAAGTCATAGAAGAACAAACCCGGAAAATGCAAGATCTGGTTAATCGGGAACTGAGTGATGAAACCACCCAGATGATTAACCAGAAGAGAAGAGCTGACTGTCGCCCCAGATTTCCCAGATTCCCCAGCTCCGCCAACTGAGTGGCCGGCGGAGACGAAGTACCGTTCTATTCGTAAAAGTGATGTAAAAAACCTGTAAAGAAAAGAAACAAGAAAAGAAAACTCGAATTACGACAGCAACCCACCGATGAAGACAACTTGTAACCAAGACTAAGAAAAAAAACCCGATTTCGACAAAAAATCACCAACTAGAAGAAACAAAAACACTAAAAAACACATGCACACAAAAAATACCAATACATTAAGCACGCACTTAAACGTATTAAAAAACACATACAAAGTAAGCAATGCATAACATACACCAAATAAACTAAAAATTATTACGACAAATGGCTTGAACGCCATAAATAATAATTATTTATAATTATTACCAAAATCTACAGTAACAACAAAAAATACATGCAACCAATAAAATAATAACAGTGATAAGTCTGATCACCAGACTCTAGGCATCTCTTTGCACCCTACCACACTTCTTTCTCTTTTCTCCACTTGCCTATTTTCTATATCTATCCACACACCTTATCTTCCTTCCCTTACATGCACCCCACTTTAATTTAATCGTAATCGTAATCGTCTGACTATTTAGACGACTGCTCTGGTTGCCTGAGTAAGTCTTTTGTACCACTGTGACAAAGTTCGGATCGAAATTGTGCAAAGTGAATTTTTGCGAAAGTGATTTGTGATACTCGCTACGAGTAGTGTAGGGAAAAACTTGGAAAGTGTAAAAGCAGGATACGCTTCTAAAAGTGGACCACTGGCTTACGATTTAGGAAGGTGAAGGACAAATCTTCGCTCCTTCGTGGAGACAGGAACCGAAGCCTCACCTCGCTCACACGCGAGCCTGAAGGAAGTCAAAATACAAGGTAAAGTAATATAAAGGTATTTGGACATTGACCCCTATTTCTCTCTCGCCCCTCTTTTTCTATAAAACTCCTTTAAGTGTACACACATAACTATACACATACGTCCCCTATCGTACTATAGGATGCAGGAGAGATGACGGAAACTCTCCGTATCACTCTTCGGGTCCTCTCGGAGGGCCTAAAACCGGATCGTGAAAAGGTTTTTGAGAAAGTTTATGGAACTCTGCGCATCGCTTTGGTAAGACTGATAGACTTAAATAATGGTTACTCAGCCATTTGCGCGAAAGAGACCGACTGTGAAGCCTTGACTTCGGGCAAAGCTGTTGAATGCCTTAAGACGATCAAACTAAAACCAACCACACTGCCACAAATTAGATCTCACCGCAGCTTGATATGCAGGCGCCTCGACGGACGATATCAATGAGGAAATCGAAAGGAACCACGAATAGGCAAAGGTAGCCAAGGTATTTAAATTCAAACAATATACGCACGTATTCAAGGTTGTATTTGAAGGCACGGCTATGGCTCAAAAGGCTAAAGAAAACGGATTACTGCTCTTTAACGTGAGAATCTGCCCAGAGCAGATAGAACGTGAGGAGTTTGTCGACTTCCAAATGTGCTTTCGTTGCTACAAGTACGGCAAACACACCACTTCTAACTGCCCTGAGAGTAAAGACCTAAAGCTATGCTCCATCTGTGCCGGTCGCGACCATTTTTGGCGTGATTGCAAGAACACTACCCCTTAATCCTTAAATTGCGAAGGCCCCCACCGGACCACGTCGATGGCATGTACAGTCAAAAAACAGGAGATAAGCAAACAAAACAAACTCAAACGTGAAACAGAGGAGATGAAACCCAATTCGACTTACGCCAAAGTTGCAAAAGCCGCCGTTGCCGAGTCAAACAACCAGAAAACCTACTTTCACATAGAAAAAGAGCATTCTACGAATATAATGTGTTGCATTTATTATTCATACATTGCAAACATAACACACCCTGGTACCTTTGCCACAGAGTCAACCGCATGCTCGTAAAGAACGGGCTGCAGGAGATGTGGTTCTCCGACAACCCTCCTTTAGAGGAGGTTATGCGTATAACCGTAGCTCCTCAGTGCCAAGGCAAGTGCCAAAAAGTGCTAACACCACAGAACACAGCCATCTCACGAGACCCCCGACTAAACAAACCTGAAGAATCACAGACAGAAAAACAGGCGCCATTCTCAGCAAAGAAAGACACCACAGTAAAAACAAACACACACATGCACACACCAACCAAGAAAGCAGTGTGACCCAAGGAGACCAGGTCTCCTCGGTCGAGAAAAATCTCTAGAACTCGTGGCCCAAGGTCTACCTTCTCATAACGGGGGAGGAAACACCAATTAAAATACCACGCGAGAGGCTTCAACCTGAAACTATATGCCCCCAAATCGGCTTCGTTCACAACCAAAATTGATTCCTGCAAAGTATCGGAGGGTCTTAGGACCGGACGATACAAGTGGGAATGCTCAGATGAGGTTCCGGAGTGGCAGGTAGAGGAGGCCCTCTCACAAAACAAGATCAAACTGATCACGCACTGCTTCCACACGATCACTGATACAGAATTCAGAAAGAAAAAAAACGGCAGTGGGCGCACACTGCCCAGTACACCCCATGGGGCTAAAGTAGATCGCGAATAAGATTCTACTTTAATCCCACACACTAAAAAACCAACATTACACAAATTGACCAACAGACTTACGATTATACATATGAATGTCGATGGGTGGGACAGAAAAGGTTCAATCTATGGCAATATTATGCCACAGAGTAACCCTGACACAATACTTATTTCTGAACACGAACTGACCGCGCAAAAACAATTAAAAATATTTCAATACGACGTCATTAGTAAAAATCATAGCCAGAAACGGTATGACGGCTGCGCAATAGCCGTCAAAAACGGACTCAAATACAGAAAACTAGGTGACTTAGATGAATCTTACCTTGTCATTAAAATAGGTACCAGCCTAGGGGGCTGGTCGTGGCTACGTGGTACCAACTCCCAAGACGCGGCTATGTTCCCATGCACAACCTTCTACAGATCTTAAGCGATAATAAAAATGTAATCTTTGCTGGAGATCTGAATGCGAGGTGTGCAGCGGCAGGGTATACCTCCTACAACAATGCAGGCAGAAAAATCGAAGTACTACTTGACAGACAATACGTGACAAGGATCGGACCAGAATTCCCTACCTACATAACCGGAAGAGCAGCAACGAAACCTGATATAGTGCTATCTAGTATCAGGTTTCCTTATAACTACTACATTAAACTGGGCCTTATCATTCCGAGTGACCACCAGGCTATCAAAATTACAGTAGGAGTGAACCCATTCAATTACAATCCCAGAACGCAAAAGCTATAAGCAGGCGATGGGAAAGCTACAAAAATTACCTTTTAAATTACACCCCAGACCCTTTATTTGATGCCAATTTAGAAGAAATAGATAAGGAGCTGGATAAAATCACTGACTACCTAATTAAAGCCGACGAAAATAGTATTTCCCGTATTAAATATAAACCCTTCCAGCTCCCCATTGGACCCCTCCCATGAAAGCCCTGGCCCAAGAAGATAGGGACCTGTCCAATGTAGTAGCGCTGATAGGACACAACCACAATGCTCACAGAAGACTAAAAAAAATTATCAAAGACGAACTCAATATAATAATTACGGACCAACAAATACTTATATGGGAAAGGCTGATAGAAAGACTCGACATAGAAAAAGACTCACGCACATTCTGGCAGACATTTAAACGTTTAAAAGGAAAACCTCCACAAAAAGAATTACACTCATACACGACGGTAAAGAAATTGACGAGACTAAAGAGATTGAGGAAATGTTTAGGATTTTCTGGTCTTCAATCTTCAAAATTACCCCCGAAGAAAATGACAATTATGACATCGATTTCGAAAATGACATAATTCAACAGCTAAGCACACAAATACACAAAACCTCCCCTAATCACTGTGTGTCGCAGAAAAGAGTGATGGAGGGCTATGGCAGTAAAATAACTGCCCAAGAGCTCTCCGTTACTCTAAAATCCTTTCGTCAAAGAGCAGCGGGTACCACAGGGCTGATCAGGGAGAATTTTATTAAGGCCCCGCCTAACGTTTGGAGTGGCTTATTTAACATCATGAACGCCGCTCTGAACACGGGCTATTTCCCTGATCAGTGGAAAGTGGCCAAAATGATTTTCCTTCCAAATTCGGGAAAGCCCCCGGACTGCCCTTCCAGCTTTCGGCCGATATCTCTCTTAGAATTTGCTGGCAATGTTTTCGAGAAGATATTGGCAAATAGAGTCAACTCTTTTCTCGACGAAGCCAACTTGCATAACGAGCAGCAACACTGCTTTAGAAAGAAAAGAGGGACTGATGCGGCACTAGCCGTTATCACCGAACAGCTTTCGAAGATCAAGGCAGACAAAAGGCCTGCCGACCTGTTGCTCCGCGATGTTAAAAAAGCTTTTGATAAGGTTTGGAAGAGAGGACTACAATTTAAAATCCTTCAAGTAGGCCTCAACCCCATTCTTGAGAGGATTCTATGCGATTACATAATAAAGAGGAGAGCATAAATTCATATCAGAGAACACAAAGGCCCCGAATTCGAGCTCGAAGCAGGGGTCCCACAAGGGGGCTCTCTCAGTCCCCTTTTATACAACATTTATACACGCGACTTACCACAACCTCTCTCCGAAGATACGATAAACGTTCAGTTCGCTGACGACATATCGCAAATTTGTACCGCCGCTTATGTTCCCAGGGAATTTATGGCGATAAATACGGCTAGGGAGATATCTAACATCAACTCTTTCGAGAGGAAATGGAAGATATCAACCAATGCCCCAAAATTCAAAATAATTCCCATGTTTCGCAAGACCTTCAACGATATACGTGTAGAAGGGGAGCGAATCCCCTACTGCCTGGAAGGGACGGTTCTGGGGCTGAAAATCACCACAGGGGGCTACAAGAGTCATATCGAGCGAACAGTCGCGTGACCTAAATCCCTTAAATAAACTCAAGATATTCAATTCTTGCATTCGCTCATTCGCTCGAGACTTCTGTCCCCCCCAGTGTCACTGAATGCGAGCGCCAAGACCCACCTTGCGAAACTACAAGTCATCCAGAATAAAGCGGTGCTTCTCATTATAAACACCCGAAGAAGAGAACGAAAAAGACAGAGGGAGCTCCATGACTTGATTGGATTATCTCCGATCAACGTGGCGCTCCACGAGAGAGCTAAGAGGATATGGCAAGCAATTGGCACCTGCTTGACCCCTGAATTCTCTCGTACACACTTAGAAATCGAATTCGACCGACAAGTAAGACCATTCAAGAGTAGTAAATTACAGTCTGATGGCGACGTGACTCCGAAATCACTTGACAAAACGACAAAAGACATAAAACAACCAATGTAATGCGTAGGTTTCTTTAGTAAAATAAATCCCAAAGTAAACACAAATTTTGCAAAACATAAACTAAAATTCAAATTCACAATTTCAACTTAATTCAAATTCAAGTAAATTAAAATGAAAATAAACTTTTTCGAAAACCCACAGCGGGAATAAAAACTCCGTCTCAAATAAAGGCTTGAATGCCAAAAGATCATTAGGATCTAAATAACTAAAAATTAAATTAACTTGATTAATTTAATTAAATAAACCATAATTTTATAGTTTAATAAATAAAAAAAACCCTAACGAAATACATAAAAAAACAAAAAACAACAGAGCTACCCTTTCACCAGGGACTTTTTTATTCTCTCTCCCACACATTCTCTATTCTTTAAATTCACCCTTTTAACCACTTTCATCTCTTACTATCTTTTTCTCTAACTCTACCTAAATTTCACCACTTTTTATGTCCAATATCCAATGGCAGACTATTTAGACAAGATACCGTAGTCTTCCACATCCTCGATGGACAGAGGAAATGAAGAGAAAGAATAGGCAACTAAGAGGAATACTAGACCAAATAATTCTCCATGGACCAAATAGAGAGCGATGCGAAGAAATCAGAAGACGGAGAAAAGAACTGAGGCGTCTCATAGAATAACAACAAAGCCACATATGAGATAGCCTAATAGAGAAATTAGACTAAGAAAGAAAACTAAAAGAGAACTGGAGTCTAATAAATAGACTTACAGCTTGCCCTTAGATCGCCACATAACCTGCGGGGACCTCGAGAAGACGAAACATAGCAATCTTCAGTTTCCCAAAGACCACTTCGAAGACCTTCTCTCGGCTGGGCCTGCTGCTTTCACTGATGGTGCGCAGCGGGATTCGAGTGGTTCCGTTGGGCTCCATTCCCTTTCCCCTCTCATTGCAAGAGAGCTTCAGCGAATATGAACTGCGGGATGGGATGGATGAATGATGATGGGTGAACCCGGGGAGGCCCCTCAGACGGGTGAAATGTGGCGGACTTATTGATAGGTGATGATCGAATCAACTACCACCACCCAAGGGTGCAGCCCCGTCTGGGGTTTGGTTATCGATACTGCCGCCAACTTACACAGGGACGGTTGCAAGTCCCCCTGTGGTCTTGGCCGAAAACTACCCTTAGAGATTAGAGCGAACTCTTCCACAAAGCTTTCAGCATCGCCTCGTAACTGGGATGGTCTCTTTCGGAGAGTTCCACGGTGGGTTAATCCTCAAACCTGCTTTCCTTTACATCTCCAATTATGTCTATCTAAGTGGACCGACATAGTTGGGGCCCACCTGCCCCGGGGGAGGGGGGCTGCGGGGAGACTTAGCCAGACATGGGTCAGCTATACGTGGCTCCGTACAAAATAGATCTTGTAGTCCCCGTGGGAAAAAAGTAAAAATCGTTGACGATTTCTTGAGGTGACTCACCCTCACCTTTTCCTCCTTTGCCGGCTGTGAACTTTTTGATGAGAGTAATATTCTTCAAGATTGCTTCCAAGTCAATAGTCAGACGTATGGTTGTAAGAGCATATGTAGGTAGGGGATAGAGTAAGGGTGTGTGGACAGATAGCAGAAAGTAGACCTGTAGCAACCGGCGTGTACGTCCAAAATAGGACACACGCGAGAGTCGCTACACACATAACGTACAGAGAGAGAGAGAGAGAGAGAAAAAGGTAAAGTTAGCGCCGTTTACGACAATGTCACACGGTAGTAAACAAAGCACAGTTATTTCTGTTAGAGTTGGTCGAGGCAATCTTAGGAAAACATTATAATCAAGGCAGAATCCAGAATAAACCGGATAGCTATCACTATTAAACAAATAGAAGCCAGATCAAGAAGGTGTCTCCATGGCAACATGCCACCGCCCGCAGAAAATTTTAACCAATAGTCGGAGTGCCTTCCTTATCAATACATATGTTCGGCAGTAGCCAATCAAAAGTCGAGTTATGTTAATACCGACAAATCAACATGCCGGTACACAAGAGGGAGGTCTGGTTTAGTTGGACGAGTAATTTGTAGGGCGGGGTTTAAATTGAATATATAACTGTGTGAAGCCAGAACAAGGAGGATTAAGAACTACTGTTTTATATAGCAATATATCGCGTTATATATCGTTCAGTCTGATTTCTCGGATTCACGTAATTCATCTTAGTATATAGTCGTGTACATAACGCAGACATTAAGGTGTAACTCTTAAAGGCTCTATTCGTCCGGCCTCCTTTAGACTTTGCCCGCATTTGACTTCGAACTTAATTTATGTCATAACTTAAAACTTAAAAACTTAATTAAAGAACTTTTGTAAAGTGTAATAAGATCTAGTTCAATAATAATTCTATTTTCGCTTTGGTGACTTCAATATCCTGACGTTCCTCAAACCTCCTGCTTCAAAGCCTTATTTATCGGGAAAACAACCGTTGCGCATTCTCCTCGTTAATCGCAATTCCTCGCGATTACATAACTCCCGAAATACCGGTGTTTTACCCTTGTGTGGTATATCCCCATCCTCCGGGATATTTGACCCCGTCGCTAGAATAATACCGCCCCTCGGCTTAAAGCACCCCATAGCAATCAACAAATCACTCTCGTGGAAAATAAGGAAGGGCAACGCAAACTAACCGGTGTATCTGTATCAACCGGAGTCCTTGCCAAAAGATTACACGATAACTCGGTAATCTATTACCATTACTGGCAACCAGCGTCCCCCTTCCAAGGCTCTTGGGTTATCCTCACGATTACCTTCAAAGTTTTCCCATAATTAGGGACGACTTTCAAGAGCCCCCCCTCCCCATCCATAGACCATTGGTGAAAAGAGAAAGAAGTGTGGAAGGGTGCAAAAAGATGCTAGAGCCTGGTGATCAGGCCTATCGCTTTTAAATATTTTTGGTTTTGTAGTTCCTTTGTTGTCTTTGAGTTAATTTATATATATATATATATATATATATATATATATATATATATATATATATATATATATATATATGTATATATATATATATATATATATAATATGGCGTTCAAGCCATGTCTTCAAAATCAATTAATGTCTTTGGATATGATATGCGCATTTGCTGTTGTGGTAATAATTACTTTATAAATTACTTTAGTGTTGTGCTTAGTGTCTTTGTTTTTTCGTATATCTTGTAGTGTGTGTCTAATTTGTCTTTTTTGTTTTTTCATGGATGTCTTCTTCGGTAAATTTCGGTCTTCATCCGTAGATTTAAGTCTTCATCGGTGAATTTGTCGAAATTGGTGAGGTTTCATAGTTAGGTAAGCTTTTTCTTAGTCGGATTTTTGGGGGGCTGGGGGTAAAAACACTTCTATTATCATGTGTAGAACGGCACTTCTGCTGAGCCAGCTGAAACCCCGGCGGCCCTGGAAATCTGGCTTGACTTGGACCTTGGACATAAAAAGTGGTGAGATTTAGGGAGAGTTAGAGAGAAAGATAGTAAGAGAGGAAAGTGGTGAAATAGGGTGAGTTTAAAGAATAGAGGGTGTGTGGGAGACAGAATAAATAGGTCTCTGGTGAAAGAGTAGCTCTGTTTGTTTTTGGTTTTTGAATGAATTTTGTTTTTTGTTTCTTTTATTTAATAAACTATAAAATGTATAATTTATTCAATTAAATTAATCTTGTTAATTTAATTTTTAGATCTTAATGAACTTTGATCTTTTTGACATTCAATCCTTTATTTGAGGCGGGGGTTTTATTCCCGCTGTGGGTTTTCGAAAAGGTTTATTTTTAGTTTCCTTTGAATTTTTGCAAAGTTGAATTTCTACTAAAGAAACTTGAGCATTACACTAGTCGTTTTTTGTGTTTTGTCGTTTTTGTCAAGTGATTTCGGAGTCACGTGGCCATCAGACTGTAATTTACTACTCTTGAATGGTCTTACTTGTCGGTCGACTTCGATTTCTAAGTGTGTACGAGAGAATTCAGGGGTCAAGGGGGTGCCAATGGCTTGCCATATCCTCTTAGCTCTCTCGTGGAGCGCCACGTTGATCGGAGATAATCCAACCGAGTCGTGGAGCTCCCTCTGTCTTTTTCGTTCTCTTCTTCGGGTGTTTATAATGAGAAGCACCGCTTTATTCTGGATGATTTGTAGTTTCGCAAGGTGGGTCTTGGTGCTCGCGTTCAGTGGCCACTGGGGGGGGGGGGGTACAGAAGTCTAGAGCGAATGCACGAATCGAATATCTTGAGTTTATTTAAGGGATTTAGGACACGCGACTATTCGCTCGATATGACACTTGTAGCCCCCTGTGGTGATTTGGAGCCCCAGAACCGTCCCTTCCAGGCAGTAGGGGATTCGCTCCCCTTCTACACGTATATCGTTGAAGGTCTTGCGAAACATGGGAATTATTTTGAATTTGGGGGCATTGGTTGATAACTTCCATTTCCTCTCGAAAGAGTTGATGTTAGATATCTCCCTAGCCGTGTTTCTCGCCATAAATTCCCCGTGAACGTAAGCGGCGGTACAAATTTGCGATATATCGTCAGCGAACTGAACGTTTATCGTATCTTCGGATAGAGGTTGTGGTAGGTCACGTGTATATATGTTGTATAGAAGGGGACTGAGACAGCCCCTTTTTGGGACCAGAGATTCGAGCTCGAATTCGGGGCCTTTGTATCCTCTGATGTGTATATATGCTCTCCTCTTTATTATGTAGTAGCATAGAATCCTCTCAAGAATGGGGTTGAGGCCTACTTGAAGGATTTTAAATTGTAGTCCTCTCTTCCAAACCTTATCAAAAGCTTTTTTGACATCGCGGAGCAACAGGTCGGCATGCCTTTTGTCTGCCTTGATCTTGGCAAGCTTTTCGGTGATAACGGCTAGTGCCGTATCAGTCCCTCTTTTCCTTCTGAAGCCGTGTTGCTGCTCGTTATGCAAGTTGGCTTCGTCGAGAAAAGAGTTGACTCTATTTGCCAATATCTTCTCGAAAACATTGCCAGCAAATTCTAGGAGAGATATCGGTCGAAAGCTGGCAGGGCAGTCCGGGGGCTTTCCCGAATTTGGAAGGAAAATCATTTCGGACACTTTCCACTGATCAGGGAAATAGCCCGTGTTCAGAGCGGCGTTCATGATGTTAAATAAGCCACTCCAAACGTTAGGCGGGGCCTTAATAAAATTCTCCCGGATCAGCCCTGTGGTACCCGGTGCTTTTTGACGAAAGGATTTTAGAGTAACGGAGAGCTCTTGGGCAGTTATTTTACTGCCATAGCCCTCCATCACTCTTTTCTGCGACACACAGTGATTAGGGGAGGTTTTGTGTATTTGTGTGCTTAGCTGTTGCATATGTCAGTTTCCAATTTGAGGTCGTAGTTGTCATTTTCTTCTGGGGTAATTTTGAAGATTGAAGACCAGAAAATCCTAAACATTTCCTCAATCTCTTTAGTCTCGTTAATTTCTTTACCGTCGTGTATGAGTGTAATTCTTTTTTGTGGAGGTTTTCCTTTAAGACCTTTAACCGTCTGCCAGAATGTGTGTGAGTCTCTTTCTATGTCGAGTCTTTCTATTTGTCCATCCCATATTAGTGTTTGTTGGTCCGTAATTATTATATTGAGTTCGTCTTTGATAATTTTTTTTAGTCTTCTGTGAGCATTGTGGTTTGGGCCTATCAGCACTACTACATTGGACAGGTCTCTATATTCTTTGGCCAGGGCTTTAATGAGAGAGGTCCAGGTCGGACCTGGAAGGGTTTTATAATTAATACGGGAAATGCTATTTTTATCGGCTTTTATTAGCAAGTCAGTTATTTTATCCAGCTCCTCATCTATTTCTTGGAAATTGGCATCAAATAAAGGGTCGAGGATATAATTTAGAGGGTAATTTTTATAGCTTTTCCAGTTCCCTTGCTTATAGCTTTTGCGTTCTGAGATTGGAATTTGAATGGGATTTACTCCTACTGTAATTTTGATAGCCTGGTGGTCACTCGGAATTATGGGGCCTGGTTCAATAGAGTAGTTGTGAGTAAACCTGATACTAGATAGGACTATATCAGGTTTCGTTGCTGATATTTCCGTTATGTACGTCAGGAATTCTGGTCCGATCCTTTTCATGTATTGTCTGTCAATTAGTACCTCGATGTTTCTGCCTGCATTGTTGTAGGAAGTATATCCTGCCGCTGCACACCTTGCATTATGATCTCTGGCAAAAATTACGTTTTTCTTGTGGCTAAATATCTGCAATAGGTTGTGCATGGGCACATAGCCACGTCTTGGGGGCTTGTACCCTGTTGCCACAACCAGCCCCCCTAGGGCAGTATCTACTTCAATGGCAAGATATGATTCATCTAAGTCCTCCAGTGTCCTGTATTTGAGTCCGTTTTTGACGGCTATTGCGCAGCCGTCATACCATTCCTAGCTATGATTCTTACTAATGACTTCGTATTGAAATAATTTTAACTGTTTTTGCGCGGTCAGTCCGTGTTCAGAAATAAGTATTATGTCAGGGTCACTCTGTCGCATAATATTACCATAGATGGAACCTTTTCTGTCCCACCCATCGGCATTCAGGTGTATAATTGTAAGTCTTTTGGTCATTTTGTGTAATGTTTTTCTTTTTAGTGTGTTGGATTAAAATAGACGCTTATTCGCGATTTACTTTAGCCCCATGAGGTATACTGGGCCGGGTGCGCTCCCTGCCGTTTCTTTTTTTCTGTATTCGGTGTCCGTGAATGTGTGGAAACAGTCCGTGGTCAGTTTAACCATGTTTTGAGCTAGAGCATCCTGAACATGCCGCTTTTGAACCTTATCTGAGCATTCCCACTTGTATCTTTCGGTCCTAAGACCTTTAGCTACTTCACGGAAATCGATTTCGGTTTGGGAGGGAGCCGATTCGAAGGCATATAATTTGAGGTTGAAACCTCTCGCATGAGACTTTAGCTGGTATTCCCTCCCTCGTAATGTATAGGTTGACCTTGGGCCAAGAGTTTTTGAGATTTTCTCGCCCGTGGAGACCTGGTCTCCTTGGATTGCACTGCTTCTTTGTTTGATGTGTGATTTTGCGTGTTCGTTGTATCGATGGTGTCTTTCCTGTGTGAAAGTGGGGCCTGTTTTGCTGTTTGTGTTACCTTGGGTTTGTTTGGACGGGTATTGCGTGTGATGGCTGTGTTTTGTGGCGTGAGCACTTTTTAGAACGTTTCCTGGCACTGAGGGGCTACGCTTATTCGCATAACCTCCTCTGAAGGAGGGTTGTCCGGAAACCACATCTCCTGCAGGCCGTTCTTTACGAGCATGCGATTGACCTCCGTGGCAAAGGTACCTGGGCGTGTGATGTTTGCAATGTGTGCATAGTAGATGCAGCACATTATTTTTGTTGAGTGTTCATTTTCGATGTGTAGGAATGTCTTTTGGTTGTTTGTCACAGCAATGGCGGCTTTGGCTACTTTCGCATAAGTCGAATTGGCCTTCATCTCCTCTGTATCGCGTTTTAATTGGGTTTGTTTTTGAATTTCTTGTTTTTTGATCAGGCATGCCATAGACATATTCCGGTGGGGGCTTTCACAATTTAAACATTTGGGGTCATTACTCTTACAGTCGCGACCGGCACAGATATAACACAAGGTAAGTTCCTTATCAGGGCAGTTAGGAGTGCTGTGTTTGCCGTATTTATAGCACCGAAAGCACATCTGTAAATCGATAAACTCTTCACGTCCCATCTGCTATTAGCAGGCTCTTACGTTGAAGAGAAGCAAACCATTTTCCTTAGCTTTTTGAGGCATAGCCGTGTCCTCGAAAACAACCTTAAACACGTGCGTGTATTGCTTGAATTTCATAACCTCAGCTACCTTTGCCCATTGGTGGTTCCGTTCAATCTCGTTCTTTATGTCTTCTGCCGTGTGGCTCCCGACCCAGGAGTCGAGGCGCCTGCAGATTAAACTACGGTGTGTTTTGATTTGTGGCGGTGTGGTCGGTTTCAGGTTTATAGTCTTCAGGCATTCAACAGCTTTGCTTGAGGTCAAGGCTTCAAAGTCTGCCTCCTTCGCACAAATGGCTGAGTAACCACTATGAATGTCTATAAGTCTGACTAGTGCAATGTGTAGTGTTCCGTATGCTTTTTCAAATACCTTTTCTCTGTCCGGTTTTGGGCCCTCCAAGAGAACTTGGAGAGTGATGCGGAGAGTTTCCCTCATTTCTCCTGCATCCTATCGTACGATAGGGGTTGAGTATGTATAAATATATATGTGTACACTGAGAGATGGTTTAGAAAAAAGGGAGGGGGGAAGAGAGAAAATAGGGGCCATGGTCTAAGTAATTTTATAAAACTTTACCTTAATTTTCCTTCCTTCAAGCTTGCTGGTGGGCCAGATGAGGCTCCGGTCCTTGAATCTAACGAAGGAGTGAAGATTTCGCCCTTCACCTTCCTAGATCGAATACCAGTGGTCCACTTTTCAAACGTATCGTGTTTTTCACTTTACCCAGTTTTTATTTTCACTACTCGAAGTGAGTCTCACAATTGTTTCTTTCGCAAAAGTTCAATTTGCAAAAAGTTCGAACAAAAATTTGGCACAGCGGTACAGCAGACTAGCTAAGGCAACCAAAGCAGTTATTCTCTTCCTCTTTCTAGATTGAGATTGAGATTGATGAAATAAGTGGTGAAAATGTGTAGTAGTTGTAGATAGTTATGAAGAAAATTTGTATTTGCCCTGGTGCAGAGGGCATCCCAGGCATCTTGCTTTTTTCTGCTTCTCTTTTGATCCTCCATTTTACGTTAGTGTCAGCGTTAAGCTAACCTTTTTGTAGTTGTTAACTACTCTTGCCTTTGTTTGTTAACTTTGTTCTTTATATATATATATATATATATATATATATATATATATATATATATATATATATATATATATATATATATATATTGATATGTATATATATGTATATATATGTATATATATGTATATATATATATATATATATATATATATATATATATATATATATATATATATATATATATATAAATTTCTCAATATAAATCTAATTCCTCCGTCGTTAGGCATTCAAGCCTTTCAAATATATTTTTGCTCACTCGTTAGCTAGCTTTTATTTTCCTTTTTGTTTCATTTTTGCCTAATTTCGCCTTTTGTGGGCATTACGACCCATTTTTTTAAAAATATTTTGTTTATTTTGAAAATTTTGTGTTGGGCACAACGCTTCTTTTTATATATATATAATTGTATAGTATTTGGGCACTTAGCCTCTTTTGTTTTATTTATTGGTTATTGTTGTCTTATTTACATTGGGCACTTCGCCTCTTTTGGTTTGTCTTTTTATTATTATTATTATTTGGGCACTTCGCCTCTTTTGGTTTGTCTTTTTATTATTATTATTATTTGGGCACTTCGCCTCTTTTTATATGTTCATTTGTGAAGTCTATATCGTGGAGTCTATTTGTAGAGTCATAATTATTGTCTTCCTTTTCGTGCGTACGGTAGGGTATTATAATTTTCATTATCTGTATAGGGCTACTTGATTTTCCCGGGAGCACCCTCTTCCACTGGGAAATAGTGCTCTTCTTGTAGCTCGTCTAATTGGTTGCTGCGGTATATCAAGGTCCGCTTCTTTAGCTTGAGGATTTCACTTTCGACTTTTCCCCAGGTCTTTCTCCCTAGCCTCTGGAGAACTATATTCAGTGGCTCAAGTCCTGCTCTTGCGTGCAGTTCCGTCTGCCGAATATAGTTCAATCTCCTCGCGCCGGTTATAAGCAGGGTAGCCTTGTTCTGGACTTTCTGCATAAGTCTGAGAGAGGTTGAACTAGCTGTCTGCATAACAACTGCAGGGTACACCACTACTGGTCGCACCAGGATATTGTACAGTTTTTTGATGTTCTTGGCGCTGAGGTTTCTGAACCTGTATAATTTTCCCAGTTCTCACTTGGCTAGGGAGATTCGGCTGCTGATGTGCGCCTTATACCCCGTTGAGATGATGCGCAGACCCAGGACTTTACCTTCGTTGGAGTACGGGTAAAGCTCGTGCCTGACGATGACGTCGTCCCTTTTCCTGCAGTTCATTGGGAGGATCTGAAACTTTCGGCGGTTGGTTTTAATTTTCAACTTTCTCTCAAATTGGTTGATGTTATCGATTTCGGTAGCTGTCTCCCTTGCTTGAACTCCAGCGTTCCAATAGGAGCTGAGGATGATTTGAGTGATGTCATCTGCAAACTGCAGTTGATGTAATCACAGAAGACCCTTTCCACGATAGGGTTTAGCTGTAGGCCTAAGATCTTGAGTTGTAGACCTCTTAGCCAAACCTTGTCAAAGGCCTTCTGTACATCTCACAACACCACGTCTGCGTACTTACCTTCAGCTTTACAGTGGGCTAGCTTTTCAGTTAGGAGGGCAAGGGCTGTGTCAATCCCCCTCCTCCTGCAAAACCCGTGCTTCTCGTAGACTTTGCCTACAAACTCAAGGAGAGATATTGGCCTGTAGTCAACCAGTTGATCGGTGGACTTGTTCCCTTTAGGGATAAAAATGATTTTAGCCATTTTTAACCCATCAGGAGAGTAGCCCGTATTCAGGGAAGCGTTAAAGATGTTAGGGATTCCCTGAATGATCTGCCCGGGGACATGCACCAGATTGTTCTTAGTGATGCCCGTCCAGCCTGGCGCCTTTTGTTTAAAGGGTTTTATGACTTCGATGACCTCTTCCGTTGTTATTGGTCCACCATTTCCCACCCTTTGTCGACGTAGGCTTGTGAGTGCGTTCATTGTATGATCTGGTTGAGTTCTTTAATCAGATGGTCTTCGATTTCCTGATCGAATTCTGCATCGTCCTCTGGTGTTATTGAGAAGATTTCCTTCCAGAACGTGATGAATCTTTCCTCCAGGACTGCCGGATCCTCCAAGTAGTCCTCACCCTCCTTATGCGGGTCTTTCCTCTACTTGGTAGGCCTTTTAATTTCTTCACTGGGTGCCAGAATTTATCGAGGACCACCTCGCTGTCCATCCTAGCTATTAGGCTGTTCCAGATCTCAGCCTGTGTTGGTTAATAGCCAGCTTTAGCTCGTTGCGCAGGCAACGCAGCAGTGAGCTTCGCTCACGATTTAAACCCGCTCTTCTTATCTCCTCAGACACCTCCCTGTGCTCCCTGACGATCTCTTTCATCTCCTCGGTCAACGAGTTGTGGAGGAGTCTTGTAACCTATCATGGGTATACACTCGCGGTCAGCCTCGATGATGAGGGCTGTTATCCTTTCCAGCTCCCCGTCAATCTCCTCTAGAGTAGCCTCGCTTAGGTCGGCTGGTTCGAATACGCCTAGGATTTCTCCGTAGCGTTCCCAGTCGGCCGAGGCGTAGCTTTTGCGGAGAGGGACAGAAATGTGGATCGGAGCGAGTGAAATGGTGGTTAAGATCGCTGTATGGTCGTTGGGTATTGCTGGAACTGGCTCGCTATAGTAAATGAATGGAAAGCCGTCACTTGTCATGATTATGTCTGGCTTTGTTGCTGCCCGAGAGGTGATATAGGTCGGGAATTCCGGCCCTATCCTCTGGATGTTTTTGCGTCGCATAATCATTTCCAAGTTATGGCCTCTGTTATTCGTGTCCGCAGTTGATACATTTTTCGCGAGGGCTCCGGCAGCTTTTCCAGTGATGTCCGGGTTCACTGCATCTGGAGCATAGTTCCTCGGGCGCCTGACATTCGCAGGTGGTGTGAGCCCCCATTTTGTAGCAGCGGAAGTAGAACTGAATTAATTGGAATTCCTCCCTCGCAGTCTGATCCCCGCTTATCCTGGCGTTGAAAAGCAGGAGCCCAGACTCTTTCGCCTTTCTGGCCATGGAAGTTTCTCCAAAAATTACTTTGAATACATGGGCGAAGTCAGTATTGTCTCTTTTGTTTCGGAATTTTACAATCTCCATGACTTTCGGCCATGAGTGATTCTTCATGATCTCTTCCCGTATTTCTTCTCGGGAATGTTCCCCTATCCAGGGTTCTAGTTTTCTGCAGATCACGCTCCTATGCGATTGGATTGGCGGTGGAATTGCTGGTTGCAGGCCAAGCTGACGTAGGACCTTGACCGCAGCCTCCTTTGTCATAGCTTCTACGTCCTTTTCTGACTCACAGACAGCTACGTAACCCGCGTGGATCTCCAGTAGCCTTATCATGGCTATTTTAAGTTTTCCATATACGGCTTCGAAGACCTTCTCCTTGGTTGGTCTGTTGTGCCCGCTTATAGTGCGCAACGGGACTCGGGGGAGTGGGCCAAGCTTGGGCCATCTTTTCTGTACAGGCCCCGAGGGGCGGTAAACGACCGTGGGGTCGCTCCTGCTTCGTGGTTTTTGGTTGCTTGCCAACTCTTATATTTTTCTGTTTGTCCCAATGATAAAGAAGTTTCCTTTTTATTAGAGCGCTTGAGGGGGGCAGCCCCCCCCCCGCCCTACCGTTGTAAATGAGCTTCCATGAACGTGAACTGCCGGATGGAGGGATGAAATGTTCGTGAGTGAACCCGGGGAGGCCCCTCAGACGGGTGATATATGGCAGACTTAATGATATGTGGTGATTGAATCCACTACCACCACCCGGGGGGTGCCGCCCCCTCTGGAATTGGGTTATCGATGCTGCTTCCAACTTACACGGGGACGGTTGCGTGTCCGCCTGTGGTCTGGGCCGGAAACTACCCTAAGGGGCTAGAGCGAACTCTTCCCCAAAGCTTTCAGCATCGCGTCGTAACCGGGTTACAAGGAGTTACAAGGAAAGAGAGTACCCTAGAAGACCTTACAGTCCATTCAAAGAGGGTACCTTTGGACTAGCAATCAAGCGGGCACATGGCTGCTTAATTGTTTTGCGTCCCTAAACGGCCACTTTTCAAGACTTTGTCTAGTCTTGACTTGAACTGGTCAACAGATTCACTGTTGACAACTTCCACTGGAAGTGCGTTCCACTTACCACAGATACTGTAGGTGAAAAAATTTCCACACAGATTGCGGTTGTAACGCTTCAGTTCAAGTTTGAAGCCGTGATTGCGCGTTCTGTTCTAACTCAGTGTGAAAATATCCCGGTAGTCAACATTGTCGAACCCTCGAAGTATTTTGAAAACTTGGATGAGCTGACCACGCAGTCTACGGGTTTCCAGCGAGAACAGATCTAATTCCCTTAGTCTATCCTCATAACTTTTATGTCGGATAGAAGGAATCAGTTTGGTTGCCCTAGCTTGTACGCATTCCAACCTTGCGATGTCCTTTCAAACGAAGGACTCCAAAATTGTACAGCATACTCCAGGTGCGGCCGAACGAGGGAGTTGTACAGACAAAGTACTATCTCCTTGTTACGGTATCCAAACTGGCGCTTTATGTAGCCTAACATCCATGGGGGCTTTCTTCTCTGCCTCGATGCACTGTTTCGAGAACTTGAGGTCGCTAGTGATAGTTACACCCAAGTCCTTCTCAGTGTCACTCGATTCAAGAGCAGTGCCCTTAAGGATATACTGAGATTGGGGGTTTCTGTGGCCGATATGCATCACTTTGCATTTATTCACGTTAAAATGCATTTTCCACGTGTCCGACCACTCGTCAATCTTCCCAAGATCTTCCTGCAGGCGGGCAGTATTTCCATCCTTTGAAACGTTCATATCATGCTTGGTATCTTCGGCAAATTTGGAAATCTTAGCAACCATGTCACCGTCCATGTCGTTGACGTAGATGATGAATAGTAGTGGTCCCAGGGCAGAACCTTGAGTCACACCGCTAGTAACGGGCACCCACTCAGAAGCCTGTCCTTTCACCACCACCCGTTGCCGTCTGCCACTTAGCCAGTTCTCGATCCAGCCGGCTACTTTTCCATCTATGCCCAGCGCCTGCACTTTCCGGAGAAGGCGGCGGTGTGGTACCTTATCAAACGCTTTCTGAAAGTCTAAGTTCCCCACATCCACCGCCTTGTCTCGATCGTGCTTACTGAAGACGAAGTGGAAGAATTCCACAAGGTTCGTCAGGCATGCCCGTTGCCTTCGGAAGCCATGCTGAACTCTTCAGTAGCAGGTTTGACTCTAAATATGACGTCATTTTGTCCACTATCATGCTTTCCATGAGTTTACCGACTATCGAAGTCAAACTGATGGGTCGGTAGTTTGACGGATGGCTGGGGTCTCCTTTCTTGAAGATCGGAGTCACTTTTGCCTCACGCCAGTCTCTTGGAACGCATCCGGTCCGGATTGACACGTTAAAGATAGCGCACAGATGTCGTGATACTTTATCGTACATTTCCTCCAACACCTTGGATAGAAACCCGTCCGGTCCAGGGGACTTATTCGTCTTTAGGTCAGGGATTTTTTTCTTTATTTCTCCTTCGGTGAAGTCCATTGCCTATAGCTTTTTCCCCGAATAGGAATCCGTGGGCTGGGGGATGGGACCACACTCTTTAGTAAACACTGAAGAGAAGTAGTCATTGAGAAGGGTAGACTTTCTGCATCTGAGTGAGTTAATGCACCCTCCTCGTCCACTAAAGGCCAAATCCTACGATGGATTGGTTTACGGCTATTTACATAGCCGAGTTCTACAGTGGGCTAGCCTTCAAACCTGCTTTCCTGGGCGCCCCCAATTATGCCTATCACACGAACGGCATAGTTGGGACGTGGCTAGATGAATGGCAGTTCAGTTCACTTCAACTCCCCTGCCCCGGCAGGGGGGGGGGGAGGGCTAATTAGCCTGACATTCGTAGGCCTATTAGTGCTCTATAAATTCCTTCCTCTTCGGTTCCCCGTAGGAAAACGTGAATATACAATTCACGTATAAAGGCACGTTGCTTTGTCGGCGAAAAACGTCTTCTGAGTTAGATGAATTTGTCCAATTTTTCTATCCCGTCCTTCATCTTGATGATGATGTACTCAGATTTTCGAAGAGAGATGGTATAGTGGAAGATATAGTGGGTAAAAAAAATTAAAGATGGGGAGGGGGGGGGATTTTGCCCTAGTAAGGAGGGCATCACTTTATTTTTATACTATTTCATTTTTCCTTTATTTGTGTTGTTATTTTGTGATTTTTAATGACTTTTGGCCACTTCTGGTTCTTCTCTACTTCCTCCTTTATTTCGTCCTTTGTGTGCTGGCCTAACAATGGGTCCAGCCTTCTGCACACGACGCTCCTGTGCGCCTGTATTTGGGAGGGGGCATGGTTGGTTGGATGTTTATCTCCATTAGATGCCTTACCCCTTCTTTAGTGAGCGCCTTAATGTCTTTTTCTTTTTCGCACACAGCGACATAACCGACTGGAGTGTCAATCAACCTGAGCATGCCCACGCTGAACTTACCGAACAGGGTCTTATAGACAGTACCCTTGTCTGGTTTCGCTTGTCCGCTAATACACCTAAGCGGGACCCTTGGTGCATCCTGTGCCGTCATTATTCCGGGTTGGCTCCCCTTGAAGAGGAGGCACACTTTTCCTTCAGTAGATGGACTTTTTCTTGTTTCGGGACTCTCTATTATGTGTTTTAATTTATGGGGGAATTGTGGTTATTTTTCCTAAAAAAAATATTCGGTTTTTTCTTTTGGGGAGAAGAGGGCCCCCTCCTCGTAAATACCGCCGCCTGGATGTAAAAAGGGGATTTGCTTTTGGGTGGATGATGAAAGATGGATGAGATGAGTCCGGGTGAGATCCTCTCGGGGGTGTGATTGCATGGCGGACTTATTGACAACGCCGCTTCCCCCGAGGGTTTTGAATCGCGACCGCTCCCCAACATACCATAGAGACGGTTGTATGTCCCTCTATGGTCCTGTAAGGGGCCTTCGCAGTAATGGGCACCGAAGGTTGCAGTCCGTCCCTTGTCCGGAATATTTCTGACATTGTTCTCTACTGTGGGCTAATCCTCAAACATGGGACGAAACATGAATGGCAAATCCCTCTCACATCTGACGGCCGTTCACGCAGGGGGGCGGGGCAAGGGACTTAAGCCGTCATCTGCTTAAGTGGGGCCGCTAAAAAGAAAGATGAAGTTAGTATGATGGTGAGTGGTGATGAAAAATGAGTATTAAATCTCTTCTTGGAAGTTTTCGGAGGCGTTTGGTAATTTTCCCCCAAACTTTCCCTCCTTTGCCGGATCTGAGATGCTGTCGGAGCTGTATTTTACCGAGAATTCTTCGCCGTCCCTTCATCTTTGATGGTATAATCACTCTTTGAAAAAATTTGGATAGTAGTAGATAAAAGATGGTGAAATGGGGGTAGGGTTGCCCTTGTTTTAGGGGCATCGCTGGCATGCTTTATTTTTATATATTTATTTTTCCTTTGTGTGATTATTTCTGTTGTCTCATGTTTTACTCTGTATGTGTTCTTATTGTTTTTCTGTGTATTTTTTCTCCTTTGCTCGTTTAATCTGTATTCCTGTAACTGTGTTGTTGAGCTTTCAAGCCTTTGTTAGCTTGCGTTTATGAGTTTGTACCTCGTGTGAATTTTCGTTGTTTGTCTATCCTGTTATGTTTTAGGTTTACGTGTCATACTTTTTGTTGTAAGTGTTTAAGTGTAAATTGGTCGTATGTTTTCCTCTGAACAGACTTTGGTGCTTGGGAACCGCAGGTTACGACCGACCTCCCCGTGCAGCCTGGCAGGGATGTTTATCCTGCGTCCAGTTCTTCTTAATTCTGGTATGATATCACTGGCCATTGTAGACCAGACTTTTTTAGCTAGTTTCTGGGTTGCGATATTTATCGGCTCCAGTTTCTGCCGGCGCGCAGGTCCCTCTGCCGAAGTTGATCCCTTCTTCTGCATTTGTTCATGAAGAGGGATGCAGAGTTCTTTACTCGTTGGAGCCTTTTCCTAGCTGTCTTGCTGGCCGCTTGAGTCACTACTGCAGGGTAGATAAGCTTAGCCCGGATGAACGACAAGTATAATTTCCTGATATTCACCAAGCTAAGTTCTCTGAACCTATATAGCTTAGAGATTTCTCTCTTCGCCATATTCTGCCTCACCGTGTAGTGACTCGAGTATCCGCGGTCGGAGATATTTAGGCCCAGGATGGTGCCTACGGCGGAGTAACCGTATCTCCTCCCATCAATTACAATGGGCCACGTCAACTCACGGCCCAGCGGGAGAATTGTGAACTTCTCCCTGTTCGTCCGGATTTTCCACTTTCTCTCGAAGTCGTTGATGTTCGAGATCTCCGCGATGGTGTTGATAGTCTGATTCCTTGCTTTCCTATCTGAACCGTATGTATGTGAGAGTATGCAGGTGAGGGGATAGACAGGGTGTGTGAATAGATAGCGGAAAGTAGACCAGTGGTGAAAAGAGAAAGAAGTGTGGTAGGGTGCAAAGTGATGCTAGAGCCTGGTGATCAGGCTTATCGCTTTCAAATTTTTATGTATTATAGTTCCGTTGTTGTTTATTATTTGCTTATATATATATATATATATATACATGTATATATAATATATATAATTTGGCGTTCAAGCCATTTGTCTTCATTGCTAATATATTTGGTTATGCTGTGCGCGTTAGCTGTTGTTATGTAAGTCGTTAATATAACTTACTGTGTTTGTATTAGTATCTTTGTTTCTTTGTAATTTTGTCGTGTGTGTATTTCGTGTATAATGTTTCTTCCTGTTGTCTTGCTCGGTGAATATCATCTTTTTGTGTGTGTTTCCTTCTTCGGTAGTTTTTCATAGTTGGTTGATTTTGTCAATATCGGTGAGTTTTGTCGAATTCGGTTGATTTCATGGTTGGTATTTTTAGTCTTGTTCTGGGGTAAATTTTACTCATCTAGCGTAGAACGGTACTTCTGCTCCACCAGCTAAAATCCCAGCAGAGCTTGGAAATCTGGCGCGACATACTGCTCTTCTGTTTTGGTCAATCATTTGTACGATATCCTCGTCCAATACACGATTGACCTTTTCCAGCATATTCCTTGTCCGTTCTTCGATGACAACATTAATGGGGGTTAACCCCGCCTCCCGGTGCAGCTCTTCTTGGGATCTTCTTTCCATTCTGCGTGTACCTGTGATTAGGTACACGCATTTATTCTGCACCACTTGTAGTCTCCTCTTCTGTGTCTTTGAGACACAGGAGAGGGCGAAAGCGGGGTATAGCAACGTTGATCTAACTAGTGCAGTATAGATCTTCTTTTTGTTGCTTTGACGAAGATTTCTGAACCTGTACAGAGTCTTGACTGCAGCAGTGGCCTTGGTGATTCGTTCTTGGACGTGCTTTGCGTACCCGGTTGAGGTGAACTTCATGCCCAGTACGTTGCATTCATTGGTGTAGAGATATCGTCTATCCCCCACTCTGACGTCATCAAGTAGTTTCCTGCCTATGGGGACTACTTTGAACTTATCCTGGTTGGTACGGATTTTCCACCGGGCCTCGTAGGTGTTCAGGTTTTCGATTTCTGCTGCTGTCATGCGAGCTTGCATAGGCGCATTCCTCCATGGACAAGTGATTATCTGGGGGAAATCATCGGCGAATTGCAAGTTGAGGCAAGGGGGGTTTACAGGGACTGGGACATCCGCGGTGTAAATCAAGTAGAGAGTGGGAGACAGGCACCCCCCTTGCGGGAGGCCCGCATTGAGCGGAAACTTTGGCCCGTCCGTGCACCCTAAACTGATGTACGCCGCTCTCTCCATGACATAGTCACAGAGAGTTCTTTATAAGTTTTCACTTAGTCCCAGTCGTAAGATCTTGTACTGCATTCCCCGTTGTCACACCTTATCGAACGCCTTTGATACATCCCGACAAACAATGTCCACGTAACTCTTTTCCCGTTTTGCTTGGGCTAGCTTTTCCGTAATGACGTTAATCGCCATTTCCGTACTTCGCTTACTCCTAAACCCGAATTGGTGTGGGTTGTAGAGCGAATTTTCCTCCAGGTGAGACACCAGTCTTTTGTTGAGGATCTTCTCGAAGAGCTTCCCACCAAATTCCAGTAGTGAAATTGGTCGGTAGCTCTCCTTCAACTTGGGGTTCTTTCCAGGCTTAGGCAAGAAAATCATTTTCGCCGTTTTATAAGCGTCTGGAAAGTACCCCGTATTGAGACAGGCGTTAAATATTCTTCTCATTCCTTCGATGACACAGGCTGGTGCCTTTTCAAAGTTAAGCTTTGTAAGCCCCGATTGTCCTGGGGCTTTTTGTCGGAAGGAGCGAAGCGCGCCGAGTAGTTCTTCTTCTGTAATCTCGGCGGCTCCGTCGCGCTGCCTATCCACCTGGTAATGAGGGTGCTTCTTTTCTATTTCTTCGTTAAGCTCGTCGATGATGTTGCTTTCGAACTCTAGGTCATAGTCTTCGTTTTCTTCTTCAGTTATACTGAAGATCTTTTCCCAATAACTTCGGAATATCTCTTCAACTTTTTCTTCTTCTTTTTCGATGTTTCCATTTTCTTTCTGTAGCTTGATCTTATGCTTCTTTCCAGTTGATCCTTTAAGAATTCGGATCTTCTTCCAAAATTCTTTGGGAGTTGCTTCGTGATCGAGGCTCTCGATCGCGTCCTCCCATCTTTTGTTTTGTTGTTCGAGGATCAACTGGTTCAATTCTTCTTTGATTTCTTTACTTCTTTGCATCGAGTGAACTGATGCATTCACGATGTTGTGTTCATACATTATCTTCAGTTCACGGTATAGTTCCTTCATATATTCGGTCCACTCGTAGGTTGAGATGATCCTATATGAGGAACGAGGGATACAAGCCCTATCTGCGTCGATGATTTGGTTGTTGAGGTCATCGAGTGCCTCGTCAATCTCATCGAGAATTGCCTCGTCCAGGTTGGGCGGATCGTAGGCCTCGAGAAGGTGTGCGTACCGTGCCCAGTCTGCTCGTCTGTAGTTCTTCCTGACTACTGCTGGGACTTTTATAGGGTTCCTATTGATAGTGAGTAGGATCCCTATATGATCACTACATGGCACCTGGACTGGTTCCATGTAGTAATTGAACGGTAGCTGACGATTCACCAGACAGATGTCTGGCTTTGTGGCATTTCGTTCTCTGACATAGGTGGGAAAGTCGGGGCCTATCCGCTGGGCAATATTTCTGTCCAGCAACAGGTCCAGGCTTCTCCCTATTCCGTTAAAGGTCTTGTAACCGGATTCTCGGCATCTGGCGTTTAGATCCCCCATTAGTATGGTGGGGGCTCTTCTGCCAAATAGGCCATTGAGAGTGTGAATAGGCAACACATCTCTCCTTGGCGGTTGATATCCGGTTGCAATGACCAACTTTCCTAAGTCGAGCTCGACCTCAATCGCGAGGTAGGATTCTTCTAAGTTTCTTATCTGCTTGTATTTGATCCCTTTCTTTATTGCAATAGCGGCGCCATCGTACCGCTCTTGCGAAAAGTTGGTGATCAACACATCGTAGTTCCAGATTTTCATTTCTGTATTACGCGTGTCGATCCCGTGTTCTGAGATCAGTATGATGTCTGCATCAATTTCTCTGAATACATTTCCGTAAAGAATTTTTTCGTCGTCCAGCCATTGGTGTTGATTTCCATTATTTTCAGTCCGTTACGTAGCATGATGAGTTGCTTTACCTATGCTTTTTCTTCGCCTTTTTTGGTCTGGGGGCTGGTTGGGCGATTTTGCTCGGCCCAGGGTTTTCTTTTTTCGAAGGGGGCTCGGGGTCTTTGACCTGCTTTTGGTTGCTCGCGTGCGAGTGAAGGGGCCCTGTTCACTGTCAGATGAGGATGATCCATCCTCACTTTCAGCCTTTTCCTCTTCGGTTACTTCCGATGATGGTGCTCCAATCATTTCCTCCAAACCGGATTTGGTGTTTTTGTTTTGGATGATTGAGTTCTTGAAGGCCTGTGAACACTTGGGGTCTTCTGGCATGATTACTGCCGGGAGGTTATTTGCTTTCAGGAGCGCATTGAGCACCTGGTTATATGCTTTCCTATCATTGGACATTGGACATAATAAGTGAGAAATATAGTAGTAGAGGGTTTTAGTAGGAGAAATAGTGGGGAAAATAGGGAAAACTATAATAGGAAAGTGAAAACGAAAGGTAGAATGAAAGACAGATCCCTGGTGAAAGGGTATCACTGGCTTTCTTTGCGTTTTGGTTTTGTTTTTTTGATAGCATATGACTATACTATCTGATGAATGCGGTGGGCATTCGAGCCTTTGTATTAATACATTGTATCTTTACGTGGCTTTTGGAAGATTTTCATCTTCAATTCTGGGTGTTTTACACCTAGATTTGGATTTTTGATGTTGTTTGTATGTTTTTGGCGATATTTTCGCGCAAAAAATTGGGGAAGTGTTATTTAAAACCAAATTAAACAAGTGTTAATTCGGTGGCTAAACTCGTTTGGCTTTGTTCATGTTTTTGTGTTATGACTGGGGGTTATTTAGTATTTAAGTGAACTTAGGGTCGACGTTAAAGTCATTCGGTAGTCTACTGCTTTTGAAACTAATTGATCGTCTTAAGTTAGGTAAAATGTCGAAGTCGATGTGCTCCAGTACAAACTCGGGGGGGAGGTGCCGGTGCACCTTGTCCCAGATTTTGGTTGCTCTTAGGTGAAGCTCCACGTTTATGGGGGTCATCCCCAGTTCACCATGGAGTTCACTCTGCCTTCTCCCTTCTCTCCTTCGGGCTCCCGTGATGACATATACTGCCTTATTCTGGACTCTTTGCAGTTTAAGGACTTGGGTCTTGGAAACTACGTTTATAGGGATCGGGGGGTACAGGAGTTTTGAGCGAATGCACGCATTGTAAATCTTTAGTTTGTTGGAGGTACTCAGGTTTACGAATTTGAAAAATTCGCCCAAGTCCCTCCGTGCATTCTGTGTAGTTCTCGCTACATGGCTCCTATACCCACCGGTCGTAATTTGTAGTCCCAGAACCGTGCCCTCCGTGCGGTATGGGATGCGTGCACCCCCCACACGGATGTCTGCCAGAGTCCTTCGGAATAATGGAATTACACGGAACTTTTGGGCATTGGTGGATATCTTCCATCTTCTCTCGAAGGAGTTGATGTTTTCGATTTCCACTGCCGTACTTCGTGCCATGAAATTCGCATTCCGATAAGGCCCCGTACATATCATCGTTATATCATCCGCAAATTGGACGTATAAGGAACCCTCAGTCAAGGGTTGGGGAAGGTCTATAGTGTAGATGTTATAGAGCAGGGGAGAGATGCACCCGCCTTGGGGCACCCCCGCCTCGAGTTCGAACTCAGGGCCGCTGTAGTCTTTAATACTTAAAAACGCTCTCCTCTCCATCACATAGTCACAAAGAATCCTTTCAAGTATGAGATTGAGGCCTAGTTGAAGGATCTTATATTGTAGGCCTCTCCTCCATACCTTGTCAAAGGCCTTTTTGACATCGCGTAGCACCAGATTTGCATGGCGTTTCTCTGATTTTACTTTTGCCAACTTCTCGGTAATTACGGCTAGCGCCGTGTCTGTTCCTCGCTTCGCACGGAAGCCATGTTGTTGGATGTTATGAGAGTTATTTCTCTCGAGGAACATGTTTACCCTGTTGGCCAATATCTTCTCCAAGACTTTCCCTGAAAATTCTAGGAGAGATATGGGCCTGAAGTTAGCTGGACTGTCCGGTGGTTTACCGGCTTTTGGAATGAATATCATTTTCGCAACCTTCCAGTGGTCAGGGAAGTATCCCACGTTTAGGCATGCGTTCATGATATTCATGAGCCCCAGTAAGATATTGGGCGGGGCTCGAATAAAATTCTCCTTTGTCAGTCCTGTACGCCCCGGTGCTCGCTGTCGGAAGGATTTTAAGGTCATAGAGAGTTCCTCGGCAGTAATTCTACCGCCGAGTCCCTCCATTTCCCTGTTCTGTGATACGCAATGATGAGGATGCGTTCTATGTATTTGGTCATTCAGGTCGTTAATAATTTCGTTTTCGAAGTCCAAATCGAAGTTATCATTCTCTTCCGGGGAAATCTTAAAGATAGATGCCCAAAAGAGTCTGAATTCCTCTTCGATTCTTTCTACGTCAGAAATTTCAGTGTCGTCACGTATAAGTTTAACGGTCCTTGGTGGTTGTCCGCCTTTAAGTCGTTTTACCGTCTGCCAGAATGTACGTGAGTCAGTTTCTACATTCAGTCCGTCAATTAAATTATTCCAGAGTACACTCTGTTGGTCCCTTATAAGAGTCATTAGTTCGTCGCGTATGAGTCGTGTTTGTCGGTGTGTGTTAATGTTGGGGCCAGTGAGGTTTACTTCATCGATCCGTTCCTTATATTCCCTCGCGAGGGTTTTCATTCTAGGGGTCCATGAGGGGGCAGGGAGAGTTTTATACTTAACTCGGGGGATGGCTTCCTTGTCGGCTTTTAATAGTTTTTCATTTAATTTATCCAACTCCTCGTCAATTTCTTCAAGGGAGGCATCATTTAAGGGTTCTGGGTTATAATTTTCGAGGAGTTGATTATACTTATCCCAGTCGGCTCGAGCATAGCTCTTTCGCTCTGGGATAGGGATTTGAATGGGGGAGGTTGAGACTTTAATAAGGATAGCCTGGTGATCGCTGGGAATAGGGGGGCCCGGCTCAATGAAGTAATTATAAGGGAATATATTGCTGGTTAGCACAATATCAGGTTTTGTTGCTGACCTGTGAGTAATATATGTGGGGAAGCTGCTTTCCTATCAAAAATTGCTACATTATATATATATTATTTCTACGCAAACATAAGTATTACAAAAATTGGCCAATCATGGCGCGGTAAATTTTTAAGGGGAAACTAAGCGATAAAGAAACGTATAAAATTGGAAGGCTCAGGATAAGTTGCGCCAGACGACTAGTTTGGTTGTCTTAGTTAGTCTACTGTACCGCTGTGACAACTCCTTATTCGGAATTTTGAAAAGTGAATTTTCTGCGAAAATAAAAGTGAAACTGTGTGACTCGATTTGAGTAGTGAGAAGAAAAAGTGTGTAAAGCGAAAAAGCTCGATACGCTTTGAAAAGTGGACCACTGGCCTTTCTCGATTTAGGAAGGTGAAGGGCGAATCTTCACTTCTTCGTGGAGGCAAGGACTAAAGCCTCAACTGGCCCACACACCAGCTTGAAGGAAGGAGAAAAATTAAGGTAAAGTTTTATAAAATTATTTGGACCTTGGCCCTTAATTCTCTCTCCCCTCCCCCCCCCTTTTCTTTTTTTCGAAACCGTCTGTCAGGGTATACATATTTACATTTATTAAAGTTTCATCACCTAACCTACGATAGGATGCAGGAGAAATGAGGGAGACTCTCCGCATCACTCTCCGGGTTCTCTCGGAGGGCCCAAAACCGGACAGGGGGAAGGTATTCGAACAAATTTACGGAAACTTACGAATTGAACTGGTCACACTCATTGACATTCAAAATGGATACTCTGCTATTGGCGCGAAGGAGGCCGATTGTGAAGCCTTGACCTCAAGCAAAGCATTTGAATGCCTAAAGACAATCAATCTGAAACCCCACACAACGCCACAAATTAAAACGCACCTTAGTCTAATCTGCAGGCACCTCGACTCCTGGGTCGGAAGCCACTGGCAGAGGACATTAAGGACGAAATGGAAAGGAACCACCCTTGGGCAAAAGTAGCTGAGGTTATTAAATTCAAAAACTACACGCACATGTTTAAGGTTGTTTTCGATGACACGGCTATGGCTCAAAAGGCTAAAGACAATAGTTTGCTTCTCTTTAACATAAGAGTCTGCCCAGAGCAAATGGAACATGAAGAATTTGTCGACCTACAAATGTGCTTTCGCTGCTACAAGTACGGCAAACACATCACTTCCAGCTGCCCTAAAAAAGACATTGCGTTATGCTTGATTTGAGCCGGTCGCGATCCTTTTTGGCGCGACTTTAAGAGTACCTCTCCCAAATGCCTAAACTGTGAAGGCCCCCACCGGACTATATCCATGGCATGCCAGATCAGGAAATAATAGATCCAAAAGCAAACCCAGTTAAAACGTGAAACGGAGGAGAAGAAGGCCAATTCCACTTATGCAAAAGTAGCCAAAGCCGCGATTGCTGAGACAAACGACCAAAAGACATTCCTTCACATAAAAAATCAACACTAAACGAAAATAATGTGCTGCATTTACTATGCACACATTACAAACATCACACGCCCAGGTACCTTTGCCACGGAGGTCAATCGCATGCTCGTAAAGAACGGCCTGCAGGAGATGTAGTTCCCGGACAACCCTCCATCAGAGGAAGTTATGCGAATAAGCGTAGCCCCTCAGTGCCAAGAAACGTGCCAAAAGGTACCCGCACCTCAGAAAACAGCCAGCACACGCGATCTACGTCTGAACAAACCCAAACGAACAACACAAACAGCAAAACAAGCGCCACTTACACCCCCCAAAAGACACCACCGTTACAACAAAAACCCAAAAACAAACACCAAACAAGGAAGCAGTGTAACCCAAAGAGACCAGGTCTCCACGGTCGAGAAAAACTCGTGGCCCAAGGTCAACCTCCTCATCACGAGGCAGGGAACACCAACTTAAATATTATGCGAGAGGTTTCAATCTCAAACTATATGCCCCCGAATCAGCTCCCTTCCCAACCGAAATCGATTCCCGCGAAGTATCGGAGGGTCTTAGGACCGGAAGATACAAGTGGGAATGCTCAGATGAGGTTCCGGAGCGGCAGGTTAAGGAGACTCTCGCCCAAAATATGATTAGATTGACCACTGACTGCTTCCACACGATTACGGACACAGAATACAGAAAAAAAACGGCAGTGAGCACACCCTGCCCAGTACACCTCATGAGGCTAAAGTAGATCGCGAATAAGCGTCTAATTTAATCCCACACTCTAAAAAAAACAACATTACTCAAAATGACCAAAAGACTTACGATTATACAAATGAATGTCGACGGGTGGGACGGAAAAGGTTCCATCTATGGCAATATTATGCGACAAAGCGACCCTGACATTATACTTATTTCCGAACACGGACTGATCGCGCAAAAAAGGTTAAAAATATTTCAATACGACGTCATTAGTAAGAATCATAGCCAGGAACGGTATGACGGCTGCGCAATAGCCGTCAAATAGGGCCTAAAGTACAGAAAACTAGGTGACTTAGCTGAATCATACCGTGCCATTGAGGTAGGCACTGCCCTGGGGGGGCTGGTCGTGGCTAGGGGGTACTAACCCCCAAGACGCGGCTATGTGCCCATGCACAACCTTCTGCAGATTTTCAGCCATAAGAAAAATGTAATTTTTGCTGGAGATCTGAATGCAATGTGTGCAGCGGCAGGGTATACCTCCTACAACAATGCAGGCAGAAAAATCGAAGTACTACTTGACAGACAATACGTGACAAGGATCAGATCAGAATTTCCGACATACACACATAACCGGAAGAGCAGCAACTAAACCTGATATAGTCCTATTTAGTATCAGGTTTCCATACAACTACTACATTGAACAGGCCCCCATCATTCCGAGTGACCACAAGGCTATCAAAATTACAGTAGGAGTAAATTTCCATTCAAATAGCAATCCCAGAACGCAAAAGCTATACGTAGGAGAACTGGGAAAGCAACAGAAATTACCTTCTAAATTATATCCCCGACCCTTTATTTGATGCCAATTTAGAAGAAATAGATAAAGAGCTGTATAGAATCACTGACTAACTAATTAAAGCCGACGAAAATATTATTCCCCGTATTAAATATAAAACCCTTCTAGCTCCCCATTGGACAGCTCCCATGAAATCCTTGGTCCAAGAATATAAGGACCTGTCCAATGTAGTAGCGCTGATAGGACACAACCACAATGCCCACAGAAGAATAAGACAGATTAAAGACGAACTCTAGACACTAATTACGGACCAATAAATAATTATATGGGACAGACTGATAAAAAGACTCGACATAGAAAGAGACTCACACACATTCTGGCAGACATTTAAACTTTTAAAAGGAAGACCTCCACAAAAAAAATTACACTCATAAACGACGGTAAAGAAATTGACGAGACTGAAGAGAGGAAATGTTTAGGATTTTCTGGCCCTCAATCTTCAAAATTACCCAAGAAGAAAATGACAATTACGACTTCGAATTCGAGACTGACATAATCCAACAGCTAAACACACAAATACACAGAACCTCTCCTCATTATTGTAGTTCGCAGGAAAGAGTGATGGATGGCTATGGGAGTAAAACAACTGCCTTAAAACTCTCCGTTGCTCTAAAATCCTTTCGTCAAAGAGCACGGGGTACCACGGGGTTGATCCGGGAGAATTTCATCAAGGCCCCCATCTAACGTTTGGAGTGGGCTACTTAACATCATGAACGCCGCTCTGAACACGTGCTACTTTCCCGATCAGTTGAAAGTGGCCAAGAGGATTTTCCTCCCAAAATCGGGAAAGAGCCCGGGCTGCCCTTCCAGCTTTCGGCCGATATCTCTCTTAGAATTTGCTGGCAAAGTCTTCGAGAAGATATTAGCCAATAGAGTCAACTCTTTTCTCAACGAAGCCAACTTGCATAACGAGCAACAACACGGCTTCAGAAGGAAAAGAGGGACTGATACGGCACTAGCCGTTATCACCGAAAAGCTTGCCAAGATCAAGGCAGACAAAAGGCATGCCGACCTGGTGCTCCGCGATGTCAAAAAAGCTTTTAATAAGTTTTGGAAGAGAGGACTACAATTTAAGATCCTTCAAGTAGACCTCAACCCCATTCTTGAGAGGATTCTATGCTACTACATAATGGAGAGGAGAGCATATATACACATCAGAGGATACAAAGGCCCCGAATTCGAGCTCGAATCTCTGGTCCCAAAAAGGGGCTGTCTCAGTCCCCTTCTATACAACATATATACACGTGACCTACCACAACCTCTATCCGAAGATACGATAAACGTTCAGTTCGCTGACGATATATCGCAAATTTGTACCGCCGCTTACGTTCACGGGGAATTTATGGCGAGAAACACGGCTAGGGAGATATCTAACATCAACTCTTTCGAGAGGAAATGGAAGTTATCAACCAATGCCCCAAAATTCAAAATAATTCCCATGTTTCGCAAGACCTTCAACGATATACGTGTAGAAGGGGAGCGAATCCCCTACTGCCTGGAAGGGACGGTTCTGGGGCTCCAAATCACCACAGGGGGCTACAAGTGTCATATCGAGCGAATAGTCGCGTGTCCTAAATCCCTTAAATAAACTCAAGATATTCGATTCGTGCATTCGCTCTAGACTTCTGTACCCCCCCTCCCCCCCCAGTGGCCACTGAACGCGAGCGCCAAGACCCACATTGCGAAACTACAAGTCATCCAGAATAAAGCGGTGCTTCTCATTATAAACACCCGAAGAAGAGAACGAAAAAGACAGAGGGAGCTCCACGACTTGGTTGGATTATCTTCGATCAACGTGGCGCTCCACGAGAGAGCTAAGAGGATCTGGCAAGCCATTGGCGCCCGCTTGACCCCTGAGTTCTCTCGTACACACCTAGACATCGAGGTCGACTGAAAAATAGGACCATTTAAAAGCAGCAAAATACAGTCTTACGATGACGTGACTCCCAAATACACATGACAAAATCGCCAAAAGACAGAAAACGACTTGTGTAATGCACAAGTTTTTTCTTTAGTGAAAATAAATTTCAAAATAAACTCAAACTTTGCTAAAAATTCAAATTCAAATAAAATTAAAATTAATTTTTTGGAATACCCACAGCGGGAATAAAAACTGTGTTTCAAATAAAGGCTTGAATGCCAAAAGATAATAAGATCTGAAAAACTAAAAATTAAATTAACTCGATTAATTTAATTAAATAAACTATAATTTTATAGTTTAAAAAAAAACAACTGACAAAATCCATACAAAAACAAAAACAACGGAGCTACCCTTTCACCAGGGACCTTTTTATTCTGTCTCCCACACATTCTCTATTCTTTAAATTCACCCTTTTAACCACTTTTCTCTCTAACTCTACCTACATTTCACCACTTTTTTATTTCCAATGCCCAATGGCCAGTCGCGCCAGACTGCTTTGGTTGCCTTAGCTAGTCTGCTGTACCGCTGTGCCAAATTTTTGTTCGAACTTTTTGCAAATTGAACTTTTGCCAAAACACAAAAAACGACTAGTGTAATGCTCAAGTTTCTTTAGTAGAAATTCAACTTTGCAAAAATTCAAAGGAAACTAAAAATAAACCTTTTCGAAAACCCACAGCGGGAATAAAACCCCCGCCTCAAATAAAGGATTGAATGCCAAAAAGATCAAAGTTCATTAAGATCTAAAAATTAAAAATTAAATTAACAAGATTAATTTAATTGAATAAATTATACATTTTATAGTTTATTAAATAAAAGAAACAAAAAACAAAATTCATTCAAAAACCAAAACAAACAGAGCTACTCTTTCACCAGAGACCTATTTATTCTGTCTCCCACACACCCTCTATTCTTTAAACTCACCCTATTTCACCACTTTCCTCTCTTACTATCTTTCTCTCTTATCTCCCTAAATCTCACCACTTTTTATGTCCAAGGTCCAAGGTCCAAGAAAGATGAAGAGAATAAGGGAGCAGAGATTAGGCGGTCCTCCCGCTTCTGTATGAGGGACATATGTGCTAAAGTGTGAGAAAGGAAGTAAGCATGATGAATGATGAGTAAATGCATGACGGTGGTTCGTATCCACGTTAATCAGCAGGTCCCCTTTGTCCCTCGGGCAAGGGTATTCTACCCTTTCCACCTTTGACTACCGAGGTTGCTCAATCTGCCTCCTCACCAATCTGTCCTCTTTTAACTCAAAACTTTCCGTCTCCCACAGCTATAAACCCTCTTCTAAAGCTTGTTCCGGAATTCCCATTAAGTACTTCACTATCGGTTCACTTGAACTGAGAGTCAGAAATGTGGGGAGTTTCTCCAAGAGCAAGTCGTCGAAGGCCTCCTCCTCTTATGTGCCCCCCGATCGTGGGAGGGTTACAGAGGGGAGGAGTAACCGCGAGGCGTACCTTTTCTCCCCTAAAAAAAAATTAAAATAATAAAAAAAATTAAATAAATAATTCCATTTCTGTTTCATTTCCTGAAGATGACCTAACATGGTCGAAAGAGGTCTAGGAATAAAGAATGTCATTCGCGGATGTTTTTTCTTGCCTCGAATACTCCGTTAAAAAACTTGTAGGAAATATTAAGAAAATACAAGTTAAAATTAATAACGCTGCCGCAGCTGTGGACTTCAATAGAACCTGCATACAACATATGGCCTTTTACCTAATTACACACACACACACACACACACATATGAAATGAGGTGCCTAAGGTTTGTCTTGATCCCTGACTAGCATGCCCCAGATATAGCAAAATGCGTCTGTCGGATGCTTACAACCTCTTGATGCCATGTGTGACGAATGCTTCTAGTAATGACGAGTGTCGATGTCCGCGCTGTGACGTCTAGAGTTAAACTGATCTGTTGCAATTTACAATTTAGGTTAAAGTGGTGAAATTGTGTGGTAGTTATATAAAGGTGTGAATATGTTTCCTAGTTTGCCCTGGTGTTAGGGCATCACTAGCATTCTTCTTATTTGTGTCTTAAAAATAAAAATTCCACCGTCAAAAAGTAGCTGACTGTCTTTGACAGCCAGTTTCCTCCGTTATAATATATATATTTATTTATGTATTAGGTTATTGTTGTTCCTCCTTCGAAGCATTCAAGCCTTTCAAGGTTGCTTTCATGCTGAATGAATCTCAAGTTATGAGTTTTCGGTAATCTATTTAATTTGGGCACTTCGCCTCTTTTCATCATTTGATTTTGGTTGACATTATTTTATTATCTAATGGGTATTGGGAATTGGGCACTTCGCCTCCTTTTATTCAGAAATTTTGATTATTTGGATTGGGCACTTCGCCTCTTTTTATTCAGTAATTTTGATTATTTGGATTGGGCACTTCGCCTCTTTTATATTTAAATTTAGTTTTAATTTTTTGGTTTCTACTATGTTTATATTGGGGGGGGGGAGGGGGAGGAAACTTTAATGTGGGCACTTCGCCTCTTTTTCCAATTGTTATTTACAATTGCTGAATTGGTTGAACTAATTGTCAAACTTTTGAGTTTTAAAATCAAAGTGCTTTAGAGTAGTAGACTATTACTACGTAAACATAGGTAGTACCACTTCTCTCACGCAGGTTCTACTACTAGGGAACAGAACAGTTCTACCTAAAGCGCGTCTATGGTTTGCACGTATATTAATGTTTAGGTTCATGTTCGGGAGTATATCTTGGTCTTTCTTGTCCCAAGTCTTTCTCCCTAGCCTTTGGATCTCCGTATTGATCGGCTTTAGACCGACTCTTTGGTGAAGAATCGATTGCCGAGTACGGTCGATCCTTCGCGTGCCAGTAATCAGCAGCGTGGCTTTATTCTGTACTCTCTGCATCATTCTGAGAGAGGTACAGCTTGCCATCTGCGTGATCACGGCCGGGTACACCAGGACTGAGCGTACCAAGGCCATGTACAGCTTTTTGATGTTAGGCACGCTGAGGCCTCGGAAATGGTAAAGTTTCCTCAGCTCTCTTTTGGCTAGGGAGACTCTGGTATTTATGTGCGTCTTGTATCCCGTTTTGAAGAGTTGTATGCCCAGGACTTTACCCTCGTTGGAGTACGGATAGATCTCGTTATTGACGACGACGTCGTCAAATTTCCGGTGGTTCATTGGAATGATAGTGAACTTCTGGCGGTTGGTCTTAATTTTTCACTTCTTCTCATATCTATTGATATTCTCAATTTCGACAGCTGTCGCCCTCGCCTGACTTCCAGAGTTCCTGAATGGACTCAGGACGATTTGGGTGAGGCGTCTGCGTATTGCAGATACATCGAATCGTACCGCACTGGAGCAGGCAGGTCGATCGTGTACACGAGGTACAGCAGAGGGCTGAGACAGCTGCCTTGTGGAACTCCCGCCTCGAGTTCGAATTCGGGTCTTTTGCAGCTCTCGATTGCAATTCGGGCTCTCCTGTCGGAGACATAGTTGCAAAGGATCCTTTCCAGGAGTGGATTAAGCTGGAGGTTGAGGATCTTGTACTGTAATCCTCTCAGCAAAACCTTATCGAAGGCCTTCTTTACATCACGCAGCACCACGTCTACGTACCTCCTCTCAGCTTTGCTGCAGGCGAGTTTCTCCGCAAGGAGGGCGAGGGCAGTTTCCGTCCCTCGTCCCTTGCGGAACCCGTGCTGCTAAGGGTTGTGGGCTCCCAGCTCGGCAAGTTGTTCTTGAAGCCTGTCAGCTAGGAGACTCTCGAATACTTTTGCAACGAACTCCATCAGGGCGATTGGCCTGTAGTTTACCAGTTGATCAGGGGGTTTACCTCCCTTGGGTATGAAGATCACCTTCGCAATCTTGAAACCTTCCGGGAAGTAGCCCGTGTTCATGGAAGCGTTGTAGATGTTAACGATTCCCTGAATGATCTGCTGTGGGGCGTTAACCAAGTTATTTCTGGTGATACCCGTCCATCCTGGTGCCTTTTGTGGAAAGGCTTTTACAGTGGCCATGACGTCCTCTGATGTTATGGGACGTCCATGGCCCTCCATCTCCCTGCCTTCGTTGACTTGATGTAGTGGGTGCGTGCGATGCATTTCCTGATTTAGTTCTTCAATCAGTTGGCCTTCGAATTCCTGGTCGAACTCATCGTTTTCCTCAGGGGTAATCCTGAAAACGTTTTTCCAGAATTTCCTGAACATGTCCTCGAGAACCACCGGGTTCTCTATGTAGTTTCCGTTCTCCTTTATCCAAGCCTTAGGTCTTGGTATAAGTCCCTTTAAGTTCTTGACTTGGCGCCAGAACTTAGCCGGACTAAGTTCGCTGTTGACTTTGGCTATCAGGTTGTTCCAAATTTCCTCCTGTTGGAGGTTGATGGCCTCTCTAAGCTCTGAGCTTAGGCGTCGAAGCAGCAAGCTCCTTTCCCGGTTGGGACCCTCCCGTCGTACTTCTTCGTACACTTCCCTGTGAACGCGAGTGATATCTCTCATCTCCTCTGTCCATCTGGGCTGAGGAGGTGTTTTATACCCTGTTATGGGTATGCTCTTGCGGTCCGCATTTAGTATGGACGTTGTAATCCTCTCCAACTCCCTGTCAATCTTCTCTAATGACGCCGTGCTGAAGTCAGCTGGCGCATAGTCACTGAGTCGTTGCTTGTAACGACCCCAGTTGGCTAGGGCGTAATTTTTCCGGAGAGGGGCTGGATGCTGGATTAGTGCGAGAGATACTGTTGTGAGAATCGCTATGTGATCACTAGGGACTGCTGGGCCTGGCTCACTATGGTAGTTGAAAGAGAAGCCTTCACTTGTTAAGATTATGTCAGGCTTAGTTGCTGATCTGGAAGCGATATAGGTCGGAAAATCCGGCCCTATCCTTTGAATGTTTTTTCTTCCCATAATCAGTTCCAAGTTTAGGCCTCTATCGTTGGTGCTACCATAGCCCGCCGCACGGCATCTGGCATTGAGGTCTCCCCCTAAGAATGCCATTCTGCGGTGCCCGAACAGTGTGTAGAAGTTGCATAACGGGAGATATGCTCGTCGAGGGGGTTGATATGCTGCAGCTATCGCGGGGTCTCCTACCAGGGTGTGTACTTCGATTGCCACAAAGGACTCATCGAGTTCTGGAAGTTGTTTAAAGGAGATGTTCCTCTTGACAGCTATTGCAGCACCATCGAACCTTTCCTGGGAATGGTTCTTCATGACTACTCTGTAGCCCAGTATTTTAATACGACCAGCTGTAGTGTCGATACCGTGCTCTTTAATGAGAATGATGTCGGGTTCAAGCACTCGGAATATGTTAGCATATGCCGTGACCTTCTCCTCCCATCCATTCACGTTGAGTGTCAGAATCCTCATTTTGTTGCTTATTCTCTCCATCTTCTATCACTTAGTGTTTCTGGGTGACGTTCTTTTTCCTCTCATTCTTCTTCTTCCTGAACTCAGCGTTCGAGATTTGCTTGCATGTACTGGGATGTAGAATCACATTCTGTGTGAGCAGGGCCTCTTCCACTGTTCCAGGATCCACCTCGGAGTCGTACTCCCATTTGTAGATCTTGGACTTTAGTCACTGGAATATACTCCTGGTTTCCATCTCCTCCGGGAAGGGGAATTGTTCGCAGGCGTATATTCTCAGGTTAATATAATTCGCCCGCAATCTCTTCACTCTCTTCTTCTGCTCCTTCTTTTCCTGGGGTTTTGATGTTTCAGTGTCTGAGGAATCCGATGATTCCGAAGAACTGCTCTTGTCAGAGTTATTGTTTACCGCCGAGTCTGTTTTGCTTTGGGTGGGAGCAGGAGTTGTCGCCTCGACTTCTACCTTTCGCACTTTCTTGTTTGTCTTCTTGATGGTTTCTGTTTGTTCTGTAGCTGCTGACTTCTGTTCCTTCGGGGTCATCTGCAGATGCAGCACATTCCCAGAAGGGAGGTTTGTCCGGGAACCACATTTGCTCCATCCCGTTCTTAGCCAACATTTGGTTTAGAACTGTTGCAAATGTGCCCGGGCGAGCCAGGTTCATGACGTGCGCATGAAGGATGCACGTCATTATTTTGGTGGAGCCCTCGTTCTCGATTTTGAGGTAAGTCTTCTTGGCGTCCACCTCAGAGATGGCCGCCTTAGCTGCCTGGGCGTATGACGTGTTCGCTCTACGCGTATCCTCGTTCCTCTTGGCTTCCTGTTTTTTCCTCATGATTTCTTTTTTGGCGGGGCATGACATGGCCATCGTCCTATGACCCTGCCCGCAGCTTATGCACTTCACCGTATTGCTGTCGCAATTGCGATAATTGTGACCCTTCTGGCTGCATTTGGAACACGTTTCTTGCGGCTCCTTGCAGTCCTTGGTGGCGTGAGACTCCATCTTAAAGCAGTTAAAGCAGAACTGGACTGGAGTATACTCTCCTTTTTCCACCTGCTCCCCGCTGATTTTGGCATTGAACATCAGCAGTTCCTGTTCTGTTGCCTTTTTTGCCATGATAATCTCCGAGAAGACCCACCTTGAACACATGTGTGTACTCTCCACCGTCCCTTCTGTTATTAAACTTGATAAATTCGGCTACCTTGGCCCAGGCTTGCCGAAGCTCTAATTCTGTTCGTATCTCTTTCGCGGTATGCTGCCGAATCCATGGGTCGATTCGACGACATACTACGCTTCTGTGGGCCAGGATTTGGGGGGGTACCGCTGGCTGCAGCCCAATGCCTTGCAAGGCTTCTACTGCTTTTTGCCTTGGTTATATCCTCTATATCCCTCTCCTTCTCACATATAGCGATGTAACCTGAGGAAATGTCCAGCAGCCTAACCAGGGCAATGCCCAGTTTGCCGTACACGGCCTTGAATGTGGACTCTCTGCTAGGCTTAGGCTGCCCGTCGACAACCCGCAGAGGAATCCTGGTCGTGTTATCTTGGGCCATCTCTTCTTGAGAGTGGCCCTTCAGCACTGCTTTTTGATTGTCGCACTGCTCTCTTTGGGGGTAACTTATTATTGCTCAATAAGATGCACCTATTCCTCGTGGTCTTCTGTTTAGGGTTATTTGGAGACTCCCTCTACCTCGTCGCTAAGCTTACCTGAACGTGAACTGCCAAATGGGGGGGATGAATGATGGTGGGTGGACCCGGGCGAGGCCCCTCAGATGGGTGAAGAGTGGCGGACTTGAGGATGGGCGGTGATAGAATCAACTACCACCACCCGGGGTGCCGCCCCATCTGGGGTTTGGATATCGATGCTGTTTCCAACTTACACAGGGACGGTTGTATGTCCCCCTGTGGTCTTGGCCGGAAGCTACCCTTAGAAACTAGAGCGAACTCTTCCCCAAAGCTTTCATCATCGCCTCGTAACCGGGCGGTCTCTTCCGTAGAGTTCCACAGTGGTCTAATCCTCAAACCTGCTTTCCTTTACGTCCCCAATTATGTCTATCAAAGTGGACCGATATAGTTGAAGTGAGACTAGATGAGTTGCAGATCAGTTCATTTCAGCTTCGCGACTCCATAGAGGGAGAGGGAGGGGGGTTAGCACGACATTAAGTCGTCTTGGTGCCGATGAAGAATTCTGTGGCGAATTGTCCCCGTAGGGTTGATGAGGCAAAACTTTGCGTTTTGACCCTTCCTCTTCAACCTTTTCCTCCTTTATCAAAAGTGAGATCTCTTCAGCGTCGATTTTTGAAATGAAATTCTGCTGCCTTTTACTCTTGATCTGTTGAGCATTGCATTTTGTGTATAGAAAGAACAGAGAGGGACTGCTGTAACACGGCAGTCGGGTAGTCAGAGAGGAGCGTTGCGGAAATAATTAAGAAAGGGACAGCGAGAGTAGATAGGTCGGTGGCTATACACCGAAGCGAGGTGTTGTAGTGAGGGTGTAGGTTATGTGGTAATTGACTGGGCGAGGGTTGGGGGCAAGTCAGGGGGGGGAGGCTGACAGTCCATCCGGAAACGCGTTATTCACGATGCCTTATTGGTTTTATGCGAAGAATGGTACGGGTGGCAGGTGTTCGTGGGCCGCGGGATATCGCGGCGCCATCGCGTACCTTCTCACATGTAGCGAGGTGTAAAGTGGGTCTGTGGTGAGTTTTTCAAGTTGTTTTGTAAGTCTGGTGTGAGCGTAGGTGTTGAGAGGAGTTAGTTTGTTGTTGTTGTGTAGTGCGTCCATTCTCGAGTACAGCGGCGAACGGCAAGCGCGCTTCAGAGCAGAGTTCTGAATGCGCTGAGCCTTTCGCTTCCAGGTGTCGCTCGAAGCTACGAGTGACAGTGGGGCGTACGTGAGAATGGGACGCACGAGTGCTTTGTATAGGTGTAGTTTTAGTATTTTACTCGCTGGGTAGAACCTACCCAGCGATGTGTTTGTACGTGAGGCTCTTGCTTGTATTATGTTCTGGTGTAAGTTGAACCTGAGGGATTTGTCGAGTGTTACCCCCAGGATTTTGGTGCACTGTGTGTATGCGAGCCTTGTTGGGTTTTGGTGGATCATGTTTGGTGTGTGTGAGTAGATTTGTAGGTTGTGCATGAAGTGATCTCTAGCGCCGTAGAGTGTCATCTGTGTCTTCTGAGGATTCGTGGTAATCAGCCATTTGTCCTCGTAGTCTGTCTTCTCGTCAAGTATTCTTTGTGCATGGAGCGCGATTTCTTCGGGGGCCCGGCCGCTGACGAGAATGGTCTCGTCGTCGGCGTAGGCCACTATGTAAGTGTGAACGCAGTTTTCTGGTTGGCGTGGGGTGTCATTTGTGAACATGATGTAGAGTGTGGGTGCCAGAACGCTTCCTTGGGGAACGCCTGAGCGTGGTGTGAAGGGTCTTGATAGGGTGTTGTTATATCTGATGTGGCATCGCCGTCCAGTGAGGTAGTGTGAGAGGAGCCTTCTGGTGCAGAGAGGTAACTCCGTGTTGTTGGCGAGTTTTCAACGGAGTCCCTCGTGCCTTCTCCACGTCCTTACTGACGGAGAGAGTCTTTTGGTGTATCTGTCGTTTCTTCTGTATTCTGTCGTGTACGATGGTCACGGCCGCCTGAGTGGACCTGCCCCTCCTGAACCCGTATTGATGGGGGGAGAACCAGTCCCTCTCTTCCAGGAACTCCCGTAGGCGGCAGTTGACCATGCGTTCGAGTATTTTGCCTAGGTGCTCTAATAGAGCAATAGGCCTGTAGTTGTTTGGGTGTTTTGGGTCTTTGTGTTGTTTATGAAGGAGTATATTGTGAGAGACTTTGAATATTTTAGGAAAGTGGCCTGAGGCTAGAGAGGCATTGAATAGGTGTGTGAGTGTGGGGTATATGTCTGCGGGGAGGTTATGTATTAGTGTGGCCGGTAGGCCGGAGGGGCCGGGGGCGCGTTTTGGTGTCGATTTTATGTAGTGTTTTGTTTCCTCGACGGTGATTGGAGTGGTAAGTGTGGACGTGTAGTCGAGCACCTCCATACGTATCAGGGGGGCAGGCCTCAGCTCGTGAGCATGAGTCCGGCACCATTCCTGAATGTCTTGGAAGTGCTCCTGCGCATGTGGTTTTGGTGGGTTGTGGGTGTGTACTGTGTCCCAGTGGGACCTGAATGCGTCGAGGATGTCATTGGTGTCTGTGAGTGTGTGGTTGTTTATTTTCAGTGTTATAGGTTTGGATGGTTCCGTACCCAGCATCCTTTTCACGTGCCGCCAGAAGAAGGAAGGGTCCATGCAGCGGGTGTCGTCCGCGATGCGGACGACCTCACGCCACTGCCGGTTCCTATCTAGCTGCACGCATTGAAGGATGCGGGCACGTAGCTGGTTGATGTTCTGTTGTCGTGGGCCTCTGGTGTAGTGGTTGTTGTACTGTGTGATAAGTCTCTGTGTGTGTATTGAAAAGGTGAAATGTTTTAGGCAGGTGTAGTTTTTGTGTGGTGAGTGTAGATTACGTGCGGTGGTGATGGTGTCTAAAAGTGAGCACCAGTGGTGGTCTATTTGTCCTGGATTGGTGTTCTCCAGGTCGAGGTTATGTGGTGTGTTTGTGGATATGTGGCTTCTGAATTCAGCCCAGTTTGTATTTTTGTAGTCGTATAGAGGTGATGTGGGAATGAGTATGGGGGATGTGGATATGAGAAGGCATATTGGTATGTGGTCTGATAGTACGTGGGGACCGGGTGCAATGTGTGTGTAGAAACGTGTGGCATGGTCGTTACGGAAGACCACATCCGGGGATGTGGTGCCTCCGTGCGTGCCAAAGAACGTGGGGAAGGCAGGGCCGATGTGCTCGCAGCGGTGACGCCGCAAGGCACCGGCCAAGTAACTGCCCGCATCGTTCGTGTTGTTAGAAAGGAGTGTCGGGTGAAAAGCGTTGAGGTCCCCCGCAAAGAAGATGGGTAGGTTGTAGTTAGAAAGGGCCCGGAGTGGGACTTCTAAGTTTAGCTGTAATCGTGGTGGTCTGTAATGTGTGGCCACTATTATGGGACCAGAGCTTGTGTCGATTTTGCAGGCTAGAAAGGAGGTGTCGCGTGTGTTGACGAGGGAGTGGTGTATGTTGCGCTTTACTAGGATTGAAGATCCTAGGTGCCGCGCCTGTGGGGATAAGTATGTGTGATAGCCTGCAATGCGGAGTCTGTTGTTGGGAGGGTGTAAGCTGGTGGAGTTTAGAAGTATGATGTCGGGTCTTTGTGTGTTGAGTACCCAGTTGGCGACCGTATGACGAATACCGTGCCAACTGCGTACGTTTAATTGTACTACACTAATGCGACCTATTGACGTGGTCTTAGTGCGCGGGAGGCTGATTTGCCAGGAATCGTCCCCTTCTCCTTGGTTATAGCCCAGGAGGCGTGAGGGGCGAGTACCTTGACACGTGTTGATGCGTGTTTGTGAGGCACGGCCGTGTTATGGGGTGGGGGAGCCGTAGTGGGTGGAGGAGTGTGTTCTGTAGAGGTGGTGGCTTTGGGTGGGGTGGTGTCTTGGTGGGGGGAGTTCGTGACGGAGGTGGGCGGTGTAGAGCTGGAGATGGTTGGGGAGGTGCAGATTATAAGAGGAGGGGTGTCGGGGGAGAGAGGAGGTGGGGACGGCGGAGGGGTGGTGGAGGGAGAAGGGGAAGGAGACGGAGGAGAAGGAGTTGAAGAAAGGGGGGTTGGAGGGGAAGGAGTCTTAGGTGAAGGGGCGGAAGGCGGAGGAGGAGGGGAGTGAGAAGGAGTAGAGTGAGAAGGGGTGTGTTGAGAAGGGGAGGATTGAGAAGGAGTGGAGGGGGAAGTAGGGAGCGAGGAAGGAGTGGAGACAGGAGAGAGGGGGGTTTGTTTGTCCCGTGCCTGTCTACGCGGATGGGGCTTGGGGGTGGGGTTTTGGGGGTTAGCACGGGGTGTAGTGGGCTGCGAGGGGGTTGGAGTGACAGTGGAGGCTGTGGGAGAGGAGGCTGAGATGGGTGCGAGGGGGGTGGTGACAGTGGGAGGTAGGCGGGGTTTGGATAGAGGGGTGGAAGAAGCGCGAGGAGGATAGGTTGTGTGGATGGGGGCTTGGGCAGTGGCTAAGGAAGGTGCAGGGAGAGCGTGGTGAGAGTGGGGGGCGGTGGTTCCCTGCGGGCAGGGGTGTGTACCCGTCGGGGTGGGGAGGAGTGCAGGTCTGGATGTGTGTGCGTCTATTAGAGCGAACACCTTCTCGGGGAAGGTGATTTGCTCTATGCCGTTGGAGGCGAATAGTGTGTTAAGTATGTTCGCGTATAGTCGGGGGTCACCCCTCGACATGTCTTTTGCCACCGCTGAGAGCAGGGTGGCCAGGTGTAATTTGGTTTTTGTGTTGTCGCAGGGTGGGGGTGGGGGTGTAGAGTGGGGTGGGGGTGGGCGTGTAGAGTGGTGTGGGGGTGGCAGTGTGGTGTGTGGGTGTTGGTAGTAGTGGGGGTCTCTGAGTGTTCTGAGCTGAGGTGGGGGGGAGGGATGTGTGGGGGGGGTTGCTGCAGGGGGGGGGGGTGCGTCGGGGGTAGAACAGGGGGAGCCGGCAGCGTAGGGCTGGCAGCAGCGGCGAATGACATGGTGAGGGGAGGGGATGCGGGGGCGGGGGGTGTGGTTATGCGTATGTTTGGTTGTGGGTGCCGGATGGCCTCCACGGCGTCGTGGCGTGCCTTGCCTAGGTAAGGGCACCTGGGGTAGACGGCGACGTGGTCGCCGCCACAGTTTGCACAGCGGGTTGTGGTGGAGGTGCAGGTCGTGTAGTGGTACCCCGCTACACTGCACTTTGAGCAGATTAGGTCTGCAGTGCAGGTATTGGTACTGTGACCGGTTTTATAGCACCGGTGGCATTGTGTGGGTCTTATGTTGTGCTGTTCTTCAATGTGTGTGGGGTTTGTGAGGGTGCCACAGACCTTAATGCCTTGGTCTAGCAGCATGTTTTTGGTGTTGTCACTGGACAGTGTAATTACTGCCCAGTTTTTTGACCTGTTGAAGTACAGGTCCTTGATCACCTCCTCCCCGTACTCCTGACGGAGGTGCGAGCGAAGGTCCTCATTCGTGAAGGCCAGCCACAAAGGGTTGGTCCTTGTGATGCGAATTTGGTATCGTTTCGTGATACCATCAGCGAGTCTTGTCTGCAGGTTGTGTGTATTTAGTGTAGTGGTGGCATTTTGGTGGAAAGTTAGCGCGTCCTCCTGCGAGCGGAAGACGAGCTTGTGGCCTGTGCGTAGTTTAATTATGTTGGTTATTGGTGTGTCGTGAGTGGAGGCTAGCGTGAGCAATGTGTGGTGGTCGATTGTGTCGGGTGCTGGTTGTGTGGTGCTCGTTAGTGTGAGGTGAGAGGTATTTGCCATTTTGTGGTTTTTACGGTTTTTACTTTATATGGGAAGGCCCCCGCCCCGCCGATGAGGACCCCGTGAACATGACTCGAATGTGGTGAAGGGTGATGGATGATTTTATGGACCTGGTTGGGCTCCTCAGAGGGTGTAAAAACATGGCGGACTTAATGATGACTGAAGCCAGAATCAACTGACTCCAGTCGGGGTGCCGCCCCCTCTATTGGGTTTTGGTTATTTAACAGTTACGTCCGACATCTCACAGAGACGGAAGAGTCTCCCTCTGTGGTCCTGGACGGTGCCGCAGGGTAGGTTGTTATGCCTCCCCGCGTTTGTAACTGAATTCCAAACCAGGTTACTTCTTCCTCTGGGTTCCGCAGCGGGGTAAGCCTCAGACCTCCTTTCCCCAGAGTTTTCAATTATGCCTTTTCTAAGTAGAACGGCATAGTTGCAACGAAGCTATATGTGTAGAGTCACGTTCACGGAGCCAGACATCACGGCGGAGCAGGGATGGGGGGGGGGGGGTTAGCACGTCATATCAGAATGACGTGCCAAGGAAATAAAGGTATTTTTATTCGGGGGGGGGGATAGGGGAGGGGGGACTTAAGGTCCTATTTAGGTCCGGGGGTACTGGTAGATGGTGAGTAAATCTCGTCCTCGAGAAAAACCGTTGGTGAGCGGGAGTGTGCTGGAGGTGACTTGCCCTCAACGTTTCCTCCTTTGCCGGCTAAGACTTCTCTTAGGTTGAAGAGCTCACGTAGAAATCGATCGCTGTATGTCTGTTACAAATTACAAATTAGGTTAAAGTGGTGAAATTGTGTGGTAGGTATATAAAGGTGTGAATATGTTTTCTAGTTTGCCCTGGTGTTAGGGCATCACTAGCATTCTTCATGTTGTGTATTTAAAAAATTTTAATTCCTCCGTCAAAAAGTAGCTGGCTGTCATTGACAGCCAGTTTCCTCCGTCATAATATTTATATTTCTTTTTAGGTATTTCCACCTTCGAAGCATTCAAGCCTTTCAAGGTTGACTTTCTTGCTGAATGATTCTCAGTGTTGATTGCTTTGTAGTCTCTTAATATGGGCATTTAGCCTCTTTTCTTAGTTTGAATTTTGTTGACTTTTAGTTTACTTATTATCAGTTGGGTATTGGGAGTTGGGCACTTCGCCTCTTTTTATTCTTGACTTTTGATTATTATTAGGTTTGGGCACTTCGCCTCTTTTATATTTAAATTTAGTTTTAATTTTATTAATTTTTTACTATATTTATTTATATTTGGGGGGGGGGATGGGACTTTTAACGTGGGCACTACGCCTCTTTTTTCAATATGTTTCTTAAAATTTGTCAACTTGGTTGTCTAATCATCAAACTTTTTAGTCTTGGTATCTTAGGGTCACATAATTTTAGAGAAGTGGACTAATACTACGTAAATATAGGTAGTACCACTTCTCTCGCGCAGGTTCTACTGCTTGGGAACAAAGCAGTTCTACCTATAGCGCGTCTCCGGTTTGCACGAATGTTTAAGTTTAGGTTCAAAATCGGGAGTATAGTTTGATCTATCTTGTCCCATGTCTTTTTCCCTAGCCTTTGGATCTCCGTATTGATCGGCTTTAGACCGATTCTCTGGTGAAGAGTCGATTGCCGAGTACGGTCGATCCTTCGCGTGCCTGTAATCAGCAGCGTGGCTTTATTCTGCACTCTCTGCATCATTCTGAGAGATGTACAGCTTGCCATCTGCGTGATCACGGCCGGGTACACCAGGACTGAGCGTACCAGGGCCATATACAGCTTCTTGATGTTAGGCACGCTGAGGCCTCTGAAGCGGTAAAGTTTCTTCAGCTCTCGTTTGGCTAGGGAGACTCTGGTATTTATGTGGGTCTTATATCCAGATTTAAAGAGTGGTAAGCCCAGGACATTACCCTCGTTGGAGTACGGATAGTGTCATTATTGACGACAACGTCATCAGTTTTTCGGCGGTTCATTGGAACGATCGTGAACTTCTGGCGGTTGGTCTTTATTTTCCACTTTCTTTCATATCTATTGATATTTTCTATTTCGACAGCTGTCGCCCTCGCCTGGCTTCCAGAGTTCCTGAATGGACTCAGGACGATTTGGGTGATGTCGTCTGCATATTGCAGATACATCGAATCGTACCTCACTGGAGCAGGCAGGTCTATTGTGTACACGAGGTACAGCAGAGGGCTGAGACAGCTGCCTTGTGGAACTCCCGCTTCTAGTTCGAATTCGGGTCCTTTGCAGCCCTCGATTGAAATTTGGGCTCTCCTATCGGAGATGTAATTGCAAAGGATCCTTTCCAGGAGTGGGTTAAGCTGGAGGTTGAGGATCTTGTACTGTAATCCTCTCAGCCAAACCTTATCGAAGGCCTTCTTAACATCAAGCAGCACCACGTCTACGTACCTCCTCTCAGCTTTGCTGCAGGCGAGTTTCTCCGCAAGGAGGGCGAGGGCAGTTTCCGTCCCTCGTCCCTTGCGGAACCCGTGCTGCTAAGGGTTGTGGGCTCCCAGCTCGGCAAGTTGTTGTTGAAGCCTGTCAGCTAGGAGTCTCTCGTAGACTTTTGCAATGAACTCCAGCAGGGTGATTGGCCTGTAGTTTACCAGTTGATCAGGGGGTTTACCTCCCTTGGGTATGAAGATCATCTTCGCAATCTTGAGACCTTCCGGGAAGTAGCCCGTGTTCAGGGAAGCGTTGAAGATATTAACGATTCCCTGAATGATCTGCTGTGGGGCGTTAACCAAGTTGTTTCTGGTAATACCCGTCCAGCCTGGTGCCTTTTGTCGAAAGGCTTTTACAGTGGCCTTGACGTCCTCTGATGTTATGGGACGTCCGTGACCCGCCATCTCCCTGCCTTCGTTGACTTGCTGTAGTGGGTGTGTGCGATGCGTTTCCTGATTAAGTTGTTCAATCAGTTGGCCTTCGAATTTCTGGTCGAACTCAACGTTTTCCTCGGGTGTAATCCTGAAAACGTTTTTCCAGAAGTTCCTGAACATATCCTCGAGAACCACCGGGTTCTCAATGTAGTTTCCGTACTCCTTTATCCGAGTCTTGGGTCTTGGTGTAAGTCCCTTTAAGTTCCTGACTTGGCGCCAGAACTTGGCCGGGCTAAGTTCGCTGTCGACTTTGGCTATCAAGTTGTTCCATATTTCCCCCTGTTGGAGGTTGATAGCCTCTCTGAGCTTAGGCGTCGGAGCAGCAAGCTCCTTTCCCGGCTGGGACCCTCCCGTCGTACTTCTTCGAACACTTCCCTGTGAACGGGAGCGATATCTCTCATCTCCTCTGTCCATCTGGGCTGAGGAGGTGTTTTATACCCTGTAACGGGTATGCTCTCGCGGTCCGCGTTTAGTATGGACGTTGTTATCCTCTCCAACTCCCTGTCGATCTCCTCTAACGACGCCGTGCTGAGGTCAGCTGGCGCATAGTCACTGAGTCGTTGCTTGTAACGATCCCAGTTGGCCATGGCGTAATTTTTCCGGAGAGGGGCTGGGAGCTGGATTGGTGCGAGAGATATTGTAGTGAGAATCGCTATGTGATCACTAGGGACTGTCGGGCCTGGCTCACTATGGTAGTTGAAAGGAAAGCCTTCACTTGTTAAGATTATGTCAGGCTTAGTTGCTGACCGGGAAGTGATATAGGTCGGAAAATCCGGCCCTATCCTTTGAATGTTCTTTCTTCCCATAATCAATTCCAAGTTTCGGCCTCTATCGTTGGTGCTACCATAGCCTGCCGCACGGCATCTGACATTGAGGTCTCCCCCTAAGAATGCCATTCTGCGGTGCCCGAACAGTGTGTAGAAGTTGCATAACGGGAGATATGCTCGTCGAGGGGGTTGATATGCTGCAGCTATCACGAGGTCTCCGACCAGGGTGTGTACCTCGATTGCCACAAAGGACTCATCGAGTTCTGGTAGTTGTTTGAAGGAGATGTTCCTCTTGACAGCTATTGCAGCACCATCAAACCTTTCCTGGGAATGGTTCTTCATGATCACTCTGTAGCCCGGTATTTTAATGCGACCAGCTGTAATGTCGATACCGTGCTCCGTGATGAGAATGATGTCAGGGTCGTGCACACGGAATATGTTACCATATGCCGTGGCTTTCTCCTCCCATCCATTCACGTTGAGTGTCAGAATCCTCATTCTGTTGCTTACTCTCTCCATCTATTTGTCACTTAGTGCTTCTGGGTGATGTTCTTTTTTCTCCCGTTTCTCTTCTTCCTAAACTCAGCGTTTGAGATCTGCTCGCATGTGCTGTGATGTAGAATCACATTTTGCGCGAGCAGGGCCTCCTCCACAGTCTCGGGATCAACTTCTGAGTCATATTCCCATTTGTAGATCTTAGACCTTATGCCCTGGAATATGCTCCTGGTTTCCATCTCCTCCGGGAAGGGGAATTGCTCACAGGCGTATATCCTTAGGTTGATGTAGTTCGCCCTTATCTTCTTCACTCTCTTCTTCTGTTCTTTCTTATCCTGGGGTTTGGGTGTATCAGTGTCTGAGGAATCTGAGGATTCCGAAGAACTGCTATTATCTGAGTTGTTATTTTTAGCCGATTTTTGTTTACCATGGGTGGGAGCAGGAGTTGTCGCCTCGACTGCTACTTTCCGTGCTTTATTATTAGGTTTCTTGATTGTGTCCGTAAGAGTCGTAGTTGCAGAATTCTGTTCCTTCGGGGCCATCTGCAGATGCAGCACGTCCCCCGAGGGTGGGTTGTCCGGGAACCACATTTGTTCCATACCGTTCTTTGCCAACATTTGGTTCAGGACTGTTGCAAATGTACCCGGGCGGGCCAAGTTCATGACGTGTGCATGGAGGATGCATGTCATTATTTTGGTGGAGCCCTCGTTTTCTATTTTCAGATACGTCTTCTTGGCGTCCACCTCGGAGATGGCCGCCTTAGCCGCCTGGGCGTTGGACGTGTTCGCTCTACGCGTCTCCTCGTTCTTCTTGGCTTCCTGCTTTCTTCTCATAATTTCTTTTTTGGCGGGGCATGACATGGCCATAGTCCTATGACCTTGCCCACAGCTTATACACTTCACCGTGTTACTGTCACAGTTGCGCCAATTGTGGCCCTTCTGACTGCATTTGGAACAGGATTCTTGGGGCTCCTTACAGTCTTTGGTGGGGTGAGATTCCATCTGGAAGCACTTGAAGCAGAACTGTACTGGGGTGTATTCCCCCTTTTCCACCTGTTCGCCGCTGATCTTGGCATTGAACATTAGCAGTCCTTGTTCCTTGGCCTTATGTGCCATGGTATTCTCCGCGAAGACCACCTTGAACACATGCGTGTATTCACCGCCGTCCCTTCTATTCAGAAACTTAATTACCTCGGCTACCTTGGCCCAGGCTTGCCGAAGCTCAATCTCCTCTCGGATCTCCTCCGCGGTATGCTGCCCAATCCATGGGTCGATTCGACGACATACCACGCTCCTATGGGCCAGAATCTGGGGGGGTACTGCTGGCTGTAGTCCAATGGCTCGCAGCGCTTCTACTGCCTTTTCTTTGGTTATTTCCTCGATATCCTTTTCCCTCTCGCAAATGGCGATATAACCTGAGGGGATATCCAGCAGCCTAACCATAGCTATGCCCAGTGCTCCATACACGGCCTCAAAAGTGGATTCTCTGCTGCGTTTGGGTTGTCCGTCGACAACCCGCAGAGGAATCCTGGTCGTGTGGTCCTGGGCCATCTCTTCGCAAGAGTGGCCCTTCAGTCCAGTTAATAGTTTATCTTCGTTCGCTCTCGATGTGGGTGATTGGTGTTTCTTCAGATTGGTGCTCCTTCTCTTCTTGGATTGTTAATTGGGGTAGTTGGTGACTCCCGCTACTTCATCACTAAGCTTACGTGAACTGAACTGCCAAATGGGGGGGTGAATGATGGAAGGTGGACCCGGGCGAGGCCCCTCAGATGGGTGATGAGTGGCGGACTTGATGATGGGTGGTGATAGAATCAACTACCACCCCCCGGGGGTGCCGCCCCATCTGGGGTTTGGATATCGATGCTGTTTCCAACTTACACAGGGACGGTTGTATGTCTCCCTGTGGTCTTGGCCGGAAGCTACCCTTAGAGATTAGAGCGAACTCTTCCCCAAAGCTTTCAGCATCACCTCGTAACCGGGCGGTCTCTTCCGTAGAGTTCCACAGTGGGCTAATCCTCAAACCTGCTTTCCTTTACGTCCCCAATTATGTCTATCAAAGTGGACCGACATAGTTGTGGCGAGACTAGATGAGTGGCAGATCAGTTCATTTCAGCTTCGCGACTCCGTAGTGCCGGTATAAAATTCGTAAAAGAATTCTGCCCGTAAGGTTGATGAGGTAACAAAAACTTGGCGTTTTGAACCTCCCTTACCTTTGGCTTTTCCTCCTTTACCAAAAATGAGATCTTTTCAGCGTCGACTTTTGAAATGAAATTCTGCTGCCTTCATATGTCTGTTGAGTAGACATCCTTTGTATTTATACAGTCATCTACGTTGCCAGAATGTTCTAGAAAATTTTCAAACATATAAAAAATTCTCGTAAGTTCAAGAAAGCTTTACAGTTTATTTTTCACCAAATTAGTTCTGAATCTATGAGGAATGTAAGAGAACTGCCATTGTGGTTTAGGTCGCAAAAACAAAATATAAGGGAAACTAATAGCTATTACTACTGTATTACTGTTACTATAACTTTTTAAATACAGTTTATCTTGTTTATACCATAAGTGAAAAAAACATAACCCGGGAAACTTTTGATATATTTTTACTATTTGCATAAAAATAATGTTATTTATCATAAATGGGCTAATTTAAAAATTCACTGTCCTAGCGACAAAAGCAAAGTTTTGGGATTAAAATTAACCTTTTTTTATTTAATAGAGACACAAACAACTGGCAAATAGCATTTTTAACCCAAGAACAAGACAAAAGTGACCCAAACCCCTTCAAATTTGCATTGCACTACTCTTTAACCTTTTCTTACTGTGATGTTTCTTAATCTTGTTGAAAGGTTATACATTTCCTATAATGGAATCCAACCAGGAGATGAATTGCTTCTTCAACATCTCCAAATAAGAATATTGATTGATCATTACACCCTCCAGCCCTTTTCAATGAAGATGACATATTAGTTTTTGCTCGTTAATGTTACACCCGCACACACCATCAGGGAAGTTGGCTTTTGTCTCCTGAAAGATATTCTCTGTTCAACAAGATTCTCATTTTAATTTTGTGCCTAAGCACGATCATTCTGTGTTGCGGGTGGCCTTGACAGTGAACAACTTCTTACCCGTCCATAGAACTGGAAGCTGCAAGTCATCAAAGAACGGTTGGAGGAGCAGCTTTGCTCTTTCGACTCTTCTTTTTGGCGGGACTGGAAAGCATATTATGTTCTTTAGCTATCTTGAAGGGAAGAAGTTTTAGATCAGCTTTCAACAATTTTTGCATAGTCACGATCTTATTCTTTGTATTCTTGATGAGGGTTGAGGTTCAAATCGACCGGGGCACTCTTGGAATACAATTGACTATCTCTTTAAGCTGTTTGATAGCACTTAAAACTTCAGATCTGCTCACAGTGGCGTTCAACATCTGGAAAATAATGTTCGCTGTCTTTCCGCATATAATGACATTCTGACATTTTTTAGTCATATTTGTAAACGGGTGTTGTTTTTTATTTATTTACACTTTGATTTAAAAACTTCACTAAATCCTAAAAAAAACAATAAAGTAATTAATATATGGTATTTAAACCTTTGTAAACCGCTCCTTAAAAGAGCTTTTATGTTTGGACGTGTTTAATCAGTTTATTCGGTGCTGCTATAGTATGTATCCTACCAAAATTTGTATCCTACCTTTGCCGGTAACTGCTATAGCATGTATCCTATCTTAACATAGGAAAATTTCTTAATAACAGGGAATTGTCCCACAACCTCCAACATAGGGAATTTTCTTAAGAAGGTTTAAGCGAAATTATTTAATCTTCATCTGTACATAGTTTGAGAAAGTTATTTATTTCTAAGCTTAATCCTTCAATATTTTGATCCTTGAATTGTATACTAAAGTTGTTAGTACTGCTACAAAGTTCTTACTAGATAAAGTACGCGGAAAAGACTATCCGGTGTGGAGGTGTAAAAGAAAGGGTTGTCAAGCTATTATGTCTGCAAGGAGTGGTAACAGCTTTATCCAGGAAACGGATTTAAATAGCAAGCTTAATTGCAACTTGAGCCTGTGTTCGATTCTATAAATATTGTCCCGTTGCGAACAGTAACGAAATATACTGGTATTTCTATTAGCACTGCGGACTGGTTTAATTACTGTCGTGAAGTTTGTTCATTTATTGTATCTGTGAATCGTTGAGGTCAGATGAGTGGTACAGAAAACGAGCCACTACAAATCGATGAAGCCGAGTTTGCCGGACGAAGAAAGTATAATAGAGGTCGCATTTTGGAAGGTGACAAGAGTTCCAGAGGAATTGGATCAAAACCCTGTTATCAACAAGCGAAATCATGGACGACGTATTAATGGCTCTTGGGTCTTTGGACTATGCTATGAAATGATTGTTGCTATTTCTATGTTTACCGACGCAATGCCGCTACTTTTTTGCCAATCATTCAGGGGCAAGTTGCAAGTGGGTCCTACAACCTACATAGAGTCCGACGAATGGACCGCTTTCACAACTAGGATATAATCACCGTACAATCATTAGCAGTTTTACATAGATCCAACAACTCAAACTAACACCGAGCGGATTGAACAAACATGGTTAGAGAGCAAAATTAAGATCATGAAGAAAACATGTGGAGTACCACTAACACTTCTCCAAGGACACCTAGATGAAATCTGTTGGCTGGTATTGAAAGGCAAAAATTCAGACCTTTTCATTCATATTTTACAAGATAGCAAAGAACAGTTTGTACACTAACATTTTTAAGCTTTTAATGTTTTAACCATTTTATTAAAATAGATTAAAAAATTTACTTTTTAATTTATCCACTTTTCAAATGTAATGTAGGTAGGATTCAAATAATATGATGGTAGGATACATGCTATAGCAGAGTTCAGCAGATAGGATACATACTATAGCAGCACCGTTTATCAGAGCTGGGCGTTGTGGCAACGAGTTGAGACTTTGCGACTTTGCCTCACTATGAATTTCGAAGTCGCAAGTCGAAAGTCGCAAACGTTTTGAAAAAGTCGGACTAAGCAAAGTCGCACCGCCAATTTTCCGCGACTTTTGCTGCGACTTTGAACAAGAACAAAGACGACTTTTTTGAAAGAAATTGCCGCGGCTGTTTATATGTGTTTTTCTGCCTTATAGAAGCATGTTTCTGTTATCGCGCTAAAGTTTACTTTGTAATTTAGCGGAGTCGCAAAGTCGCAAGTCACACTGGAGTGGGGGAGGGGGGGATAGAGTCGCAAAGCCGCAGTCGCACCAGATCCGGAGGCAAAATCAAATTCACACCTGAAAAAATTAAAGTCCCGCCCAGCTATACCATTTATTCAACCCCTCCCAAAAGATTTCCTCGTGTGAGATCAGGTAGAACGTTCGTCTTTATTTTCCGGCCTTCAAAATGCTACTAAAATGTTCCTGAGATCGAAGATATGGATCATGTGAATCACTTAAATATCCATTGAACCTTTACTAAAGCCTCAAAGGGTTGAAGGGCTTGAGTGTTCCAATTATTCCAAGAGCGATGCCTTCGAGAGTTTCAAACCGCTGGCAGGTTCACCCAAGGCGGTAAGGTCGTGGATGAGGGTTCAGACTAAACGCGACCAACGGCAAGAACCCAACGGCGGGCCAAATCAGACATGAGCCATATAAGATTCCTATGTCTGTCACCGGCGGCGAAAGGCAGCGCAAATCGGGAAGGCGCGAGAAAGGTGGCCCTTGATAACCAAGAACCCGGCAGCCCGATGTAACCAGCCTCGGTACAACCGCCTGTCTCAATAATGTTTTGAGCCGCAGTGGACGCGTTACTGGCCAAGTGCGCGCGCTTGTCCGTCGCGTAGCCACAATCGCCTGAAACAAGTTCCTCAGCGACTGGCATTGGTCTCTGTTTTGTTTCCGGCCTTCTTTCTTTCCCGAAGCTGACCCTATCCCTTTATAGACTGGGTCTCCTAAGTCATATCTGACACAACCATCAGCCGAGGAGACCGGATAATCCCTTAGGCTCCGCCTGTATAAAAGACCACGCAGAGTCAAAGGATATTTCCGGAAAGTATTCAAGGTTTCACACAACATTCTACTGCAAAAACAACATAAAGACCCCAAATAACCAAACAATTACAAGCCTATTGCTCTCTTAGAGCACTTAGGCAAAATACTAGAATGTATGGTGAACACCCGGTTCCTGAATTTTCTGGAGTAGGAGGACTGGCTCTTTCCCTGTCAATATGGCTTCAGGAGGGACCACTCCACTGGCGCGGTGGTCACCATCGTCACAATATTATACAGTAAGCACGACAAAAAAATACTATCAGTAAGGACGTCGTAAAAGCCTTTGATAAAGTATGGAAGGAGGGGTTCCATTATAAACGCGCCAACAACACGGGGCTGCCTCTCTGCACCACAAGGCTCGTTTTGCACTACCTTACATATATAAAGTGCTACATACGATAAAACATCACGACTATTCACGCCACGCGCTGGCTTACCCCAGGGCAGCGCACAGAGAAAAATACATAGGCGACAGAAAGACAGAATACGAGGCTCATAACCACTAATCCACAGAAGACACAGTTGAACCTGTACGGTGCCTCTGAGAGCTACATGCACAACATACAAATATACTAACACACCCCTACCCCACAATACCCCACCCCCGCAAGACTCACATATAAACTAGTAACAAAAATACTCGGGGCAAGATTAGATAAATACTTACATTTTCACACACACCAAATCAACGTACAGTCCAAAGCCAAACACACAAGCAACATACTGAAGAGATTCTATCGCAACAGTAAAAAATGCAGTTACGCCTTTACAAAACACTCGTCATACACTAATCATATACGCGCCAATGACATTAACGGCCGAAAGCCCCACATGGCAGAGGGCGCACAACGCATTCAGAACTCTGCTCAGAAGCGCGCCTGTAGCTCTCCCCTGTACACGAGAATGTACACACTACACGACTCAAACAAACTCATGCCACTAAACACATTTAACCTTGAACGCTTAAGACATCAACTAGGGGAACTCGAGGGAGACCCCATATACAACCGCATACATAATATACAACACGCTGCTTGGGGACGCAAATATCAGCAGCTCTTATCTACCCCCTACATACACCTATCTATACCTAAGTAGCAGCATCTCGTTACGATTCCATAATTCATACCCTCACGCCGCCTGCGCCTCAGCGTACCAGCAACTTCACTGATTGGTCATATCCCTTCCTCCCTGCCTTGCCTACCCAATAACATCGCCAGTCAAACACTCCAGTAAACTAAAAACCGAAAACTAACAACATATATTTCCTTCTATCTCCTCTTAAGTTATTTCCGAAACTTTCCTCTCCAACTGCTGTCTGTTGTATCTTGATTACACCACTCCCTCTACTTTTATTTGTATTCTAATCTTGTCTTGTCTTGAAGAACTCATTCGGGTCCTAGTGTACGCAGCAACACGTCTGACATCCCAAACTTCCCACTCGGATCTCTTCCCCCCAAACTTTGTACTTATATACGAGTACAACTATGTACACAATATTTACTATTTTTGACCTTTTGGGATTCTCTCCCTGTCATATCTCTTTCCTATTTTTCTCTTTGTACTTTAGGAATAAAATATAAAAAGTAATCTTGTCAAACAGGTCACTTCGGTATAGAGAAACAATGGTTGCACACTTTTTTTGGAAAGAACCCTTTCTGGAATTGAAAAAGATTCAAACATTTATTTTTACCCCACAAAAAATATTAGGAAATAGATTATATTCATTTCACGCATATTTCTCATCATTTTACCCTATTCATCAAATAGCAAAGCTCCAGGGGCAGTAATTCACCTCCTACAGGAACAGGACCAGAGCGCCATTTTAGATTCAGCGAAGAAATGCGGTTTTTTCCTTAGTTTTGAAATGCTGACTTTTTAATAAATCTGCAATAATTTTAAAGAATAATTATTCTTATCACGTAAATTTTATAAACGAATGATTAAATATAAATTTATATTTGTCTCAAAATCTTTGGCCATGACTGTAGACTTCGTGCTCCACCCTATACAGTATATATATATCCTTCGTAACAAATTTAGACAAATGTATGAAAGTTTAAATGAGATGATGAAATGTAACCGACCTTTGTAAATCTTTACCCGAAGAAGGTCGCGTCCACTAAAATCTCGCCGGAAACAAAACAAAAAAAAATTATCTCACAAGAAAAACAAAGAATATATGACATATACAAGTCATCGATCATATTCCAATAGTATTGTCTTTGTTTAGACATCTTCAGAGAATGAGTACATATTGTAACAATGAAAAATGGCCACATTACTACACTTGAAGCTAAATGAGAGCGAAAATAGTATATTAGGTGAATAATTTGTTATTTTTTTGTTTAAGACCAAATGGTGAAATGGATAATAATAGAGTCAATGTCTTTAGAGGTCAATTCATTTCTTGTTCCCTCTAACAAACTCACTCTTGAAAGAGGGAGAAAAATATGGTATCCCTGCCTTTTGTTAATGCTTAGGGCATAAAGATGACTAACTTTGGGAGGATCTTGGCAATTATATCATTTGAAAGAGTATGTTAAAGAAAATAAGGGGTTCAAGTAAAGTGGTTACCATCCGACCGGCAACCTACTGACCGACATAGTAAATTATAGAGTCGCGTGCAGGCGACCAAAATTATATACTAAATTCTACTTAAACAATCACAATAATTCTAAAATCGTAGCATATTCAGTACATACAATTGTTTACGTGCGCCAATATTTATCATCTTCAATGGAGATAATTGTAAAGAATTCGCTGAAAAAACCCACTTTATTCCAACGAAAAATCTAAATTCCTTTGAAGCCGAAGATATTCCTATCTTTCCCATCTGCTTCGGCAGTTCAATATAAATGTTTTTTTTAAATATACATCGCCCTTGCATTCTTATCTTGTAAAATACTCTCAATCTAAACTTGTGTTTTCCATTAATTGTGCAAACATGTACGGAGGAAAGTCAAGAAAAAGTCTATGCGTGTGCGTATCAAACATTAAGTGAATGTAAGTAATTATAACGCACATAACGCTTTGTTTCGATTAGTAAATCGCAATTTCAGCGAAAAACGAGCGATCTTCTTAAGAAATATCGTAAAAAAGTCTTGTAGATTTTTCAATGAAAACTCCAAGATGAATTATCTCTTCGTCATTGATCTATTTAGTATGCATTTTATCAAGGACCAAACCCAAAGCTATTGAACTAATATATTATTTTTGCTTTTACCTTGGCTATCTCGTCCGCAATCACTCGGATTTCCCTCTCGATACGCAAGTAAAAATGTAAAGTGAATCATTGAAAGGTAACTTAATTATATTTTAATTCTTACAGCAAAATAACAAGAGCTAATCATCGTTATTGGCCGAGGAACGATGAATAAGAGGAAGGATGAGAGGGCTCCAGAGCCTGGTCCCGGCGAATAAGGCGGCATCAGAATTGGACGTGTAACACTAGTCTCGTGCTTAGTAACTGGTCGCATAACTTTTCTCGTGATGAATGATGATGATGATGATGAGAATGAATAATGATTTTATTGGAACAGAACATAAATAAGTCCAAATTGGTGGGTGTAATTTATAATAAGATTGTCAAGCACAATTTAACAGCATGGCCACACCTCCTGAGCGTGGTCGATAGATCTTTAAGATTGTGGGGTATTAGGTGAAAAAAAGGGGAAGTGGAGAGGCAGCTTCCACTTCTACAATCAAACGTTGTGCTTTTATCACAAACTATATTAACTTTGTTAAGCCCCGCCTGTTTTTATTAAATGATCCCATTTATCTTTTGTTTTCATAATAACCATTTTCTGTTAATTTATTATTTGTTGATCTCGTATAGCAATTATCAAGGCTCCATTTTATTTTTTCTTATTTAAATCAATGTCATTAGCAAAATTATCATCAATGACTATTAATTCATTGCTCAATTAACTATTTCACTACTCACGCTCAATTATAGTCTTCAGTCAAACATAAGCAATGATTCTCAAAATCATTTTGTGCTTACAAGTAATATTAGACAGTTAATAAATTAAAGAATTTCCTTATCCAATATATATAATGTTTGAATACAAAAACATAAAGCGGTTAATCCATTGCTAAATGTCACATATTTTAATCCTGAACCATTAAAAGCTTTATGGAAAAATCCTAATATTATTTATTTTCCCTCTGATTAATAGTTGCAGAACCACGTCAAAATCGATGTCGGACGCATCCGTGATTAAACAAGGTCGACTATCTCGCTTTGGCTATATTAAAAGAGTAAGTATTACTATATCATCTATTTTGCATTAAAAGCAAATTCTGCTTGATGATCCCATTGCAATGTTGAAATTGGGTTGACATATGCTCGAGTTCATTACCAATCTTGTGAGAGGAATGAGGCTTGTGGCAGCATTATCTATTAACCTTTTTAAGAAGAATACTAAACCAAGAAATCTCCGTAGTTCTTGCAATGTGTTTCCTCTAAGATAATCATTAATGGCACCAATCTTACCCTCTTGTGGGGATATATCTCGGGAGTGAAACTATATCCTACGAGTCAAGTGATTCAACTGAGAAAACGCTTTAGCAATGTTGATTTGCAATCAGTGCAACTTTAACCTTGTAAAGAGTTGCTCCAAATGTTGACCTTTGTTTTGGCTTGCGATGAGTAGGTCATCAACATATGAGAAAACTAAGTTCAAGTCAGCCAGAATATAATTGATGCATTGTTGAAATGCGTGTGAAAGGGTGGACATAACTTGTAGAAGGACAAGGTATTCGAAAAGGACCACTTCCGCGATTGTGGCAGTTTTTCGAAAAAAACACTTTAAAACAGCATCTTACAGTTTTGCAAACTTGCAGTAGAATTTGTGAGATAGGGGAGTGGATACTTGTCCTTAACAATATATATATATATATATATATATATATATATATATATATATATATATATATATATATATATATATATATATATATATATGAAATTAACCCAGAGGAAAACGAAAAGATGAATCCAAGCACTATCGATCTATATTTGCAAGTTCAGTTTCTCTCTCTCCCCCCTCCTCTCTATCTTTTTCCCTCTCCCTCTCCCTTTTTTTTCTCTCTCTCTTTCCTCTCCCTCTCCCCTTCTTTCTCTCTCTCTCTCTCTCCCTCTGTAGCATTTTCTTCTTCTTGTTCTTCTCCTACTACTTCGAATTGGGGACACTCGCGGGACGCATTGTCATTTGATGCAGCGCTCGCCTGCGCTTTACTGTCTAGACTGCGTTGTCCCCTAGACTGTTCGGCACATTCTTGCTGAATGTCCCTGTCTGGGTGATCTTCTCCCACGTTACCTGTCCCGGTACCGGGATGAACAGGGTCGCTACCGCGTGTCCCTTGTACTCGGGGCGGGTTCGTGTACACAGACTTGCAGACTATCTGACTCCTTGGAGGAGAATTTTATTTTACTTTTTTTAATGTTGGTTGCATGTTCCTGCGTCGGGGGATAAACCCCCCCCCCCCCTCCCGACGCCGGAGCTTTCTTCCTCCTTGCTTTTTTTTCTTTTTTTTTTTTGTTTCTTTGGGGGGTATTAGGCTGAAAAGTGATTTCCCTGCCCTTGGTTGGGGGCGCCCGATGGGTACTAAATGAATCTCTTTTTCAGTAATTTAAAGCAATGTATTGACTTTTGACTCGCCATTTTGTTACGCCGTATTGTTATCTCTAACATAGATGGTAGTGATACGGTACTAGACTGACATTATGCTGGCATTAGGATGTAATAATAATTTAACTCGCCCTACGCTAACTTATTCCTGGCATTAATTATGTATTTTCCTAAGTATATACATACAATGTCTATTTCCCTTTCGTGGTTGTGGTTCCTACCACGGATAAATGCGATCGTGCGTTCATTTTTTCGGCCTTCAATAGGAATATTCTTCTTTATGGTTGTCCATTCAATAGCCTAAGGAATTCATGTATAGGGTTGGTTCCTATAAGTTTGCTATACCCCTCCCTCATTGTCCCAAGATTTAAGGTTGGCAAGTATTCATTTTATTGTCCCTTTAAAATGACACAATCTCCGATGATATTCGTCACCCTCCTCTCTGAATACTGACCATGGCTCAGTAGTTCATATGTATTGATGACGTCCGTCTTCGAACTCGATGTGCATCTCGCCCAAGTCTTCCCCGGTCCCATCACACCTTGTGTGAACCTCCCCTGATGGATTCAGAGTTCATCTGCACTCCCCTGCCCCCCCACGTTTAATTTTGGGAAAATATTATCTTAATCGACCCATTATCTTGTTGCAATATTTTATTTATTGTGTTGAGATGTGACATCATAGATAAACTATTTTTCTTACCTTTCAGATTGCTTTAATGCGCTATCATATTACTAACATAAATGTTGTGAACAATCCGATGAATATTTATTATTTCGGGTACTTTATCACTAGTTGAGAACTGTAGATAAAGAGATATTTGTTATGCAATCTATATACTACACAGGCGAGTAAAGCTTGCGCGCCGGCTCCTCGGATGACCTAATTTTGATTCTTTAAACACAAGTACATGTGTACGTATGTAAGAAGTGGCATGTAAGCATATATGAGTGTGTATATTTACAGTTGAAAAGCAATAAACAATGCAGTCCCAGCTGAAATATTTGTGTTTAGAGCGGAGTAAATATACATATCGAGGTAAATGAAACCATGTGAACGAACATTTTTATTATTGTTACATTTTTTTTCTTTGCTTTCGGTAATTCGGTCCCAGTTTGAATAACTGATTACAATCCATTCCTTCGACATATGCACGCACTCACCCGCCCATGGAAAAAGCCCTGACCTAAAAAATTCCGACGTACTTTCAATACTTTGTAGCACTGCAAATTGTTTATTTAATGATTATTTAATCATTTAATTTAGGACATATAAACGTCCATATGTATATATAAAGACAGGCTGACAGAGATAGTATAAATTGGTAGCAGAATCATTTTTTTCTCGTGAACTTGTTTAATTCCATGTTTATAAATATCCTTTCCAGGCCTGAATCACCTGATTTTGTAGTCGTAAACTTTAACTGTTTTCCGTCATCAGCTCTTTATATTTATCCTTTTTACATCAACAGAGGTTCTCTCCTCATTCTTTGTTCACTGCGAAAATACCGTTGTTGTTTTCGCATTTCATTTATTTGCCTTTTGCGACGAAATCCCAGCCATTAATAACAGGGCATCTTTAAAGGAAGCATGTTAAAGCTGTGACCAAATTATTAGTGGAACTCCTTTATAACCACTATCATTAATATTATCGTATGATTAAAACAAAAATGTTCTTTAGAAACCTATGCAAAGTGTAGAACTAAGAATTAATGGAAATATAAATAAAAAAATAGCCATTTTTTATCAGATGATCGATTTAAGGCCCTGGCCTTGTGCTAGTCTTGTGTTTGATTTACGCTATCCCTCCGCTGAGGGAGGGGTAAAGAGGAGAAAAGAGTTCGGGGGGAGGAGTATAAAGGCGAGCACATTTAATGTAATCAGAAATAAATACGAAGGGCAAAGCTAATTAATTTAATGTGCCAATTCTATCGTAGGTGCAAGTAACTCGCCAGCGAGCCTATTATGAGGAGGGAAATTTTGAACCGTTCCAGTAGGGAGAAAGACCGAATGTGGGGAGGGGGAGAAATGTAGGGAGGAGTGAGCAGGAAAAGGAGGGAAGGTAGAGCCAATGTGGGTGACCTCATTTCTGGCACTCTTTTTCTTTTGACGGTGGCGGTGGAGGAGGTGCGGGTGGGGTAAACGAGAGAGTTCAGGGGGCGGAGGAGACGAAGAGAGTGGGTATGCTTTTCGGTTGAAAGCATATAAAAAAGTTATGGATGTACCGTAAATAGCAGCACTTTTATTGCTTGTTTTAAATAGATTTAATAACAGCCTTCGTTTATTTATATCTTTTTCTTTTTTTGACGGGCAGGTGGCGCTGCCTACCCGTTAATTTTACTGAGGACGCAAACTTAGTAAGTTGAGAGAGGTCTAATCGTTGGGATGAATCAATTATATATCAAAGTATGGCGAGAAAACCTCTTTAATCCATCAATGACCCAAACTAAAGAAAATATGAATGCAAATGACCTCAATAGATACGTCGCTGACCCCAAATATTGGGCAGAACATTTCCCTAGATGAGTTCGACAAGCTGCGGGATCTTAGGTTCGAATCCCGGTCTCTCTCGGATGCCAACAGCCGGTGAGGGAATTTACAACGCCCCCGTTCCCTCGTTTTCCTTGGGGGTGGTTCTATATCCACTAGTTTGAGAGCCTTAAAATAGTCCCGGGGAGGCGCAATGCACTTTAACGTCCGGAATCGCTACATCTCTGACCCTTTTGGGGAGGGGGCATAGTACGACATCGTGCCCCCCCCCCTTCGTCTAATTCGGGCTTGTAGAGGTAGGTCAGATTCTCTCTCTCTTTATCCACCTTCCTCCCTCTCCCCTCCCTTCGAGAAGATGGCCGAATCACAGCCTAAGCTCCCTGTCAGCCTCTGTGATGGTGCTTGGTCAGGGGTCAGGTTTATTAGCTATGGAATTTTTTGTTTTAAATTCTGTACTTGTCTTCGTCGGTTTTCTGAATTACTGTTCCAAATTCTTCCGACCTGCCTTCTTTTCTCGCTCTCTCCCCAAATTTCTCTCATTACTCTTCTATCTATATTTAGGTGTATAAATGCATGTTCTAACTTCTCCACAACAATAGCATAATCGAAAAATATGAAGAGATGCCAATGCTTTACTATTTCCACCAGACATATATAGAGAGGAGCCGACTTGTGCCTGCGTCAGTACCTACCCACCCCCAGAGAACTTTCACTCGAAGGGGAGGCAGTTACACCGAGTTAGAAAAAGTTATTTTCAAACTTTTACTTTTTATAAAAGCTTCCTGACATGACGTCATAACTTTCCCTCCGAGTTCTGGTGTCGGTTGACTCTTGCTCATTTCTTTTACATAACTAGGAACCGGACAAGGCCTTAAGATCCACTCAAGGCTAATTCCGGAAAGAGAGGAAATGGGGTAAGTTCGGTTGTCGATCCCACAAAACCTTTTCAACTTGTTTAGAAATGATCTCGAATTTCTTCTCGCCCGAAGAGGGTTACAATAAATTAATGACTCCCTGTTGTAGGTATTGGTACCCATGGGCAAGAAGTGGGCGTGGCTTGAGTCCATCAGCCATGACCTCACAAAAGTGTCCATCGCCAGGTGGGTTTCGCCCTAAACTCAAGTTATCGGAGTTACATGAAGCTGGCGAAAAATGAACAGTTTTACAGCAAACAATAGCTAATCCTATAGTGTGCAGTCTACAAACACATTTACTCTTTATTGTGCGGTTTACAGCAGAACCTATCCTGAAAGTGTGTGGGAGGGGACCTGATTGAGTTTTTTAAAAACAGATTCTGAGATGGATAAGTTGGATTTTAGAGAGTTCTTTAAGTTGGAGGGTAGTGATAGGACTAGAGGTCACTACTTGAAACTTAAAAATCAAGGGGGTCGAGGATGAGAATGACTTAGGGTTTTTTCTAAGCAGCGTATTGAGGCAAATAGAGTTTTGGGATTCATTAAGAGGAATCTTAGTTATAAAAGTAAAAAAGGTTATCTTTAAACTATATAACTCATTTATCAGGCCACATTTAGACTACTGTATACAAGCATGGTCCTCAACCTGCTGGAGTCAGTGCAAAGGAGGGCGACAAATGAACGTAGGGGTGAAAGTGAGCCTGAATTTTGTGCTGGGTGTGGAATGATAGGAGTGGGGACTGCTCCTATTGTGTGTGGGCTGTGAGATGTGCGTTGGAATTAGACGAGGGAAGAGCGGGGAATTTGGAAAGAAAAGTTAAGTTGGAGGAGTTAGTCAGTGAGCTTAGGCCCAAGAGGAGTTCTGGAGATCGTAAGGTTATCCCATTTACATTAACTAGGAGTAGGACTAGTGGAGAGAGCAGTGAGTGGAGGGTGGTAAAGGGAGGAAGGAAACAGGTAGCTAGTGAGGCATCTCATGTTTCAGATGGAAGTAGTGATGCCAGTGTTAAGGATATGGGGATAGTAGACCTAAGTAGAGAGAGTAGATATGTGCCTATTACTTGTAGTAATAGTTCCATTGCCTTAGGCGAAGGATGAAGTTATGATGCAGGTGAAGCAAATGAAGTGTCTGAAGTGCTCATGGTGGGTGATTCACATGTTGAGTATTAAGTCAGGACTTTTTGGAAACGTGAGCGGAAGAGGACGATGAGGGTTTCTTTGTAAGGGGCAAGTGTAGCGGGTGTGAGTGAGAGAATTAAGAGGATAGTGGATGTTGCTGAAAGGGATGCAGTTGTTTTACATGTGGGAGTGAATGATCTAGGGGAAACTAGGTCGGACGAGCTAGTGTCTAGATATAGGGGTTTGTTAGGGAAGTTCCGGGATAGTAGTAGGAAGTGTGTAGTGTCAGGAATTTTACCTAGACTTAGAGTAGGCAGTGAATGAATCTCGCGCGCAGTTGGGAGAAATGAGAGAGTGAAAGTATTGTGTGATAGTATGGGACTAATGTTTTTGGATACATGGAGGGAATGTTTTGGAAGGGAGGATTTGTATTCATTTATTGGGTTGCCCTTGAGTCGCGAAGGTGTGAAGGTGTAAAGGTTACTGTCTCGAAGGTAGTATAGGTATATGGTTTCAGGGCAAGTAGGATGAGGTAGGTATGGGTGAGGGCATTCAGTTGAATTTGGAGAGCAACAGGTGGGGGAATGAACACAGGAATAGGAAAGTAGAGTGTAGTAATGATAAGACCACGAAGAGAGATTCATCGAAAATACACTTGACAAATAGTAGGAGCATAAGGAAAAAGATGGTTTTGTTAAGAAGGTTAGTGAGTGAAGAGAATTTTGATGTAATTGCGATAGCAGAATCATGGCTTGATTTGGCAGGAAAGAACTTGAGATCTGAGGTTCAGATTGATGGTTATAATATGTTTCATACAGATAGGGAGAGGAGGAGGAGGGGGGGGGGATTTTTTATATTAGAGATTATCGCCAGTGTAGTAAAAACAATACAATTAAAACAGACGCTAACACAGAGACATTATAGCTGGATGTTAATGAGGCAAAGGATAAACTTGTTATAGGATTATTATATCACCGCCAAAGCTTAGTAAAAAGGCTCCGTATCCTCTGTGGCAGGAGAGAGAACGTGCATGTAGAAGTAGGCATGTGTGTATTATGGGTGATTAGTCGCGTGCACGCGACTCTATAAGTTACTACGTCGGTCCGTAGGTCGTCGGTCGAATGGTAAATGTTTCAATGAGGTTTTTGGCAATGACATCGTAACTATTCGGCCGATTCTAACGAAATTTCAAGGTCTTTATGTTGTTTTAAATTCTCCTTCGATTGGTATAATTGCCAAGGTCGTCCCAAGGTTAGTCCGAGAATTATTAAAAGTTTTGAAGGTTGTAATTCAGAATAATTGAAGCACACGACTTAGGTCTGCTGACTTTGTTTTAATTATAGAAATATTGATTTGGAAGATCTTGTAGGTAATCATGAGGCTGAGGTATTTGTTAATATGGTGCAGGATAATTTTCTTAGACAGGTTATTAACTAACCGACGAGGAGTGATAATATACTGGATCTAGTTTTAACACAAATAGGGAAGAAGGCATTAGCGATACAGAGATTGGAGGAAATTTTGGAAATAGCGACAATTGCGAAATGGAACCGTGCAATTAGTAGGATAAATAAGGTAAAAATCTCAGAGTTTAGAAAAGCAGATTATAGTGGCGTGATAAGGTACCGGGGATGGTTGTTTGGGAGTTAGCGAGTGAGGTCAGGTCAGGAACTGAGATTCAATGAGAGCAGTTGGGAGGGAAGATAACCCCCAATGGTCTTGCTAAGTAATATATGAGACAATGATTAAACAGTTAATTGGCAGACAAAATATGAACATTCCATATAGGAATATTAGAGCCAAATCTGTCGAGCCTAAATGGATGTCAGATAAAATTATATTGGCATTAAAAGAGGCATTTATAAGGCATTAAAAGTGGGCATTTATAAGAAAATAAAAAATGGTGAGGATTAATTAAGCCAAAGATATAATGATTTAACTCGGGACATTAAAAAGTTGATTAGGGTAGCAAAGAGAAATCATGAAATTAAAGTGGCATATAAAGCAAAGAAGTATCCCAAAGGTTTCTTTCAATTATACAGAACTAAGCCGGGAGAAAATAAGCCCACTTAAACCTACAAATGGAGAGTTAGTGAGTGATAGTGAGGCAATAGCTAGGATGTTAAATAAATATTTTCTTTCAGTATTTACACTCCATGATACTCTTATTGTACCTGAAGGGGACCTTGATGTTTTGGGGTAATGAAGAGGAAAAATTAGACGATATTTTAATTACAAATGAGATAATCTCAAAAGAAATAGATATAATTAATTTTAGTAAAGCATTGGGCTCTGATGAAAGTTTTCCTAGGATTCTGAAGGAATGCAAAGATGTGTTATGTGAGCCCTTAGCATGCATATTCAGAAATTCGTTAGAGACCAGCATTGTACCAACGGCATGGAAGAAAGCTAATGTGATACCTATATTTAAAAAGGGGGATAAACGATTATGTCTAGTTAGTGGCAAGTGAGTTGGACATCAGTGGTGGGGAAAAATTATGCAATCTATAATAGCGAAATCTATTAGGTATTACTTAGATAAACATAAGTTGATTAAGGAATCTCAACATGGCTTTACTAGGGGCAAATCGTGTTTGACTAATTTACTGTCGTTTTATGGAAAGCTGTATGATGCTGCCGATAGAGATGAGAATTCGATATCGCTTATTTTGCTTTTAGTAAGGTTTTCAACAGGGTGCCACACTTTCGCCTTTAGAATAAAGTTAAAGCGCTTGGGATCAATCGAAATATTTTTAGGTAGATTTAGTCGTAGCTTAGTAGCAGAGAGCAAAAAGTTACTATAAATAGAATTAAATCTGAGTGGGAAAATGTTACCAGTGGAGTTCCTCAGGGGTCGTTGTTGTAGCCGTTGTTCTTAATTTCTTTTAAGGTAAATGGCAAATATAATTTAACATAAGCAAGTGTAATGTACTTAGTATAGGTATGTGTAAACCACTGAATAATTAAAACTGAATCGGTTAGTTTTAGGAAAGTCAGAATGCAAAAGAGACTTAGTGTCCTGGTAAGTTTACATCTCCGGCCTAGAGAGCAGTGCATACGTGATAGTATTAGGAGTGCTGATGTCATTCTTAAACTGTAGCTGGCATTAGTTACGCCTCATATTGATTATGGGGGTCAATTTTGGTCACCATAGGATGGATATTGGTTTGCTTGAGTCTGTTCAAAGAAGGATGAGTAAGATGATTCATGGGTTGAGGAGCTTCTTACCTTATGGTGAAAGGCTTAGGAGACTAAATCTTCATACATTAGAAATGAGAAGAGTTCGAGGGGACTTGATTGAGGTCTTCAAGTGAGTCAAAGGTTATAATAGGGGAGACATATAGTAAGGTTCTTATTTTTAGCGAACATGATAGGACACGTAGTAATGGGTTTAACCTGGACAAGTTTGGGTTTAGAAAAGAGATGTTCTTTCGGATACCGAGCTAACAACCTCATTGTTGAAGCCGTCTGCTGTTTTTATTCGCTTATATTTCCCTTTTACATATAATACATCAATATCCGAAAGAACATCAGATCTCTGAAAAAAAACTGGACCACAGCGAAGCCTTGAAGTGAACAGTCCCCGGAATTTGAACCTTCTCATTCTCCAACCCTCCTCGTATTTATCGCCAGAAGGTTTAATCATATCCACGATAATTTGTTAATATAGTTCTAGTTATTTTATTGTTTCTGTAGTGCTCTTAAAACTTAATCACTATTTAGTGATCAAAGGCTTGCCTTAATCTGCAAAGGCCATGGAGAAAGTTATGTCAAAGTTCTTAATTCGATAAAAATTGTGAACATCTGCAGAAGATGCTATGTGCTATAGGAGCTTTGGAAAACTGTCTCTTCCGGTGGCTGATTCCACGCAAGGGTTTGTGTTAATCTGTTGTTTATGATTTTAGTATTTTCTTTTGCATGTTGCTGATAATACACTGATTGAGCGTTAGTCAACATAACATAATTCAACGGATGACAAAAGCCGCAAGGGCCTATCAGAGGTCATCCGACTCAACACCTACCACATAAACTGCATCTAAAACACTACTTAAAAAGGCAGCACTACCATGGCTTGTCGAAAACTAAATTTTGTACCTACAATACAATCATATACAATTATAAATTTTGTACCTACAATACAAATCATATACAATTATAAAAAACTCCCTCCAAATTCTGCACCTACAAGAATGCGTTCAGAACATTACCTCCAATCTACAGCAATATCGATATTACAATATGTAGCTCATTTGCCCCAACAAACCTAAAAAATACATGATAACTTACCATCCCCATGTACTCATCTAACCTGCAGTTAGATGAATTTAATAAATATACATATCAAACTTTTTAGAATTTATCATATTATTTTCATAAATATGTATGATAATAGTGTTTTGTTGCTAATATATTTGAATATTTTAATAATATGTTTGAATCGCTTAGTAATTTACTACATAATATGTAATTAATAAAATGGTATTTTTTCTAATTTAGAATCTAACCAATATTTCTTACGTTTCAGCTTAAATTTATAACTATTGTGCATTCAATAACGTTTTGAATAAATAATAGAACTAAAGTTAAAGAACTTAAGAAGCACAGAGAGCACAAATACAACTTCTCTATAGTCAAGGGTTATTCCAAGTAGAAATTGAAAAAAAGTTGATGATATGCTTTAGTGTACTTACAGTAGAAGTGACTCAAGAGTTTTGTATCAAGATTGAGAAGTGGCAAAAAAACGTCTTACGACACCTAGAGAAGATAGCTATCATTAGGGCTTCACCAGAGAATCTCACAAAAACATCTTCTAAATATCCAGGGGAGTTCAAATAAGCCTTAAGTTCAAAACTATTACCCGGAACACTTAGAAAAAGACTTAAAGATCAATAGCTAAAAGGCTGAAAGACGTAAAGAAGCTATGGAATCTGAGGTAAACCGAAAAAAAAACAACAAAAATTGGACAAATGAACAATGGTCTAAAGTTATCTAGTCAGATGAAAGTAATTAGGTATGTAAGAAAGACTCCTGTATTGTTGTTTTACATGTAAGATACATATGTAATTGCATTTAAATATATCTTTTAAAAAATATTTTAGAAATAACTTTTTTGTAACAATTTTGCAGATTTTCTGCACTTTTGGAGCTACCCTTCGTGAGACGAAGATTTTGAGAGGCATTTCACCCTATTTGTGTGGTACTAACTGTGAAGTATGGAGGTGGTTATATCATAGTATAGAGCTGCATCTCTTCATCAGGTCCAGGGGAAATGTTTTTAAACCAGGAAAGAATTAACTTCTCAACTTATACCACCATGTTCTCACAAGTCTTTGAGTCATCTGTCCAGAAATTGCATCCCGCAACACTAAGAAATGAAGCTATATTTCAGCAGGACACTACCCCATGCCATACATCTAACCACGCCAAGAATTAGTTGGTAGAAATGGGGATCAATTCCCGGGAGTTGATGTTTAAAAGAGTGTTGAGAGAAATGGATAGTGGTAGAGATAGGTTCGGTGAAAAGACACCGTTATTGTTTTGCCCCGGTGATTAGGACATCTCTTGCATTTTTCTTGTTCTTTTTTGTCTTTACACTTCTATGTAGTGGCTACCACAAAACCTAGCCTTAAATCCAGTAGAACACATGTGTGTTGGGTGGGTGCTTGGAAAAGCGATAAGAAGCACCACAAGTAGAAATAAAACAGAACTGTACTGAAAAAATACAAGCTGAGTCAGAAAAGATCGCCGCAAAAGGGAGTCCAACTAAATATTAAAATAATAAAAAATAACTAAATATATAATATATATAGACTAAATTGATTTACTAAATGTCTAATTACATTATATGAAGGATTTCGTAGGCATCATTAATTCCATTTTATGTGAGGTTAATAGGAGGTAGTCGTTAATTCTAGAAGAGAAGTTATCATCTCTAGATTATAAGGGTGTTCGAAGGACAGCCGTGCCAAGGCCTCGCTTCAATCCCACCTCCCGGCGGGGGATGGGAAGGTCACTTGTTCATGGGACTTAGTAGCCCTCCCACAACAACCAGCTGTAAACACAAACACACGTGGTCGCTTAACGTATTGATGGTGAAAAGGAAACATACACCAATTCGGGAATGCTTTTGTGTATTCATTTTTAATAAGCCTTTGATACTTGAATTGGACTATATATATATATATATATATATATATATATATATATATATATATATATATATATATATATATATATATATATATATATAAACTTATAACCTTTAAATCATTATATATTAAGAGTCAACGTGGCTTGTAATTGTGGTTACACGTGGCATCTTCGGCTCTTATAACAAGAGAGAAAGTCCCTCCAATGACCTGCGGCGTTTTGTGATAAGATGAGAAATGGTTATTTCAGTGATGGTTTCCCATGGTTCAAACCACTTACAAGTGCCTTTGAATGGCTGAATGAGGCTTCTGCCACTAGATGGTGCCACCCAGCGCCAAATCCGATGGCAGATTTGAAATCTCCAGGGTGAATAACCGTATGTCCCATGGTCATATGGGTCATTTCATGGCTCTAAATGGGTATAATTGAACTTTACTTCTTTTGAAAAAAAAGCGATGCCTAAACCTGGCACTTCGCCGCAGTAAAAAAAAACGGGCGCTTTTTTGTTTAGGGAACACAAACCAAAGATGGCTGGTGACGTCACCAGGTGGATGCCTGTGAGACAGCTATGTAATCGACGAGTGTGAAAAGCGCGTTTTTCTTATAAAGACAAACTCACGATTTCGGTACTTTTGGGGTTATATAACCTAACCTAACCTTAACATAAAAAATAAATGTAATAAACCCATTGAACCTGATTTAGTGAAAATGAAAAGTAAAGTAGAAGCAAAAAAATTATTATTTTAAAGGATATAAATTTCTTGTCTTTATAAATTTGCTGAACCAAGTCCGAGCGAAGCAGCTTCACAGAATATTATTACGTAGCAACAGTGGCCAGTCGACCTTTCGGGCTGGTGATCAGCCATTTTTTGCAGTGTCCCCTAAATAAAAAAAACCCCGCCAAAGAACGACAAAAAGGGAAGAACTGGAAATGCTCGGGGGGGGGGGGGGGGGAAGAAAACCAATGAGGGCATCTCATAGAAAATTCTTATTGTTTGTTGAATAAGGAAATGAAGCCTATTGAAAGTTAGGGTCTGGGTTTTTTGTTGGGGGGGGGGGGGGCAGGCACCCTGTTGAAATGGTAAGACACTAGAATTCTCCTGGGCGAGAAGCTTGTATAAAAAGCAACGACGCTCACAAATGCGAACTTGATCCGCTTTGTGGGAATAGAAGTGCGGCAGGTGTGCCGGGGGAAGGGGGTGAAGCCCTGGAATAATTATAAAGAGAGCTTTCGCCCCTTGTGGGGAGAAAGGGGGGGGGGGTGCTCCAGATAAGCAAATCTTCTCTCGGTCAAGGTAGGCTTCAGATTAGAACTCGATGCGGTCAGCTGTTTCTCTGGTCGGGGGTTCTTTTTTTTGTCTCGATCGCTCATTATGGGTGTTTAGTGGCTTTTTTTTTATCTCGGTTGTTTGCGCTTAATGATTTTATTGATGCCGATTCGCACCTACAGAGTGTACATTTAGGTCGTGGGGAGTGGCTTAGCAGGCGGGCAGAACTCCAATTTTCCCTAGGCTCAGAATCATTGCACCGCGTGCTGCCAATCTCACTGGGGAATTCCTGGTCAACCAAGGACCCAATCCGCAGTTTTTACAAAGCAGCCGTGAACTCACTTGAATCTGGATTCAAACTGGGACTAACCACACCTGCTGTGGCTCAATTCGAATCATTAACATAACATAACATAATTTCACGGATGACAAAAGTCACAAGGGCCTATCAAAGGTCAATTTGGATGATGTTCAATGCAGCTCAAGGTGGAGGCCAATAAATTTTTTTTCCGGGAAGCACATATGGATATCCACCCGACATAGATTAATGCACCATTTCGCCGTTATGTTGGAGTGGGGGGGGGGGGAATGGTTTCGTCGTCACCTTGATTTGGCTTCGAGTTTTTTTTTATCTCCTTAGTCACTCCCTACTTTTGTATCTATTTCCAAAATTCTCTTTCAAATTATTTTTCCTATATACTCATTTGGGTAAAGTTGAAAATAAGCTCCTCGCCTGCTAATTTATAGATCATTCGTATATGCCGGTTTCGAGCCGGTCTATGAGTTACTATATGGGAGGGCATAGCCCCCCAATACATACCTAGCTCGCCCTCAAGAACAGGTAAACGAGCAGCTTATCTTCAACTTTACCCTCATTTGAGCCTTGCTCCGTCGGGCATCCACCATATAGATATCTAGTGTTCCCCTGCCGATTCCGTTTTTAGATACAATGACTGCTAGAGTTCAAAGTAAATTTACTATCTAAGCTTGGGTCCTCGCTCGCAAGGCCTAGACTGCTCTCTGAATGCCAAACATTAGAAATGTGTTCCAAGTCCTCTTATGTAGAACTTTAATGCTACATAGCACCCCCCCCCCACCTCCCCTCCTGTATTGGTATGTATTATTCCATTCTTGTCCCGATGGATGCGATAGGCCTCTCGAGCCCCTCGCAATAGAACAAAAGCTTCATTTAGGATTCATAAGTGACGTGGGTTACACCATAACAGCCGGCCCGATTTACAAATCTCCACACTTCTCTTGTTTCTCTCGCCCTTACTTCGCTTAAATCCTGGATCTGCGGATGTTTGGGAAATTTGATCACGCTCCCAGTATCCTCCTCTTCACACTACTTGGTATGTTCCGGGAATTTTCGCTTCTAATTTTCCATTTTCTCTTCACAAACCTACTGGCGATGCCCTCGCTGGTTTTTGTTCTTAAGTTTAAGACAATAATAAGTCAATAATTGTTAAAAAATAGGTTAAATTTGGGTTTATGCCCACCCTCGAATTTTTTGTATTTATATATATATATATATATATATATATATATATATATATATATATATATATATATATATATATATATATATATATATATATATTTAAAAACAATTCGTTTTTTAATGTAGACAATCTTGTTTCTTGGGCAAATTAAAAAAAGTGCTAACCTAACCATAGAACAAGAAACGTGGTTTCTCCAGAAGCCCCAGAGACCTGAGTCAAAGTTGAATGTTATTCAACCTTTGAGACCCAGCTTATCATTGAGTTTTGAAACAAGAGTTATCCTTCTCTTAGGTGGACTGCCTGACATGGCTACGACGCCCAGCCACGGAGGTTACCCCCCTAGTAAATAATGTCAGCTTTAAAAGACTCCGAAAGGATATTCGAACTGCCAACCCAACGATTGCCGGGAAGGCGCGCTAACCCCTAATGTAAAAAATCGTTCTCTGTTAGTCTTTCACGATAAACTACTCCATGACTCAAAAATAAAAACCAAACCTTACAATTGTTATACCTACCAACTCTTAATTGCGCAATTTAACTCAAGCAGAGAATTTAATATGTTCAAGATAGTTTTCTATGCCCGGGCAATGCCGGGTACCTTAAAGATACAGTCATGTAACATCCTCATTTAGACTATTCTCGTGCAATAATAAAATACAAATAAAATAATTTATTGCATCAGGGAAATCCGAAATTCCACAATCTCTTCAATATTGGAACATCGAATAGAATTTGTTTATAACTACCACCGGCAAACGAACAAGAAAATAAGAACCCAAATGTTAGCAAGTCTTAGACATTTAATAATATTGTCGATCTTTTACGATTTATATAATAAAGCCAGTAAATCTAAGCTATTTTTAATAAAATACAAACTGTTTACAGCAGTGCTTGCGGAGATTAGTATGACTTTGGAGTGGGAAAAAGGAAACCAAAATTAATGGGAGATATTTAATTCAACTTGGCTTTACTGATAGAATCGTATTATTTGTCTCAAATGCAGAAAAAAATACAGTGAATGATAAGAGAATTATCGCAAGCCTATCTCAGCGGCCTAAAAATGAACTTTTAAGACCGAAATAATGATCAAATGTTTGGCAAAATTAAGATTGACGATACATTTTTAGAGCAGATATAAGAATACGTATACTTAAATAAGAGAGCTTTTAACTCCTGGTATGGAATGAATGAAAGGGAAATCAGTAGAATAAAATAAGCTAGGCGGCGTTAGGGAAGCCTACCCAGCTAAAACAAAACCTTCTACGGGAAAGTTCGTTTTACTTTATATCACATCGATGTCGTGGGAAATTTTTGGCAACGTTGCTTACTTGTGTATCTACTAAAAAAAATTTGGAAGAATGAAACGAATAACATGAAATAAATTTAAATCAGATTGTGCACTTTTATTCCTCACTGGACACATATGATTACTGTTGTTTTAAAAACTATTTGAAATTATAACCATGAGGCCCATTATTATTCGATATCTTAATATAAAAAATATTAACTATGTATGTGTATCATTAATAATTTTCTCTTCATAAATAATGAATTAATTAATGTCAAAATAAATAATATTGGAACATCGATAAGAATTTGTTTATAACTACCACCGGCAAACGAATAAAAAAATAAGAACCCAAGTGTTAGCAAGTCTCAGACATTTAATATTGTGGATCTTTTATGATTTATATAATTAAGCCAGTAATTCTAAGCTATTTTAATATAAAAATCATAATATCTACAAGAATATTATTTTAAGTAAATATGAGCCAAAATTACTTACTCATAAAATATTAAACCAAAGCGACGCATTCTCTTAACTACTTCTCTTAAAATGGGACAGAAGAACCTGGCTCTGAGTTGCTGGGATTTAGATAGGCCCAATTTCCAGCTCTAATTGTATTCGGAACGTCCTCCTTTAGGAATGATGATGTTGTTTTATAAGGCTAAACTGATTTCAGACTAGACTGGATGCTGTAATTAAAGTTGTTGCAGGGATATTCAGAGATTTTAGGCGCGTGTGGGTGTTTGGAGACTTAAGGGAAGCATTCTTATTGGAATTTGATAAATCAGATGTGGCAAAAGTACGTTTATCCATTCAAATCATGTGGGATAGGCATCCAACACGCTTCCTAGCTCAGCTAAAGTATTTGTTTCAGGATGAAAAGCACAGTCTGAGATTCTTGAACCGCTCCTGGAAGGGGATCTTAACATGAGAACATAAGAAAAGAAGCAGTCTGCAAAACGCTAATCAATACTCTATAGGCGGCAGCTTCTGCCCCCCTCCCACCTAGTTTAGTCCCACCTAGCATTCTCATTCATATATCTATCAAATCTATTCTTAAAACTTTGCATGGGTGAGGTTTTTATCACATGGCTAGTGAGCCTAGCCATCTACCACTCAATTTGTAAACTCATTTATACCACTCTATATCCTAAATATAAACTTGTCCAGCTTAAACCCATTGCCACCTATCCTGTTTACTAAACATAATAACCTTACCCTATGTCTGCCCTTTGACTCACTTGAAGACTTCAATTAAGCTCCCTCGAACTCTTTTTTCTTTCTATCGTATGAAGATTTAGTCTTAAACCTTTCACCATAAGGCCCCAGTCATACCAAGCTTACGATCTGTTTCCGACCACCTGCGACCGAAAATCAAGCGATCGGTCGGCGACACAAAACCTTAAAAGAGGTAGTCGAAGGTGGTGGGCGAGTAGTAGTGCGATCGGTGGGCTATTAGTGGTCGACTACGAGCCCACTAGTGGGCGTCCGCGCGGCGATCAGTGTGGCTGCCACCTGGCATCGGGTACCGACAACCTACGAGTAGTTGGCCACTGGTGACCCGCCAGTCGGCCACCAGTCAGCCACTAGTGGCCATCAAACTTCTGACATGTTTCCGGCGACCACCTCTCGTTCGCAACAACACTTCGTAGGTCACTCACTGTTCAGTGAGCGGTAGACCAACCGTCGTCAATTTATAATGACCCTATATATAGGGCGGCTTGTGGTGGCCCTGCACAACCTCTGCCTACCTCAGTAAGGTCAACACCATGGGCACTCCACTAACACCTCACCAACTAGTGATTCTCGCACAACTCGCAATTCAAGAACAGCCTGATGTCATTGCAGTTATCCTTCTCCTGTATCGTTTAGGGCAACTGTTGAAACACACAAGGCGGAGGTATTGGATGCGCCCCTGGGTATATCGGCGTGTACAGTACGGCAACTACGCTAACCTGATGGAAGAGCTGCAGATAGAAGGACAAGGTGATTTTGTAAACTATATGAGAATGGAATCTGCAATGTTTCACGAGATTTTAGTGCGGGTATCTCCAAGGTTGACCAAGATAACCACCAACTACAGACAACCCCTGCCTCCTGGACTCAAGCTCGCAGTCACTCTCCGCTTCCTGGCAACCGGTGATAGTTACCACAGTCTCGCTTACAGTTTTCGAGTGCCTCACAACACAAATCTGTGTTCGTGCCCATTGTTTGTGAGGCAATCATCCAGGAGTATGGCCATGAAGTCGTGTCTCTGCCAACTACCGAGGACGGATGGCGTGAGGTCAGCGAGCGTTTTGGTGACCGCTGGAACTTTCCTCATGCAGTGGGGGCAATTGACGGAAAGCACATCGCCATCAAAGCGCCAAGGAGTTCAGGATCTGTCTATCACAACTGCAAGGGATTCTTCTCTATCATTATGCTGGGACTTGTGGATGCGGACTACAGGTTCATGTGGGTTGATGTCGGAGGCAACGGTTCCACCTCAGACTGTGATGTCTTCAATCGGTCCAAGCTGAAAGAGGATTTGGAGTCCAACTCCCTTGGATTTCCCGCGCCTGACGAACTTCCTGGTGGCGATCGACCGACCCCATATTTCATTGTTGGGGATGATGACTTTTCCTTGAAAATGTGGCTCAACTACAGACTTTTTCGCGCCCGCTGGATTGTGGAGAACGCTTTTGTTATACTCTCAAATAGATTTTGTTGCTTGCTCACCACACTTTAACTCCACCCAACGCGAGTGCAGTTTGCCTGCACAATCTCATGACAAGAAACAATCCAAGAGCACACAACGCCTTTGTGGACCGAGAGACGGAAGATCACAACCTTGTCCCTGGCGCATGGAGGAACAACGTTGAACTGACCGGAGACGAACCATCACTGACTCCTACCGAAGCATCTCGGGCAGGAAAGGAGCTCCAGATGTACCTGAAGGAGTACTTTAATGGCGTTGGAGCTGTACCGTGGCAAGGGGGCATAATTTGAAGCTTCAAGAACATGTACTTTTTCATAATAAAGATATTAAGTAAAGTAAAATTTAATGCTCAAATTATAAAGACCTAATTCATGGTATTAATATTGTTACTAGTAAATATATGAAAGTAATCTATATAGTACTACTACTTATGGACAAATAACATATAGTAATAAAAAATAGTATTGAAAAGAGTATTGCATTCAATATCTATATATTTATTAAAAACTCTACAATATAAGCAATTATTAAATTATTGCTTAAATATTAAATGTATTAAGAAAAATCATTAACAGGGAAGGACAGGTGTGCTATCATTGGACAAGGAAAAACTGTTTCCATGGGTCAGGTTTATTTTCTCAAAGATAATACAGTTGTTATAGGCTAATACAGTTTTTAAAGGCTAAGGGGGCAATCTACGGCGGACCCCTTGGGGGATTGTCATCGGCTCTCCTGGGCGGCTGGTGGTCAACGCCTGCGAAGACACCCCCACAATATGTCGGAAAGGTTGTGGCTCGTCCGAGGAGACCATCCAGGGGGAGGGGGGACTTGCCAAGCCTGTGACGGCCCAGGGATAGGCGTAGAGTTTCCTGGAGGAGCCTGGCTATAACCGGGGTATACTTGTTTTTGTGGTGGTGGTGGTTGGTGTCCGTATGGCTGGGCCTGAGTGTACGGTGGCACGTCAGCCTGTCGCCACCGCACAAGAGCTGCAAATATATCCGTTTTGCAAGCCCTGCCATTGTGCTTCTTTCAGCCTGCATGCCTCTAGGCCCTGCCCTAATCGCGTTGGAAAGATGCTCCCCCACGTTACCAGTTCGCTTCACCCTCTCGGTCAGGTGCACTAGAGCCTCCTCAATCATGGCCGTCTTGGTGAGCGATGAGGGTTTCTTTAGGAGAGTGGCGCTGTCGCTGTCGCTGTCACTCGCGACTTCAATCTCCTCTGGCTGGGCCTCGGTCGACGTTCCAGCAGCCTGTGAGGAGACCAGGATGTAATGTATATTCAACAACACTTTTCAGATAACACATCACATAATATATAGGTACTATAGGTACTATAATACCTCCCTATGTAGGAACATACTCTGGCACATGCCCCATACCTGGCGGTTGGCCCACTCGAGACAGAGCCACGATTGAGAATAGGGCCCAGGCTCACCCATGGCCTTAAAGGCAGTTATCATCACACATTATTATAAAAAAGGTATTTCATCACACTTACCCCCAACTGACGACTCTCAGTGCACACAGTGAGATGTGAATCCAGGAAGCGGCAACTGGTCATCGTCCATTGTTGACGGGGTGTGAATGGCTTCGCAGTCTGGCCAGACTTCCTCTTCTTCAGTTTGCCGTAGATTGTGCGCATGGACTTGAACCAAATCCAGATCAAGGTAGTTGTAAAAAAACAAGAAAAATAAATTATAACATGATGTTTAAGACCGATGAAATACGAAAATCAATTTCCTCTCAATGAACTAATAAATGTTATGACAAAGTATTACTTTGAATGGCACTATATGGAATGAGTATAATGTTTCAATGACACGTTGAATTACTCTGGTTATTTGGAACAACAAATTATATAAATTATAATTTGGCACGATATGAGCGAATAAGAAAAAAAATGGTTTTAAATTTTAAGCATATGTGAGTGACAACAAATTATTTACGATTAAGGCCTATCTCCTCGGCCTTCTCATCCATGACCCGTGTCTTCAAACTCCTGTTCTTAAAGTCCTTTTGCGCGTTTGGTCATAATACATTGGGTGAGCATCAAACCAGGCGACGAGTTCATCCTCCTCGTCTTGCGTCAAGTCGCCCAACTTGGTTGCCTTAGTAGGCCTGTCACCGGTAGGGCCGGGGTCTGTCTCGACATCGTCAGAGTCGCCGGAGGCCTCCGTGAACAAGTCATCCTGGGGCAACTGCTCAAGCAGGGGTGGAGTCGGGCTAGGTGAGGCAGGGGCCTCGGGGGCAGGGTCCTCGGTGGCAGCATGGCCGGTATTGACGCGCCTCATAACCATGACTGTAAACAAAGAGTATTTACAAAATTATTCAAAGTTCCTGTGGATAGGGGAAATGTATATGCATTAAATCGTTTTTCATGTTTCACAGGTTTATTGGGACGTACAATCACAAATAAATGAAATACCTACATAAAAAGGTACGTTTTATAGTCACTAAAATACGGTAATTAACTTACTGGAATCAGCGGGAACAGGTAGAAGTGGTAGAAGCAGAAGTGAGCGGCAGGCGGCAGGCAGAGGGGGCGAGCGTGACGCTCTGGGTCGATTTGTACTGGTAGTAGAGCGATCGGCCGCCAATTACCAGATGTCGTCTGCAACAGCGACTCCCACTGAGACCAGTGGCCGACCGGTCGCCCACCACTCGCCAATCAATGGGCGACCACTTGCCCATCAATGAGCGACCACTTGCCGAGGGTGGGCGACCGCTGGGCTACGAGTCGCCCAGTACTCAGTTTTGACAGCTCCTGATTGGTCGCCGACCACCTGCGACCACGTGCTTCTGATTGGCCATCACCTACGACTGGACGCCCACCGATCGGCGACCACCTTTTTAATGGTTAATTGTCGCCAACCGATCGGCCACCGGTGTTCGACCGATCTTCGTCTGGTAGACGACCTCCCGAGGAATCTCTGACGTCCAAACTGGTCGCAGGTGGTTTTCGATGCAACATCGACAACCACCGGAGATCAGTCTTGCTCGGCAGACCAGCTAGGATCTTATTAGCGACTACCAGCGACTTCCAAAGACTACCTGCAACTGGCCGGCGACCAGGTGGTCGCCGGTGGTCGGAAAGAGGTCGTAAGTTTGGTGTGACTGGGCCCTAAGGTAACCTCCTCAACCCATGAATCATCCTAGTCACCATTCTTTGCACGGACTCAAGCAAACCAATATCCATCATATAATATGGTGACCAAAATTGCACTGCATAGTCATGATGAGCCTGACTAATGGCAGGTACAGTTTCAGAATGACATCAGCACTCCTATTACTTACACTCCTCCCAATAAACCCCAATACCTTATTAAATTTATTTCAAGCATTTATGCACTGTTTCCTAAAATTCTCGCATTCAGTTTATAATTATTTAGTGGATTTCACCTACCTATACTAAGTGCACTACACTTGCTTATGTTAAATTCCATTTCTCTGCCCATATGAATAGTATGTTCAATTTATCTTGTAATATCTCAGCATTAGAGTCAGACCTTATACTCCTACCTAACGTAGTATCATCGGTCAAACTTGCTCAGATCTCGACTTATACGTAAGTCAAGATCATTAATATAAATCAAGAATAACAATGCTCCAACACTGACCCCTGAGCAACCCCACTGGTAACATTCCTCCCACTCAGATTTAATCCCGTCACTAAGCCAAGACTGAATCCACCTAAAAATATTTCCATGGATCCCATCCGCTTTAACTTTATTCAAAAGTCGTAAGTGTGGCACCCTGTTGAAAGCCTTACTAAAATCCAAATAAAGAATATCAAATTCTCATTATTATATGTTCCATTATTCATTTATATTTGTCCATATGTATTCATGTTACTAATATTTTGTTTTGTTTCTTTTCTAGATGTATTATGAATATAGTTGATTAAACCCTATAAAAAGGGGCAGCTTGAATATACCTCACTATTCATTTCTATCATTACAATAAAAGCTTGCAAGGCAGCTATGCTTGCCACTACTCATAACTATTATTATAATTTAATCAACTATTATTGATAAAGTCATACGACTTGAGAAGTTTGATGTACCTACTTTCGGATCCTCACGCTGGCACATTATGGAAGCTTTGTTATAGAAATTTGGCAGGGCCAAATTTCTGCTACTTCCTTTCTACAATAACTGATCATTCCCCAGACAAGTTAGAATTACTCTACTTGTACATTGGTCCTCATATCGCGGATGTAATAGATGGCTATGCTGATCATTCGAAGGATATCGAATTGTTGCAAGCTGCCTATATCAAGGTTCCCAGTGAAATTCATGCCAGATATTTGTTTTCTACTCGAATTCAACTTCCAGATGAATCGATTGACCAGTACCTTCAAGCTCTCAATTGTCTTGTTGTGGATTGCAACTTTCAGGATGTTACTGCTGGAGTCTACCGTGATTCCTTCATACGAGGGTTAAAATCTTTGAATATTCGTGCACGAGTCCTTGATAATAAAAAACTTACATTAAACGTTGCTACTCAACAAGCTCGAGCATTGGATCAAGCATTACTGAGATCTAAATCATACTTAGTTACCCCCGGTCATGTACCTGCTAGTGTGGCGGCTGTTCCTGGTACATCTATGACTTCTAGTAAAGAAGAAGAATGTGAAGAAGTTAGCCTTCCACTTACAGCAGCTGTTTCAAAAAATATTTAAAAAATGAAGCAAACATGTTACAATTGTGGTTGTCGTCGCCATCCTGAGGATGACTGAACACTTTATCCAGCTCGTGATATAATTTGTCGTGAATGTGGGAAGTTTAGGCATTTTGCAAAAGGTTGTAAGTATAAATCCAAACGTCCGGTTTCACTATCTTCTACTATGCTTGCTTCCACCTGCGCTACCAGCGGCTAGCGTTTACTTACTGTTCCTGTTCAATTGAACGGAGATTCTCAGGTACTTCAAGGTCTGATTGACAGTGGAAGTTAAGAGAATTTTATAAATGAGGCTGTAGTACAAGCTATGCATCTACCACTTCATGAACGATCGTCTGTTGTTTCGATGGCTTCTTCTTCTTCTTTCTCAGTAAATCTTAAAGGTTACTGTATTGTTAACGTTTCGATGAATGGTCACACTTATGGGAAGTCGAAGCTACTGTACTTCCAAACGCTTGTAATGATATTATTTTTGGCTTACCATTTTTAAGGATGAATAAAGATTACCCCAGTTAAACTGTTTAGAAACTTATCCTCGGATTGCCCTCTAATTGCTACCAAGTTTTACCATTACAGCTCCGAAGATGCTGATTTCGTCGAAAATGAGGTTAAACGTCTACTACGTGAAGGGATTATTGAACTTAGTAATTCTCCTTGGCGCACACAAGTGGTGGTGACATCAAACGCAAATAAGAAAAACTGATGGTAGTAGACTTTTCTAGAATAATAAATAGGTACACCCCTTTGGACGCTTACCCGCTACCCAGGATTGAAGATATAATTGCAAATATCGGTAAGAATCACTATTTCAGCATTATTGATTAATCCAATGAATATCATCAGATAGAAATATGTTCAGAGGACCGACCTTACACTGCTTATCAGGCGCATAGCTTTGGGTGTTACGAATGGGGTTTTCGCTTTTCAACGCTTTATGAATCAGTTTTTAACCGGTAACAAACTATGTAACATTTATGCCTATCTCGACGACATACGAGGGTGGTCAATAAGTTTTGCAATTCGGATATAAGGAAACGAGATATGAGGAAAAGTGTTTTATTATATTTCAATATAACTACCCTCGACTTCAATGCACTTGCGCCACTTGTCCCTGAGGCTTCGAATTCTCGACAACTAGAAATCTCCCGACTGCTGTTCAATCCACTCCTGGACGGTGAGCTGGACATCTTCATCGTCCCCAAACCGGCGTCCACGCAGTGCAGCCTTTAGCTGGCGGAATAAAAAGTAGTCGCTAGGGCCAGATCTGGACTGTAGGGCGGATGGTTGAGCTCCTCGAATCCGCACTCACGCAAGGCAGCATGTGCAACTCTGGCCTTGTGGACTTTGACGACGTTGAAGTCGATCATGATGCGTGAGGTTTCTAGGGACCCAACGGGCAGAGACCTTGGTCATGACCAAATTGTCATGGATGATGTTGATAACACTTCCATGTGATATTCCAAGTTCTCGCTCGATTTCTTCGACCTTCACCCGTCGATTTTCGAGGATCATCCTCTCCACACGGGTCACATTGTCCTCGTTTGTTACGTCTGACGGGTGTCATCTTCAAGGGACTCACGACCATGGCGGAAATCCTTATTCCAGCGAGTAATGGTTACATAGGGAGGGGCGGTGTCGGTGTACACTGCAACCATGCGTCCATGGGTCTCTTTTGCATTTTTGCCTTCCTTGGTCAAAAATGTGATGACTGCGTGGTACTCAGCCTTCTCCATTGTTGAAAAATTTGTGACTGACGATCTGCGATCAGCTACTGCTTCTTAAATAGACGAGGCAGAAGCGTGCGGCTGCAGGTCCTGACTTGTCATAACTTGTCCTAACACCCCCACAAACAGCCATCACCCTTCCTCTGTTTTGCCCTACTGATTCGCAAAACTTATTGACCGCCCCTCGTAACAGTCTGCGGAAAAACGAAAGAAGAACATGACAGCAATCTAAAGCGCTGCATGGAAGCTGCTTCTACATACAATCTCTCCCTGAATTCTGAGAAATCGAAGTTTTCTCTAACCTGCATTAATATTCTCGGTTACCAAATTTTTTACGGCAATTTGAAACCCGATGCTGAACGAACGAGACCTTTGTTAGAATTACCCGTACCATCTAGTAAAAAATCCTTGCATCGTTGTTTGGGGTTATTTGCATACTACGCTAAGTGGGTTCGCAACTATTCAGAGAAAGTACGGCCTCTTGTAGATTGCTGCAGATTTCCTTTATCTATTCAGGCTATTCAAGCATTTGAAATTTTAAAGAATGACATTGCCAAATCTTCAGTGAAAGTTATTGATGACAACGCCCCTTTTTCTATAGAAAGGGATGCATCAAATAATGCAATCGGTGCCACCTTATCACAGTGCGGACGACCAGTGGCTTTCTTCTCACCTTCATTGAGCCGATCATAAAAGAGACACCACATCGTTGAAAAAGAAGCGTATGCGGTGGTAGAGAACATACGGAAATGGAAACCTTTTTTGGCTGGTAGACATGTTGACGTAACAACTGATCAAAAAGTTGTGTCGTTCATATTTGATACCAATGTAAAATGTAAAATCAAGAATGATAAGATCATGCATTAGCGTATGGAATTGCTTCCATTTTCTTTTGATATTTGATATTCATCATCGCCGGGGTCACGAAAACGTTGTTGCTGGTGCAATGTCATGGTCGTATTATAACGCTACTTCGGATATTATAAGTTTAAAACAGCTTCATGATAGTCTCATTCATTACTCCATCGATGAAATCCGCCGTATTACTGCTGTTTGTCAGGTATGAGCTAAAATTTAACCTCGTTTCTATAAACCAGAAAATACTTCTTTGAGGCGGGCAATTGCGCCTTTCCAACGTCTTTCAATTGATTTTAAGGGGCTGCTTCGAGTTTCCTCGCACTCGTCGCCTTATTGTTGATGAGTTTAACCGATTTCCGTTTGCGCTTCCATGCCGCGATGTCATCCAAAGTAGTTATTGACTGTCTTAAAAATCTTTATTCGTTATTTGGTCTACCCGCATATATTCATCAGACTGCGGTCTGTCATTCATTTCCAAGGAAATGAAATTTTTTTTTTACTACGTCTTGGTGTAAACAGCAGCCACACATCTCCATACAGCCGCCGTTGCAATAGCCAATGTGAGCGTTATAATTGGATTATTTCGAATACTGTGAAATTGGCTATTGAATCTCGAGGTTTGCCATTAAGTGCATGGTAGGATACCTTACATGCCATACGTTCACTACTTTGTACCTCTACAAATACCATGCCAGATGAACAACTTTTTGCTTTTAAGAGACATTCTGTTATTGGTTCGGCCATACCTTCTTGGCTAATTGAACCTGGAAAAGTCACCCTCAAATGGTTCGGGAATCGCAGTAAATACGAACCAGCTGCGGATGTCGTTGATTTCATTGAAACTAACTCTACACATGCTCGCGTGAAATTCCCTGATGGGAGAAAGGGCACTGTTGCTCTCCGTGATTTAGCTCCATGTCCTCGGAATATTACACCTAATGATTCCGAATCACGAAATCCAGCTTCCCATCTAAAACTGAGAAGATATTGAGAAATGAGCAGGAAAAAATATCCTGATACAAGATCAGGTTCATGATGCTGATAACAGTGTGAATAGTCACGACAATCTGACAATGCAGTTGCCTGGCCCTAGATCTTTACACACTCATAAACCTGTACGTCGTTTAAATTTGTAATCTTTTAGATTTCTAATTCATTTTGATGCCTTACTTTAACTTTCTTTCTCTAGTGTATTGTATATTTTGTAACTTTAAAATAGACTGAACTCTTTTTAGGGGTGGGAGTGACTATTACATGTTCCCCTTATTCATTTATATTTGTTCATATGTATTCATATTACTAATATTGTTGATTAAACCATATAAAAAGGGGTAGTTTAAATATACCTTACTAATTTCTATTATTGCACTAAATGCTTGTAAGGCAGCTTTGAGTGGTTATAGGATACAAACAAGTGAAACAAAATAATCTTTAATACTATACAAACAACAAATGAGATTAACAAGAATGATAGACTTTAACAATTACGTTAATCGTTCGGCAAATGAAAATTGAAATGAATTTACAAAGAGTGATATTGTCTGAGTCGTACGAGGCGCAATAATTACCCGAGAGAGTTCGGGAGGAGACTATGAAGTGAGTCTTGCAAGCGGAGAGCGTTACGCCTCTTCGACGACGAAAAAGAAAATGTAATAGCTTACGATTTCCTAGAGGAGACCCCGAGTAGTCGCTCGGGGGATTAGTATTCTCAGGGAAGCGTAGTTAAGCGTGTTATTTTTGACTGAGTCCTTTGTCCTTGACCTCCGTCGTTCTGAATAATAGTTTCTGCCTGCGAACCCTTGGGGTGCCGGGGTGTAGCTCGAGAAGAGCGCGTCGTCCTTGGATGATTCCAATCACCTCTCAAGATGATGCGTGAGTACTGTGCAAGTACTGCGTGACTCTTGCTTATGTGAAAGCAGGGTAAATACAGCTCGCGTCCTGAATACTCCATTTGATCATTCCCTGGTTGGGGAATATATACGACTCTGCCGGAAGCTCTTTTGTTTGCCAACGGAAGCGGTTCCGACACTGTCCCAAAGACACGGCGGTGATGGTTTTAGCGCTATATTGCTAAATGATGTCCCGGCTCCAGTCTGACTTCGATATCGCTCCGGAAGTTAACCGAAAGGTTCTGATGGAATGTTCTTCATCCGTGAGATACTCCTTTTTCTCTTTACCTGCGCGACTCGCTTTCACTCTCTCTGACATCTCCTCTACCCTTAATATGGAACTTCCGGGAGAAGTGACATCTCGGGATATAAATAAATGAAGGTGTGTTTACTGAGCGTCACAAAATGAAACAAAAAATATATACGCGGTCCTAAATCCACAAGGATTACAGAATCGATTATCCGGTAGGGGCCTTTCCATTGGCTTAACAGTTTGTTATTTTCCGTTGGGGGCAACAACAAAACTTCCTCGCCGGGTTTGTACCTTCGATCCTTAGACTTACAATCGAAGTAAGTTTTATATTTGTCTAGATTTACGTTAGCATTTTGGTAGGCTATCTCTGCGCATTGTTCTAACCCCTGACGAAGCTCGATCAGGTATGAGTAAGATTATTGTATTTCCCGATCTAACTTTTGGTTAGTGAAGAGCTCCTTAAGAATAAGAATGCTCAAAGGGCCTCGAACATTCCTACCATACAAAAGTTCAAAGGGCGCGAATCCCAAGGTGCGATGGGATATCTCCCTGTACACAAGAAGAGCCACCGGAAGATAGCGATGCCACTTGGCTGTTCGGTGCAAACCTTCTGCGAAATGGCATTGAAATTACCATTCATCCTCTCGCACATACCATTTCCTGCCGGTGAAATTGGGTGGTAAAGAGGGGCTTGACCACGAACAGTTTTCCTACCTGCTTCATCAAATTTGAGGTAAACTGACGGTTGTGTTCTGACAAAATTTCTTTAGGTAATCCAAAGCGGGCAAAGATGGGGATGAGGGCTTGCTTCGGCACATGAAATGCCGTCAATCTTTTTGAAGGGGACAGCATCAGGGAACCGTGTAGCAAAATCGACCAGAGTGAGAATATAACTGTGGTGCTCACTAGATGGTGGGTGGATCGGACCAACTAAGTCGATAGCCACTCGGGAGAAGGATTCGGAAACGACGGGACCCTTATGTAGGGGGGCCGGCTTGACTCGCCCCTTAATTGTCGTCTTCTGGCATATGTCGTATGAACGACAGTAAGGCAGAATTTCCTCCGATGCTCCAGGACAATAAAAAATATTTAAAGATTCGTTGGGCGGTCTTTGTGTGGCTGAAGTGACCGGAGAAAAGGCTGTCGTGTGCAGTTTGTAGGATAAGGCGCATATGTGAACGAAGGACGCACAATACCTGGGACTCTGTGGGATCCCCGGGGGAGCATACGCGGTAGAAGAGATTATCCTTAACGTAGAAGGAAATCAATTTGCCACCTTTAATGAATTCTTGCGTTTTGTTGTGGGTATTAGTCCACAGAGGGCGAAGGGACTCACACTTCTTCTGCTTTTTAGTAAAATCCTCGTTGACGATGTTGCCATAATCCGAAGCACCGGGGGTTCTCAGAGGAACGAGCGCTCTCAATTCTTGTTTCGCCTGAGCGCGGGTGGTCACAGATTGAGCCACCGGGGGCGAGGAAACTTTGGGGCTCTGTCCAATAAGAAAGGGGCAAAACTTTATGGGAGCTGACAGTACTTCTGCCCAGCCAGTAGAGTAGGCGCAGTCAATATAACACATTACAATGGGGATTAGCGCGTCCCAGGTAATCATGGACGATGGCGAACCAATCGTGATCCGAGGCTACTGGTGGAAGTAGCTTATCCGAGGCCACGATACACGTGGACCCTGTATCTCGGACGAGGATGGAGATACAAGAGCCGTTTACCGTACCTATCTCGAATTGAAGGTTCTCAGGGTTGCTTTTATTGAACAAAAAGTTCACCTGGGGGCCAACGGGACCTGGTTCGCTTGAAGAGAGGAGTTTATGGTGGAGACGGGATCTGAGAAGGAGTGGCACTTACCTGGTGGGAAAAGTTATTCCTCAACTACGAATTTTGAGGGCAATTGGTTTTTACATGTCCTTCGAATCCGCATGAATAACATGCGACGGTCCTCCTGGAGACGCTGACGAAGGGGGATTAGAAGAAGATGGTCGGGCTTCTTGTTTGATGGGCGTTCGAACAGGTTTCGGTTTAGACTGGTATGTTACCTTGACAAAGCTTTCTTTGTTGCGGGGAACGAATTTGTACTTCTTCATCTGCGATTTGGGAGAATATGTTTCTACTTTCTTCCCTTCTTTAGGGTAACAGTTGTGACTGACGGAATATAAGTCAGCCTCTTATATGCACTCCTTGAACTGGTGCATCTTTTGACCTTGATGAATGACCGAATTTCGGATGGAAGCGATGCCAGAAATTGGTCCTTTAGGATGAAATCAATCATAGCATCGCAATCCTAGGGCACTTTTGAGGCGTCCAACCAGAAATTAAGGTGCCTTTGTAAGGTGTACCCGAATTGTCTAAATGTTTGATTGGGTTGGATTCGGCACTGCCTGAACTTATCACGATAAAAATCGGGAATCATGTTATAGGCAGTGAGTAGCTCGGCCTTTAAAGTGGAATAGTCAATTGTTGCCTCGGACGGGAGGGAGGAAAGGAAGGAAATAAAAATATCTCACAAGTGCGTATTAAAAAGGGGTAACAATTTAGCTACACCATCCGATTCTATATCCCAATCATTTACCTCGAAGTAGGTCAAGTACGAGGCAAATTCTTCCCATTCTTTAAACACAGGGAGCTTTACTGATGCAGGTTGTTGGGTTCCGGGCCCCGAAGTGATGTATAGGGCCTCATTTAACGTCCTCGTAATCTCTAATTCATTTACTCGAATTCTCTCGAATTTCTTCTCTTTCTTTCTCTTCTCTGTCTCTTTCTCTTATTTCTTCTCTCGCCGTCCTCTCTTCTTCCTGGATGTAAGACATTAGGTCTTTTCCCGTTAGACCCAGAGATTCTCTCTGTGCTTTGAAAATCTCGAAGACGACTTGATGTCTTGACGGTTCGCACAAAAAAAAAAACAACCCTGCATACAACGAGAGCCCGTAGCGTGTTTGTTAAACCCGAATTTTATGCAATAATAAGCACCGCAAATGTTAAAAAATGGGTTTAACGTGACCCCAAAATACGCCCACAAAAAACACGCAAAAGAACTTGCTTAATTCGCACGATGCGAACTATATGATTGGCGAACAAGTCCTGGAGTCGACCCTTTTACGCACGCCAAATACCACTGACAAATACAATTTTTGAATCTTTCAAATGGCAGAGAAAGAACAGATGATATTCCGCTTGGGGAATTAGTGAATCCGAATCGCAATGAACACCGCAATTAAATTTAATATTTACCGATCGTGTATCTAAAATTTGCAAGTAATTTAATAAGAAAATTATTGTTTCCTTGATATCCTAAAACAACTAATTTTAGAAGCCTTTTAGAAGAAACCTTTTTAACGACGTATATATATATACTAATATGTGGTAGGATCAAATAGTCCTCCTTGACATTTGCTGCCCTCTCTAAACGTGGGGGAAGTAGGCGACAAACAAATATAGGGAAGTGTCCCTCTTTAGGACGTAGGAACTAAAGACGAGTGCAAATTCTAATATTGGCCGACTTTGATACTATTTCAATAGGCTTCGAGTGATTATAGGATAAAAACAAATAGAAAAAAATAATCTTTAATACTATACGAACAACAAATGAGATTAACAAGAATGATACACTTTAACAATTACGTTAATCGTTCGGCAAATAAAAATTGAAATGAATTTATAGAGAATGATATTGTCTGAGTCATACGAGACACAATAATTACCCGAGAGAGGTTGGGAGGAGATTATGAAGTGAGCCTTGCGGTCGGAGAGCGTCACGCCTCTTCGACGATGAAAAAGAAAATGTAATTGCTTACGATTTTCTGGAGGAGACATCGAGTAGTCACTCGGGGGAGTATTTTTTTCGTGAAGGCGTAGCTAAGCGGGTTATTCTTGACTGAGTCCTTTGTCCTTGACCTCCGTCGTTCCGAATAATGGTTTCTGCCTGCGAACCCTTGGGGTACCGGGGTGTCGTTCGAGAAGAGCGCGTCGTCCTTGGTTGATTCCAATGACCTCTCAAAATTCTGCGTGATTAATGTGAAAGTACAGTGTGAGCACTGCGTAAATCTTGCTTGCGTGAAAGAAGCGTAGATACAGCTCCCATCCCATATACTCTGACAATACTCCGTTTGACCATTACCGGGCTGGAGAATATATACGACTCTGCCGGAAGCTCTTTGGTTTGCTAACGCAAGCGATTCCGACTCTGTCCCAAAGACACGGCGGCGATGGTTTTAGCGCCATATCGCCAAATGGTGTCCCGGCTCCAGTCTGACTTCGATATTGCTCCGGAAGTTTACCGAAAGGTTCTGATGGAATGTTCTTCGTCCGTAAGATACTCCTTTTTCTCTTTACCTGCGCGAGTCGCTTTTTTTTTTTTCTCTCTCTCTCTCTCTCTCTGAGACTTATAAATGCCTCTTTTAATGGCAATATAAGGCTAAACTTTATCTGACATTCATTTAAACTCGACAAATTTGGCTCTAATCTCCCTATATGGAATGTTCATATTTTGTCTGCCAATTAACTGTTTAATCATTGTCTCATATTCCTCACCACGACTTTTCTTCTCTACTTGTGGGTTATCTTCCCCATCAACGGCTCTCATTGAATTTCAGTTCCTGACCTGACCTCACTCGCTAACTCACAAACAACCATCCCCGGTACCTTATCACGCCACTATAATCTGCTTTTCTAAACTCTGAGATTTTTACCTTATTTATCCTACTAATTGCACGGTTCCATTTCGCAATTGTCGCTATTTCCGAAATTTCCTCCAATCTCTGTATCGCTAATGCCTTCTTCCCTATTTGTGTTAAAACTAGATCCAGTATATTATCACTTCTCGTCGGTTAGTTAATAACCTGTCTAAGAAAATTATCCTGCACCATATTAACAAATACCTCAGCCTCATGATTACCTACAAGATCTTCCAAATCAATATTTCTATAATTAAAACAAAGTCAGCAGACCTAAGTCGTGTGCTTCAATTATTCTGAATTACGACCTTCAAAACTTTCAATAATTCTCGGACTAACCTTGGGACGACCTTGGCAATTATACCAATCGAAGGAAATTTAAAACAACATAAAGACCTTTAAATTTCGTTAGAATCGGCCGAATAGTTACGATGTCATTGCCAAAAACCTCATTGAAACATTTACCATTCGACCGACGACCTACGGACCGACGTAGTAACTTATAGAGTCGCGTGCACGCGACTAATCACTCATAATACACACATGCCTACTTCTACATGCACGTTCTATCTCCTGCCACAGAGGATACAGAGCCTCTTTACTAAGCTTTGGCGGTGATATAATAATCCTATAACAAGTTTATCCTTTGCCTCATTAACATCCAGCCATAATGTCTCTGTGTTAGCGTCGGTTTTAATTGTAGTGTTTTTACTACCCTGGCGATAATCTCTAATATAAAAGGCCAGCACTCTCATGGAGAAGGTCTTAACCGAGCTCTGTGACCTAAAGTTGCGGGAAGGGAACATACGAGAGCATTGCCACGCCAGGCAAGACAGAGGGAGGCTCAACTCGTTCTCCCGGAGTAGGAGTAACCATAGAGAACATTCCACCATGAGAGATGAGGTAAGACTTTCACATTCAGTTTTTTCTTCTGCCGATTATCATTATCCTCAATCTCATTTGTCGGATAGGATGTGCTGGTACCATCAAAAATACTATAAGAATGGTCCATTAGAGTGTGATCCTAGCTATGCCGGTATTTTTAACGCTAAGGGAGCGCAGAGCGTTGACCTATATATATATATATATATATATATATATATATATATATATATATATATATATATATATATATATATATATATATATATACGAGGGGCGGTCAATAAGTTTTGCAATTCGGATATAAGGAAACGAGATATGAGGAAAAGTGTTTTATTATTTTTCAAAATAACGACACTCGACTTCAATGCACTTGCGCCACTTGTCCCTGAGGCTTCGAATTTCCGACAACCAGAAATCTCCCGACTGCTGTTCAATCCACTCCTGGACGGCGAGCTTGACATCTTCATCGTCCCCAAACCGGCGCCCACGCAGTGTAGCCTTAAGCTGGCGGAATAAAAATTAGTCGCTAGGGGCCAGATCTGGACTGTAGGGGGGATGGTTGAGCTCCTCAAATCTGCACTCGTGCAGGGCAGCTTGTGCAACTCTGGCCTTGTGGACTTTGACGACGTTGAAGTCGATCATGGGTCGTGAGGTTTCTAGGGACCCAACGGGCAGAAACTTTGTTCATGGCCAAATTGTCGTGGATGATGTTGATAACACTTCCATGTGATATTCCAAGTTCTCGCTCGATTTCTTCGACCTTCACCCGTCGATTTTCGAGGATCATCCTCTCCACACGGGCCACATTGTCCTCGTTTGTCACGTATGACGGGTGTCCTGGACGGGGCTCATCTTCAAGGGACTCACGACCATGGCGGAACTCCCTATTCCAGCGAGCAATGGTTACATAAGAAGGGGCGGTGTCGGTGTACACTGCAAACATGAGGTCATGGATCTCTTTTGCATTCTTGCCTTCCTTGGTAAAAAATTTGATCACTGCGCGGTGCTCAACCTTCTCCATTGTTGAGAAATTTGTGACTGATGATCTGCGAACAGCTACTGCTTCTTAAATACACGAGGCAGGAGCGTGCGGCTGCAGGTCCTGACTTGACATAACTTTTCCTGACACTACCACAAACAGCCATCCCCCTTCCTCTGTTTTGCCCTACCGATTCGCAAAACTTATTGACGGCCCCTCGTGTATATATATATATATATATATATTCTCCATAACTCTATATTTGGGATTTTTTGAGAGGAAGTTGCTTAGTTTGGATATGACCTCTCCCCATTTCCCCTGTCCCTAGGCCCCGCATATCTCTTCTACTCCCCCTCTCTTCCCCCCACCCTCTCCCTCATCCCCCTCTTCACCTTCTCCCCTCATTCCCCCTGTATCCCCCTTCCTCTCTCCCATCTTTCTACCCTTTCTCCCCCTGTCCCGCCCCTACCCTTGTTGAGAAGGGGGAGAGATGGGTGGAGGGGTAAGGGGTTAGTGAAAATAGGGGGAGAGGTAAAGGGTTAGGAAAGATAGGGAAGGGGTAATGGGGTTAGGGAAGATAGCGGAGAGGTAAGGGTTAGGGACGATAGGAGGATAGAGGGGGAGAGGTAAAAGGGTTAGGGAAGAGAAGGAGAGCAGTAAAAGGGTTAGGGAAGATAGGGGAGGGGTAAAGGGGTTAGGGAAGATAGGGAGGAGGAGGGGAGAGGAATGGGAAGAGATGAGAGGATGGGGTAGGAAGAAGAGTAGGTGAGGTGGTAGGGGTGGAAGCAGAGGGAGATGAGATTTGTAGGGGAACATGGAGGTGAGGAAGGTAAAGATGATCACAATCGATTTGAAAGATCAAATAGGCGAAGGCCAACAGCCTTGAAGGGCTGGTGGCGAGCGAAGCAAAGCGCAAGCTCCCCCCCCCCTCCTCATAGAGGGGGATTGGCGAAGACATGGCTTTATATATATATATATATATATATATATATATATATATATATATATATATATATATATATTGTTACGGTGAATAATGGATCAAATAAAGCTTTCACTTTATAAAAATGACTATTTCTACATAAATATCAGAAACGATTTATTTAGCAGACGACCTGTTTGTTATACTCATTTAGAAGAGAAACAGAAATGGACCTTTGAGAAGGTGGAAATCAGTGGAATTGTGATAAATGAGTTACAATTTATTTAATTACTGTTACTAATCGGTTGCAAATTACACATCACATACATGTATGCTGTTGTGAATCAACATATAGAAAGAAAAATCTCTACAGTCATTTTATATTTCAGAAGCCTGCAAGAAAATTTCCCTATTTCTTCGATTGGTGTAGAGGAGCCAATTGGAGAAGCACTCAAGTTTACTACCTGCTCAAACCCCACTTTACTCATCCCGTCTGCCTCAGTTATCCTTCGTATACGGTCAATCAAAAAATTTGCCATGCACCTTGCCTACAACAATGAATAAACTTATTCTCTGTAGTTCTTGCATTCAGCTTTCTCCCCTTTACGCTTATACAACTGCTTTAAAACACAATCGCCAGACCCATTCCATAACACAATTGCCACCAAACCGCTATAGTGGATTAACGAAGTTAACCTTTTCGTTAACCATTTACATTTTAAGTCAACTTTAAAAAATCATGAAAGGACTAATTAACTTTAGTTATAATTACCTTACGTTAACTCAAGTCTGTTTAATTAAAAAATAATTTCAACTGAGCCCATGTAAAAATTGGCAAAGAGGGCAATGCCATTTACCATACTGAAGGCTCCACACCTCTCACCATTCCTGAAGACATATTACGACAGCTCCTCCATGCATACACAAAAGAAGCCCCGTTCTACCGTTCCGATGGGAAAATGTACGCGGAAATCGATGGTGTCGCGATGGGGTCACCCCCTTGACGTCCTCTTTGCCAATTTTTACATGGGCTCAGTTGAGAACAAGATTTTCAAAAACAATATAGCGCCCAAGCCTCCCATCTGCGCGCGCTATATCGATGACATAATTTTGAATACGAATAACCTCGAACAAGTGAACGGCCTAGTTGAAACATTCAAGAACAACTCGTGTTTGAATTTCACCCACGAAACGGAAGATGAAGGATCCCCTCCCTTCCTTGATATCCTCATAAGTGCCCAGGAGTCCAAATTTGTGACCCAACTATACGTTAAGGCCACGAAATTGGGCTCCTGCTTAAACGGTTTGGTTCTTCTGAGTGTCCTGAATGCTGTTAGTTAACAGAGCAATTTTCCATTCATCCTCGTGGACGGCTGTTGATCTCGAACTTAAGAGTGTTTCCAGAGTTCTTGTTAACAACGGCTACCCATATTAATCCATCGACGCCACCATAAAAGAGAAAATGAACTTGGCTGCTGGTCCTGGCGTCCGGTCTACTCCGAAGAAGAATAATATCGACCTTTATTACAAGGCCAATATGACCACCGGCTATCGTAACGACGAAAAGGCTCTCAAAGCCATTCTCCATCGTAATGTGACCCCAACCGACCCTAATACGGATATAAATCTGAAAACAACTAGACCAAGAAAACAAGTAGTTGCATCATGAAGAACAGCTGTCTCACTCCGACGAGCGGACTCCAGGAGACTAACGTGTGTACGAATATTCGTGCAAAGTCAAGCACTGCGAACACCGCAATTCAAAGTACATCGGCGTAACCTCCACAACCCTGTCAAGGCGACGACAGCTCACCTTCAATATCCCGCGATTAAAAAACATGCCCACTCTCATGGTACTACCCTAACTCGTGAAAAGCTGAATAAGGATACCTCATCACCCTGAGACTCCAAAACCGCAGAAGATTACCGATGGCAGAAGCCGTCATTATTCAAATGAAGAAACCAGCAATTATCGTGCAACTTCAGCCAGAAACCATACTCCTGACATCTCCGTGCCTCCGAGTTGACCGCTATTAAAAGAAGCACGTTCTCAAACTTCCATTTTCCTTTGCCTCCTTTGCCAAAGAACTCGATCGGACGACAAATAGTCAGAAATGAAAATGAAATGAAAAGAGAAGTGGGAGACCAAGAACAGCTCTTCCGCCCCCCCCCGCCCCCTTGGCCCTCATGGAACAGCCAAGGAGGGAGGGGGGAGGCCCGGTACTCCTTTGTAAACCCCTATAGTCACACTGTCTAGAGTCAAAGTAGGCTGCAAGTACTGTGAGTACTGCAGATAGGAGTGAGAGGGAGAGGAAGAAGAAAGTTTTAGGATCGGACAACGAAGAAAATAGTAGGAGACAAAAGTGGACTTAGTTAGTCATGGAACCTACAGCTTAACGTGGAATCCGAACCACGATGTGTCGTTTGTCTCTAAATATAACTTTGCAATTTATCGTGACCCCTGTCCTTACGTATCCACTGTGAGTCCCGTGTGCGAATGTGATAGTAAAAAAAGAATAGATGTTGAAGGCTGAAGGAAGTAAGAGATTTGCAAAGAGATGCTAGTTGCCTGGAGGTCAGGCTTATCTCTGTCCATTATAAGTAGTTATAGCTAGCGTGATAAAGTTAGATAATTTGTATTTGCGTGAGTGTCCCGCATTGTTGCGTCTTTTTGTATATGTATTTATTTTTAATATGTCTAAGCAACGTTGGTATTTATGAGGCGTTCAAACCATTATTAGTAATTATTCTTACTAAAAACTGGTGTGGGTTTCTATCTCTCTATCTATTCTTTAGTATTCCTATCCTAGTTATAATTGACTATATGCTATTCTCTGGTTTGCTTCGGTTAATTAATTACTCTTAGTTGTCGTCGAGTATTATTCTCTTTCTCTAGGTGTAGATTTCTTCTTCGTCTTCTTCTCCTCCTTCATCTATCCTTGGGAAACTTGAGAATAATCTGTGTGATCTCCATCCATCTCTCTGGGTAATTTGGTTGGTTAATTCAATCCCTACTTCATTATGTGTCTTTTCTAAGACTTTCCTTGCTCTTTTTGCAATTATTCTCTTAAGTGGCTTTCTTGCCTCCCTATGCAGGTCTCATAGTCTTCTTCTTTCTCCTCTTCTAGTGTTTGTTATTAAGTGTATAGCTTTGTTTTGGACTCTTTGGAGTCTTGCTAGGTCACTTCTCCAGATCGTGTACATCGCAATGGTTGGATAAATAATCGCGCACTGTACTATGGCTTGATAAATTTTTCTCTTGTTTTTCATTCTTAGGTTAACTAACTTGTGCAGTAATGGCAGGCCACTCTTCCCTCGATTTACCCTCTCGGTTACGTGCTTTTTATTACCTGATTTCGTAATGGTTAGTCCGAGCACCTTACATTCTTTGTCGTATCTCTAGCGCTCTCCTTCGTTGGTTTTAATTTTCAATTTTTCTCCGTATTTATTAATGCTTTTTATCTCTTCTGGAGTCATCCTAGCTTGCATTGGGCCATTCCTGTATGGGGCAAACTATGATTTGAGTGACGCCGTCGGCAAATTGGATGTTCAAGCAGCCTTCATTTCTTGGTGGTGGTATATCTGCTGTGTAGATTGAATAGAGAGACAGACTCAGACATCCGCCTTGGAGCAAACCCACAGCGAGCTCGAATATTTCACCCTGATGTCGTCCTATTTCCACATAAGCACGTCTCTCCATTATATAATCACATAAAATCCTTTCGATCTTGTTGTTCATTCCTAATCTGAGTATCTTGAGTTGTATATTTCTCTGCCATACTTTGTCGAACGCCTTGGACACGTCCCGGCATACGATGTCTACGCTAATTTTTTCTCTCTTTGCTTTCGCTATCTTTTTAAGGATGACTCCAAGGGCCATCTCCGTGCTTCTGTTTTTCCTGAAGCCAAATTGGCAGCTGTTTCTTCGGCCATTATCACCGAGGAATTTGGACAGTCTATTATTTATTATTTTTTCCAATACCTTACCGATGAAATCTAGAAGCGAGAAGGGGCGGTAGTTACCCACTTGATCTGGGGGGTTTCCCGCCTTGGGTATGAATATCATCTTTGCCACTTTCAGTTTATCAGGAAAGTAACCCGTGTTCAAGCACGTATTGAAGACGTTTCTCACTCCCTCCAGTATGTTCGGGGGTGCTTCGATGTAATTTAATCTGGTGAGTCCCGATCTGCCTGGGGCTATCTGTCTGAAGTTCTTTATCGTTTCTTTTAATTCCTCAGATGTAATGATTGCGTCTATTCCGTCGTTGTTGTTTCTCCTTTCCTCAATCTCTCCATTGAGTTCGTCTACGATCTGATGTTTGAAATCAATGTCATAGTCCTCATTCTCTTCTTCGCTAATTTTGAATACATTTCTCCAGTGCTCTCTAAACAATGCCTTATTTCTTCCTAATCTTCTAAAATGTTGTTCCCTCCATCCTTAATTTTCATTTTATCCCTTGTTGTCCGAGTCTTTAATCTTTTGATATGATTCCAAAATTCCCTTGGTGATGTTAGCACATCTATTTTCTCGATGTGCTGATCCCATTTCTCCTTCTATTTTTCATAAATTGGTGCTATTAGTTCTCTGCTCTGTCTCTTTAGTGCGTTGTATGCTTCCCTTGATGTTCCGAATCTTCTTATATGTTCTGCCGCCCGGTTGATCTCCTCGTTCAAAGCCACCATTTCTGGTGTCCACCAAAATTGTTTAATGGTTTGGAACGAGTTAATGGGGACGGACTCCTTCTCTGCCCTTTTAATTTCTTCTCTGTTCCTATTCAACTACCCGTCGATTTCTTCCCGAGTGGCTACCCGAGCGGGCTGGGCACGTACATCTGTATAGGATTCTTATTTATGTACATTAGATTCACAGTGTGGTCACTGCAAAGAACATCCACTGGTTCCATAAAAAAGTTAAAGGGCAGATTGAAGTTAGCCAGGCAGATGTCCGGTTTTGTTGCGTGATCTCTTCGTAAGTATGTAGGGAAATTGGGTCCCAGTCTTGGCAGCATACGTCTATTGATAAGCGTGTTAAGTTGTTTTCCGACTCTGTTTGTATTTCTGTACCAAGAAGCCCGCCCCGCAATGGGGGCTTAAATCGCCCATCAAAATGACCGGTATCCTATAGTTGAGTTTAGTAGAGTTTTGTACCGGTAATTGGGGGCGCCTGGGTGGCTGGTAACCAGTTGCGACAATTATGTTGCTTAATTCCATTTTAATTTCTATAGCTAAATATGAATCTACCTATCCTTGTATTGGTTTGTACTGCAATCCTTGCTTGACCGCTATTGCCGCTCCGTCATGTGTTTCTCCTGAAGGATATGTGTTAATAACATTGTAGTTCCATATCTTGAATTTCTCGTTTTCTGTGTTTCTTCCATGTTCTGATATTAGTATAACATCTGAGTCAATCTTTCTAAATAAGTTTCCGTACATAATTTCCTTGTCTTTCCATCCGCATATGTTTATTTGTAGTATTTTTAATTTCTTAATATCCATAATCCAGTTGTCCATTTCCGTTCGTTTATTCGTTTTCCGTTTAATTTGTCCTATCTGTTAAGTTATCGGCGTTTCTTCTTTTTCTGGTTCTTCTTTCGTTTCTCCTGAGTTCTCCCTCTGCTGACTGCACTCGAGGATCTCTCTGCTAGTTCATCCCCAGGTGATGGACCCCTTTTACTTGCGGATTTAGATCTGTCCTTTCTTTGGGCTTTCCTGCGAGTAACCCGTGTGCACTCTTGCTCTGTCTCGTCGGAGGAGTTTTCAGTCTCTGAATCTTCGCTGATTGTGTCCTCTTCTGTTTCTGCTGCCTGTTGTCTTCCTGTCACCTCTTCGATTAACTCATGTTTTGTCTTTTCTGTGACTTTGATTTTGAAAATGGCCGATGAGTCGACTTCTTTGGGGAATTTCATCGGTTCGAACCCGTTTTCCTGTAACATGATGTTATATGTTGTTGCGTAACTTCCAAGCTTAGTTATGTTCATCACGTGAGCATGTAATATACAAGTAAGTATTTTCACGTTGAGAGTACCATCCAAATTTATGTGTTACGAGGGCAGTTGCGGTGGAGGGTGTACGTTACCAGTACTACACAGACGGCAAGGCACTAGGCCTAAAAATAACAATGAGTCGTTATAAAACACATCTCAAGGAGAAGATCGCCAGAGCCAAAAAGGTGCTCCAATCTGTCTTCCGTTTTAGATTAATTTCACCGTTCAACAAAAGGAAATTATATCTAGCGCTCGTGAAACCGCTGCTCCCGTACCTTGTCATCCCCACACACACCATGAGTGATACAGCGCTAAGGGAAGCGCAGAAGGTACAGAACACGGCGCTGAGATTTATGTCAAATGTAACTCTTTGGGACCGTCTCCCCTCGGCATTGCTACATGAAATAAACGATATAGATCCGATTAACGTGACTTTACACAAGCGTGATATCACTCTTTGGGGTAAAATGCATCAAATTATACCAGAAGAAATCACGAACCAATTAAGACTACCTGATGATGAATACCCGAACATGCACTTCAAGCAGGCGTTCAAAAGCAGCCAGCTAAAGATTCAAACAGATATAATACCAATATATACATAAAAAATAAGAAAAAGGAAGATAAAACATAATTTAACTAGATAATAATGAAAAACAAAGAACAAGACAAATATAACTCAAGGAAAGATCCGTAGAGGACATGTTTTAATTTTAAAAAAGGGAAAACAATGAAAGATCCGAAGTGGACACAAAAATGGAAAATCTCTAATCCATAATGAATAATTAAAAAGGAGTAAATTACAAAGTTTGAATAATTAAATAAAATAATATAAAAATATCCGAAGTGGACGCATTAATAAGTTATTTAAATAATCATTAACATAAATAAGAAGAATCAAGAAGAGTAACTGCATTGGCAATTATCCAAGATTAATTGAGCTGCTAAAACAAAAGTGGAAACAAAGGCTTGAACGCTAAAGAATTTTTCATCGCAAGAATCGATATAAATATTTAAAAATACAGAGCTTGCCAGACGACTAAGCACATATAACTCTCCTTCTTAATTACGCATATTTCTATCTATCTTTTCTCTAACTATCCCCACACCAATTTCTCTCTTTAAACATCATTGATTGAATAATTCCATTTCTGTTCATTCTCTGAAGATGACCTAACACGGTCGAAAGACGTCTAGGAATAAAGAATGTCATTCGCGGACGTTTATTCTCATTAAAAAACTTGTTAGAAATATTAAGAAAATACAGGTTAAAATTAATAACGCTGCCACAGCTATGGACTTCAATAGTAAGTATATACTTGACCTGGATGCGGGGCGGAGCCAACGATCACGAAAACTCGCTGGGTCCCCTTTGAGTGGAGCCGTAAGATTTATGTGTAATTATTCAACTTGCATATTTTCACGTTTTGGGCATATTCGTATCAAAGCGAGAGATCGCTTGCTTTCGCATTTCTTTGGGAATTTAACTCCCCCCCCCGCCAAAGCATACATAGCCCTGCATTTGTTCAGCTTGTCTCGGCTTATCTGTTACCAAGACTTTTTTGAATGGTGGCTGTGTTTTAATGTGCGTAGGTATGTGTCCGCGTGATATTCTAGCGATTCGCATATCCCATACATATAAATATAAAATTGTGCTATATGAATATATATATATATATATATATATATATATATATATATATATATATATATATATATATATATATATATATATATATATATATATATTAGAATAGGTGGAGGAAGTAAAAAACGGAAACCACTATGGAGTTATTTATTAACGTTTCGCCTCTTGGCTTCTTCAGAATAGAACTGTAGGAGAAAGGGAAGATCGCTCTCTATATACGTGTCAGATATCATACCGGATCATCGCTGCTCTTCCTCCCTCAGCTTCTCTGGTTAATTTCTTCGGACCTTGACCTTTCCGCTTCGTTTTGGATGAGCCGCGCTGCCCCATTGGCAATCCGAAAGAATCCCTCCCGGTGATTGGTTGATCTGTAGGAAATAATATGTGCGGCTTCAATTATCTTTCTCTCTCTTTTCGCTAAACACTTGTGAATTATTTTAATCCTACCCCAATTAGGCAAATACCCGAATTCATCGACATGTACTACCATGGCGTTTGATGTCCTATGCGCTCTAATGTCACTCTTATGCTCGTTGACCCTAGTCCTAATGTCTCTACTCGATTCAACATTGTAACTGCGGTCGCATCCGTCTCAGGGTATCCGTTTTCGCCCTTCGAATTTTTGTGCTTTACTAACTCTTTAATTCTAGTTAGTAAAGCACAAAAATTCGACGGCAAAAACGGATAGGGGTTATATTTATCGAATACCCTGTGACGGATGCGACCGCAGTTACTATGGTGAATCGGGTAGATATAAGCTTCCTTTGATTCTCCTGGGTATTCGTTCAGCCATGAAAGAGGACTTGGCTTGTTCTGCGGCGGAACTTGTCTACGGTACTCAACTTCGTCTTCCTGGTCAATTCTTCTCTTCTTCTGACCAACTTCTACCATATCATCTCGATCCTGCTTCATATGTACATAATTTTATACGGGTTGTGGCTAAGGTTAAGCCAACCGCCCCTAGATTGCTTGCCAATTATAAAACCTTCGTGCTGAAAGAGCAGAGCTGGGCAAGGGAGTTCCTGTAGTGCGCTCCTGCGTCCTTGCGTACGTACGCACCCCCTTTTTAGCAACGTAAAGTTTTTCAAAGGAACGCAAGTAAGAGGAACGCACCGCCCAATATTTTAAAGCGTTCCTGCCTTCCGAGCGTTACGAAACGAATTTTTTTTCAAAATGTTTTCAATGGAAACAACATAGACGACATTCACTATGCGGCAACATTCTGTCGTTTACGTTTAGGCGGGAAGCTCTCCTCAAAAAGTGAGAGATGACAGAAGGGAACTGTTTGACCAATCATAGAAACGTTTAGCTAAGCGGGAGACATTTTGGAGGCAAAGAGGTCCAGCCTGAGCAACATTAACTTTGAACAGATGGTGTTTGTGAGGGGCAACATGCACCTCCTTGTGTACAAGGAGGTGCAGGAGCAGGACAAGGAGGAGGAGGAGGAGAAGGAAGTGGAGGAGGAGGAGCAGTAATTTTAATTCTTTAAAAACTTTAAAAAGTGTTTGAACTTGTCTAGATGTCTTTAATCTTCATGTACGATAACGAAAATTTAATCATTGTCAGATTTAAAGTAAAATAAACTTAATAAGTTAGTGTAATACTGTAATACAAAATAATGAATAATGAAAATGTTTAGAAACTATGTGTCTACCTATCAAATACAGTGTAGTACAGTAAAATACAGTGGAATGCAATAAAATACAATTTAAATACTAAATATGTCTAATACTTAAGTGATATTTTTGATTTAGTGAATTTTTGTGTGATATAGTCCGAGAAACTTGTAAAAAGTCTGAAATATACATATATTTTAATGTATGAAGCTCTGATGTGTTATTACCTTTATTTTGTTTTATTTTTGAGTTGCGGAATAGTTCTTTTCATGCGCACAGTAGTAATTTTGAGGAACGCAGTGTTTTTTTACTTTTTTTCAAGTTTTGGGGGGAACGCACTACTTTTTTTTAGCCACGTTTTAATAGTTTGGGAGCGCTACGCAGGAACGCCCCGAGCGAAAAAAATGAAGAACGCTATTCCAGGAACGCATTCCCTGTGGCTGGAGGAACGCAGGAACGCTAACGTACTGCCCCCAAATCGAGGAACGCTCCCAGCTCTGCGAAAGATATGACAATATGCCCTCATGTTTCCGTCCGTCGCGATTTAACTCGCACTTCTTTGCATCTAGTCTATGAAGGGCCCTTTCTCGTAATCTCCAGGAAGCCGAAGTTCTTCGTACTTCAGCTTGGCACTAGGTAGGATACTGTCTCCATAGACCTCCTGAAACCCGCCTATATAGAAAACATTCACCTAGAACGCCCTTTACCTCCTATTTCTCCCACTATAACCCTTATGCTCCAGTAAGCACCCCTAATAATCTCCAACACATCCTTCCAACAACCCCTACTACTCAAACTCCAGCTTTCGTTTCGCTGCCTCCTCCTTTTGTATTGCAGGAACCCTCCTCGGCAGCGGTGGTCATTCAAGATCAAACCTCTCCACTACTAGTCACTCCGTCAGCAACTAACAGGTCTCGGGACTCCCACTTCCCGCTTGACGCCATCTCGGAAGGAACTGGCAAACGGATCACCTCCGCTCCATTAACTTTCACACGTGCCAGCGTCTCGTTCAGCGCTACTGGCACTGATACATCGAATATGTGTCCCCGTACCCGCAGTCAAACCAATGGCACTGTCACACGCTTCGGTTGTGTCGTTAGGAGACCTCAGCGTTACACGGATCAGTAGTACTCTATTATAAAAAAGGGGGTTGGTAACATTCTTAGGGCAGGGAGTGTTATAGCAATGCCCTCTGAGTCATTCCTATAAATAATAATAATCCTTGAGAAATTATGCTCATGAAAAATATATATATATATATATATATATATATATATATATATATATATATATATATATATATATATATATATATATATATATATATGTGTGTGTGTGTGTGTGTAAAACTAGCATCAAATATAATTAATCAATCAATTATTCTGTCTGTAACGAGAATAAATTATTTCTATGTAATATCACACCAATACACAGTGGGCCAGAAGTGGGACAACAGTCAAGAAATGAAGTTTATATAATAGCATTTTTAGAAGTTTTGATTTCTTTCCTAATGTTTAACAATATCCTTTCCCATGAATAAACTTGTCTGAGTTCAATCTGTTGGCAAACAGAAAGAGTCAAACTTGATGATACATGATTAGTCCTGATTTACTGAAGCAAGTGGCAGAGTCATGAGACGTTTTACTACTTTCATTCTTACTTTTGTGTCAGAAGTAGGCACAACATATGGTATGATATCATTTCCGAACACTTAAAATTTTATATTGCAATAGTTAATTCACATTTGTAATGATATTTAATGCAAGTTGTGTTGTTAATAAAAATGCACAGTTTTTGAACAATATCTACCATTTGAATTTTTAAATAAATAGCTGTCAAAAATTTTGATATGGAAAGCTGTAATCCTGACACGCATTTTTTATTTCATTTACATGTTAGGAACCTGTTATAAGTAAAATAAATTGCTACTAACTGCTAGCAGGGAGAATGTTAACATTATTCTATCCATTTCCAGATTTGCAAGATTTATAATCGGCAGAATGAGTGTGACAAATCAACAGTGGTGGGCGCGATAACGAAAAAAATGTATCACGGTAACCGATAAATCGATAACGATAACATTATCGGCGATAATCGATAACTGGCGATAAATTTATCGCCCGATAAGGTGATAACCGATAAATCGATAAGTCCAAAATTATATTACAATATTGATTATTGACTATATATAGTGTTATTTTATAGTGCAATAGTAAGAATATTTGAATACTGTTTCTTATTAGTTTCTTACCTGGTGAGGCTCTCCTTCATCTCCTCAAAGGTTTTGAGGATCCTCCTCCCCTGCGTCCTCCTAGAGGGTACCTCTTTCTTAGTGTTGAGGGTGTGGATCATGTCCCTGAAGCTCTGACTGTCCACAAGTTGCAGCGGCAGCATGTTGTCCACCAAAACCTGACAATTGCCGTGTCGACGGTGGACTGCAGGACGGCGCTGCCCTGGGCCATGACGCCAAAGGTCTCGGCGATGGACATCTTCTGCTACTTCTTGCTGGTTGACCCGCCGTCGTCTGACTGACTGGACCGGTTCCTGCTGCGGCCGTCAGTCCCAACGTTGGCCTTGCAAGCTCCATCAACTTGTTTTGCCTTGTCAGGATGAATCCTGTTGAAGTGGCTCTCATGTTGGCCTTGGTGCCGTTGTTCACCTTCACCTCAGTGATCTTGGGGAGGCAGGACAAGCACTGGAAGATGTAGCTGTCGCCAACCATCTTCTTGTACTTCACCCACTTGCCAAGAAATGACCAGGGTGACTGAGGCTTAACTTCAGTGAGCTCAGAGTCAATAGACTCCGCTGAGTCTTTTTGGCTTGATGCAGGCACAGTCTCTTACGACGCCATCACTAATTCAATACTATAAAATAGCAAAGCACTGCACTACTAAATTACAATAAAAATAGGATCAGCTTAGAATAGGGGCGTAACTTCGTAAGTATTCAAAACGTTAATAAACGGATATTAAAGAATAACACCGAATAGTACATGCATTCATATACACGTGCACAAAATATTAGAACGGAAGAAGCACGGGAACATAGGGAACAAATCATCAAAGAACGCGTAAAACCGGTAGCGTGCAGGAGCAAAACCTCGTGGCCTCTCGTCCGACAGCTGGCGAGAGAATGAAGCTGAGCGAACGTTTTGAGAAGACGTCAAGACCGGCCGTCCCGCACTCCGTTCAGTATACGTTCGGTTCCCAGCTCGGACTTACCTATTTCTGCCCCCAAGGCACGCGTGGCTCGCCCCTGTGCTAAACTGTAAAAAAAATGAAATTACCGATTATCGCTACTTTGGAACCAAAAGTATCGGCGATACCGATGAATCGATAACACGGAAAAAATATCGGATAACCGATAACCCGATATCTTATCGCGATAACGCCCACCTATGCAAATCAAGATCTTTTTGACGAGTTGACGGAAGCTATGGTTGGAAAACATTTGTGTGGTTTCTCAGGCACTACGTGTAAGTCCTATTTAGTTAATTATTTGACTCCAAAACAATTAAATTCCAGTCCTGAACAATTAGAAGCAGCAGTAGTGAATTTTTTAAAGAATCTTCGCCAGAAGTATCAATCAGTAAAACGGAATAGAACACTGTTCCTTCAAAAGAATCAAGAATGGCTCTCAAATGAAATAATTTCACCCCCTATTTCACATCTTTTGAAAGCTCGTCGCCATTATGTTAAATTTCAAGAGGTTTCAGTCAAAACAAAAATGAGAAAGACTGCAGAGTTAAGAGTTGTTACACCAGAGAGGCTAAGATTTGCAGCATTAAAAGCTACATCTACAAATCATTCAAGGCAAGTGCAGGGTAGCATGTCAAAAAAGCATTTATATTCTGCTAATGATGCCTTAGTATTAATAATTGATTGCTCCCTATCAAAGCGAAATTACCAGCGCTTGAGAAATTTAACCAAAAGTAAAGGTGTTGATTTGTATCCCCATATAACATTGTCAAAGAAGCTAAGAAAGCCTGTTATCCCTCTCCGGTCAGAATGGCTATTCACTGAATCCTCAGCCGAAATTAGCCTTCAATCTTTATTAGATCACACTGCAAAGCGCATTATAGAAGCCAACTCATTTGACATTGGACAACTCAAGAATCTAACTTTGCATAGAAAAATTAGTTTTGATGGATCCACAGGTCAGTCACTTTACAAGCAAAAATTTGAATTAGAAAGCGAAAGAGTTCTTGCAAATGAGAATTCTATATTTATAACCTGTTATGTGCCAATTGAGATTACAGCAACAGACTTACATAATGAAGAGATCATTTTGCGGAAAAATTCAAAAGCATCCTCTACCTTATATTGCCGCACTCTGGGGTTCTCCTTTCATAAGGAAACATGTGACCTGCTTAAAAAAAGAGAGGATAATCTGCAAAAAAAAACATCCAATTACTTCGCCCAACAACTATTTTGGATCTATGTCAAGTCAAACATTCACTTAACATTACAATGATTGGTGGAAAAGTTGCAACTTCTCTATCAACAATAACATCTTCATTTCAATGTTGCAGCATTTGTGGATGTCTCCCCAAACAAATGAACTTGCTATATGAGGCTTTTCGACGCCCAGTTGTTCGAAAAAGTCTCAACTTTGGATTATCCACACTACATTCTTGGATAAGGTGTATGGAATGTTTTTTACACATTGCTTATAAGATTCCAATCCAAAGTTGGCAAGCAAGAACACAAGAATCTAAGACTTTACTAACAGCAAGAAAATTTGTAATCCAAAAAGATTTCATGGATAAAACTGGACTTCGACAACAAACGACGGAAATACGGCACGAAGATTCTTTCAAGCAGCCGATGTTTCTGCCGAAATAACAGGTCTTGATGTTTCCCTTTTGAAAAGAGTTCATGTTATATTTTGTCTTGTGTCATCTGGAGAGAGAATAGACATTTCCCAATTCTCTGATTACTGTCGTCCAACTACAGGCCTATTTGTTTCCTTATTTAACTGGTATTATATGCCACAATCACTACATAAATTGCTTGTTCATGGAGCTCAAGTTATAGAAAATTTCATCATTTCAATTGGATTACTTTCGGAGGAAGTTCAAGAAGCGAGAAATAAAGAGTTTCGCTCATATAGGCAGAGCTTTTCTAGAAAAAGTTCAAGAATACATGCAAATCAGGATATTATGTCAAGACTGCTGTGCTCTTCTGACCCTTCATTCAGCTCTATGCGCCAAGCACCAGAGAAAAAGAGGTTAAAACTACCCTTTGATGCAATAAGTATGATGTACCAATAGGACAATTTTGAAAATACTGATTCTGAAGACAGTGATAACAATTAATATAATATTACTTTTCTTTTTTCTAATTTTTTTATATAACTTTTTGTAAAAATTAATTATCTTGTTGTCAGAAGCAAAATATTTCAGTTTTTTATCGATATATATACAAATAGAATATTATTTTTCATTCAAATAATTTTGTTCCAAAATTTGGCTTTCTGGCTCATTGTGCAATACAACAAAATCCCTTTTATACAAGATTTTCCTTTACACGAACACATACAAACACTCGCCTTTTGCTATCTGCCTGGACTCGCTTTTCAAGGTCCATTCGTGCACAGCGTCGTCTCAAAGAAAGGTCAGTCCAAATTCTTCTTCCCCTTATTCTCTGATTACAATCCACATAAGAGAGTAAGTCCTAATTCCTGTTCCTTCTCTCATTTACAACCCCAATTCACATTCCATCATTAGTGGTGTAATTACACATAATTATGATTACATATTTATATACACCTGTGAACACACCATTCTTGTCACGTTATGAATTTGGTTATTAAGGGGATTTATTTTTGTTTAATAAATCAGCCTAAATAGCTATTAGTAAACCATTACCATAAATTTTGAGTTTAGAGGGAAATCGTCGTCTGCTAATGTTTAGGCCTAATGACTGACGTGAAATGAATTTAAAAATTTTCTGAACTAGGTTTGTAAGAAAAACAATTAAACACAATAAATATATTCACAAAATTAACGAATGCACAGTGAGAATTAAATTAGGAATAAAATGTAAGATGCGGTAAAGTAAATATAATAAAGTAACTGATTTAAAGTAACTAATATATGAACTGAATATGTTGTAAAGTAATATGTGGAGTGAAAGTGAAAATGAAGAGACTATGATGTACTCAATTGGGGTCTTTATGCTGAGAATGGCGAGAGACGAATGGGGAATACTCGTGTTCAATTTTGTTGAATTGAAAGCGTGTGTTTGTTTTTGTATGCGTGAAATTTTAAGAGATGTTGTTTGAACCAGTAGTACGTTAAATGAATTCAGTCTTTCGTCACAGGATAATTGAATTATTAAAGGCTAAATAAATTAAATGAATTGCAAAAAGTTATGGATAAATTAATTGAATGATTGTATTGACAAAAAGTTAATTAAAATAAATGAATGAATTAATTAAGTTGTACATAATTTGCATAAATTATTTAAATGACAAAAGCTAAGGAAATAGATTTGAATTATTTGAATTTTATACATAATAAATGATATATATATATATATATATATATATATATATATATATATATATATATATATATATATATATATATATATATATATATATATATATATATATATATATATTTAAGTTTCCCAGGAGGATTTTAGTATAGGAATGTCCAGAGGGCATTGCTATAACACTCCCCCCCCTAAGAAGGTTACCCCCCATTTTTTCTATTTTGAGATTATAAATCCGAGTACCGATGAGGCCTCCTGACGACGCGGTCGGAGCGTGTGATGACAGTACCATTAGTTTGGCTGCGGGTACGGGGACACAGATTTGCTGGGGCAGTACCAGTAGCGTTGGACGAGGCACTGGCACGAGAAAAGGTTGATGGAGCGAAGGTGATCCGCTTGTTGGTTCCTTCCGAGATGGCGTCAAGCGGGATGTGGGAGTCTTGAGTTCCGTTGTCCGCTGACGGAGTGACCAGTGGGGAGAGATTTGCTCCTGACTGACCACTTCTGCCGACGAGGGTTCCTGCAACAAAGGAGGAGGAGGAAGCAAAACGGAAGGTGGAGTTGCAGTAGCAGGGGTGGTTAAAAGTGTGGGGTTGAGGTTGTTTTGGGGAATACTGTACCATAAAGGGGTATAGTAGGAGGAGAATGAGGTGATAATGGTTCTAGATGAACATTTTCGCTATAAGCGGGTTTAAGGCGGTCGATAGAGACAGTATATTGCCTGGTGCCAAACTTTAGGATGAAGAATTTCTGGCTCCTTGAGATGACGAGAAAGGGTCAGTCATAGACTGGTTGCAATGAAGTGCGAGCTGAATCGCCACGGACGAAAAAAATGGGAGCATGTTGTCATCTCCTTGGCACGAAGGTTTTATAATTAGCAGGCACTTTAGGGGCAGTTGGCTTAATTTCAGCCATCATCTGTACAAGGTTATGTACGTATGAAGAAGGATCTAGTTGAGAAGGTAGAGGTCGGTCAGGGGTAGAAAATAATTGACCGGGTAGATGAAGTTGTGTATCGTCAACTAATTCCGGTGCAGAGCAAGCCAAATCCTCTTTCAAGGACTAGCGAATGCCAAGGAGAATCAAAGGTAGCTTGTCCACCCAAGTTATGTTTGGATCTATGGAGCGTAAGCTTACTTTGATGGTCCGATGCAGACTTTCTACCTTAGAGTTACTCTGGAGATGATAGCTTGTAGTACGAAGGCGAAATGAGCCAAGCACTGACATGAATGCATCCCATTGGTGGGATTCAAACTGGCTGCCACGATCAGTCATGATCATTGAGGGAACATCAAAACGAGCAACCCATGCTGAGACGAAAGCTCGAGTGACAGTGGAAGCTCTGATGTCCGAGATATGAACCGCCTCTGGCCAGCGAGTAAAACGATCGATCACGGTGAGAAGATAATTGCAACTACGGGAGTAAGAAAGAGGACCTACTAGATCGATGTGAACGGCGTCAAAACGTGACGAAAGAAGACGAAAAGGGACCAGAGGAGCTTTTGTGTGGCGGTGGATCTTAGCACGTTGACATGGAAGGCATGAGCGAGTCCATTTGGCCACGTCGACACTCATACCTGGCCAAACGAAGCGTTGTGCAACGACCTTGTGTGTGGCATTGACACCAGGATGAGAGATACCATGAATTTGGTCGAAAATGTGCCGATCGTAAGCGAGAGGAATGAGAGGACGAGGACAGTCAGGAATTGAATAGTCAACCAGGATTCGCCTGGAAGGACTGTCCGGCAAATCGATCTCGCGAACGACGAATTGAGAAGAGTGACACAGTGTTTGCGTGTCTTCATCTTGTTCCTCGGCCAGCGCTATTGTTGCATGATCGATGGACGCAGTGTAGGAGAGTTGCGTTCTCGAAATCGATGAAATGCGAGAGAGCACGTCTGGTACTACGTTTGAAGAACCAGCAACGTAGCGAATATCGTTCGTCATCTGCAGGATGAAGTCAAGATGACGAGTGTCAACTGCAGTGTGTACTGACGAAGTACTACGAGACGAACATGCATATACCAAGGGCCTATGGTCAGTAAAAATTGTAAATTCACGCCTTTCCAAATGATGGCGGAAGTGGAGGACAGCGAGATATATTCCGAGGAGTTCTTGAGAGAACGTTGAATATCTCTTTGGAGGGTTTGTAAGTGCGCGAGAGAAGGAAGCAAGAGGTTGCCTTTGGTCACCAACTTTCTGCTGCAAGGTTGCACCTACGTGGGTTGAGGATGCATCGGAGGAGAAGCTGATGGGGGCTCCTGGATAAGGATGAACCAATTCCACAGCGCGGGCAATAATAGCCTCTTTGGTGCAAGAGAATGAATCGCACGCCTCAGCAGACCATTCAAAAGGAGAGTTCTTTTTGGTCTCGGTGAGCATAGAGTTAATAGGTTGCATGACCTGGTAACATTTAGGGATGAATCTGTGGTAGAAATTGTCTATGCCACAGAAACTCCTGAGTTGTTTGCGTGATGTAGGACAAGAAAAGTTTCGCAACGCGGTAACTTTATCTTCGAGTGGGCTAATCCCTGCACTTGAGACATGATGCCCCAAGAATGAGAGTTGCGGGACACCAAAGAGGCACATGGAGGTGTTGAGTACGATACTGTACTCCTGAAGACCAGAAAAAAACTTGGCGAAGGTGAGAAAGGTTTTCCTTCAGTGAGGAAAATGATATTGGGAGGTCATCGATGTAGCAAAATACAAAAGGAAGAACCCTATAGACTTGATCCATAAAGTGCTAGAAAGTTTGACCAGAGTTACGCAATCCATATGGCATCTTGACCATTTCAAAAGCCCCAAACGAAGTGGCTATGTTAGTTCTTGCGACATCATCTGGGTGAATAGGGATCTGGTTGAAAGCACGAACCAAATCCAAGCGAGAAAAAATCGCACAGCCATGGGGAGAAGAGGTGAAATTGGCTAAGTACGGCAAGGAATAGCGATTAGGAATTGTTACAGCGTTAAGAGCTCTGTAATCCCCAAGTGCTCTAAATTTTCACGGCGTGGATTTGGGCACAATTTGAAGTGGGGAGGCCCACGGAGAAGAGGAAGGCCTACAAATGCCTAAATCAATCGTGAATTGGAATTCATCACGCATAGCAGAGTTTATCAGGTGCTAGACGGCGTGGCCGTGAGAATACATGACCTCCTGTTGTCTCGATCCGATGCACCACGCTATGTTTAATGGGCCTGTCCTTCGAAGGTGGAAGGGTGAGCTCAGTAAACTCCTGAAGAAGTCGCTGAAACGGTAGCTCGGTGGGTGGGAGACGAATAGAGAGGGGGGAACTCTGAGAAGGTGAGTACGAAACTGAGACAGTGAGGAGAGTTTTGCGGTCGATAAGCTTGCGTTGACGAGAATCGACCAAGAGGTCGTGAGCCGAAAGAAAGTCGAGGCCCAATATTGGACAATCTACCTCGGCCATGATGAAAGTCCATCGAAAAACCCGACGGAGACCGAGTGAGACTTGAAGGTTACGCTTTCCATAGGTCCTAATATTGGTCAAATTGGCCGCCTTCAGAACTAAATCTGAAGGGGCAGAAGCTTTGTCGGCCTTAGAAATTGGTATGACACTGCATTCTGCCCCAGTGTCCACCAGGAATGAAAATTCAGAAAGTGGGTCAAAAATACGAAATGGAGGAGCTACTTGAGGAAATGAGGTGTAGGCAGGGGATGTAGACCCTTTTGTCCGATACCTTTCTAGTTTAAAGTTTGTGATTGATAGGCCGGAGTAAGAGGAATGCAAGAATTTGAAGGTTGGGAGATTGAAATTTGAGGATTGGAGACAGTGGTTTAGTTGGGTGAAGTGAGAGAACTGGAGGGTTGAGATTTGAAGAAGGTACTGGGTCCAAATATGTGCACGGTTGCAAGCATTTTAGAGCTTGTGCACCATATTTGTTGTATTACCAGCACCACTGAGTTGAATGAGAGGAAAAGGAAACGTTATGCTTCGGGAGACTACTTGGCGCAGTATGTGAAGAAGCATAATGGTGTCTACAAGGCTGTGTACAGTGTACAGCGTTATGCCCGTACCTTTGATGATACTAACATAGGCCCTGATAGTGTGGAAGATGGTGAGAATAGTTGGAAGAATGAGTTTGAAAATTTTGGTGTCTCTCACCTCCTGCATCGGGATGCCCTCGTTGGTTTCTCTTTCGTGAACCAGAGCGGGACCTGCGCCTTCGATCGCTAAACCCGTGTCCGTGCTCGCTCTGTGATTCCCATTGCAGCTTTAACCGCTGGATGTCGGCTTCCATCCTCCGTATTGAAGCCTCAAGGTCCCTCGATAGTGAAGATGGAACCCTTGAACGCTCAGCCCGGTCGTCAGAGGAGCTCGACGTGCCTCGAACCTGAGAGATTGAAGGATTGTTAAATGGGCCATGAGTTTGGCCGTTGCCCCAATTCACGTAAGGACTCTTATACAATTTGTCTACGGCTGCAGCAACCTGCTCAATGATCGTGGGGTTCGAGGTTAGGATTAGTGGCCTGATTCCCTCAGGGATTCCTCTCATGAAAATCTCAGTGAAGAGAGAGCTAAAAAGTTCGATTTGAGCACCTTTTACCCTGATAAGATCCTTCAGATGAGTTGAAAATGAAGTAGGACTCTTATCTCCTAGTTCCTGGGTATTCAGGAGTTCTCTCAGTTCGTCTATTTGGGACCTACCGTATTTATTGAGGAAAGCCTCCTTCAGGTGGTCTAGAACACCAGTTTGTTCCCCGTTAATTAGCACTTCCCTGAATTGAATAAAGGTACTTATGGGCAACCGCTAGATTATTACTGCAACTTTCTCTTCCTCGATAATGTTTTGAGGTTTAAGGAGGAGGGATGAGACTTCCAACCATGCAATTGGGTTTGCAGGATCATACACTGGAAGCGAGAGGTACGCATGTGGTTGCCTGTGCATGGACTGAGGGTTCGAGGCAGACGGTTGGTCATGATGATCGGGTTGGCCACTAACAGATGTCCTTATTTGCTGTGTTTGGTCCATCATAGTCACTATGTTTTATGTGTACTTGTGTTGGTTGAATGGATGTGTTGATGTGAGTCAAGTAGCTGTGGCTGTGTGCACGTGTGTATGTGTCTGTGGAAATTATTCACGAGCACAGGAATGCGAAGAAATGAAAAATAATATGAGAAATAAAGGAAATTATCCACTCGTTGTATATAGGGGATAGTATTAAATTAAAATAACATGAATTATGACAATTGGAAAAAAAGGATGCTAAAGATAAGACGTGATATAAAAAAAAATGAACACGTGAATCGAAAATGTTCAAGCGAGGCTTTCAGAAAATTGACACGTGGAGTTCAAGAATTATTTTAACGTTAAACTCATTTATTGATTGAGGGGAGATTATTCAACTTTGGGCACTACTTTATAATATTTGGTTATTAATGGGATTTATTTTTGTTTAATAAATCAGCCTAAATAGCTATTAGTAAACGATTACCAAAAATTTTGAGTTTAGAGGAAAATCATCGTCTGCTAATGTTTAGGCCTAATGACTGACGTGAAATGAATTTATAAATTTTCTGAACTAGGTTTGTAAGAAAAACAATTAAACACAATAAATATATTCACAAAATTAATGAATGCACTATGAGAATTGAATTAAGAATACAATGTAAGATGCGGTAAAGTAAATATAATAAAGTAACTGATTTAAAGTAACTAATATATGAACTGAATATGTTGTAAAGTAATATGTGGAGTAAGAGAAAATGAAGGAGACTATGATGGACTCAATTGGGGTCTTTATGCTGAGAATGGCGAGAGACGAATGGGGAATACTCGTGTTCAATTTGGTTGAGCTGAAAGCGTGTGTTTGTTTGTGTATGCGTGAAATTTTAAGAGATGTTGTTTGAACCAGTAGTACGTTAAATGAATTCAGTCTTTCGTCACAGGATAATTGAATTATTAAAGGCTAAATAAATTAAATGAATTGCAAAAAGTTATGGATAAATTAATTGAATGATTGTATTGACAAAAAGTTAATTAAAATAAATGAATGAATTAATTAAGTTGTACATAATTTGCATAAATTATTTAAATGACAAAAGCTAAGGAAATAGATTTGAATTATTTGAATTTTATACATAATAAATGATATATATATATTTAAGTTTCCCAGGAGGATTTTATTATAGGAATGTCCAGAGGGCATTGCTTCAACGTGCTTTCAAAGAGTAACTTTCCAAAAGCATAACTTGTAGTATTCCATTTCAACTTAAATCATCTGTGTATTCTTCGATATTCTCTGTATAACCTTCAATTTGTATCCCTTAAATATCCTCTCCGTTATTCAATTCAATTTTGTATAATAATAATAATAATAATAATAATAATAATAATAATAATGATAATAATAACTTCAAATCATAAATTATTGTATGGTTATAATATATCCTATTTTTCTTAACTTCAATCATTACATTCCCATGATAGCTAGGAGAGTTCAAATCCACGTTATCGTTACGGTACGATCAGTCAAAACCAAAACAACAAAATTTTTGTGTGTACTGACTATTGCATTTGCTATCTAATAACTAAAGTATTCATGCATTAGTTAGAACCTCTACAATCAATTCGATGGTCTCATCCACGGGATCATTTGTAAATATAGATTCCATGGAGGTCGAATCAATGTGCAACTTCAACCAGAAACCATACTTCTGACAACTCGGTGTCTCCGTGTTGACTCCCGCTAATACCAGCTAACGCTAATCGAAATTCCCTTTACTTGTTGAACATTATCTGTACTATAATTTTCCTTGAACGTGATTGGTTATTTTTATAGCGCTTATGTCTGAAATATCAGCTAACGTAAAATTGCCCCTAAAATTTGCCTTAACCACAATGGGTCAATTTTGTAGCGCCTATGTTTAAAAAACCGGCTATGGTTAGTTTGCCCTTAAAAGTTTCCTTAACTATGATTGATCAATTATGTATCGCTTATGCTCGAGTAGAAAAACTATATATAGTGTAGCATCGTGTAAATCATTAGAGGGTTCAGAGCCCACCCTCTTTCCCCGGGAGCTCAGCCAGGACCATAGAGGGAAGCAGCACCCGTCTCTATGTATGCTGGCTGCAGTTCTGATACCCAAACCCTCGTGGGGCGGCACCCCGGTTAGCGATGGTTGATTTCGCGCTAACCAACAAAAAGTCAGCCTTACAATAATACTTCTCGAGCCCCCCCTCTCACCCCTCCACCCACGTTCACTCATCATCATTTCATCCTCCCATCCGGCAGGCAGTTCACGTTCATGGAAACTCGCTTACAACGGGGAGGGGGTTACCCCCTCAAGCGCTCTATTACAAGAAGTATTGAGACCCACAGAAGAGGGCACAAGAATAAGGATTAGAGTACCAAATAAATACCCGCCCCAAGGGGCCTCCCTCGGACAAAATGGCTCAGAATGGGACCACCCGGGTCTCGCTGCGCACCATTAGTGGTCGCAGCAGACCGAGCAAGGAGAAGACTTTTGAAGTTGTCTTTGGGCGACTAAAAATTGCCATGATCAGGCTACTCGAGGTCCCCTCAGGATACGTTGCAATATGCGAAAAGGAGAAGGATGTCGAGGTCATGAATCTTGAAGAGGCAGCCGAAGTTCTTCGCGAGATTGGCCTGCAGCCCGCTATCCCCCCGTAGATTCAGACGCACAAGAGCGTGATCTGCCGGCCGTTGGATCCTTGGATTGGCCATCATTCAAAGGAAGAGATTAAAGAAGAGATAGTAAAAAATCAGAAATCTGCTAAAGTCACAGAACTAATAAAATTCAGAAACAAAAGAGACAATAGCGATTACAACCATGTATATAAGATCCTTTTCAGCGACACTCTATGGTCAAAAAAGCGAAGGAGGTCGGACTCCTACTTTTTAACACCCAAATCAGCGGGGAACAGAGTAAGAAGGAGGGGTTTCCCCCTATCCAGTTCTATTTACGCTGTTATAAAATGAAGTCACACGTAACCAGAGATTGCCAAGCGCCCCAAAGAGATATGTTCTAAGTGCAGCGAACCAGGACACCACTGGAAGGACTGGAAGAGCCCTCGCGAAAAGTGCGCAAACTGTGGACAAGTCATCGACCCATAGCAATAGCCTGCCCCATGAAAAAGGAGCTAATTAAGCAAAAGATGCTGCAAAGCAACCTGGAGGAAACTTGGAAAGCAAACACAACCTACGCACAGGTCGCCAAGGCGGCATACTCTGAGGCAGAAAATAAGAAGACATATCTTGAAATCCAGAATAAAAACTCAACTAAAATATTGACATGTATCCTGTACGCGCACGTCAGGAACTTGACCCAGCCATGGCCATTTGCGAAAGAGCTGAACCAGATACTCGCGAAGAACGGCATGAGCGAGATGTGGTTCCTGGACGACCCCCCCCCCTTCCCATCAGGAGATGTGCTTCAACTGCAAATGGTCCCAAACCAAAACGCTAAAGAGGCACAGGCAGAGGAGAGACAAAAGGCAAAAACAAAGAGCTGAACAGAAGACAACATCCAAGAATCGAGGCGAGAAAAGAAAGGAAGAAAGGGAGGCTGCAGTCAAATCGGAAAATCTCACAAAACAAAAGAAGAAAACCCCAAATAAGAAGGAAGAAACGGAATCCTCAGATTCAGTAGACTCCTCGAACTCCTCAGACACAGAGACAGAGCAAAGGAAGGACGTCGGGTGGAAGAAAAGAAGGCGGCAAAGAGACCGCTCAATGCAGACGAGATCAACCTATCAGTATACGCCTCTGAGTAGGTCCCCTTCCCTAAGGGCATGGATGCCAACAAAATCTTCATCGGCATCAGAAAAAAGGTTCTATTAGTGAGAGTTCGACGCACAATGCGACGAAAAAACTGTCAAGGAAGCGCTCTTCAACCAAAATGTTACCTTCTGTCGGGATACATTTGAAGAGATTACCATGGCAAAATTTAAGAATTTAAGCCAGAAAAAAATGGAAAACCCGAACAACAGGTTGAGAATAGTGACACTCAACGTAGATGGATGGGAGGGAAAAGATACCGCATATTTCGTGTTCTCGACCCAGACGGCATCTTATTCACGGAGCACGGTATCGATACAACATCCTGCCAACTGAAGATACCGTGCTACAGAGTTGTCACTAAGAACCATTCTCAAGAGAGGTTTGACGGTGCTACCGTTGCCATCAAAAGGAATCTCTCGTTCAGTCGCCTTCCGGAACTAGACGAGTTCTTTGTGGCGGTAGCACACATTAGTCAGCAGTGTCGTGATAGCGGTAGCCTATCAACCACTTCGACGAGCGTACCTGTTCGGGCACGGCCGAATGGCATTCCTTGGGGTGCGACCTCAATGCCAGCTGTCGAACGGCTGGCTATGGAAACACTAACAACAGAGGCCATAACTTGGAAATGATTATCCGACGGAAGAACACCCAGAGGATAGGACCGGACTTTCCGACCTATATCACCCTTAGAGCAGCAACAAGGCCCGACATAATCATGACAAGTGACGGCTTCCCCTTCAACTACCATAGCGAGCTTGGCCCATATAGCGATATTGACCACCATCTCGCTCGCACCGATCCAGCTTCCGGTCCCTCTCCACAAAAGCTACGCTTCCGCCAATTGGGAACGCTACAGAGAAATGCTTGGCGAATTTAAACCAGTTGATTTAAGCGAAGCGACACTAGAGGAAATCGACGGGAAGTTGGAGAGGATAACAGCCTCCATCACCGAGTCTAACCGCGATTGTGTACCTATGGCAGGGTACAAAACTCCTCCACAACCCAGATGGCCTGAGGAGATGAAAGAAATCGCTAGGGAACATAAGGGAAAATCCGAAGAGCAGGTACGAATCGAGAAAGAAGCTCGCTGCTACGACGCCTGAGTGAAGAAGTTAGAAAGGCTATAAACCACCAACAGGCTGAGATATGGGACAGCCTTATAGCTAGGGTAGACAGCGAGGTGAACCCCGATAAATTCTGGCAACTAGTGAAAAAACTAAAAGACCTTCCAAGTAGAGAAAAGACCCACAATGAGGAGGGCGATGACTACTTGGAGGATCCGGTGGTCCTGAAAGAGAGGTTCCGCACGTTCTGGAAGGATATCTTCTCAATAACACCTGAGGACGATGTGGAATTCGAAGGTCAACTGATTGAAGATCTTAATCATATAATACATCGAACACACTCACAACAACATAAGAGGCCATGACAACTGTGAAAAACTTTAAATAAAATGCACCAGGCTGGACGGGTATCACTAAAAATAACTTGGTGCATCCCCTCCGGCAGGTTGTTCAGGAAATTACGAAGATCTATAACGCTTCCCTGAATACTAGCTACTTCCTCAACGGTCTAAAAATGGTCAAAATCATTCTTCCTAGAGGAAGGTAGTCCTCCCCCCCCTCCGATCAAATGGAAAATTACAGACCAATTCTCCTCCAAGAGTTTGTGGGCAGAGTCTACTAGAGTCTTCTAGCTAATACGCTTCAAGACCAGCTAACCGAATGGAAGCACACAACCCTTAGGAAACGGGCTCCGCAAGAGAAGGGGAACTGATACAGACCTCGTCCTTCTCACCGAAAAACTCGGCGCTGTAAAGCTGAATGAAAATAGCTAGACGTGGTGTTGGTCGATATACAAAATGCCTTCGATAAGGTTTGGCTAAGAAGTCTACAATACAACATCTTAGGCCTCAAGCCAAACCAGATCCTGGAAAGGGTCCTCTGTGACTACATCTTGGAATGGAAAACTGAAATCTCGATCGAGAGATTCAGAGGACTCGAGTTCGAACTCGAGGCAGGTGTTCCACAAGGTAGCTGTCTGAGTCCACTGTTGTACCTGGTGTGCACAATGGACTTACCTGATCCAGTTGGGGAGCCAGAAACTTGATGATGTCATAGTTGACGACGAATTTTACCCACATACCAACGTGGTCAAAGTCCTGGGTCTGCGCATCACCAAAACAGGGTATAAGACGCATATCAACAACAGAATCTCCCTAGCCAAGAGAGAGTTTAGAAAACTTTACAGGTTCAAAAGCCTAAACGCCAACAATATCAAAAAGCTATACACTGCCCTGGTTCGCTCAACACTGGTGTACCCGTCAGTAGTAATGCAGGGAGCTAGTTCTACCTCTATCAGACAGATTCAGAGAGTACAGAAGAAATCTGCCCTGCTGATAGTTGGCGCACGCAGGATGGACCGTATTCGGCAAACGGAACAGCACGCAAGAGCAGGAATGAAGCTATTGAATATGGTCCTCCAGAGGCTAGGAAGAAAGACTTGGGAAAAGGTAGAAGAAGAAGTACTTCTCCTTATACATGCCAACCTAGAGGTGTCACCAAGAGAACCTTATTCTCAAGTGGAAGACTGTGCTCCTGGCAAGAACTAAACTAAGTATATATGGGAGGGGGGGGGGACTCTTTATTATAACTTTATTTATTTTTCTGTATTCGTATCTATGTATTATTTCTAGACTGAAGATGCCCCTTCAAACATTGACTCCCTTTATCTGACTCTTGTAGGCTGAGGTTCCTTCTTCTTTAAGTGGATCTTCTTTTTCTTGATGACTTCTTGATGCTTCTTGACGATTTTGTTTGGATGGGATGAGTTGGGAGTCGATTTCCTTGAGTTCCGTTTTTCTTTGAGCGCGGTCTTGAGTCATAACATAAACATAACATAACATAATTTCACGGATGACAAAAGCCACACGGGCATATCAAAGGTCATCCGTATCCATCAAATCCCACCCACAAAATGCATCTATAGGATTATGTCAGACCATGCATCTACAATATTTAATTTAAAGACTCCATAGGAGTCTGTCAAAAACAAAAACAAAGTTCCCCAAAATATACAAAAAGAAACTGCATCCACAGGAATGAGTCAAGAAACATATCCCCATACCAAAAAGAAAGAAGTTAACCCTCCATCCCTATATAATCATCCAATCTGCGCTTGAAAACATTCAAGTTTGGGCTGTCTACAGTCTCAGGTGGCAAACTATTCCAATAATCCACCACTCTGTTAGTGAAAAAATATTTTCTAACATCCAGTCTGTACCTCTGTTTTTTAATCTTTAAGTGGTGGCCTCTAGTTCTATTACTACCTTCTAACTCAAATAACTTGCTGAAATTCCTTTTAATGTAACCTAGTACCCTATTTGCTCTATTCTTTGCCTCAATACACTGCTTTGAAAACTTCAGTGACCTATCTACTACTAAGTCCTTCTCATCTTCAATTGAATTAAGCCAATACCCATCCATCTCATAGCTAAATTCCCTATTATCTCTCCCCATGTTAAGATATGCATATTATCTTGGATTATCTTATTTAGACATTTTGTCAATGTTTCAATTCCTCCATTTGTTTTGATTTTTTAAAAGTTTGAAAAATTCTGGTTTCATTTCATCCAGTCCTGCTGCCTTTCTCTCCTTTAATTTATTTAAAATCCTTTTTACCTCTTTATTGTATATAGCTATGTCAGCACTCATCTTCTTACACTCTTTATCCTTTACTTCTCCAATCATGTCTAGGTGTTCCTCCAGTTCCAAAGGAGCCATGATTTTTTCTTTCAGCTTGTATTATTATGTTTACCTGATTTTTTTTCCTTCTATTTCTTGGTCCTTCTTCGAGAATTTTCTTCGTAAAAATTTGTGGACTGTATGGGATCGATCTTGGGTCTTTGTATCCCGAGACAAGCACTCTACCATTACGACACGGCTTAGTCCGTATTGACTTGGTAATTTAATGGGCTATTTATATTCTCGATTTTGGAAGGAAGTTTTTCTCTTATACATCTTCGTCGCACCCCTACATATACTCCTAAATAAGTCAAATCGATCTCTCCAACTAATAAAGAATAAATCGCGAAATAACCATACAAAACAAAACGATAATCCACAACGGAGGACTCAAGAGTACAATATAACAAAAGAAGTGAAGTGCTCAAAACAGAATAAACATTAAGTAAATAAGTGAATAAATAAAAAAAGGCGAAATGCCACACAATTAACAACTAAATTAAAACTTCAAGTAAATAAATAAGTGAATAAATAAAAAGAGGCGAAGTGCTCCAAAATGAACAACTAAATTAAAACGAGTAATAGGACTAGGGGTCACCACTTAAAAATTAAAGAACATGGTTGCAGGTTGGATGTTAGAAAATATTTTTTCACCAATGGAGTGGTAGATTACTGGAATAGTTTGCCATCTGAAACAGTAGACAGTCCAAACTTGAATGTTTTCAAACGCACATTAGATGATTATATGGGGAGGGAGGGTTAACTTTGGGGAGTATTCTGGACTCATTCCTGTGGAAGCAGTCTTTTATTATTGTATATTATGATTGATTTGGATTTTGACGAGTCTTCATGATGATGCCTTTTGTTTTTGACACATTCCTGTATATGATTCTAATTGTATATTGTAGATGCATGATCTGACACAATCCTATGGATGCATTTTGTGGGTTGGTTTTGATAGATGTAGATTACCTTGGTTAGGCCCTTGTGGCTTGTGTCATAACATAACAATTTCACAGATGACAAAAGCCATATTGTAAAGAAATAAATAAAGAGGCAAATTGCTCAATTAAATCGAAGAAAAATAATAAAACAAAAATTATAAATTAAAATGAGTCAAACTGCCCACATACAATCAAAACAAGGTAATTGTGTAGAGTATGGCTGGATCCGAGTCCTAGCTTATTTGGGGCTATTTTTCCTAGCTACTTTTTCTGAGCTCAAATCCATGTGGACGAAGTTTATGGCGATTTCTGATTATATACTGGGGGGGCTGTGCCCCCTCTAACCCCCCCAAATGATTGAAATCTCAGGATCATCATAGGCCTATCCCCTGACAAGCCGTCCCCAACAACGAACCAACCCTCAAAATAAACTAGAATCGCATCTGCCCATACTCGCAACATTTACCCCCCAAAACAATAAAAATAAATAAAATGAAAATTAAAAATTTAAAGCTAATTAGTAAGTGAGCTCACCCATCCCTACGATGAGTCTTCCCCAACAACGAGCTGACACTCAAGATAAGCTAGAATCACGGATGCCCATACTCGCAACATTTACCAAGGAATTTTGGTAAAGTTGAAGATTAGCTGCTCGGCTACTTGTTCCTGAGGGCAAGTGGAGCAGCTTATCTTCAACTTTACCCAAATTTTTAATTATATTTTAAATTAAATCTTGAAATAGCAGCTCCTGTTAGATGAAATGGATCCAGTTTGTTTACATGGTAATACTTCAGATTCAGGGCTCACGGTAGGTGGCGCTGTTAGTAGGCTACAATTTTGGGCTACAATATGTTTTTTATGACGTCAGACGGTAGCTTCAGATGTAACCAATCGCAGCGTTATATTTTTTTGTTGTTTTGGGGATTTATAACTTTTAGTATAATATTTACTAAATATCTGCGCTCTTCTCATTTATAGTTTTTTTCTAAGTTAGGTAAGGTTTCTTGATGTCTTTTGTTGTTTTGTTTTCGTATTTTTTGTTTACTGCGAACGATAACAGCTTCTTACTGGCAACATCGTAGCTTATAAATAGGACCCGTTTTGCAAATGTTTTTCTTTCATTATTGTGTTTTCGTGCTCTCCATGTGCTTCTTTGTTATTTGAATTCAGCTTTACTTTGTATAATCGCGAAAAACTTTTAGATTATCTAGAGGTGCATAAACTAATCAAGAAATCTATAAAAGTAAGTATTGTTTGTTATTAGATTAGGTTTTTCTGCCAGTAAAAATCTTTTTTGGGGAAAACCCCCCAGTAAATTCAATGGGACTGCTCGTGGGGGAGATATCACTGCGAGGGGACCACTCTACCATGATCCTGAGTTTCAATTAATTGGGGGGGGGATCAGGGGGGCGCAGCCCCCCAGTATATACTTGTATACAAAACAAAAATATTATGCTGTGATTGTTCACATCTGACACTACTGCCTGACATCATAAGACATATATTGTAGCCCAAAATTGTAGCCTATAAACAGCGCCACCTACCGTGCACCCCGAAACTGAAGTGTTACCGTTTACATTTTAGTGCTGCCTAATTTTCTCCACATTTTTGTTTCTCAGTATGGCTGTTGCTTTGGGGGACTTTGATTTTGTCTTCCCCTGGTGATGGTGCTTTTTGTGGGTGGGTTTTGATGGAGGCGGATGACCTTTGATAGGCCCTTGTGGCTTTTGTCATCCGTGTAATTATGTTATGTTATGTTATGTTATGAAGTGAGTATGCCTTTTGGGTAAATATGAAGATCGGCTGTGCAAACAATGGGACGCAAAATATTTTGTCACTGTTTCAATATGTTTCACCTTTTTGGAGTAAATTCAAGGGGACTGCTCATGGCGGGTTTATCACTGCAGGGGGGACCCCCTATGATGATTTTATGGATTATGTAACTAAAGAATTAGATAGGGGTGCGAAAGTTGATGTGATCTACTTAGATTTCAGCAAAGCTTTTGATAAGGTTCCACATAGAAGACTAGTTCATAAATTAAAACTGCATGGGATATGTGGGAACGTTTTAAATTGGATAACTGGATGGCTGAAAAATAGGAAACAGAGAGTTGTACTGAATGGAGTGAGGGCAGAGTGGAGGAATTTTATTAGTAGCGTACCTCAGGGATCAGTTTTAGGCCCTTTATTATTTATAATCTATGTAAATGATCTTGGGCAAGGTGTGAATAGCAAAGTATTAATTTTTGCTGACGATACTAAATTGGCAGCTGTAGTCAAAGAGGTTGAAGGTAGCTTTAAAGTGCAGGGTGACTTAAATAAGTTGTTAGCTTGGGCTCAGAAGTGGCAGATGATTTTTAACCTTAATAAATGCAAAGTTATTAACATGGGGAGAGATAATAGGGAATTTAGCTATGAGATGGATGGGTATTGGCTTAATTCAGTTGAAGATGAGAAGGACTTAGGAGTAGTAGTAGATGGTCACTGAAATTTTCAAAGCAGTGTATTGAGGCAAAAAATAGAGCAAATAGGGTGCTAGGTTACATTAAAAGAAATGTTAGCTACAAGAGTAAGGAGGTCATCCTTAAACTATACAACTCTTATGTCAGGCCACATTTAGAGTACTGTATACAGGCATGGTCACTACATTTTAGACATGATATTAACTTATTAGAGTCAATACAAAGGAGGGCAACAAAAATAATACCATCCCTGAAGCACCTTGAATATGAAGATAGACTGAGGGTACTAAATATGTTCTCATTTGAGAGAAGATGTGTGAGGGGAGATATGATTGAGCTTTTTAAAATCTTTTAGCAAGTTATTTGAGATGGAAGGTAGTAATAGGACTAGGGGTCACCACTTAAACATTAAAAAACAGAGGTGCAGGTTGGATGATAGAAAATATTTTTTAACCAATAGTGATAGATTACTGGAATAGTTTGCCATCTGAGACAGTCCAAACTTGTATGTTCTCAAATGCAGATTAGATGATTATATGGGTAGGGAGGGTTATTGGGGGGAGGGTATTCTGGGGGTGTTTTAAATTGGATAGCTGAGTGGCTGAAAGACAGGAAGCAAAGGGTAGTGCTAAATGGTGTAAAGTCAGAGTGGAGGGATGTTATCAGTGGGGTTCCTCAGGGATCAGTTCTCGGTCCATTATTATTTGTCATCTATATAAACGATCTTGGGGAGGCAGTTAATAATAAAGTGTCAATTTTTGCGGATGATACCAAATTAGCAGTTGTAGTTAAAGATATTGATGATAATTTTAAAGTGCAGTCAGATTTAAATAAATTATTATCCTGGGCACATAATTGGCAAATGACTTTCAACCTTGATAAGTGCAAAGTTATTAACATGGGAAAAGATAATAGAGAATTTAACTATGAAATGGATGGGCATTGGCTGAGCTCAGTAGAGGATGAGAAAGATCTAGGAGTAGTAATAGATAAGTCATTAAGGTTTTCTAAGCAGTGTATTGAAGCAAGAAATAGGGCAAATAGAGTGCTGGGTTTTATTAAGAGAAATGTCAGTTACAAAAGTAAGGAGGTTATTCTTAAACTCTATAACTCTTATGTTAGGCCACATCTAGAGTACTGTATACAGGCATGGTCCCCACATTTTAGACACGATATTAATCTTCTCGAGTCAGTGCACGGAGGGCAACAAAGATTATTCCTTCCCTGAGGCACCTTGAATATATAGATAGACTGAGGGTATTAAATATTTTCTCGTTCGAAAGGAGGTGTGTGAGAGGGGATATGATTGAGCTCTTTAAAAATTTTTCCGGGATAGATAAATTGGATGTTAGCAGGTTTTTTGAGTTAGATGATGGAAATCGGACTAGAGGTCACCACTTGAAAATTAAAAAGCAAGGGTCTAGGTTGGATTTAAGAAAATATTTTTTCACCATTAGAGTGGTAGACTTCTGGAACAAATTGCCGCAGAGGGTAGTAGGTAGTCCAAATCTAAATGTATTTAAGAGTAGGTTTGATGAGTTTATGGGGAGGGAATGTTGTGATGGTTCCTAAGTTTTGTATATATTAATATTGTTTGTATATATCTATAGCTACATGATTTAGTTCTTGACAAGCCTTGATTGGTGATACCCTTGTTTCTAGACGCAATCCTCTGGATGTAGTTTTCCTGGGAGTTTGGGTGCCTTAAAAAAGAGGCCGTTTGACTCGGATGACCTATGATGAGCCCTTGTGGCTTTTGTCATCTGTTATATTATATTGTGGGGGACTTTGATTTTGTCTTTCCCTGGTGATGGGGCTTTTTGTGGGTGGGTTTTGACTGAGGCGGATGACCTTTGATAGGCCCTTGTGGCTTTTGTCATCCGTGTAATTGTTATGTTATATTATGACTCATTCCTGTGGATGCAGTTTTTCATTATTGTATATTATGACTGATTTAGATTTTGAGGCATCTTGATGATGCTTTTTGTTTTTGACACATTCCTGTGGATGGTTCTAATTGTATATTGTAGATGTATGATCTGACAATCCTATGGATTGTTTAAATTGTAGATGCATGATATGACCAATTCTATGGATGCATTTTGTGTGGGTGGGTTTTTACAGATGCGGATGACCTTTGTTAGGATAGGCCCTTGTGGATTTCGTTATTTGTAAAATTATGTTATGTTTTATATATATATATTCTATATCTCTCATGAGTGCAAGAGAATAATGAAATAAATCCAACACACTGCAAGAAAAAGTGACAAGGAGTAACAAGGAAAATAAGTACCCTAGAATACCTTACGGTCCATTCAATGAGGGTACCTTTGGAGTAGCTGTCGAGCAGGCACATCCCCGCTCAATTGACTTATGTCTTCCCTAAACGGCCACTTTTCAAGACTTTGTCTAGTCTTGTCTTGAACTGGTCAACAGAATTGCTGTTGACAACCTCCATCGAAGTGCGTTCCAGCTACTGCAGATACTGTATGTGAAAAATTTCCCACACAGGTTGCGGTTTTAACGCTTCAGCTTAAGTTTGAAGCCATGAATTCTTATTCTGCTCTCATTACGGCTGAAAATATCCCTGTAGTCAACATTGTCGAACCCTCGATTTTTTTCAAAACTTCGATGAGCTGACCACGCAGTCTATTGGTTTCCAATGAGAACAGATTTAATTCCCTTAATCTATCTTCTTAACTTTTATGTCTGATAGAGGGAATCAGTTTGGTTGCCCTGGCTTGCACGCGTTCCAATCTCGCGATGTCCTTTCAAAATGAAGGACTCCATAATTGTACTGCATACTCCAGGTGCAGTCGGACAAGTGAATTGTACAAACAAGAGTACTATTTCCTTGTTCCGATATCCAAACTAGCTTTATATAACCTAGCATCCTTTGCGCTTTCTTCTCCGCCTCAATACACTGCCTCAAAAACTTGAGATCACTAGTTATAGTTACACCAAAGTCCTTCTCAGTGTCGGTAGATTCAAGATCAGTGCCCTTAAGGATATAATGAGATTTTCCGGAGAAGGCGGCGGTGTGGTACCTTATCAAAGGTTTTCTGAAAGTCTAAGTAGACCACACCCACCGCCTTGTCCCGATTGTGCTCACTGAAGACAAAGTGGAAGAATTCCACAAGGTTCGTCAGGCATGACCGTTGTCTTCGGAAGCTGTGCTGGGAACTCCTCAGTAGCAGGTTTGACTCTAAATGTAACCTCATTTTGTCCACCATGATGCTTTCCATGAGTTTACCGACTATCGAAGTCGGACTGATAGGTCGGTAGTTCGACGGTTGGCTACGGTCTTCTTTCTTGAAGATAGGAGTCACTTCCGCTTCACGGCAGTCTCTAGGAGCACATTCGGTTCGGATTGACATGTTTAAGATTGTGCTCAGGTGTCATGACACTTGATCATGCACTTCTTTTCTATTTCTCCTTCGGTGAAGCCCATATTCGCCAGCTTTTCCCCTGAGTAGGAATCCGTTGGCTGGGGTATCGGAGCACAATCTTCAGTAAACAATGAAGAGAAGTAGTCGTTGAGGAGGTTAGCATTTTCTGCAGCTGAGTGCTTTATTGTTTACTCCATTCCTCAAAGGGCTAATCGTTTGACGGATTGTTTTACGGCTGTTTACATATCCAAAGAACTCCTTGGGATTCTCTTTACAAAGTCTCACCACTTGTTCTTCAGACTGCTTAGCTGCCCTTATGCTGGACTTCACTCTCCTGGCTAGCCTCCGGTATTCGTCAAAGTCACCCGAGATCTTCATTTGCCGGTACACATTTCTCTTCTTCCTAAGCAGTTGGTCGATTTCTTGATTAAACCACTTTGGTTGAACAGAAGACTGACGGGGGCATTTCAGAGGGATGAAAAGTGATTGAAGACTCATGAATGTGGTTTTGAAACTGTTCCACGAGTCTTCAACAGCCTCGCGTCAGTCAGTCCAGCATGAAGACCTGCAAAGTCTGCTCTCCTTAAATCAAGTTTCCTCGATTTACTAGTTGCAGGCCCTGCCTTGGGGACTTTGACTACAAATCTAATTAGTCGGTGGTCACTGCCACCGAACTCTTCACCAACAGAGAGGTCCTCAACATTGTCATCCTCAGAGGTGAAAACCAAGTTGAGGATATTGTCTTCTCTTGTTAGCTCTCTCACCCATTGAGTCAGGAACTCGTTTGCGAACTCCACGATAGTGCGTTCTCGCCACAGGGTTCTCTGGTTTCCCAATCAACTTGTGTGTTGAAATCCCCCATGACGATACAAGTTTGCCCAACAGCTGGTAAAAACTCCTGTCCTGTTCTAAGAGTTGGGCAGGGGGTCTGTAAAGCACCAGGGTCCTGTATCTGGCAGGACCTATCTCTAGGTCAACACATAGTAGTTCATGGTCGGATACAATGTTCAATCCGTCGCGTTGAGAGTATCCTTGACATACAACATCACACCGCCACCCTCTCTGGCCTATCTTTCAGGAAGAGCTGGTAACCAGGAATTGTGAATTCACCTTCAAAATCTCAGCTTGAGGTTTTTATCCATGACTCTGTTATGGCCACCATCTCAGGTTCTTCTGTTGCTATGAGGCCACGAAGTTCAAGAAACTTGTTTCTGATAGACCTCGCATTAAACAGAAGAACCTTGAGGGAGTCCCCAACTGTAGGACTCCCTACGCTCTTCCGTTTCCCTCTTTGTTTCTCTGTGGTGGGGTCACTTCCCTCTTTGTAACCTCAGAAAAGGTCATTCCTTCTGAAATAGTTATTTCCTATTTGACAAAATCCAAGCAATTCGAACCAAGCACCCTGAGGCAGCGAGCAACTGCTTTGATTTCAATTAAACTGAGCCTTTAACCACGTAGCCATACTGCCGCTGTATCCTCTGTATTTTGAGTATTTAAATAAAGGTTTATGGCCAATTAACTGGTATAAAAAGTATTTTTAATTTTACATTCTGTGTGTGGTGATTAATTGCACTTAATAGTTATATTTTTGCTCTTGACCTTTCCACACTTTGTTTAAAAACAATTGTTAGTAAAAAACTTTTACATTAGTGACTGCTGTTTTTTTATTCTAAATTGAATGATATTGGTGTATTTCATCATTCGTTATGTATTTGTTTATGCGTTTAGTTACTGGAAGCCGATATATGTATTTGGTTTGGTTAAGAAAAATAGAGCTCCCTACATTAGTATATAGGCACCTCCGTGGACACACGATTGAGATATATAAGATTGTATGGGGCATATACTGCAAGGAGTTGGCACCAGAATGGGAACAGCACAGGGCACCGACGAGGGGTCATGAGTACAAACTACAAACCAAGAGTAAATACAGCACATAGGCAACACTACCTCATGATCAGGGGCATCAATACTTGGAACAGTCTGCCATCCCTGGTGGTGTGTGCCTCCAATATTTGGACATTTGAAAAAAGATTGGACAAATACTGGGAGAATTTGGACTGCAAATATAACCATGAAGCCACAAGCACAGCCATCACAGAAAGAAATACTAGAAATATACTGGCAAGAAATTTGGATATAGAGGTCAACTAGACCTGCATCTAGAATCTACGTAAGTAAGTTACTGGAAGCCAGTTTTGAGCTGTATCCCCATACCCCTAACTTGGCCTCAGTAACAAGTTGATAAATGAAAGATTTTGGAACAAAGAATGAATCATTATAGGGTAACAGGAAGAAAATCCCCAGTCGCTAATGTATAAAATTACCCAATTATTTTTTGATATAATGTTTTATCAGGTAATTTAAGACTAAGATAGCACCGTCATTTCCAAGGTTTTATTTAGAGCCTTCTAATTAGAAAAAGTTATAGAAGCAATGTTATTCAGCTCCTCGAATTACATAGGAATACCTATTTATCTTCCCTATTACCCTGGAGGGTAATGGGGGTACCCCTCCCCCTCTCCCATTTGGATATATTAAGGTTCTCGACGGGGCACTAAAAAGGACCCTCTCAATTTTAGGCCACTCAAATTTAGTCAAAAAAGGTGAAACATATTGGAATATGGAGAAAATATTATGTTGTAAACAGCGGAGGCGAGCATGTGCCTAAAACATTGGAAATAACGGCGCTATCTTCTTCTTAAATTACTGTTGTTTCTTGGGCAAATTAAAAAAAAGTTCTTTTGAGGGAAAGGGGAGGGCTGTTATTAGGCTATTGCAATCGCATCATATTGTATTATATATAATTTTTAACTTAATTTAGAAATGGGGGCTTCGCCTCCCATACCCCCTACACACCCAGCAAATTAAAAAAACTTTGTAAATATTCCTAATTCGATAAAGCCTATCCTTAGGTATGAAATCAAAGGCGTGATTGCCAAATCTCATTAGGCCTCTATATTTTTATAGCTTATATATAACCCATTCGCACCCATATATACACAATTATAGCATCTTTATTAAAAAATAAATATTTAAAGTGTTTTACAAAAATAAAAAACTAAACTATATAGACCCCTACATAACCGATTCTTTTGAGGTGAAGACTTTACAAAAATAAAAAAATTTAACTGACTAATGTATTTTTTTTTGTCATAACATGATAATTAGAGATTTGCTATACACTATATAGCATTTGCATATTTTTAAAAAATATATCCCGTAAGGGGCGCAGCGATTTGCCTTACTGTCCGCCATGCTGATGGGACTCAGCGCCCTGTCCGGCTCCAGCTTAGCGTCTTCTCCTTTCAGGCAGCCTGTATTTCTCCCCTACTTCCTCACTTCCCTTACAACTTCTCCCACAACTTTCTCTGGTCGCCCTCTATTTTTACAGGGTAGATAGATGCTGACCTTCAGGGCTGAGGGAGGAGGGGACAATGTTCCTTAACCCCTGAGCTCCGGTTTAGGATGATGGGTTTTTAACAACCTGCTTCATCCCCCCCTACATCTTCCTCACCTCCTCTTCCTTTCTATTTTCAAACACTATCCATTTTACGCTGCATCCAAGGTGGAACCACCATGCTGAGGGACTGCCAGGCCACCAGGCCGGAGGGGTGGTCCGAAATGGTGGCATCTGGCTCTGCCAGGCCTGTATGCACCCCTTGCAGGGTGGGCTACTGTGAGGGGTGATGAGCGTGTGCATCCCATGAGAAAATTAGGGTCACCATGCCCAATGATATAAATTGAAAAAAAAACCCCTTCCCCTTTCCCCCTCACAATCAATGGAGCTGCCTTCAGGCAGCTCCACAGAAAAAATAGAGGTTTTATCCCCTCTGTGCTCTTGCAGGGGACCCTCCAAATCTCTAACTAGAAGGGAGGCTTACTCCTCTCCTTTGCCTACGGGTGTAGGATACTCCCCCTCTTTCCTTGTCTGGAGGTGCTTTTGGGCACCTCCCTTTTTCCAGCGCCAGTCCCCCCTTTACTTTCCAAGGAGACTGCCAAGAAAGCCAGCAGGCAGCCCATAGTCAGCCGCTCCCCATTGAAGTGGCTAGGTAGGGCAACCCCATCCCCCTTCTAGGGGGGATAGGGAAGCCAGGCCCCTTTGGTCGCTTCCCTCAAAAGACCTGCTGGCTAGAGTACTAAACCTAGTGGGGGTCAAGCCCTGTGCCTCCCAAGACAAGACTAATGACACTGCTGCTAATAGGACTTGTGATGTCCTGGGGGGGCCCCACCCGAGCCTTGATTACATCGGGGCCCCTCATTCAGAGATTACCCAGCATTTTTTAGCCTGCCGGCTTCAAACGCTTCCTTGTTATTCACTCCACTGATGGCACCATGTTGGCTAAGGGCAACATGATCCATCAGAGGAGAACTTTAGCTAGTGTGATTGTAGACAGCCAAAGGTGATCCGTTTCTCAGACAGAAGCCTTCTAGCGAATGCGGCGGATCCCTCTGAGGCGGCCGAGATAAGTGCTCTTCAGACACTTGATGTCACCCCGGTGAGTGTGACGCCGCACTCTACTATGAACTTTGTGAAAGGAGTAGTTTATGCAAAGAAACTTGTGTACTACTCCATATAGAGCTGGCCGACCACGGGGCTGTCAAGGTTGAGCGTGTGATGAGAAAACAGGAAGGGGCCTCGAGACCCACCCCTACACTCTTTGTGACGTTCTACTGTGACAAGCTCCCTGAGTTGGTGCGTGCCCTCAGTTAATCAACAGAGGGATGGTGGAAAAAGTCAGAAAGGAGCTAGAGGATTCAGGATTCGACTTCAAGGCAACAGAAGTTCATCATTGAAATCTCAAAAATCAACAATGATCCCAGAAAGTTGATGTATTCCATTGCAGGAGAGAAAGGTGTGGATGAAAAGCTTTGCAGGCTGTTAGTGCATGAGGACATATGCTACTTTTCATACAAGATGAGGTAGGCCAATTTCAGTCTAAGCCAATGCAGTAAAAGTGACTCAAGCACACCAAGAAGATGATAAACAGATATGCTCTCATTCTTCTCCAACAAGTAGAATCTTGGTCAAGACCCGAAGATCAACTTACAGAACAACAGGTGGCTTTCTGTCACACCCAAGGACATGACCAATCATGAAGGTGACCTCATGCCACCCTTCTTCCCTGAGGTCCGCAGGCTGAACACCTGATGGCTACATCTATGTTCTGAGCCAGGTGGTAAACCCCTAGATCGACCGAGTAGTGGCAGTAAGTCCTTACCTGTGGCAGCAAGACTACAACCTGCCACACCAACTGGAAGATCCAGGCCTGACTGGATCACACAACACCCGGCATTTGCCCTCTCAACTCCCCGAGCTGAGGGTCATGATTACCAGGGGCCTAAAATGGGAGATGTGATGAAGGTGTGTGGTTGGTTCCAAGGCTGCCTAGAGAATGTCATCGAGACCACAGGCAGGTTCATTGAGTGAGATGGGCATAACATTTCAATAACACAGACCTAAATTTGATTAATATAATAAAAACAAAAAACCTCTTATTTTTTCATGAGACGGTCATCATGTGAAAGAGTACTATCTGCACCCTTTATATGATTGTGATTATTGTGTGACTTGTTTCCGGTGCATATTGGAATTTATAGTATTTTTGTAGTGGTGTCATGTGAAGGTAATAGAGATTTAGTGTATACACTGGTTTCAGTGAAATCAATGGTCTTATTAGGGTGATGAGTCCTCCCTTGCTGGCTCCATGCCACTCCTGTCTAAGAGTGGTGTAGTTTTGGAATGTGGGTGTTTTCTTTTTGCTCTGAGTTTGGTTTCTTGTAGTATGGCAATGTGTATGTTGTGTTGTTTGATGGTGTGCAAGTTTTTGTTAGTGTTTATGCCATCTGATTAATTGTATATGGAGGTTGTGTGGATGTTGTTGCATGGTGGTTTACAAGAGGGGATAGGGGTTGGCTTGGGAAGGGTACAATCTAGATTCGGGAGGGAGGAGCAGGTTAGGTAGCTATTTGTGTAGACTTTTGGAGGCAAGTGTTTTTCAGGTCAAATGGCTCCAGTTTTGCATTAATTGCATTGGACAGAATCTTTTGTCTGTCAACTCAATGTGATGTATTTGGAGCAGGTAGGGCATGTGTATTTATTATTTGGTCCTGCTTTGCTCTCAATGTCTCCAACTAGAATGATTTTTTTTGAGAAATGGTTGCCAGAGTGCTATTTCTCTCTGGAAAAGGTGGAAAGGAAAACTGTGGTATCGCTAGGGTGACTGAGGCCCACTCATGTCCCCCTGGCGGGGGGGGGGGGGATATGTGGTAGTTTGTTGTCCCCCATTGGTGTCCATTTTGGTAGGCATCTGAACCATCCTCTTGCTTCTGTGGTGGCTCCTTCAGTTACTCAATTAGTTTGATTATTGTTTGTAATCTACATATATAAATGGTCTTGGGTAGCTAGTTCAATTTTTGCTTATGACATCAAATTGTGGATGATACAATGCAAGCTGATATCCAGACATTTAGAATACATTAAAGGAGAATAAGATTGGTCGAGATTTGCATGACAGTATCAATACTTCTTGGACCAAGGTGTTTTAAGTGAATGTTTGATATGTCAGGTCCAGCGGTGGGGAAGAATTTTGCCTGCTGTATAGCCTGGGATACTATTTCAGTGGTGAATTGTAAAGACATTTCATGGTTAATTGATAGTGAGTGTAGGTGTTTGTTTGTGGTTATGTGAGAGAGGTCAGGAGTTCTGTTGCTGATTTTTGCATGTTGTGTGAGGGCTTTTGCCTGTCTGGTAAAGTTGAGTAGATTTATTTCTTAGCAAGAATATAAAATATAAAACCAGTCATATTTAATTCTCAAAATCTATATGTTAACATTTAACAAATACTTTTTTTTAACAGGGATATGAACTAAATATCTGCTTTCACAATAGGGATAAACTAAATAATGGCTTCATTTAGTGCCTCTTCAAAGAACAAAGGCTTTAATTTCAAAGTTGTGCTTTTGGGTGAAGGATGTGTTGGTAAAACGAGTCTTGTTCTTCGATATGTTGAAGATAAATTCAGTGATAAACACATCAGTACTTTACAGGTATGACAAACATTTATATATTAAAGCACTATAATCAAAATGCACTATTTTCAGCTTGAGGTTTGCCAGATAAAAACTCCAGTCTGGCTTTACTTGTGTAATTTTACACATTTGCTTTAATAAGATCAAAGAAATGATTCAAGAATTCAGAACATTGATATTGTATTGATTCACCATTGAAATATAATTGCAAGTTTGAGACATTTTTCTCACTCTCTTTACTTTTTTCTTTGAGAACAAATTTCCCTCATTAAATTTTAGCCCTTTCTCAAAATTAATAAAATATTGCCCCATTTTATCCCTATTAATTTCCTCTCCTTTTTCATTCTGCCTATCCCTTATTGTCTCCCCTCCTCCCTTCTACCCTTCCTGTTCCTTCAATTAACTATTTCTAATCCATGGCATTTTGATTGTGCTGAATATTGTAAACTTTTTTTAAAAATTTTTTTTACTGACTTGTCAAAAGTACAGGACTAGCCTGGGAGCATCACACTCCATCCTTCAGCTGTACAACAATTGACAAAATATTAATCTTAAGACATTTATATACCAAATGAGTAACTGAGAGAGAGGGAAATAAAAAAATGCATGGAATATTTATAAAGAGATAATGTGATTAATTCAATTACTTGTTAATTTAGACAGTCATTCAAGGTATAAATTATGTAACAAGTAGCTGAAGTGACAAGATTTGTGAGGCATCATTAATTGAATTCATTACAAAATTTATCTTCAGCATTTACTTACATATGTTGCTCCCCAGGCTAGCAACCTCAATCAACTCTGCAGACTGGATGAGGTTCTATCAGAGACCCAGCGCTCTGCATATCTGCAGGTTTTGTTCCATAACCTTATGGTGGGCATAAAGTTATGAATGTGTTTGTGATTCCCAGTTGCAATTGGAGCTGATATCTATCACATTGGCCAGGTTGGTATTTGTATTCAATTTCAGGTGGTGGCCATGTTGGAGGGTTGCCAAGCTAACCCAAGCGTGGCATTTGTTTTTCCTTGAATTTAAAGAGAAATACCAATCGGGGCATATCCCACAAAGTTTGTAAGGGGAGATGTGTGAAGATAAAGTAAAAATTGTTTGGAACGCATAACCACAAATCCTCTTGCAGGCATTGGCATAGGGAGGCCAAACTGCATATGTTGAGTCCAACAGGGCACATTTATAGATGTCAGCTGCAGCTAGTTTATCCTTGCTAAACCTGACACCTCCTTACTAGTCCATGTATGACATAGGTGGGTTGTTTCTTCTGGTTTGATATCTGGTAGTTTCAGGCTAGAGATTAGATGGTGTTAATTGCCCTCCAGGAGTAGAGGACCTCTGTCCTTCCGACCCCATGGGAGATTAAGTGGGAAAAGGCCTTCAATCCTACAGCCTGTGCTGAAGGCCGTGTCACTGTTATCACAATTAAGTGTGACAGTCCTGAGGGACTACATTAGAGTAGAGGGAGGCTGTTGCATGCTGTGGGGATTTTATAGCACCCTCCTGTGCCAGTGGTCATTGCAACAGCTATGAAGTGGAAGTTTAATTGTAACTAAACATCATGCAGGATACATCCAAGTGGGGTGGTCCCAATCCAGAATTGCATCCAGGTGGGGTATTGAAACATTAATTTTGAAATGACTGACCACTCTACAACTCTTCTCTTGCACTACAGGGTGGCCAAAGTTTAAAAAAAAACCACAGCCTTGCCTGCCCTTCTGTGTTGTATGTAGATAATTTTGTTGGTAAAAGTGAACATCATGATTTCCTTGAAGGCTGCCAACCTGATTGTACCTCCAGACGCAGACAACTCTTCAATGACAGATTGTACAGAGTGAGTTTCATTCCACTCTCAATTTGTGCATGTCCACTGCTACTGGTCCTGACAATAAATACCCTGTATGCCATGCTTCAACACCTAGGGTAGTGAGGCATGGATGTTTTGCTAAATTTGCTTAACAGGATATGGACAGTGTATATCCTCTTGGACTCCTGTTGAATGGCTGCCTTGCTCACTTTTCATGAACTGGGGAGAGATTCTGCTCAATATCCCTAACCTACCTGTACAAGTTGATTGAGAAATTAGTGAATGTTAGATTAGGCTTTTTTTCTGGACAGTGGACAGCACCTGTCTTCTGCAGTATGTGTCTTCTGCAAGCTCTACTTCACATCAGATGCCCTACCCTGAGTAGAAAAGGTTTTCTGTGATGCCCATCTTAATCTGGAGAAGGCCTATAATACTGCATAGTGATGCATTATTATGGAGACCCAAGTGATAGGGGGCAAGAGGATGCCTCCCAATTTTCATATCTGAATTTCTATGAGATTGTTGATTCTGCATATGCGTGAGGGAAGCCCATCCTGGCCCAATGGGGCAGGGAAAAGGTGTCCCCAGGAAAGTGTCCTCAGTGTCTCGCTCTTTGCCCTGAGCATCAGCATTATCACCCTGGTGCTGCTAGAAGATGACCTTTCAATCTCTTTTGGTGTGGTCTGATGCCAACTGGAACATTGACTCCAACAACCATTGAACCTCATCTCTCACTATGCTAGAGTGCACATGGTTTCGGTTTTCTTTGTCCAAGATAAGCTAGTGCACTTCTGTTGCCATCCATGGTTCTAACCTGACTCAAACTTTTCCCTAAATTGTGTTTACCTGGAAATCGTAGACTCTCTACTCTTTCATTGGTCTTTTTTTTTACTGATGCCTCACCTAGAAGGCCCATATTCGTACACTTAGGGGTTCTTGTAACTGTCCCATGGATGTTTTTCTTTCTGTGACATTTAGCACTTGTGTTGCTGATGGGGCTACTCCTTTGTTTTTATACCCATCCTTTGTTTGTTTGAAGCTTGACTATGGATGAGTTTTACGCTTCTGCAGTTGAGTGTGTACAGCAGAAAATGGACACCTCCAGTCTCCATCTGGCAACTGCTACCTTCTGCACGATTCCCATTGAGAGCCTACTTGTTGATCCTGGGGAGATGATGCTTGCTTCACCATACACAGTGCATTAGGCACACTGGCCCAGCATCTCCCTCAGTTGGTAACGGCTCTCATAACATCCTCAGCAGACTTTGACGGTGCCTATACCACCAATAGATGAGTCATACCCTAAACTTTTGGGGTTTACAGCTAGTAAACTCATTGGAATGTTCGGTGGTGCTGCTGCTGGTTCTGCCCTGGAGGGTATCATCTTTTGCTATTTGTTGTCGCTTCTCTCCTCCCAAAGCTTCTACACTGCCAGGAATATTGCATTTGATCTTATTGGAGCAATCGTGATAGATGGCTCCAAGTCCCAAGAGAGGGTTGGCTTCCATGCAGTATTGCCTCTGTTTGAAGTCAGCGGGTGTCAACCAAGTGTTAGGATGGCCGGACAGCCAAGCTGGTTGCAATGTACCACTTGGTACGGGAGATAACATGTTGTACCTGATTTAGAGACTAGATTGTGATCTATAGTGACTAACAAAGCCCAATGAGTGCTCCCAAGGCATTGGAATTTCTGTACTCCCTAGTTTGAAGGCATCTTTGAATAACATGATTGCCTTGAGTCAAGATTATTTTTTGGTGGGTTCATGGATATGTAAGGATTGCAAGGAATGAGGGGGCCAAATAATCTGCGAGGCCTGGGCGATCAGACCAGCACTTTGCTCTTCCTCACATTGTCTACATGGTAAAGAAGATGTGAGATGGCTGATTGGAACTTGTGGAAGTTGTGGGCCATCACACTAACTGTTTCTCTGGACCTACGCCCTGATGGCTTCAGGTCATTTTCTGTTGTCTTCAAATTGGGCACACTTGTGGGATGACTACCATTTGTTAGGGCACTTCCCTCACCTTACTGAGATGAATACATTGTTTCCCAGACTGTTTGGTGCATTCTTGTTGAATGGCCCAGTCTGGAGGATCTTCATGCACATTACCTGTCATGGTCCCAGTAACTACCTGCCTGCCACCAAGGTCTGATTACTTGGTTGTGAGGTGACTGTTAGAGTGGAAGTAGGCTTAAGAAGATGTGACTTTATTTTCTTTATTACTAGATATAATTCCCACCACCCAATTGAATTACCAACTAGAGTGAATGTATAAGAAATGTACAACTACAGTAAATAGCAATCAACCAAAAAATACAATGTACTGATACTACAACAAAATAACTAT